>CM039579.1:51219248-51923277 GCA_022457205.1 Saccharum spontaneum | reverse complement strand
TTGCCTCCCTTCCTACGTAGATGAGTTCGCGCTAAGCTCCTCAATCGATTGGTACCGGCCGCGAGCCGAATGGTGATAAAAAACACTAGAGCCGAAGATCTCCGGCGAGCCGTGCGTGTTGGCCATGGCGGCCACCGGCCGGCGTTGAGGAGGATGGCCGGCGCCCTCTCTCTCCTTTGCTTGGAAACGATTTCAGCCGTCTGTTCGTTGATCAACGGTTAGGATTAGAAGATACCTCTTCGCGGGGTAAAATTTATAAAGAGCCCCTGTGTTTTTATGAAATAGAACCCACGGTCCTTGGCATAATCCAGGAATTACGTTTCTTTGTTTTGAAAACGTATTTCTTCTCGGTAATTCAAAAATACGTTTTCTGATATTTACAGTTTTGCCACTAAACTCGTTTTGATCATAAAATCTCCGTTTTAACTCCGATTTGACCCGTTCAAGTTGCGTTAGGTTCGTATTTGCAAGCTCTACATGTTAGTGTAGCTGTACAGTAGGTTTGGAAAATTTAATTTTTGAGTTTATATTAAAGTAATTATTTATCCATAGGAAATCTTAGAAAATTCATAACTTTCACGTTTTAAATCCGAATTTCGTGATCTTTACGTCTGTGTGATCGTAGTAACATGTAGAAGAGTTTTACAAACTTTTTATACTGTTTTGCTACTGTTGGTGTACTGTTCTAACTATGTTTCTTTGTTTGCTTCGTGTTTGATTGCTCGGATGATTGTGTGTTGATGCTTGGTGATCGAGTATAGACGGTGAGCAGTTTCTTAACGATCAGGAGTATTATTTTGAGCCAGACCAGCAGTATCAACAGGGAAGCTTTGATCAAGGCAAGTATAACATGGGACCCTCCTTGTTGTCCTATTCACTGAAATTATCATACATATGCATGTGTCCTCCTTGACAACCATAGAGATTATAACTTAGTGATTGATACCTTGATTCCTTGTCAACCTTGGGAATGCATTTGGGTAGCTATTGCTAGTGCTTAATTATGAACAATGATCTTGTAATTTGACTAATGGATTAAGCAACCAACCTTTAATGATGATTTTATTACTGTTGAAAAGGGGGCTAGAGCAAGGGGTTATATTGTTGCTCTGGTTTCTCTCCATAATGACTTATCTGTACGTGATCATCCGGGACATACAGTACAGCTGTGAGGGCTATATGGATCTGGCTCTAGTTGTTTAAAGGACCTTTTCTAGCTTGTTAGTGGTTACCTTAAATGGCGTAAGAATGGCTTGACACGTTGGATGTAGGACAACCTCTAGTCTATGAGTATAGCTGAGAAGGAATTGTGCCATTTGAAAAGGGGGTTCCTACATCTGCCTGCCGAGTAAATCTAATGGCCCTAACTTGTTAGACAAACTTTTGAATGGCTTTATATGGTTTCCGATGTTTTGGGCCTTGCAAACCCATGCATTTGGAAATCATGACTCACAGTGAAAGTGTACACCTCTGCACAGAGTTAAAAACTGGTATACTAGCCGTGCCCACGGACACATGCGGCCTTGGAACATCTACAGATAGCTGATCACCATTGTTATATCATGCTTAATTATTGTTGTTATTATGCTCATGTTAATGCTATTCATTATCCTTATTACAATTGATCATTGGTTCATTAATGGGAATTGGTTTACTTTGATGCTACTCAATTGCTAATTATATGATGATTAAAAGCTAAACACAGTCAAATAGTGTCTAGCCTTTTTGAGCCTCATGAACCCTGTGTTATACTTGTTGAGTTCGACATGGACTCACTCTTGCTATTCCCCCACACCTCAGTGTGTAGTGAGGTGCTGCTCAGAAGAAGGATAAAAGCGTAGTGGAGTTTCCAGAAGTCTTTTAGAATTGTTTGGCATACGGAGCCACCAGTCAGCCGTCCCTGAGAAGAATGGAGCCTGAAGTTTAGTCACCGTTCCGCGATACTCTGATGTAAGTGTTAATATAGCTATGTATACGTTATATAATAACATTGTTTCTGATACTTATTCATTCTGACGTATGTGTGGACTTCCTGAGCACACATATGATTAGCCTGGTTTTGTTCTTTAGAAAATCAGGTGTGACAGAGTGGTATTAGAGCAGTGTTGACTGCAGGACGTATGCCAAGTAGCACCGGACGTATTCTAAAACTCATTTTTACTATAAAACTATTTTGTCATCCCTTGACTCATTGATTTTGACTATTTCCTCTTCCTTGTCCTATTGTATCTCCTCCTTGATAGCTTCCTTTGAGCTATTATTTCTTACTCCCTTGGATTTTGTTTTATGTTGTTTTTACTAAAAGTTTTCTGATCCCACCTGGTTCAAAGATTCGATGGCCTTTCATCATCCATACTCTTCCCTTAGGATGACCACCATTGTTGAAGAAGTACGTGTAGTATCGATGATGTGATGTATATGTTCCTTCTAGACAAAAAGATGGTGCCAAAAAAGCAAAATGCAATGAAGTTGAAGTGAGTTATGATCACAGCATTGTTGACTCAGTTATGCAGAGACTTCAGAAACCACACATTCCTGTAAGCCAAACTTTGCAGCAGACATCACATATTCTTCAAAGACAAGACATGCAGGACAACATTCAAGAAGAGACAGATACAACATCAAATGAGAATTATGTTCAGAACACTATGAAATAAGGGAAATTTTATGGATTGTCACTTAATGAATCATTATCATTATTCACTCCAAGCTATCAGCATCCAAAAGAAAATGTTTAGTGTCCAAATTTTGATCTTTTTGCCAAAACAGATCAGTTATATTCAGATGAAGATTATGATAGTAGTATACTCAGAGGGTTGAAGAAGAGCTTCAAAAGTGCTCAACAAATGATTATTGATGAAGGTGTCAAATTGGATACTTCAAAGTCTGATTTACCAGAGGCATCCTCAAAGTATCCTGGCATTTCAAAGAATTTTCTACCTAGTTCAGATCATTCTCAGAAAGGGCATATAACCAACAGGCAAACAAAAGAACTGAATCAAACAATTGACTCTGCAGAAGATGAAGGCAGGATCATTCAACTCATATTTACTAGTGACATAGAAGAAAAGTTCTTCCATCTTGTGACTGATAAGATAGTCAAAAACGAAAGAGGGTAATATCTCATGTCCTTGTGAAATCTAAATTTTTAAGTTGTGTAGTTAATTTTGAGGTTACAACGTTGTACATTAGATGTTCTGTTTCCCAATGAAAGATTCCATTTAACCAACCAAATTTTTGTTGCTCTATAGTTCACCATCATAAAATTATTGCAATTATAATATCTGCATTTTTGCATGACGACAAGATGATGTTCTAGTATACGAAATCTGATGTTCTGTATTATACATTTCCATGTTCTCTTTAAGTAAATGAGGTGTTGAGTGATTTTTATGATCATAAGACAGGTTTGCATGCATTTCCATGTTCTCTTTAAGGACCCAAAGCAAATAGCATAACATAGCATTTTAAGTAGATTCCAAGGTAATATACCAAAATGAATGCATACAAACAGGCTCTAATTGTTTCTCATTTTCTCATTATTTAGTTTTCGATTAATTCAAATTGGATTATCTTGGGTTGATCTATACAAAGCTTCTTTGTCAATGATGAATGGTGGTTGGCTCCATTTCCATATGATGGATTGTTTCTGTAAGATGCTGTCATTGAATCAGAAATTAATGACGTTTCTTGAAGGTCATCTTTTCCTTCAATTCTTCGACAGTTCAATCACAGTAAGTATCATCTTGTGAACCATAAATAAATTTCTTGTCATTATTCAACATGTAAGTAATTCATCTGTTTCTATATAGTCTATCCTGATTCAAGATACTCTTGATTTCAAACAATACAAGACAACATTCCTAGAAAGTGTTGGATTTACTCTTCATCGTGCTAAACTTGTAAGTTATTCTAAATTTGTTTTCAAATTTCAATATCTATTGGATTTTCACTGATATATATTTCTTAAATACAGCTACATATGCCTTGTTTTGTAAATGGGCAATGGATTTTGGTTGTTGTGAACTTTCTTTGAAAATCTTTCAATGTTCTTGACCCAAATAAAAATACAAATGTCTCAGCCAACAAAGTTCAGAATGTTATCAGAAATTTCAGAATATTTTTTGAAGCTAATTTCCCTCACAATCTCATCTACAATATTTATGAGTTTGATGTTCAGTACTTGAAGATTCCTAAGTGTAATTTCAGGTAATCATTATGTACTCCTTTTCATATGTGTATTATAAAAATGAATTCCAATTTGCCGTTTTGTCATGTTATGCTTACTTCCAATAAATGAATAGCAAATAATCTTTACATTTGGAGCAAATAATCTTTGAGTTCAAGGTTTCAGGTTTATATGTGTCATAATACAACATTGAAAAATGATAATCAGAACACTAACTATCTCCTTGTTCAACATTATATGTACACTGTGAGAACAATGAAAAATTATATTTCTTACCTGTTTATTGTAAATTTGACAATTTCTTTTGTTAATGTAGGTATGATTCAGGAATCTTTGTGCTGCAGTTCATGCAGACTTT
The DNA here is from genome assembly GCA_022457205.1 of Saccharum spontaneum. Taxonomy (NCBI): domain Eukaryota; kingdom Viridiplantae; phylum Streptophyta; class Magnoliopsida; order Poales; family Poaceae; genus Saccharum; species Saccharum spontaneum. The sequence goes on along the minus strand of CM039579.1, from coordinate 51,918,730 downwards.
TGATGGGACTACAATATGTAACACCCTAAAATTTGCTTCTTTAGTAAATAGAGCTAAAAAGATTTAATTTTGAATTTTTGTGCTCATGAAAACATAGGAAAACAAAATTTTCATTAAATTAAATTCATCATAGGATTAGCAACATTGTTGGTGCATTCATGCCACTGCATATGATTTATTTGTATTGAGTGGTTTTGACTAAAAATCTGAAATGATTTACAATCTATTTGAAAATAGTTTTGAAAGCTCTAAAAATAAAAATAAAAAAAATAAAAAGCTCCTCTCTCCCTCTCTCTTGTCGGTTGGCCCGAGCAGCCTAGTTCCCTCTCTCTTCTCAGCATGGCCGAAGTGGCCCAGGCTGGCCTATTCTCTCCCGTGTTCCAGAGCCAGCAGCAGCAGGAGCCCGACCTCGTGCAACGCTCGCCATCCCTTGCTCTCTATCTGACCGAGCAGTCCCACCTCCTCTGTATCTGACCGATGGAGCCCACATGCCAGCGTCGTCTTCCATCTCTGTCGTGACCGAGCCGGACTTCCTCCCAGGATGGAAATCGTCGTCGCCTCCAAATCTTTGGGATTTGGCGTGGCCCCCACGTCTTGCGCCCCTATAAAATAGCACCCCAAGGTGCCGTCGCTCCCCTATCGAGCCCTAGCACAAGTTGCTGTCTCCACCTGAGATCGCAGCACCGCTCCAAGCCCTAGGCCCTAGCCTGCTCAGCGCCGCCCCTTTGGATCTCACTGAGGAAAATCGGATCCGCCGCACCTATAGATGCCGTCTGGAGCTTCATCGCCGTTTCCGATCCTCTGCTTGTCGTCGCATGAAGGAACCTGCTGTCCGCCCCGTTGAGCCTCAAGCTGCCTCCGTCCACTCCTCGTCATCGAGATCGTCCTTGGTAAGTTCGTTGAGTCTGAGCCGCGCTAGTCAGCCCCGTGACGTCTCTGCTTGAGCGGTGTCGTGTCCAACCTACAGTCGTGATGAGCACGTAGCTCCGAGCACTCTCACCGCACGCATGCGCTCTGTGCCCTGCTCCAATACCTAGCTAGCTTGATGATGTCACGTGATGACGTGATATGTTTTGTGGCCGATTTCTTTTAGAAAAACAAATCTCCAAATACAATGAAAATACATATATATAGAGTCATCCTGATCCGTCTGATCTGAGATCAACGGTCCAGATTAGAACATACCCCTTCGCGGTTGTTTTGCTAAAGAGACCCCAGATTCTTGCTATTTCCGCCCGCAGTCCCTGTCTCAGATTTAAAAATCAGATTTTATTTATTATAATTCGTAATTAGTTTTAGTGTATTTACAAAAACTGCCACTATCTTGTTTAGGTCATATCTTCTACGTTTTAACTCCGTTTCGACCCGTTCAACTTGCGTTAGATTCATAACAATGTAAACTACGCGTTAGTAACAATGTTTGTCGTATCTTTAGCTCTGGAATTTCATGGTTTAAATCCTAACTTAAATAATGATTATGCAATTGGATTTACAAATAAAATATGATTATTTTTATATTAGTTTTCCAATTCAAATATAATTTTGACTTAATTCAATCTAGATATTTCTCTAAAACATCTTCTACATGTTTTATAAGATTAAAATAAATAAAGCCTATAGTTTTCTTTTTCTTATATAAAATTAATCTCACGGTAGTTGTTTCTTTTTCACCGTAGCACCGATTAGTTTGCTTATCACGTCTGTATGTTCGTAGCGATACGTAGATTAGTTTCAGACCTTTTCATTGGTTGGTGTAATGTTCTAATTTAGTTCTATTGTTCGCTTTGTGTATGACTGCATGGATGCTCGTGTGGTGCTTTATAATCATGTCCAGTCGGTGAGATTTACGTGGTAATCAAGAAGCAGTTCTTTGGAGGTGACAAATCTACAGAAAGAAGGACATCAATTTAAGGCAAGTATAGCATGGGATTATCCTTGTTGTCCTATTCACAATAAACAAATAATATCATATGCATATATTCCCTTGTTAAGGATGACTTAGTGTTGATCTTATACCTTGACACCTATTATATTGCATTGAGTAGTACTGCTAGTGCGTAACATGAACTATGATCATGTAATTTGACTAATGGAATATGCAATAAACATTAAAAGATGATTTTTGATTACTGTTTAAAGGGGGCTAGAGCATGGGGTTATATTTTGGTGCTCTAGTTACTCTCCTTAAGGACTTATCTGTAAGCGAACATCCGAGATTTACAGTATAACTGTGAGGGCTATATGGCTCTGGCTTTAGTCATATAGAAAGACCTTTTCTAGCTTGTTAGTGGTAACCTTTATGACGTAAGAATGGCTTGACGAATCGGGTATAGTGCGGCCTCTGTCCTTATGTGTATAGGCTGCGTGTCATTGTGCCATATGGAAGGGGGGCTCTACATCTGTTTGCCGAGTGAATCTAATGGCCCTAACTTGTTAGACGAACCTTTGAAAGACTTCATAGTGAACCCTGCCGACCTTCCTTGGAAGTGGGTCAAGAGATTAGCTACCTTGGGCGAAAGGGTAAATCACGACTCACAGTGAAAGTGTACAACCTCTGCAGAGTGTAAAACTGTTATAACAGTCGTGCTCCCGGTCACGAGTGGCCTTGAACCCTTACAGAATAAATGATGAACACTGGTGATAATGTTGATACTAATGATATTGATGCTCACTAATGATTATTGTTTCTTGCTATATGTTATTCACATTTACATGATCATGAGGTTATTTGGGCTTATGATAACTTGTTGCTACTCAAATGCTAAAAAGATGACTCACTAAAAGCTAATCGCAGTAAACCAGTGTCAACTTTTTGAGCTTCATGAACCCCATGTTATATTTGATGAGTTCGACATGGACTCACTCTTGCTATTTCCACACTCCATGATAGTCTCTGGAGTTAATAGGCTTGTGATCAACTAGTTAGTTTGTTCCTGGAGTGAAGTCTACACCCGGTGTTCGGAGTTGTCTTTCCGCTATGTTGCTCTCTAAGGTTATATCTTATACTATTGCGTTATGTTTATTAAGCATTTGTCTCTTGATATTACACGTATCTGCGGCTATATGTGAGATTTGACTTCTTTATTTCACATATAGTGTATATCTGGTTTTGTCCTTAAAACCAGGTGTGACAGAGTGGTATCAAAGTAATGCTGACTGTAGGATGCAAGCCTAATTAGAAATCGTTCGTCTTAAGGTTTTAAAATTGCTATAACTTCCTTGGTCTATAAACCTTGATATTTCTTCTCCACTATATCCCCACCCTTGATATTCATCTTCTCCATGATGCTTGTTTTAAGCCTATGATCTCATCTACACTCCTTGATTTGATATGATTTTTAGAACCATTCCTCACCCCCCTTCTTGTGAAATTGAAAGAGGAGCTTTAGGATCTTTACCCTTGGTATGAAGAGAACGATAGCATCGCAAGTTGAGTCAATGTTGAATTTTGCTCCTATTTTGCCTTGTTGAATTGTCATTATTCCTATGCTTGTTTTGGATCTTTGTAGTGATTGTAATGATCTTGTGGATTTGTCCACAGTTTCATTTAGTTTATAGGCCTATGGTATAAGGATTAATGAAATAAATAGTCGGGTTGGTTTTGTTGTTACTGCCTTATCTTGTCTTTTCGGAGCAGTCTGTCTTTTTCAGCTTATGCCTCTGTTCTTGGATGACCACAAATCATGGAAATTTTCTGGACAATAGTAGACTTCAACATGTTTCTCTGACCATAAGAATCACCCTCATAGCTATTCTGGTTTGGGAGTTATGAAAATCACAAAATGATGAATCTGTGCTGTCTGAAACCTGGAACAGAATATGTTATGTGCTATTTTCGACCAAGTTAATTGCATAATCTGGGAAAGTGTTCTATAAGTAAGTGGTAGAGAATTTGATAAGCTTTCCAACGGTATAAGGTGCAAGCTAATTGGATTAACAGAACTAGAGATATGGATGTTTTACTGTGCTGCTGTTTTTTTCTGCTCGCGAGGAATTTCAGATTATTTGTTCTTGCCTATGCACATGAGTTTCTCTTGGATATCAGAAGATCTTTATGATGGTTAATTCACTCGAAAGAAGATGCCAGCTATCCTTTGTTGTTCCCCTAGTTGATCTTATCTTAAGGGGGGTAGCCGAGTTAAAGAAGTTGCAAGTTGAAGGATTCAAACATTCGAGTGTGTCACTTGGAAGAATCGGTTATCCCCACGGTGGAGAAGTCACTATCGAGTGCGGACATCTTTTCTTAGGATTGATGACTTGTTGGATCGTTTACACAGAGCTCGGGTAATCATCAGGATTGGTCTTCAATTCGAGCTATCATCAGTAGCTATCATCAGTTGGGAGTTCAACCTTCAGCATACCCAATGTAAATTGGCATGGATAACGTAGGAGGTGATGTTGGAAATCTATAGTTGGTTCTACAGAGACTTAGGAAACCTCACTGCTATACCAAGCATGGCTAGTAAGTTTTGGATAGGTTGTCTCTAACGGTGGAATTATGAAGAAGAACACAAGAATTGATGCGTTGAGTTAGAACCTCAAGGATGCAGGTGTGACTCAGAGTTACTTTGGGATAGTGAGATTCTATTGGAGGTATTACAATGATGGACAAACATCTCGTCAAGACTTGGGATGTGCTCTATGCAAGAAAAGAGGTAGCTTATGCATTAAGTCAATTAAGTGAGTTGGACCACCTGACACATGATATGGAGATATCCGCTGTGGAACATGATATGCTGTCTTCTTGGACATAAGAGAGATATATACATGAAATGTAAGAGTCTTGAGGGTACTTACACTAAGTTGGTGTTGAGTTGGTGACGTTATCATTGGATTTGAGTTGATTACGACATGGAAGGTGCTATCATTCGGAAAAGCAAAGTAAGAGTCGTTGTCGATGCCCTTAGCAAGGGAGAGTGTGCTAAGAAGATTTGGATGACACCAGGGACTAAACACTGTTCTTAAGTTTTTAACAATTTAACCTGGACATGAATGGACATATGTTTTCAAGATTGGTGGTAGAACCTACTTTATACAAAGAAAGTAAGAAGGCTTCATTGGGAGGTGAATGTATGAAGTAGGAGGTTGAATAGTATGGATTAGAAAAGAATATAGCCGAACACGATGAGAGTTATTGCATTGCAGTTTGAATCAGTGGAGACAAGAGTTTATCATACAAGTGACAGCAAGGTGGTCTTTATGAGAAGTGTAAAGAGTGTTGATGTGAAGAGCAAGCCAGCACCCCACCGCAATGGTTCATTTAAGGTTGCTAACCAGGAAAACGAGGAGTGGCCTGACAGTTGAAAGTTACCTGAGAATTGGTTTAAAGTTACCTCCGGGCTGTGAGGAATACCCGTCAAAATCTTGGAAATAGTGAGCCAGTTACTGGAGTAAGATTATCAAGGTATGTAGAAATAATGGAGTGGCACTAAGATGATGAGGCTGCTTGATCAAGTGAAGAAGATCTATAGTCTGAGTTCTCATATCTCTTTGATCAACTTCACCCAGATCTCGGGACGAGATTCATCTTAAGGGGGTAGAATTGTAACACCCTAAAATTTGCTTCTTTAGTAAATAGAGCTAAAAAGATTTAATTTTGAATTTTTGTGCTCATGAAAACATAGGAAAACAAAATTTTCATTAAATTAAATTCATCATAGGATTAGCAACATTGTTGGTGCATTCATGCCACTGCATATGATTTATTTGTATTGAGTGGTTTTGACTAAAAATCTGAAATGATTTACAATCTATTTGAAAATAGTTTTGAAAGCTCTAAAAATAAAAATAAAAAAAATAAAAAGCTCCTCTCTCCCTCTCTCTTGTCGGTTGGCCCGAGCAGCCTAGTTCCCTCTCTCTTCTCAGCATGGCCGAAGTGGCCCAGGCTGGCCTATTCTCTCCCGTGTTCCAGAGCCAGCAGCAGCAGGAGACCGACCTCGCGCAACGCTCGCCATCCCTTGCTCTCTATCTGACCGAGCAGTCCCACCTCCTCTGTATCTGACCGATGGAGCCCACATGCCAGCGTCGTCTTCCATCTCCGTCGTGACCGAGCCGGACTTCCTCCTGGGATGGAAATCGCCGTCGCCTCCAAATCTTTGGGATTTGGCGTGGCCTCCACGTCTTGCGCCCCTATAAAACAGCACCCCAAGGTGTCGTCGCTCCCCTATCGAGCCCTAGCACAAGTTGCTGTCTCCACCTGAGATCGCAGCACCGCTCCAAGCCCTAGGCCCTAGCCTGCTCAGCGCCGCCCCCTTTGGATCTCACTGAGGAAAATCGGATCCGCCGCACCTATAGATGCCGTCTGGAGCTTCGTCGCCGTTTCCGATCCTCTGCTTGTCGTCGCATGAAGGAACCTGTTGTCCGCCCCGTTGAGCCTCAAGCTGCCTCCGTCCGCTCCCATGGGCGGATACAGAGGGTATTCCCCGTATTCCCAGGAATACCCAACTATTTTGATACACTTTTATATATATATATATATATATGTGTATATACTTATATATGTATATGTATAATGCTATATTTTGCAGTATTTTCACTCATTGCAGTCTAAAACAGTAAAAAAACAGCTTTTCGGTCTGGCTCCGCTATATTTTATAGTATTTTCACCCATTGCAGTTAAAAAAAAGCTGATTTTTTTATTGATATGGAAGTAGGAATACCCAACTTTAGAATCCTGGCTCCGCCACTGTCCGCTCCCCGTCGTCGAGATCGTCCTTGGTAAGTTCGTTGAGTCTGAGCCGCGGTAGTCAGCCCCGTGACGTCTCTGCTTGAGCGGCACCGTGTCCAACCTACAATCGTGATGAGCACGTAGCTCCGAGCACTCTCACCGCACGCATGCGCTCTGTGCCCTGCTCCAATACCTAGCTAGCTTGATGATGTCACGTGATGACGTGATATGTTTTGTGGCCGATTTCTTTTAGAAAAACAAATCTCCAAATACAATGAAAATACATATATATAGAGAGTCATCCTGATCCGTCTGATCTGAGATCAACGGTCCAGATTAGAACATAACCCTTCGCGGTTGTTTTGCTAAAGAGACCCCAGATTCTTGCTATTTCCGCCTGCAGTCCCTGTCTCAGATTTAAAAATCAGATTTTATTTATTATAATTCGTAATTAGTTTTAGTGTATTTACAAAAACGGCCACAATCTTGTTTAGGTCATATCTTCTACGTTTTAACTCCATTTCGACCTGTTCAACTTGCGTTAGATTCATAACAATGTAAACTACGCGTTAGTAACAATGTTTGTCGTATCTTTAGCTCTGGAATTTCATGGTTTAAATCCTAACTTAAATAATGATTATGCAATTGGATTTACGAATAAAATATGATTAATTTTATATTAGTTTTCCAATTCAAATATAATTTTGACTTAATTCAATCTAGATATTTATCTAAAACATCTTGTACATGTTTTATAAGATTAAAATAAATAAAGCCTATAGTTTTCTTTTTCTTATATAAAATTAATCTCACGGTAGTTGTTTCTTTTTCACGTCTGTATGTTCGTAGCGATACGTAGATTAGTTTCAGACCTTTTCATTGGTTGGTGTAATGTTCTAATTTAGTTCTATTGTTCGCTTTGTGTATGACTGCATGGATGCTCATGTGGTGCTTTATAATCATGTCCGGTCGGTGAGATTTACGTGGTAATCAAGAAGCAGTTCTTTGGAGGTGACAAATCTACAGAAAGAAGGACATCAATTTAAGGCAAGTATAGCATGGGATTATCCATGTTGTCCTATTCACAATAAACAAATAATATCATATGCATATATTTCCTTGTTAAGGATGACTTAGTGTTGATCTTATACCTTGACACCTATTATATTGCATTGAGTAGTATTGCTAGTGCGTAACATGAACTATGATCATGTAATTTGACTAATGGAATATGCAATAAACATTAAAAGATGACTTTTGATTACTGTTTAAAGGGGCTAGAGCATGGGGTTATATTTTGGTGCTCTAGTTACTCTCCTTAAGGACTTATCTGTAAGCTAACATCCGGGATTTACAGTACAACTGTGAGGGCTATATGGCTCTGGCTTTAGTCATATAGAAGGACCTTTTCTAGCTTGTTAGTGGTAACCTTTATGGCGTAAGAATGGCTTGACGAATCGGGTATAGTGCGGCCTCTGTCCTTATGTGTATAGGCTGCGTGTCATTGTGCCATATGGAAGGGGGGCTCTACATCTGTTTGCCGAGTGAATCTAATGGCCCTAACTTGTTAGACGAACCTTTGAAAGACTTCATAGTGAACCCTGCCGACCTTCCTTGGAAGTGGGTCAAGAGATTAGCTTTCTCAGACGAAAAGGTAAATCACGACTCACAATGAAAGTGTACAACCTCTGCAGAGTGTAAAACTGTTATAACAGCCGTGCTCACGGTCACGAGTGGCCTTGGACCCTTACAGAATAAATGATGAACACTGGTGATAATGTTGATACTGATGATATTGATGCTCACTAATGATTATTGTTTCTTGCTATACGTTATTCACGTTTACATGATCATGAGGTTATTTGGGCTTATGATAACTTGTTGCTACTCAAATGCTAAAAAGATGACTCACTAAAAGCTAATCGTAGTAAACCAGTGTCAACTTTTTGAGCTTCATGAACCCCATGTTATATTTGCTGAGTTCGACATGGACTCACTCTTGCTATTTCCACACCCCAGGATAGTCTCTGGAGTTAATAGGCTTATGATCAACCAGTTAGTTTGTTCCTGGAGTGAAGTCTACACCCGGTGTTCGGAGTTGTCTTTCCGCTATGTTGCTCTCTAAGGTTATATCTTATACTATTGCGTTATGTTTATTAAGCATTTGTCTCTTGATATTACACTTATCTGTGGCTATATGTGAGATTTGACTTCTTTATTTCACATATAGTGTATATCTGGTTTTGTCCTTAAAACCAGGTGTGACACAATAGATAAATTCTCTAATGTAAGCAAAATCCTATGACCTGTTAATATTCTCTGGTTGAAGCTAAATATTGAATAGACATTTGTAAGCAATCTCTGAATTATCAATCTCTGAATTTACTTTGTATTGTGTGAAATGAAATATTTTTATTACAGGTTGTAACACCCTGAAATTTGACTCTTTAGAAATAGAGCTAAATTGATTTAATTTTTTATTTTTGGGGTCATGAAACCGTAGGAAAATAAAAATTTTATTAACTTAAAATTTATCATAAGGATTAGCAACTTGTTTTCGCATTCATGCTGCTGCACATCTATTTTGTTTTGAGTGGTTTGACCAAGATTCAAAATGATTTAAATTGTTTTAAAACTGATTTCTAAAATGCTCTGAATAAAAGTGTCACACCCCAAAATTTTTTATTTTGGGTTGTGCATGGAAAACACTAAATAAAATAAATGATTTCAATATTTATATAAGATTTTTCAAGATTAATTAAGTTCTGCTAATTTAAATTTAGAAAACTGTGGTTTCAAACTTTTCATATTAATTTGACAGGCTTGTCGTGATGTGATGTCAGCTTGTTGTGTGACTTTGTGCATGTAAAATTTTCAAAGCGCGTTAGATGTCGCCCAGTCTTTCCCATAAATTTTTCGGACTTTTCCAGAGCCTCTTCCCATTTTTTTCCTAGAGCTTAATCTAATTTCTAGATGCTCTAAAATCTTTTTTTCGTGGGCTCCAAATACTTTATTTGGATTCATTACCTCTCAATCCATCTCTCGATCGACGCAGTGGTTCCAGATCTAATTTCCTTTTAGTGAGCCGCCAGCCATGGCGTCCCAAATCTATCGCCAAAGCTCTGCCTATCTAGGTTTCCGACGAACTTCTGGTGAGGTTTTCAGGTCACTTCGGACGTCTCCGGCGAAAACCAATACCACCACAAGGTAACTCTGGTCGTTCTCTACGCTTTAGTGTTCTTGTTTGCACCAATACGTGACCGTATGACCGAATCCCTATAGTTTTTCTTCTCTAGTGTGTTTTTCCGACAATCTCCCGCATGGATGTGTTGACACGGTTTTTGGCTCACCTATAATTATAATTTGTGCAATATTTGCTTTAAATAAATGTAAAAGATATATGTTGCCAAATCCCATATAAATAAGAAATGAATAATAGGAGAAATGATATTGGCTATGAAATTTAGTACACCCAAATTGGCATGAGTGAAGACGTGCGACATATGTGCTCCTGCGTATAGATTGAATATCAGGTACTCACGTGAATATGCGATGTTTTGTTAATTAAATAAATAACCAATTGATTTGATGGCCTAATCCACCATGCAAGCAACGTACTGATATATGAAAATAGAGGAAGCACGTGTGAGAAATGAGTGCATGTCACGTCCGAAATGCATACATCTATGGCTACCTGTCTACCTTCGTGCACCGGCTCATGCAGGAAAACAACAGAGTCAAGCGTGCGTGGCACATATCGACAAAGATACAAGCATACGCGTATGATCTGTTTTGTGGCGTCCGGCTAAGAAATATATAAATAGATTTTTCTTTTCCTAATCATTTTGATTAATCGTAGAAAAAGAAAAAGGACCGGATGAAGCCTCCACAGGCTAAGCGCGCGGGAAATTCCTGGCGCGCATGCGTTTTGAACGAAGGCGCGGCACTGGCCACAGCGACCATGGTCATCTTCACGTACTGCACGATCTCCGGACTCGAGGCCGCGCGCTCAAGTTCAAATTTTGGCGCACGGTGTCATTAGGCAACAAAAATCAAATGAAAGAGCGCCAATTAGCTGAGAAACCGCCTTGTCATTTGCTCTACAAATAGCAGCGAGCAGCAGAGGGCGCAACCCGGCTCCTGGATCAAAAGTGCCCCCAGGCTGCCGCTCCATAGCCCCTGAAACAAACTGCCGTCAGGCTGCTGCAGCACCACGCCGCTCACCGTTTCCCCGCCATCAGGATGGCATGAGCTTCTTCGTCTCCGGTCACCCTCGGCCGTCGGCGCTTGCTTTCGCGGGCAGTCCAGCCGGCCACTACCATGCAGTGCGAAGCCGCCGCCTCGCTATGGCCGGCCCCTGCGCTTTCCTGGTGCAGCGCCCGCGCGCGACGGTGCAGCTGCGCAACCGGCCGCCGGTCAAGCCGCTCCAATGCGGCAGAGCCACCACAGCCACCGCCGTGGCTCGGCCTTGGTGCGCGAACCAGCGCGTGCAGCCGGCATCAGCCGTCCCTGCTTCGGCTCCACCCCAGCCCGATCCATCCTCATGGCCGGAGCTCCATGGAGGCCACGATCTGCACAGCCAAAGGTAGAAGATGCTACAATTTACAGTTTTGCCACCGAACACAAATAGCCACCGTTCATTTGTTTTAACTCTGATGTAGTTCATTCTAATTGCGTTGGATTCGTGTCGACATAATCTACGTGGTAGCAGTGAAGTTTAAAGTCACATGACATATGTTTATAATTAAAGTATTAACTTGATTAATTTGCATGAAACTAGTTTTGTAATAAAAGCAACGTAGGTTTATACTTGGTGTTTATAATACATATATTAAGTAATTAATTACTAATATAAATATAAATGTGTTTCTAACTGATAATTTGATTAGTTTAAACACGCACCATGTGTAATTCAAATAGATGTTCTGACATGTTACTTTATTTTTGCAAAAATTAAAGTCTCACTTGCTTAAAACTATGCGATAATGTTTATAAATAAAACTTGACTAGTTTGAACTCGGCTTTGTATTAAAATTTAGATTTTCTAATCTGAGCTAATAACTTTTCAATTATTTTGTTTAATTAAAATAAATAAAGCTCGTAATTGTTTCTTTTACAATATAAATATTTCGATACTCGTTTCTTTTGCACTGTAGCTTCATTTTCAGCGTCTCTTGCATTCTCTTGACCATAGCAATTAGTTCTCTTTTAGTATGATGTTTTCTCTTGTGTGGTGTGGTGTTCTTAGTCTACCTTGTTTGCTTGTATATATGTTGCTCGAGTTATGTGGTGCTTGCTACGAGTAGAACCAAAACTGTTTGTGAGCATTGAAGATCGAAAGGTGACGACCAGGAGCAAAGTATGAGCAAGTGTTGCGGCAAGTATAGCATTGGCCTACCTTGATGTCCTATTCATTATATAATCTACTCATTATGCATGTGTCTAATATTGCTCGACTATAAGGACATCCTAGCCATTGATGACTTGTACCTTAATCCCTATGGGTTTTATTGCATATGGGTAGAATGCTAGTGCTCTATTTGAACATGATTAATACTATGACTAATGGAACGAACGGATAAACATGATTCTAATAATTGAACTATAGGGTGATGGTGCAAACGATGTCGATCATGTTGCCCTAAACCCTCCGTAAGGACTTATCTATAGGGCAAAAGCTGGGACATACAGTGCAACCGTGAGAGTTATATGGCTCTGACTTTAGCTCAGTAATAGGATCTTTTCTAGCTTGTTAGAGGTTACCCGAAAGGGCGCAAGAGGGGCTTGCCACTTTGGGTATAGAACTGCCTCTGTTCTGGTGTGTATAGCCTGCGGGAATTGTGCCACAGAAAGGGGTTCTCTATATCTGCCTGCCGAGGAAACCTCGCGGCCCTAACTTGTTAGAAGAGACCTATGGAAGGCTTCATAGTGTACCCTACCCGCTCACCTTAGAAGTGTTATGGGAGTAATTAACCCGGGCATATGGGCAACATGACTCACGGGTAAAGATGCACAACCTCTGCAGAGTGTTAAAACTGTTATAACAGCCATGCTCACGGTCACGAGCGGCCCGAAAAACTCACAGAATAAATGGATACTTGTTATGATGTTAATTCATGATGATGAATGATGATGTTATAATGATGTTCAAATGGTTTTATTTGATTCTAATATATGATCATGTGGGTTAATCTGGGAGCTTAAGCATAACTTGATAGTAGCCAATGATAAAATCTTGACCTACTAAAATGCTAAACGCAGTAAACCGTGTCTACCTTTTGAGCCTTATGAATCCCCATGTTATGCTTGTGGAGTACGAAATGTACTCACACTTGTTTATTTTCTATTTTTGGATAAAAATCCCAGATGGGTAATAGAAGGTGAAGCTTGATTAAGTTTCTGAGGAGTGCTAGGCGTATGTTACCCCCAGTCAGCCGTCCCTTGTGAAGAATGGAGCCTGAAGATTAGTTCTCGTTTCGCGATACTCTGATGTAAGTGTTAAATATGAGTATATTTCTGTTATATAACATTGTTTCTGATACTATTCACTCTGTTGTTGTATGTGTGGACTTCCTGGGTATTGGTTTTCGCCGGAGACGTCCGAAGTGACCTGAAAAGCTCACCAGAAGTTCGTCGGAAACCTAGATAGGCAGAGCTTCGGCGATAGATTTGGGACGCCATGGCTGGTGGCTCGCTAAAAGGAAATTAGATCTGGAACCACTGTGTCGATCGAGAGATGATTGAGAGGTAATGAATCCAAATAAAGTATTTGGAGCCCACGAAAAAAGATTTTAGAGCATCTAGAAATTAGATTAAGCTCTAGGAAAAAAAATAGGAAGAGGCTCTGGAAAAGTCCGAAAAATTTATGGGAAGGACTGGGCGACATCTAACGCGTTTTGAAAATTTTACACGCACAAAGTCACACAAGCTGACATCACATCATGACAGGCCTGTCAAATTAATATGAAAAGTTTGAAACCACAGTTTTCTAAATTTAAATTAGCAGAACTTAATTAATCTTGAAAAATCTTATATAAATATTGAAATCATTTATTTTATTTAGTATTTTCCATGCACAACCCAAAATCAAAAATTTTGGGGTGTGACAAAAAGAAAAACCTTTCAACATGTATTTGCTCTTGTTTGGTGCCGTCATTCCACTTGCATAGTCGGGAGCGAAGCAGCAACCGCCGGCCACCGCGTCCAATCGTTGCGCCACCATCCTTGGGCCACCGTGTCGAGTTCTCGCGCCGCTGACTCTGCACATTATTACGAACAGACGAGCTAGCAGTTGATCGATCAGACAATTATAGTTTCTTCCATCCGTTCGGTTTGCTAATTGCGGCCCATCATCCATCACCATCAAGCGGAGCCCACCAGCCCAGCCAACAGATCCATGTATATATATATATATATATATATATATATATATATATATATATATACACACACTAGTATTTTCTGCAGACTTCGTGTCCGCCCCTGCCTGCTAGCCCTAGCTACCGCCGTCACCGCACACGATCGTGATCTCGTCGAGCTTGGTCCTACGAGGTCTGCTGCCTCGCCACCATCTGCAAACTGCTAACGAGCTTCGCGTCACTGGAAAGCCGTTGCGCCGTCAAGCTGTACGCCATATCGATCATCTACTCATCGCTGGCCGAGAAGACACGCCGCTGCCATCACAGTTTGTCGTCAAAGCACGTGCAGTGCCACGACTTCGAGCGTCATCAAGCCACAGGCCATCCCGACGAGATCGACGTCTTCATCCACTGACTTTCACTTTCCGGTAGATCACATCCGCTCCTTGCCTATTGACACAACAAGCTAATAAGTCTCTTTACGTACTGAACAAGGGTGCCGCCTTGCTAATTGTTCTCCAAGCAGTCGAGAAGTAGCTGCCGGCCATGCATATGTTCACCGCCGCCTAGTACTTTCAGTCATCTCATCTTAACATACGTAAGTTCTCTCTGCGTACCAAGTGGCTGCAACACTCCTGTCTAGCTTTTGTTCAATAGCAATAATAGATTAAAGAATATTTAATCTTCTATATGAGACCAGGAAGCGTTCATGGATTACACCTTATATGCCTCATTAACTCCATTCCCATGACCACGTCATGCTAGCTTCATTCCGATTTTACCATAATTCAGCTATTTCTTTTCCTTTGAGCTCCTCTGAAAATTATGTACATATTATTCATATCATCTTGTCAGCTTCCTTCATCATAAGCCACGTGGTCTTTCTTTTGCGTTCAATTAATGATGACATAATCTACGTGCTAGTATCAACTTCGTGATGCCACATGTTTTTCTATATATTTGCAATACTCAATTGACTAACTTGCACGCAACCGGCTTTCTAAATTAAAAGCAACATAGGTGTTTTACACATAAATATCAATATGGTTAATTGCCCAATTTAATATATTTTACAAGTATAATAACTTGCTTAGTTTAAATGTGATTAAACTTAGTTCTTTTTAAGCTAAAATTTAATTGGCGTAAATATATCAAAATTAATTTCTATAAACAAATCAAGCTCGAAGTTATTTCCTTTCTCTATAATATGAATACTGGTAGTCGTTCCTTTACCACCGTGGCTCCAATTAGTGTGTTTTTCATGCCTGTGTGTTCGTAGCAACGTGTAGAATGTCTTTAAAACTTTTTCACTTGATGTTTTATATGTTTGGTGTATTGTTCTAATTTAGTTCTATTATTGCTTCTTTTATAATTGCATGGATGCTTGTGTGGTGCTCTATGATAATGTCTAGTCTGTGAGATTTACGCGGTGATCTAGAAGCAGTTCTTCAAAGATTTGGACTTGAAGAAGGGTCTAAGTTTGAGGCAAGTATAGCATGGGACCATCCTTGTTATCCTATTCACTACAATCATAACTACATATGCATGTGTCCTCCTTGATGACCTAGAGTTTATAACTTAGGTTTTGATATCCTGATTAATTGTTGCCTATGGGATTGCATTGGGTAGCTTTGACTAGTGCTATTTTATAAACAATGATCTTATAATTTGACTAATGGATTATGCAACCAACCATTAGAGATGATTTTATTACTGTTAAAAGGGGGCTAAAGCATGGGGTTACTTTGTTGCTCTAGTTTCTCTCCATAAGGACTTATTTGTACGTGATCATCCGGGATATACAGTACAGCTGTGAGGGCTATATGGCTCTGGCTCTAGTTGTTTAAGAGACCTTTTCTAGTTTGTTAGTGTTTACCGAAAGGCGCAAGAGGGGTCATGTCTAGTATGATCTCGGCCTACCAAGGTGGGTGCAGTCTTTAGTAAGTCACCCCTTGGAGGGGGTTCATGCTTTCTGATTGGGAATCCTTAGCGGCCCTAACTTGTTAGATAAACTTTTAAATGACTTTATATGATTTCCAGTGTTTGGGCCTTACAAACTCATGTATTTGGAAATCATGACTCACAGTGAAAGTGTACACCTCTGCGCAGAGTTTAATAAAGTATACTATCCGTGCCCACGGATACGGGCGGCCTTGGAACATCTACAGATAGTTGATCATCATTGTGTATATCATGCTTAATACTATTGATATTATTATTTGTAACGCCCCAGAGTCCAAACGGCTCAAGATCCACTCTGCACGCTGAATGAACCACACATCCCACCATCCCACTTACGCTTTCGTCCTCGCTTCACGTAAAAGGATTAACCCGGGGATGGTGAGATGGACTCTAGAAGCCTTATATGTTGGTCTATCCCACTCTAAACAATCAAGGTGGGACTAAACTCTCCACAATATCTCATAACATTCACATGGGCCACTATGGGCCAAATTCTAAATTGGGCCGGGTGTGACATACACCCCCCTCAAAGAACCCGACGTCCTCGTCGGGCCCAACATACCCACAATCAGGCAAATGATAACCAGGAACGTTCCCTCTTAGCACACGCGACCGTGCGCCCAGTGTCGGCACATGTGCCACGCCATGCACTCCGCAGAGCCTACACGCGCAATGAACCCCATGTCCAGCCCCTAGCCCGCACGCGCCCGTGGCCGCAAAGGTTGGCTCTGATACCATTTGTAACGCCCCAGAGTCCAAACGGCTCAGATCCACTGTGCACGCTGAATGAACCACACCTCCCACCATCCCACTTACGCTTTCGTCCTCGCTTTACGTAAAAGGATTAACCCGGGGATGGTGAGATGGACTCTAGAAGCCTTATATGTTGGTCTATCCCACTCTAAACAACCAAGGTGGGACTAAACTCTCCACAATATCTCATAACATTCACATGGGCCACTATGGGCCAAATTCCAAATTGGGCCGGGTGTGACATTATTATGTTCATGTTAATGCTATTCATTATTCTTATTACAATTAATCATTCATTTATAATGGGAATTGGATAATCTTGTTGCTACTCAATTGCTAAGAACATAATGATTAAAAGCTAAATGCAGTCAAACCAGTGTCTAGCCTTTTTTGAGCTTTCATGAACCCCATATTATATTTGCTGAGTTCGACATGGACTCACTCTTGCTTTTTTTCACACCTCAGGATAGTCTCTAGAGTTATTAGGCTTGTGATCAACCAGTCAGTTTGTTCCTGGAGTGAAGTCTACACCCGGTGTTCGGAGTTGTCTTTCCGCTGTGTTGCTCTCTAGGGTTAAATCTTATACTATTGCATTATGTTTATTAAGCATTTGTCTCTTGATATTATACTTATCTGCGGCTATATGTGAGATTTGACTTCTTTATTTCACATATAGTGTATGTCTGGTTTTGTTCTTAAAATCGGGTGTGACACAGGTTGATGTGTTACCTCTACGTGCAAAATTCCTATTTCAAATAGCAACAACTCAGCACAATAAGGCAAATTCAGAATTCATGAAAAAGTTCTATGCTGATAATGTAAGTATTAGTCATTATTGAATTAAACTTCATTGCAGTTTTGATATATTAGTTCTATCGCGAATATAACCATTACAAGTTCTATTCTTTGTTTATTTATGTTCATCTGTTTTGAAATAGGTGTTCTTGCTAACATATTATGTCCTTTACAATATTCTCTAAGTAACTAGGTTATGTTCTGGTATGTATAATGTGATGTTCAGTTAATAAATACATGATGTTCTGTTAGTAAGTAGCTGTTGTTCTGTTATCTATTCTTTGTCCTTGGCATACATGACTGTGGACATGATATGGTATATAACCATTACAAGTTCTGAAATCATAACCTTTTCTTTTCTTCTTATACAGGCGGAGTATTTCGATGATTCGATGAGCTAAATATTTGAAGATAGTCTAGTGGAAAATTTATAATACTTGTTGGTCTTACTATGTCGTTCTTGATTATCATGTTCATAGATCAATCAAACAAATGAGTTACATTTGAAGACAGAGTTTGTTAAATTAGATGGAGACCTATGATCTCTTATTTTAAGATTTTGTTCTATTTATTTCTCTCTAGGATTACAACCATATACTTGTTAATAATATACGAACCACTTATTATGGGAAAAAATTGTTTCAAGAGCAGAACTTAAGTAAACAAGTTTAAATTTTGTAAATATGCAAGAAGGTTAATTATTGAATAACAAGTTTTATGCATTTTTTCTATACTTTTTTCATGCATCTTATTGTTAATTAATAGCATCATCAAGTAATCAGTTGAACAGCGGTCATGTACAAAATGTTCCTTCAAAACATTTCAAAACGTTCTTATTACTAAAAGTCCAATACCAGAATTGAATAAACAGTCCAAAAGAAAGTCAAAAGGCCAACAAAACAAACGGCCCACCGATGCAGGCGCTGCCGTGCGCGGTGGGAACGCGAATAGAAACTTCCTCCCACGCGCGCTGTGAAATGAAGTGAAGAAACTTCGGTGCGGCAACAGGGTTTTCCGAGCGCGCGTGCCAACGAATCACGCGGGAAACATTGGGCGGGAATCTGCCGGACGGCGGATTCGGTCCGAACGGCCGGACTATAAGAGCCCCCTAAGAATTGAAGTACATCTTAATTTCTCATAAAAATAATCTTACTATATAGTAGGCAATAATTATTATCCTTCAAATCCCTAGGTATATGAAGAGTGAAATTTTACTACGCTTGGAAATAATGGGAGCCCTCCGTTACGTTAGAGAAGCAGCTTAAGTTCTTTCCATCTGGTTCCTCCTATTTTTTGGTTCTGGCCCACAATTTAAGTTTCTTCCATCTGGTTCCTCCTATTTTTAAGCCATCACATCTAACGAAACGGAGGGTTCCCTAAAATTTCACTCTTCATATACCTAGGTATTTAAGGGCTAATAATTATTGCCTAGTATATACTAAGATTATTTTATGAGAAGTTAAGACCAATTCTTATGCCTTATTTACATGCTCATCTGTTTTTACCTACTTCTATCACAGACAATGATTAGTTTCCTAGTGTATCCTGTGAGGCAAAATTCCCCTGTTTTGTTGTGAGCTCCGCCACTTTATAAACTCACCCAATGCAAGCCATTTCTGTGCGGCCATCGATTAGTGCTCTCCTTGCAGACTGACTCCTGTACCATTCACGATCCATTATGAATGATAGGTGTGGAGGTTTGGGGTGCATGATGATCTTCTTGTTCCTCACTGCATCGTCGAGAGTACTATGTAAGTTACATTTGACCACCTCTTATTTTTATCTTTATTAATAGTATGTGTGTGTATAATGCACTACGTACTGATGAACAAATCTTCCCAATGCAGCCGGTCGTCCTCACCTGCTCGGGGTCAGAACTGCAGGGACAAGGAGTAATGCTACAACACTAGATGAGAGCAAGTTGGAGTTGATATTTTGCGCAAAGAAGTACTGTGAAATGAAGCCACATGAATGCTATTGTTGCCTGCCGATACGGTTGTGCTACAATACGCAGAGTGAGTGTAGGGCGGCGTGCCCTAGTTGCAATCCCAAATGCCCGGCATAATCTCACTCTCCCTTGAATCGACCATTGTATGCAGTTAGTATTGCGATCAACGTGAATGATCATAGTAATAAGCAAGATCTGTAGTATGTGCCGCCCGTTCTTCCATCTTTATTTGTGCTATTTTTCGATTCTCAAGTGTTATGGATTTGTGTCTCTTCTTTAGTTTATTTTTTTCTGGTGACACTATTTTTGTCAATCCAATTGTTTGTTCTTACATCTCCGAACGTGTGATATGCATTGAACAGCTGCAATCAGCTGTCCTTCTCGTTCTAGGTCTAATTAACTAAAGCAAAATTTACGGCGTGTTTAATATATTTGAAGTGTGTATTTTCAGACCGACTTTGGTTTCACACGCCCATTTCATGTCACTGCCCTTCCACGCATTTTTTTTTTCTTTTCTTTTCTCAATAGTAAATTCTTCTGTGCAAAGTATACAGGGCCTACCAAATCCGATGTAGAAATTATAAGTGAAGTACTCCACGCCGCTCGAGTACCACCAGATTAGCGCCGGAGCTCGCTAGCAACATGCATGGGCATCGTAGTGAGCTGATCGATCGACGTGGTGTGGCGATTTGTGGCCCACTTCTTCCTCGTCGGCCTCGTCACGTGTCCGATCCGATCATTCACGCCGGTATGAGCAGCTGAGCACGAGCGGGGACTGCGTGGCGCCCAGGGCAGTCAGGTTTGCCGGCACGCCGTCAAACAGGTTTACGAACAACTGCATGTTCAGCAACGTGTGACCCCCCCCCCCCTACCATCCGCATCGCACTCGCACATCAGCCCACGTCTAGCGCTAGCGCCGGATCCATGGATGGCTGATGTGTAATTGACTCTTGCGCTCTATTTTAATAGAATCCAGGTGGGGAATCTCTCCCCTCCCTAGTTCTTCCAAAAAAATGCTCCCAAACGCCACGTTGTCCTACTCCTAGGTGTCTATCCCCGCGCTTTGTCTCCCCATGGCAAATTCAATGTCTCTGGACAAGGCGTGACCCTCTGTTGTTCTAGGCCCTAGCCTTCGAACAATGGGTAGCCGTTAAGCTAATGTGGACCCAAGACAAGTGTGGAGTGAGGATGAAGATGTGGAGATGTGAAAAAAGCGAAGTCACGTAGTAGAAGTGATTTTTTATTTTTGACACTTTTTAAACACTATTTTTAAATCTAACACGGTTAGTTTTTTTTTAACTAACCTATTTGGCCACGCCTATTGCCCTGGCACAGCTAAACTACGCTACCGCCCCATGCAGCCGAGCGTGGCAAGGCTGCCAGCGTGACTGTCAGCCGGCCTACTGACCGCTGACGTGGCCGGCCCTGCCGCACCACAAACGACGGCGCGACTCTGCCGCACCAATTCGCCTAGCGTGGCAGAGCCTGATAACGGGGCATAGCCAAGCTCCCTCCCTCCCTCCCTCTCTCTCTCTCTCCCTCACTTTAGATCCAGATCGAGCCCTTAGCAGCCGCCTACAGTCGCGTCCACCCACCACCGCCCACAGCCGCCGCCCCGGCCCCTCCCTCGAGGTTGTCCACCGCCCCCTCTCTCCCTCCCACCAATTAGCCATGCCCGCTGTCCCTCCCTCCCCTCAGCCGCCCCCGCTCTCCCTCCCTCGCTCGCAGCAGCCGCCCACCGCTGGCCGGGCACTGTCACCGGCGGCCATCTCATCGCCGTTTGTGGGTAAGGGTGACCCCCTAGCCTCCCTTCTTCGTAGCCAAGGTGCCCCCCCTCGATTTGGTTATTTGCATGGTGATTTGAAGGAAATGCTTGGTATTTAGGGTTTCTAGCAAAACTTGATGGTTAGTATAGGTAGTTATATTAGGTCATTTAGTTAGTTTTTAGACTAGTAGAAATCTGCACATCTATGATGAAAATCTTAATGACGAATCCAAAACTATCATACAAGATCACTTTCTATGACAAATATTTTTGTTTCATCATGGATCATTGGTGACGATCCTCTGGCCCTTCCTATCACTACTATGGATTGATATACCACTATCGCCACTTTCACTACCGTAGCGATAGAACGATAGTGTCGAGTATCAAAATACCAGGGTACCCAACAGATGGCAAAATACGGCACCTTGCGCGTTCGCTAAAGCCCCATCGTAGGGGGCCCAGTAAAACCGACCCGCCAAAGGCGCTGACAGCATGTCAGTCGCTCGAGACACGAAAATCAACCTCCATCCCGCCCGAGCCTTGTGGAAAGGTCTCAGGCAAGATAGGCGCCTCGGGCGGCAGTTTCTGCCTCGCCCGAGCCCCCATGACATCATTAAAGCACCCGACCCCCTCGGCGTACTTCTGCCTTGCCCGAGGGACACGTGGAATCCTCAGGCAAGACGGGGAGCCATGGAGGCCCCCAACCGCGGCACCCACTCCTGTCGATGCGACGGACGTGACCGTGCACAATCAACAGGAGCACAGGAACCACGCCCTGACCCAACATGACCCTGGTCATTCCACCACGACGACATCCATACCTCTACAGCGACGGGGTAACGGCCACTATACCACCTAACCCCTTCTCTACACAAATCCGGGCGCCCGTACCACCCGTGTCGACGGCACAGAGGCATATAGGACGAAGCGTGGCCACAGCATGTAGCACCAGCAGACGGAGAGGCCAAAAGATCAACGCCTGTTGCATCCTTGCGCTACAAGGAAAATTGTTCCCACCAGATAAGGAGAAAGACGGCCACGCCCGAGGCCACCTTTTTTGTTTTTCTCTTTCAACCTTTCCCATTTTCATCTCTTTACCACGAATGTAACCCGAGCCCTCTCCTTAGAAGCTATAAAAGGAGAGTCAGGGGCCACATCTAGGGGCATCAAGAAGACGAAGAAACAACACACACGCACCTCGCTAGGACATCAACACACACACCCCCCCCCCCTCAAAAGAGATCTGGGATCCGCTCCCTCTCTCGAAAGCTTGTAACCCCTACTACGAGCACTCCAGTGCAAGGCAACACGAGCAGCAGCAAAATCCACTGGACGTAGGGCTATTCATGCCCGAACCAGCTTGAAGGGGGCCATGTGAAGGATCGGTAGAGCTGGCTGATGGGATGTCTTCTACGACTTCATCAATAGTTGGCCCTTGGGGTATGATGGCCGATGATACATTTTATGCAGAAGGGTCAACTTGTTCAACTACATCGGTTGGTTGACTAACAGGTGTTGGAGCAGATGCGGGGACTGGCATAGATTTCTGTCGTTTTTGCTGAGCCTTGGCATCAGTTAAAGCTTTACGCTTTACTTGGGTCTCAGTGACAGTTGGTTGGGGGCATCGGCACTTGTTGATCGTGGAGCTTGAGCGCCTGGTATGCTTGTTGATCTGCCCATTTGCTGCTGCAAAACAAGTGTAAGATTGGATGTTTAACAGATAAAATGTAAAGTTAAAAGAATACCTCTGAAGGTTGACTGGAGGTAGTGGTGCTTGGTGTTGGAGGAGTTGTCGATGATGATCCAGCAGCGGCTCTTACACCCTAATGGTTACATGTTAATATAGTTTGTATCGGCATGAGTAAAAATAAACGAGGTTATTACCTTGAAAGCCTTGATTAGGTTTGAAGCGGCAGCCAACGGAGTAGCCCTGGCTGTTGCTAGCTTTGATCTAGAGGTGATGGTCTTGGCACGGGTCCACTGGAAAGTCAAAGCGGCTAAGGTGGGGGCGTTGTAGCTGATCGCTGAAATTGGGGAAATAGGTTGGAGGTTGAAAGGTTTCCCACTCTTGCTTATGGATGGAACTAGGTCATCGGCCTATCACAAGAAAGATTAGCTGCCGATATATGAAAAAGGAGAAACAAAAGGAAGTTAAAAGAAACTTACTGCATCATCAGGAATGGCGTAGTCGGGATCAATCATGTGCCGATATGTATGGACGGATGTTGCGAATAATTGTTTCTTCCATTCTCGCCACCATTGCTTATATGATTCGGTAATAAAAGACGCTGGTGACCAGATGGAAAGATCAACGTCTGAGATATCGGCATCGGGGGCGAGTCTCACTACCCTACTCCATTCTGTTCCGCTGGTGATTGTTTCTCTGGGCTTGATCACATCGGCAAAGCACAGCTTGATTGGCAGTTGCCCAAAAGCCAGTTGACGGGATACTGCCGATGGATTGTAGAACTCATAGGTGGTATTAGAATTTTTCCCACTACCGAATGTGTTCACCAGGATTGCCCTGGGAGTGATGATGGCCATCATAAGCTCATTGTCTTGGTTTAGCTCGTCATCGGCAAAGTTGAAGAGAAGGGGAAACTTGTTCTCTTCATCGATATAGGGTACCCAAGCCCTATGATCGCGAGGGAGACCATTGTAGAAGTTCTGGAAAAAATCTGACGATTTGATCTTCATTGGCCTCTGTTCCAGGGAGGACAATTATAGCTTCACCAAAGTTGAGAGGGGGGCATGTTGCCGATTCCTCATCCCCAAGAATGTAATCTTCGGTGATTTCTTGTGGGAATTCTTGGGCGAAAAAATCCCACTACAGACGTTTGTGCATATGGGCATTTAGCCACATATTGATAAACCACCATGGGCCTCCCAAATTGCCGATGGGTTCACCAAGCAAAAGCTTCTGGGATACTTGGTGGAGGAGGTGGTAGGTGGAGCTCAGAAGGTATTGACCGAGCGGGAACCTTACACCGTTGGCCAAGAGTTCGGCCGCAGGAAGGAAGGCGTTGGTTGGTCCTACCGATCGGCCGCAGAAGATAAATTTCTCCAACCACATATTCAAGAATATGGCGTGTTCCCTTTGGTTAACAGTGCCAGTCCTTTGGTATTCCTGGATGTATCCTGTCCAACCGCCGATGTTGCATGTGTTCACTCTATGTTCGGCTCTCCTACCATAGATGGAAGCCTCATCGACAGTCGAGATGTCCAAGCCAGTGAGCATGTATACATCGGCAAGAGTAGGGGCAGCTGGACCATGGCCAAACATGAAGGTGTTTGTTGTATCTGACCAGAAGTAAGCGGCAGCAATCATCATGGATTCATTCTTCTGCATATCGGCAATAGACAGCCTAATGCATTGGTCTATTTTCCGCTCTGCCCAGTACACCTGCATCGACCTGTTAACCCTCAAATACCAATCTTTCCACCCTTTGGTGGGTTTGGGCCAGGATCGGAATGTATCCTTCCATAGATTCAAAGAAAAATTTTGGGCTTTGAAGGGAATTCTGTTAGCTTCTGCGTTGATCAAATCAGTTGGATCTGGGTCGCCCATTGGACCTAGGCATTGGAAGTGTGGTTGGTCGGTTGGAATAACCAGTTTGTTGCGTAGTTCCTAAGTTCGGAGGATCGAAAGAATGAGAAAAGAGGGAAAAATTACTAACTATATGAACTCGCAAAGATCAAAAGAATCAAGGTAAAAGTAACGGAAGTAGAACGAACCGCAGGGACATTGAAGTTGATCGCCATTGTTCTGAGGAAGATGAAGGCACAGGCTGGGAACTTGAAGGTGATGCTGGAAGGAGCTCTTGTTGGTTGAGGTTGCGCGGTTGTTCATCGAGGTCACCGCCGGAGAGAGAGAATGCTAAAGGTTGGAGTCTGAGGGTAGAAGATGAGCGTTTCGGAGAAATCTATTTATAGGCTGCTTGGAGTAGGGGTATTATGGACTTATCTATATGTCGCGCGCATGTAGGTCGAGGTGGTTCAGATGGATATGGTAACTGTTCGCATGACAATCAAGGGATTGTACAGGGGATTTGATGGCAAGTGATCATGACTTGGAAAAGATCTCAGTACAAAATCTTTTGATTCTAAAATGGTGGCGTTAATTATGTTAAGATCTTGCCGATGGATTGTTATTTCGGTATCTTAACCATAATTAGGGCAAGAGTAGTTGGAGATTGTGCGATATTTGCTGATATGTGTGAATCAGAACTAGATTTGATTAGATTCAGTAACAAATTATGTCATGCTTGGAGAATGGGTTGAAAAAAATAAGTAAAGGCAAGCATTATCTGGAGTAAATTTTGGAGCATCAATGTTTTATACTCCAAAATTGGGGGGCATGTGTTGACACCATTTTTTGGCACGTGTCAAGATGGTCAGAATGGGCTAATCAGCAGGAGAAAAGTTATTGTGTATGTTGATAGCCGATGAAAGACAGCTTGTGAAGAAGGCTGCCGATGAATGGTGGTGGTGTATGGAGAAGTTAGGTTGGATTGGGGTGTTGCCGATAAGGTTAAGGATATTATTGCCGATGCCGATGAAGGGAGGTTTGAAGACTGCTGCTGATGAAATAGGAAGTGTGCCAATGAAAGAAGGCTTGAAGGCTGCTGCCGATGAAACAGGGAGTGAGCCGATGGAAAGGAGGTCGATGGGAATTCCATCGTAATTTAGGCGGACAAGGGAATAAGATAGGAATTAATTTCCTTTTCTATGTTTATTAGAGTCTGATTTGTATAAGAGTCATGTGTTTCCTTAGATTTGGATTTAGTGCCCTAGTCGTATTTGGTTACGTTTCTGTAGATCAGGGTATAAATATAGAGTGAAGGGCAATGTAATGAGAATCAATCAATCAATATCAAAAACCAGCTTTTACTCTTATTTACATCTGTTTACTTTTCGGCGACTTTGTCAATTTGCATATTTTTCCTTTTTTATGAGTTCTCATTGATTCAGCGAGTTGCATCGCTTCAGTGCGATCTTCGACGATCCTTGAGTTCTGCGTGAGTACCTCTTGGCCGTGACTTCCAGGCGTATCGCTGTTGTCAGGACCAAAGTGCTCGTATCTTCATCCTTGTCGATTAACAGGTCAAATCGACTGGCACACTTTGGATATCGATTTCAGGTATTAGCCCTTTGTGTTTGCAGATCCACTTTTGCATCAACAGTTATTACTTCAATCTTTTTGCTCCAGACCTGGAAAGGTTAGTAACAAGAGTACCCGAAGGAATATTTTTACAAATATATCTCTATGCTCGTTTCACAAGGGCAGCGTAGCAGAAAGGTGAATACTCATGTTAGGATCTAAAAGTGCTTGTTTTAGGACACTAAGCTTGTCCTTGGGAAACCTCCAAAATGTGTTTTGGTGAAGTGGGTTCCCCTCCAACACCAACCTTAAGAGCACAACAAGATCTGCAATATTTATGATAAACATATGCATCTACAACCACCCTTTTGAAATTTTTATAAACAGAAAGAGTGAGGGGGTTGGAGATTTCGAATGTGGAGAGGTTGGAGAGACCAATTGAATTGGGAAATGTCTCATATGAACATGGATTTAATGAGGTAGTTATGGAATAGATTCCATGCTCATTGATGTCATCTTTATCTCCAATCTGAATGTTTAGAATTTCACTTGGATTGGTGACTATTGAATTGGCCTCGTCTAGGGCTTCCTCCATAGATGGATAAGTATCGTCCTCAAAGTCAAAGGGAGTTAAAAACTCACCATTTGAGTTTGAGCCAAGATTAGATTCAATTAAGGCTTCTTCCTTGTCCATCCATTCTACACATTCCTGCTAATGTCGTAGCATCTCTTCGTCATCCATGTGGTCATTATGAGTCCTATGATTTGGTTGTCTTAATGGATTTCTAGGATCATCATGAGACTTAGGAGGGAGAGCATATGAGGGATCATCGGGGTCAAGGATGGATTGAAAAATAGGTTGAGGTAAGTCATCTAATGCGGGCATAGAAGGGGAGAAGATAGAATAATTTCCAAAATTGCTTGGCTCTCCTTCTATGGCATCGCTAGACATGCCATCCTTGCATTTATTCCAATGTGCTCTACGGGGGAAAGGTAGTTGAGATCACTTTTTTCTAGATTCCATTTTATTTTTATATTGATCTACTAGCATCTTACAAAACTAGAAGTCTAAGCTATCATCATTACGTTGGGGTATTGATGGCTTAGGATTGACCGCTGAACCTCGGGATTGAAGTGGTTGTAACTTAGCTATCAAAACATCCTCTTTTTGTTCAGGAGAGAACTCCTTCTTTTTCTTGGGGGGCTTAAAATGAATTTTAGTCTAGTGAGTGGCTTGACTAGTAATCTTTTCAAGCATGACCCTTGCTTCGCTTGTAAGCAAATGAAGAAAAGCTCCTCCAGAGGATAAATCAAGAAATTCCCTAGAATCCTTGCTAAGGCCTTCGTAAAAATGTTGAAAAAGTATTGGGTCTGGAATAGAAATGTCTAGGCCAATGAGGGTAAGGTCAATAAAGAGATCCCATGATTCGGCAAGACATTCTTCTTCTAGTTGTCTAAAAGTTAGAACCTCTTTCCGTAGGTCATTCCCTTTGGAGATGGGAAAGAATTTTGATAGAAATTCATTGCATAGTATCTTCCAATCTCCTTGCGCACGTTCTACATTGAGTTTATACCAATGTTTAGCTTTTCCCATTAAAGAGAATGGAAATAGCTTCCACTGGATGGTCTCATCAGACATGCCCTTTATGCGAATGAGGTCACATATCCGCTTAAACTCTCATAGGTGCGAATATGGGTTTTCCTCACTTTCCCCCAAGAAGGGTTCTTTCTGAACAAATTCTATGAAATCTGGGCTTATCTCAAAACCAGATGTTGTGATAGGCTCTGAATGTTCTAGTGGTCTAAGGTGTGTGCCCATAGGGTTAGCATATTGATAGATAGGAGTGTTATTATCCATGCTAACAAAAGATGAAAGGAAAAAGAATAGAAGGGATGAGGTGAAGGATAAAAAGAAAGAAGGTATGAGAAAAGATTTTTTTTCTTTTTAGAAAATATAAAACAAAAGGGTAAAGATATGAAGAGAGATTTTTTTTCTTTTATGTATATATATATATATTTTTTGTTTTTGAAAAAGGTTAGGCTAGGTTCGTAGTCAATTCAGCAACCATTTCCCCGGCAACGGCGCCAGAAAGCTTGTTGGTATTTATTAACGTGAACAGAAAAGATCCACGGATACCGTTGTAGCTTTCACCCAGAGGGTTTTAAATATCGTATCCATAGGGAAACGTGTGAGTCAACTATGTGTTCAAACTTAACCAGAAAAGGTGAATGAGTTGGAAATATAAATAAGGTGGGAACAACTAAAGTGAAAACAAAACTAAAACATAGGAGAGGATCAATCGATAGTAGGAGTATAGAGAGGATAACTCGGTCAGGGTTTCTACTTCTAACTTGGGCAGTCCACATCTTCTACTATTCAACTGGGGAATTACTATGGAAGACCGCAAACAGAGTACGAATCTACCATGTAATTATATATCCTGCTAGGACTACAGATGGGAGGTGGACTACAGAGGACTCAACGAAGTTATCACCTTCCTGATCTACCACTGATCCAGAATATAGGGTGCATCTACGAGTAACCCTAGTCTAAGCACCATGCTTACACTATGAATTATACTCTAACCTAGTCGACTAGATTAAAGCACTCAAAAGAGACTCGCAAACTAGACGAATAATATAAACATGAATCTTGAATTAGAAATTGATTGCCAGAGCCTGAGCCATCTCAGGAGCAAGCCCATGTAGAGCCCAATCCCGCCGAAGTACAGGTTTTTGAAGAGGCACCAACAGGCCAGCACCTCCTCCGAACTCCTCTCTCGCTCTCCGTCTCTCCACTATCTAGAAGTCTAGATCTATTCTAAATTGGGAGTTGAGAGGACATCCATTCGAGGGACACCTCTCTTCCCCAAACTCTAGCTTTTCTCTTGAAGGTGATTATGATGATGGAGATGCCTGAGGGGGGGTCTGCCCCTGCTTATATAGCCTGATGGGGTGAACCACAGCCCTCGGATCAAACCGACTTGATGCTAGGGGGCGTCGTAGAGGTCGGTTGGAGGACATCAGACGAAACGTGCTGACAAGTGGGCCCAGAGCTGGCCAGTCGGCCTAGCTTAATGCTAGGTGGGCCACTCTTTTGGTGGGCCAATAGATCTCTTCGTTAGCTTTCCATCGAGTCCTGGATCACTGAAAACGGAGTCCGGATGAAGGAGATATGCCCAAATTACTCTGGACTGCTCTGGAAGCCCATTTACAATTTTTTGGAAAGCGTAACTTTGTCGTCTGGACTCCAATTTGGGTGAACCAAAACTCTATTTCATGTGTCTCAACGAGCTCTTCGCAATGGTGTACTAAAAGTCATCACTTGAGATACTTCTATTTGGTGATTCTGGTCCTTTTCCAGTTTAACCCCTGTAAAACATAGATTCACCAAAACTCATGGAACTCGTTAGTTTCAAACCCTACAACTATGCTTTGTGGTTCATATCATGTCATATCAAGCAATAGTTGATGGATAAAAATGAGCATTAGTGACCATCAACAATGCATATTCTATATGTATGTATGGGACGTAATTACTGATGGGTAGCTTTGGTACAGAAGTATATATATGGGGCATATATATAACTTAGAGACCAGACTTTGATTTCTGCATATATATAATTGTGAGGTTGGGCTGAAATAAAATTCTTCTGTAGGTACACTAACAGTGAAACGTGTATCCTGACTAGTTACACTTATATTATGAGAGAACATATGTATGCCACCGTGTATGTCGCTAGAAATTTAAGATTTTTAGTAAGTTTGTGAGGACATATGGAACATGCATGCATCATGAATATTCATTCATTTGCACATTTGCATTGTTCCTCCCCTTATAAGTCTTGTATTACTATAAATAAATTTTTCTAACGTAAGACTTGTCTCACAAAAGTTGCACCATTTTGGTCCATGATGGTGTTGGAATGCTAAGAAAAGTCCAATTTTGTTTTGCTATCAAATTTGGCATGTATGCAAACGCATTGCAAGAATGCTAAGTAATCAAATTGGTGATGTTCCGTTGTGGAAATGAATTGTTGTGCCTCTAATTTATTGTGTGAATTTAAATTCTCTCTAGTAAATTTAGTTTGGCATGATTATACAATTCGTCTGCAATTTTTTGGCATCATCCAATAATTACTTATTGTTGCAATTCTGCAGATGACGCGCACTCATGCTGGGACTGGTGTTAGTTAGGGTGGTAATGATGACGACCTACCACCATCACCGCCCACACCGAGCAGATGAAAGCTGAATATGCCTCACATCAACTACAAGGATCTGTCAGTATATGGTGGACCCACTATCTATCCACTTTACCTGTCGATGCTTAGGTCACTTGGGATCAATTCAAGACTGCCTTTCGGGGGCATCACATTCCCACAAGGCTAATGAGAATGAAAGCCACAGAGTTTATGAAACTCACTCAGGGTATCAAGACCCTCACAGAATACCTGCATGCTTTCAATAATTTGTCAAGGTATGCCCTGGAGTTTGTGAACACCGATGCGATGAAGATTGAAAGTTTTAAGAGAGGGCTTAGTACAAAGTTGATGAAGGCCATGGGCAATTCCAAGTGTGAGACCTTCAATGAGTTTATCAATGATGCTCTCACCCAAGAGAACTAGAACATCTCCATGTAATAGCTAAGCGCTGCAAGAGAGCATTGGAGGCAAGTTCATCTCAACAGAAGGCCCCTATAGCAACGAGGCCACAATTTCGTCCACCTACACCCAAGTTCAGGCCGCCTGAAAAGAAGACCTAGCCTAATCAGCAGCAAAAAGTGTATCGTAGAGCTTTCTCTATCACTCTACCTAAGGGCAGTATAGGGCAGGGAAGCTCAGGAGGGCCAAGGAACAACCAGCCATGCTTCAACTACAACCAGCTTGGTCACTGGGCAAATGAGTGCCCCTATCCGAGGAAAGGTAACAACAAAAACCAAGGCAATTAAAGGCAGGCAAATGCTAAGGCACGCCCAAGGTATGTCCATTATACCGCCATGGAAGAGATTCCTTCTGGAGAGGTCATTACTGCGGGTATATTTCTTATGAACCAACGCACTGCAATTGTTTTGTTTGATTCTGGAGCTTAAGATTCATTCATGAGTCAAACATTTGCATCTAAGCATGATCAGAAGATAAAAGTTGTAGACAAGGGTGGCTATTGCATAAGTTTAGCTAGGGCTAGTATTTCTACCAACCAGATAGTTAGAGATGTGCTCATCTCAATAAGAGATAGAAAGTATACTACGGATCTAGTAGTGTTGCCAAGGCTGGCAATAGATGTGATATTGGGTATGAAATGGATGAGTGGTCATGGAGTTCTCATTGACACTTCAACTAGAACCATCATGTTGACGAAACCAAAGGGGGATGGTGCTTTTCTAGTGCCACTTCCCAGAAGTTTTGATCTTCAAAACTTATCTTGGGCTATCCAGACCATGACTCTCTTTGATATTCCAGTGGTATGTGAGTTTTTAGATGTATTCCTAGATGAGTTACCTAGTTTGCCAACGGATAGAGATGTAGAGTTTAAAATTGAGCTCGTGCCTGGTACAACTCCTATCTCAAGAAGACCGCATAGAATGCCACCAAATGAACTAGCTGAACTCAAGATTCAATTGCAAGAGATTTTAAAGAAGGGTCTTATTTGACCTAGTTCATCCCCATGGGGTTGTTCGGCTTTGTTTGTAAAGAAGAAAGACAAGTCATTATGGATGTATGTGGATTATAGGCCACTCAATGCCGTAACAATCAAGAACAAGTACCCTTTACCACGCATCGATATCTTGTTCGATCAGTTAGCAAGGGCAAGGGTATTCTCTAAGATTGATTTGAGGTCAGGTTATCACCAGATTAAAATTAGACCAGAGGATATACCTAAAATAGCTTTCTCCACCAGATACGACTTGTATCAGTATCTTGTCATGTCTTTTGGTCTGACAAATGCTCCTGCATACTTCATGTATTTGATGAATTCGGTATTCATACCCTCCTGGTTTATTCTGAGAACAAGGAAGATCATGCAGAGCATCTGAGGATTGTCCTAACTAGGTTGAAGGAACATAAGTTGTATGCCAAGTTTAGCAAATATGAATTTTGGTTATGAAAGTGCCTTTTATAGGTCATGTGTTGTCAGAGGATGGAATTTCTATTGATCCAAGTAAGGTACAGGAAGTCATTGCTTATACCTCACGTCAACTGAGGAAGCATGAATTAATTATCCAACCCATGATTTCGAGTTAGCCACTATTGTTCATGCACTAAAGATCTAGAGACACTATTTGCTTGGGAATGTATGCCATATCTATACCGATCACAAGAGTCTCAAGTATATCTTCACTCAACCTGAACTAAACATGAGACAGAGAAGATGGCTAGAGTTGA
The DNA here is from genome assembly GCA_022457205.1 of Saccharum spontaneum. Taxonomy (NCBI): domain Eukaryota; kingdom Viridiplantae; phylum Streptophyta; class Magnoliopsida; order Poales; family Poaceae; genus Saccharum; species Saccharum spontaneum. The sequence goes on along the minus strand of CM039579.1, from coordinate 51,885,992 downwards.
TCAAGGATTACAACCTAGAAGTGCATTATCATCCTGGCAAGGTGAATGTTTTTGCAGACCCCTTGAGCCGAAAGTATCATTGCAATTCTCTATTGGAAGATGGATTTAATTTGTTGCACCCTGCTATTTTACACAATATCACTGTCAGTTGTTCACTTGAGAGCAAGATCATCGAGCTTTAGAAGACCGATGTGGGTGTGTTTCACATCAAAAGAAAGATGAAAGAACAAGACACCAAGCACTTTAGACTAGATGAGAGAGGTGTGCTATGGTTTAAAGATTGACTTGTCATGCCGAAAGATCAAGAACTTAGAAACCAGATCTTAGATGAAGCTCACTCTTCTAAGTTGTCTATTCATCCTGGTAGTTGTAAGACATATCAAGATTTAAAGTCCCATTTTTGGTGGACTAAAATGAAGAAGGAAATCGCTGCATATATTGCTAGGGGTGACACTTGTAAAAGGGTCAAGGCAGATCACTTGAAACCTTGCTGGACTACTTCAACATTTGTCCATTCTAGGCTAGAAATAGGAGGAAATAAGTATGGACTTTATTATAGGTCTCCCAAACACACAGCAAGGTCATGATTCTATATAGGTCATCGTGGATCACCTTACCAAGTCAGCGCATTTTGTACTGGTCAAAGCGGATTATCACACTAGAAAGTACGCCGAGCTGTATGTTTCTCAGATCATGAGGTTACATGGAGTACCAAGAACCATAATCTCAGATCGAGGACCGCAGTTTATAGCTCGCTTTTGGGAACACTTGCATAAGGCTTTGGGAACCAAACTAATCAAAAGTTCAGCATACCATCTGCAAACCTCGGGTCAGACTGAGAGAGTAAACCAAATTTTGGAAGATATGCTAAGGGCCTGTGTCATATCATCCAAAGGTTTGTGGGAGAAGTGGTTACCTCTCGCAGAGTTCTCTTACAACAATAGTTACCAAGAGAGTATCAAGATGGCTCCTTTTGAAGCACTTTATGGCCGAAAATGTAGGACTCCCTTGAACCGGGTTAAACATAGGTAAAGGAGGAACTACAGTATTGACTTCGTCAAAGAGGCCAAAGAGCAAGTTCGGATTATACAAGGCCATATCGAGGCAGCACAGTCATGACAAAAGAGTTATGCTGATAAAAGAAGAAGAAGGCCAATAACCTTTGAGGTGAGAGATTATGTGTACTTGAAGGTTTCACCTATGAGAGGCGTACAATGGTTTGGTGTGAAAAGAAAGCTTGCACCTAGGTATGTAGGTCCATACAAAATCATTGAGCGAAGTGGAAGAGTGGCCTACAAACTACAGTTACCTCCGGAGATGAGAGCTATTTTCAATGTCTTTCATGTCTTAGCTGAGGAAATGCTTATGTGTTCCTGAAGAAAGAGTTGAAACTACAGATATCAAGATAGAATCAGACCTAGCTTATGAAGAGAAGCTGATACAGTTGTTGGATAGTAAGGAGACAGTAACTCGAAGCAAGGTGATTAAGTTCTACAAAGTGGTATGGAATAATCACAGTGAACGGGATGCAACATGGGAAAGAGAGGATTATCTACATGGAGTTTACCCTACATTTTATGAAAAATGGTAGGTCATTCAGTCTTAGGACGAGATTCCTATAAGGGGGGAGTGTCGATACAGGACCTATGGGGTTCTGTATCAGGTCGACTTCTATCCAAGGGCCTATCCTGGGTCCATGGTCAAGATCGAAGGACACAAACCAAGGTGGCGTGGACTTCAAGTTGTAAAGACCGACCTAGTCAGGATATTAGGAAAGTTAGACTCTGTAATAGATCTAGAACTCCTCAATTGTATCCGACTAGGACTAGAATCGTACCTCAGCCTTCTCTCCATATATAAAGAGAGGCTAGAGGTACCCCTCATACATACAATCATACAATCAATCCAACGAAAAGGCAAACGTCAACTAGACGTAGGGCTTTTACTCGATCACGAGGGCCTAAACTAGTATAAATCGCTTGTCTCTTGCATTATCGTCGAGTTTCTAGGTTCGTCGGCCCTCGAACAATCGTCCCGGGTAACCCCGTGACGAGTTGCCGGTCATCAAACACCGACAGCTGGCATGCCATGTAGGGGCTTTTGGCGAATTCACGCTCGAGAGCTCGACGGATTTCGGTGGCATGATCTTCTCGGCGGGTTCAACCTTCGTCTTCGGATCCTGGATCTACATAGTTGATGACAACGGCAGGCTCCAAAGCTAGCTCACGGAGATCCTGCTACCTCAGCATACTCTCGTCACTCCTGCGATCGTGATGGGTCAACTCGTCGAGAAGTTATCTCTAGTTTCGATTTCTGACTCGATTTAGATCTCGAAGGTCCCCGAGGAATTCGACTTCGGCACGACTATGCCAGAAGAGATCAACCCAAAGTCCAATCTGGGTTCCACATCCGAAGTGTCGGGTCCTTATCCACTAGGACTCTGCAATGCAGCTTTCATCTATCAAGAATTGCTTCAAGGCCAGGTCAACCCGGCACAGGAGATTCCCCTGACAGGAGCTCAGAGGGGTCTTGTGCTATCCGTTACTTCAAAAGGTTTCATCATTCACTGGCCTAGATCCTGTCCAGATCACTCTTACTCGGATTCATCTCGGGTGATAGCAATGGTAGAGATTTTACCCTACCAAGATGGAGACTCTCTCCCCGGTGATGATCATAGCTCCACGTAGATCCTCGAAAGCTCTGGTACGGCGGAGTCTGCTACCAACAGGTTTTTGTGCACACTCGATAGGTATTTATGATATGAGGTCGCTCACCACTCCATGCTTGAACACCTCCTGATATCAACTCAAATGACGAGAGCCCCTCCGCTATTCCCCCAATGCACTCAGAGATCCGAATGAGACAGAAGCTGAGAAGACCGCGAGGGAAAAGAAGAACAAGCAGAGGACGGGTCACCGCATCCGGGATAAACATCGATGACAAGCACAGGCTAATTACCAAACCTAGATGGTCGAATATGATCATCAACGCCTAGCCTAGGAAGCTGAAGATGATCAACGTCATGAGAACGAAAGGTGCCGGCGTGAGCACTAGGAGCATGAAGAGCGGATAGCTAGTTCGTCCCATAATCTTGAATCAGAGTTCATGCTTATCAGGGGCCATAAGGTGTATAACACTCTGTATGGGAATGTCTATACTCTAGCCAAAGAATACGAGGCTATTTATAACCCTACACCCGAGCAAGAGCGGTTGTAGGCCATATTGCAGTCCACTGCTCTTTAATTACAAGGAAGAAATCTGTCTATGAGCCATCATCCCTCTCAAGCAGGAAGTCAGGGGCACAATCAGCGAGTCTCCGTTCATGATAGAATTGGACCAAACCCCGCGCAGAATCAAGACAACCGAGACAACCGAGACAATCGAGGGAACCGACGTGCCTAGGGAGGACGAGATGGGAACACGTGTGGTAGACCACCAGTTCACCCAGCTCCCCGTAACCCATCACGATAGAACAATAGAGATGAAGGCAGGGCTGAGTCTGAGTACAGTGAAGCTAGAGTTCCCGACAGGTTCCCTTGCTTTGCAAGACGTCTTCTATCCGTCCGGTTGCCCTACAAGTTTAAGCCTTCTAATCATTCCAAGTATGATGGCAAGATAGAGCCAAATCAATGACTCCGCATCTATTCCCAGTTGATTAAGCTAGCCGGCGGCGACGATGACATCAAGACCTTATTCTTTCCCATGGTGCTCAAGGCGGTACCCCTTCTAGTGGTTTGATAAGTTGAGCCCAGAGTCAATTATGTGCTAGAATAATTTGTAGAAAGCTTTTTACAGCAACTTCGTAGGTATCCTCACTCATCCGGCCACCTGGGTGAAGCTTAGAGGATGTACTCAGAAGAAAGACGAAAGCTTTCGGGAATACTATCGACACTTTGGAGAACTTCTCTCTCAGGTTCATGATATCATCGAACGAGAGGTCATCAATGATTTTTCCATGGGTATAAGAGCCAAGTAGCAGTTTTAGAACTTCTATAGAGAGAACCCGCTAACCAACGAAGAGTTTAAACACATGGTCCAGAAGATGATCTCTGCAGAAGAAAGAACCCAGGAAAGATTTGGCGACGGGCGTGATAACCAGGAGAATTATGATAACAGGAGCAACTAAGGCGGACAGTACGACTAGAAGCGTAGATCCGACAATGTGATCGCCTCTACTGACAAGTCAAAGAAATCTAGCAAACCCAGGCAATTCGAAGACCTGGAGAATCTGCCCTGCCCATGGCACCTGAATTCATCTCACACAGCAGGCGAGTGCTGGAACTTCAAGAATTATACTCGGAAGAATGACTTAACAAAGGGCAAGGGTAAGGAAGACGATAACAACAAGGATTCAGGAGGATCAAGGAGACAAGGGGAGGCTATAACACCCTAGTGTTAAGCTTGAATTTTGCAGTTGCATTTCATGAGCATAAGCATCATCCATTCATTCATGAGCATGAGCATGTGAATTGGATTTTGAATGTTGCATAAGTGATGTTTCATATGTTGCATAGGTAATGTTTCATATGTGGCATAAGTGATCTTTCATATGTTGCATAAGTAATGTTTCATTCATGCAACACATGTTTTGTATATATCATTCATATGTTTCATATGTTGTACATGTCATATGTTATCACATGTGATGCTTGATTATACATGTATGCTTTGTGATCATGGTTGGTTAATGCAAGTGATTGTGTTTGGTCACTAAAACACCTTAGACACACTTAGGGTGAAAAATGGAACAATGTTTGTATTCATGACTTAGTCCAAAACTGCTTCTAAGTGTTGGTTTGTTTCAAAGTACCCTTTTAAAGGTGCTACATTGACAAACTTGACTAATAGCTTAGAGTGTTTGCATGACAGTGCACCCTTAATAAAAGTTGTAGCTCATCTTATGTGGAACAAACTTTGTTTAAGGGCCAAGAGCTAATTCAGTGCCTAATATGGTCAAACAGAGCTCACAAGTATCAATACAATGTTGTTTTAGAGCCTCCAAATTTTGCCAAGTCAAAAAGGGAGTTTCAGTTTCGAAGTACCTCACTTTGGAACACTGTAGTTTGGAAACCGTTAGGTTTTAGACCAAACTTCCTAAAGCAATGTTGGAGAGCACATGAAGCTCTACAATTTGTATTTATGAAGTTTAAGCTAACTTAAGCTAGATTAGGAAATGGAGAGTGGGTTAGATCACCATTTCAGTCGGCCTGAAACCGGCCATTGCCGATTCAAACAGCCAGGTTGTGGCCGACCAGCGCTAGGCAGCGCGCACCGTGTGGCGGCCGTATGCTGGCGCTATCCCGGCTAGTCAGGCCGAAGGGGGAGAAGGGGGAGGCGTGTGCTGCTGTTGCTCTCTCTCGCCCTCACTCTCTCTGCCTTGCTCTCTATCGGCCAAAACAAAAGGGGGAGGACGAAGGAGAAGGCGACGCCGCCATCACCATTGTAGCCGTCGGCCAAATACGCCGCCACCATAGCACCACCACGCGGCTAGCCTCGCCCACAGCTCCGTCGTGCCTTGCTCCACCTCACCGACCTGCTAGCTTCGCCACTCAAGCCAAGGTGAGGGCCCTCGGACCACTGCCATCGCCATGCTCGCCATGGCCACCATTGCCGCCGCCAAGATCAAGCTCGCTGTGGCCGAGCTCTCTTGCTTTCTCTCTCTCTCTTTTCTCTAGTTAGGGCTAAGGTAAAGCTAGGTCTAGCTCACGGCTAAGGGCTAAGGCCAATGCCGGCACGCTGGTGCCAGAACGTGGATTTCCGCCACCGCGCTCTCACCGCCGAGCAACCTCGCCCGTGGCCAGGCGCCCCCGCAAGCCCCAATTAGAACCCTAGATCTCCGCTAGGTGACCGAGAAGGTGTAGCCGTGTTGCTCTGGGCTTGCCGTCACCGGAGGTAGCCGAAGCACCTCCGCACAACCTCGCCGTGCGCCATGGCCGCCGTTGAGCTAACTCCGGCGAGCCTTTTGGCCAACCAAGCCCACCGGTAGATGCGCGAGGTCGAGTTGAGTCTAGGGGTGGTGACCTCGTCGCCGAAGACCTCGCCGTCGGCGAGCTTTTCGCCGGTCAACGTCACCCCTGCTTCGGTTTGACTGACGGGTGGGACCAAGCTGACTATAGGGCTCGACTGTCAGCCACATGGTGTGCGCTAGACCGGGTGCACCTAGCTGCTAACTGAGTTTTAATTGTTTTCCTTTTATTCTTTTTCAGATTTGAGTGCAAACTTTAAAAATTCACAACTTGAGCTAGGAATGTCCAAATGGAGTGAACCAAATTTTGTTAGCTTCATCTTGATGAGTACTAGGCCTATTGGGCTCGCAGGTCCATCTGAGAAAAATAAACATGACAGAGAAAAGAAACATGCAAGAAATTGCAATAGAAAAAGAAAAGAAAAAAAACAATTTGTGTTCAACAAAGCCTATTGGGCTCGCAGGTCCATCTTCTCGCTGGCCCATCACCGACCGCTTGCCCATCTTCTGAGCTTGCAACGTCCATCGCGAATGAATATGGCCCAATAGCGAAGACTATCTCCTTGCTACTATAAATGTGAAGTACGACTACCAAATGGAGAAACGCGTCAACGATTTTAGAAATTGGATAGAGCAGTAAATAAAGCTGCATTTAATGGATCTCTCTGTCATGCATTTTAAATGGACCAATGTTGTTTGCTTTGTCTATGGACATGCTAATTTCCTTAATGATGGATGTTGTCATTATTTTAGCTAAACTAGTGTACCATCTCTGTTTTGTTTGCAAATTGAATAACACCAATGGCTCCTCTACTTGGCTTTTAATAGAAGGACGTGGTCACGTGTACTATCTTCTACTTGGCTTTTAATTTAATTCCTCACAAAAAATGTAACGCGACACTTGATCAGATGAACTCTATTATGCGATAAATCTGGAATTAGACATCAATTCTCGCCTCGCCTGGCACCGTAGCCAACGTGTCCATTTAAACAATGGTTGCTTCATCACCGGTTCATATGGTAATCCAACAGTGATAACTTGATCACCGCCGGTTCTTACTGTAGCGCACGCATTCATCTTGACACCGGCGGTAAAAAAGTTATTATCTCTGCCGGTTTCTCCGAGCATCGGACATAGGACAAGCAACCAGCGGTGGAAACCCTTCTAAAGCTGGTTCGACGGACGACACCGCGTCGAAGGACGAGATTATGTTCACCGCCGGATCACACACCGAGCCGGCGGCGAAAACGTTCATCACCGCTGGTTATTCGGGCAGGAGGGACCCCATAGGTCATGAGCCGGCGCTGATACGTATCACCGCCGGTTATCTCAAAACCGTTGGTGAAGATCCCGGTGGTGAATTGACTTTCTGTAGTAGTGCTCTTTGGCTTTGTATCAACTCGATGTATTGCTTCTGAGGTTTTAATAAAAGCTTCCTTTATCCAAAAAAACTAAAACAATAACATCAGATATGTTGTGTGTATGTTCTTTTAATGAATTTTTGGTGAAAAGTTAAATTTCCTTGATCAAAATAAATATTTTAGATCATTGTGTTTGCTGTTCAAGAACACTTGTTTTGTCCAATGATCAGCAACTTGGGATCTTAGTTGTAAGAGACACTATATATAATGTTCTCTCTCCTTGTGTCCATTTCTAAAAGGTCCAATTTGAACTGCACAAAAATAGCCACAAATTAACCCTTAGAGCATCTCAAAAGAGACTCCTTATATCTTTCCTAATTTACATGAATAGAGATTTTGGTGAAAATTACCTCCAATAGCCTCTTCAATTGGATATCCACATATAGACATCCTCTGTTCCAGTTTTCTCGCTAGCCAAAGATGAAGAGCGAGGATGGCTCTCTAGAGTACGCACAAAATATAGAAAGGCTGTTAGAAAGTGCAAAGATATAGAAAATAATTTTTCAAATGACTCTCTAAATGACGATTTAGATAGTAGATTTTAGAAAGGCTATGGGAGATGCTCTTAGAGGCCCTAGATATGTTTAGCACATGAACATGCATGATGACTTTTTCGAATCCAATAAAAATATTATGTTACTAAATTCCAAATGTACACCCAAAAAATTGATCTGATATTTGTGAAAACATATGCCAAAATTATACCAAGAATGAGGAAACTAATTAATCTTCTAAAAATCAAATAAGTTATATGCATGGATTGTCTCTAAACTTGTGAAGGGTTCCATATGTCCTCAAACTGAAAAACATATTTCTCGGTCCTTAAACATGTTAAGTGATACACCACACGTTGTTAAACTTGTTCAATGGTGCACCACAAGTCTATGTTTGGACCATAGTGTCGGTGTTCGGACCCGAGGGGGTCCTAAACCAACGAGTAAAATGCTGCGTGTCCCTTTCCTGGATGGTGATGCAAGGAGAACACACGGGGGTTTATCCTGGTTCGGGCAAAAGAAGGCCCTACGTCCAGCGGGGGAGGAGAGGTTTGTATTTCCTTGCACCGAGGTGCTTGTGTAGGGGCTACAAGCTTGCGAGAGAGGGCGACGAGCCCAAGTCTCAAAGGAGAAGAAGAAAGAGTACAAGATGATTGCTTGAGATGTTGATCGCTATGTTGTGTATGACTGGTCGTCCGTCGTCCTCTCCAGAGCCCTGGCCTACCCTTTTATAGGACGAGAGGAGGCCAGGACGACGGGAGCCTTGAGATGACGTTTTGTCGATTCTGTTGAGGTGGCTGTAGCGACGTGCCTTAGAAATGGGAGGCCATCCTTTGGGACGTGATGTCGTAGGCGTCGAAATGACCCGGAGCGTCGTGCCATACCGTCCTTCCTTCCCTGTTACGCTATGTTGGGGGTCGAGGCTGGGTCGAGGCCGATCGGATAAGTCCGAATCCCTGGAATCGTGGCGTACGGACTTTGTCGTACCTTCCCTCGAGGGTAACTAGTGATGTACAGTGTGAGGTAAGGTGGGTACAGTGACGTTTTTCACCTCCCATCACGGGATGGGCGGTTTAACAGTGAGGACTGACACTGGTATTGTTCCCACGTCGACCATGCGTGCAGCCATGCCGGTAGGTGGTAGTAGGTAATTGCATTAAATGCTAAGACTTTTGTCCAGAGGTAGGTAAAGAGAGGGGGTCGAGCGCCCCGACCCGGGCTCACGCGAGTCAGAGTTCAGTCGAGGTGCCCTGTCGTGCGGGACGCGGTCGAGGCGTCCCGTCGAGGGGGCCTCGTACGAGTCGGAAATGGGACGCGGTCGAGGCATCCCGTCGAGGGGGCCTCGTACGAGTCGGAAACGGGATGCGGTCGAGGCATCCCGTCGAGCCGGTCTCGTACGGGGCGGACCTGTCGTGCATTTTGAAATGGGTGGTGCTTTGTCGTGGCTTAGTCGCTTTAGTTTTTATTATCGTCGAATGTGGGTACCCCTATGCTATTGGTACCGACAGTAGCCCCCGAGCCTTTAGGTGAGTGTATGTTCACTCTCCTAAAAGGTTTTTTGCCGATGAACTGGAGTCGTAGCGCCGTTTGCTTTCCCAGCGGGGGCGTTTGAGCGCTTTCAGGACTTCTTCCGGTGGGGGCGCGCGAGCGCACCCGCCGGGTGTAGCCCCCGAGGCCTCTGTGGAGTATTGAGAAAGTCTCCTCCGAGGTCTTTAATCGTGGTTCATCCGGGAGTAGTTGATGCGGCCGAGCCCCCGAGCCTCGCGCGCACGAGGTCGATCGGAGTCCCTGCCGTCTTTCGTTATCCGGCCCTCACGCTCATCCTTCGGAGGGGAGGAGGAGGGGTGGGGAACGTCGTACTACCCCGTTTGGGCGAGTCCGGCGATCTCCGGTGAGCTACTAGCGGGGAGATTCGAGTGAGAGTCCGTGCTCCAGTCGTTAGGAGTCGGCTTGGGGCCCGGGGGCACTCTTCAAAGATGCCAAGGAGTGGTCGTGCGGATGTCGGTTCCCTGCGATGGGATCCGAGGGCTCGATGCCTCCCCCGAGGGGATTCCTGCTTCGTCCTCATCCTTTGGCCTCGAATACGTCTTGGGGTGCCTCAAGAGCGTGGCTCGAGCCCTGGCCGTGTACGGGCGCATCCCTGGTCGTCCCTTGCTCTGTTGCTCGAGGGCGGCTGTTGAACCCAGGTCGAGGGCCAGCCTCCGTTCCTTCGAGACTTAAATTGGGCCCGGAGCCCGTTAAGGGAATCTAGGAATATCCATCCGTGGATCTCGCCCCGCCCGTTAGCCTGACGCGCCTTTTTAGGGCAAGATCGGCGCGGTAGTGGGCGGCGTGGCGTTCAGTTACTGCGTGGGGGACGGCCACGTGCCTTGCTCCTGTAAGGCGTGAGGGACGGTTAGGTGAGCGCATTTATTACGGGAAACTGTTCCTACCTTTTTGCGCGGCTGTTGGACTTCCGTCTGGCCTATAAAGGCAAGACCCAAGGGTCCGTGCTTCCCTCCGGTCTCTTGCGCTTCTGCCATCCTCTAGCCTCAGAAAACCCTAGCCCTCTTGTGCCTTCCGCCCACATTGCTGCCGCCGCCGCCATCTCCTCCACTTATTCCCTTCCCGTCAGCGCTGATGGCCGGAAAGAGCCAATTCCTCACTGCCGAAGACTGGGCCTCCTCCTCAGTGACGGAGAGGAAGCTGGAGGAGCTGGTTGAAGATGGGTTGCTGCGGCCGAGGACGAGTCGGTCGCGGCCGGAGTGGATCGCGCCGCCGCCGGCCCACCGGGAGCCGGCGCCCCCGGAAGGCTACGTGGTGAGCTTCGTAAGCTTCCACGAGCGGGGTTTCGGCATCCCGTCGTCGGTCTTCATGCGGGCGCTTCTCCACTACTACCGGGTGGAGCTCCACCATCTCGCCCCCAACGCCATCGCGCAGGCCACCATCTTTGCGGCGGTCTGCGAGGGGTATCTCGGGGTGGAGCCGCAGTGGAACCTGTGGCTTCACCTTTTCAAGGCCGAGCTCTTCGCGCGGAATGCGGGGGGGAAGGGCGTCTTCTACGCAGCGCGGGTAGGGAGCTGCGTCCTGCAGTTGAGGTCGAGCCGGGCGGACCAGTACATCCCGGCTCGCCTCATCTCCTCGAACAGCGGGTGGCACGCGGGCTGGTTCTACCTCCGCAACGACGACAACCAGCTGCCGAGGTACACCGGCCGTGTGCTGACCGCCCGGGAGGACCGCTGGGTGTATGGTGTGCCGGACGTCGAGAAGCCGCGTCTGGACCCGTTGCTGGCGGCGCTGCAGCAGCTACGTGCTCGAGGCCTGACGGCGGCGGCGGTAGCGACGGCGTTTCATCGCCGCCGGGTGATGCCGCTGTGTCGACGTCGCCTGCGCCTCGACCAGATGACTCCGGAGGCGTCTCTGGAGGGGAGCCGGATGTCGCATGAGGCCCTTACCCTCGAGGAGGGGCTTCGTCGAGCCCGCCGGATGGTGGGGACCTTCAAGGCGGAGGAAGCCGACCGGCTCCCCATGAGGCCCACTGAGGGGTTCGAGCCCGTGGTAAGTTCCTTGGGTCGGTACGCTTGTTTCTTGGTTCTGTTCGTTTCTCGGACCCTCTTAACCCGGTCGACTCCTATGTGCAGGACCTGTCGGCGTTGCGGGAGACGCGACCGCCGGTTCCGGAGGACCAGCCTGCCCGGGACGCTCGACGGCAGCATGCCTCGAAGCAGAAGGCGGTCAAGGAATCGACCAAGAAGCGGGCGGCCCGGAAGTCCAGGGAGAAGGAAGCGCGGAAGAAACTCCGGCGTCAACAGGCCCTCGACGGGCTCCCTTTGGAGCCGTCGCCCTCCGAGACCATGTCGGGGGAGGACGACGGCAGCAGCGGCGAGGATGATGATGCCTTGTCGCGGTACGAGGCCGCGACCGGGCTGGGGAGCCTCCCCGACATCCGCCCCCTGCTGGAGCCCATCGCGGGGTCATCCTCCTCGGTCATCGTGGTCGAGGAGGTCGAGGAGGACGACGAGGAAGAGGAGAAGAAGAGGAAGAAGAAGGAGGAAGAAAAGAAAGAGGCGGGCCCCTCGGCAGGAGGGGCCGCCTTGCCCCGGATCCAGCAAGCGGGGTCGACAGGGGCGCCTGCCCCAGCCCAGGCCCCGCAAGCTCAGGCGGGGACGGGGGCGGTGGCGCCGACATCGTCGGCGGCGCCACCGTCGGGCGTGAGGACCCGAGGCCAGTTGGCCTCGGAGGCACAGAAGGCGCACAGCGGCGCGCCGGCGAGAGCCCCACGGAGCGCTCGGTCCGCGGGTGGGGCTGCCGCGAGGCCACCGCCTGCCACCTCGAGCGGCTCGGACCGTGGGGGGTCGAGGCCCCTGGTGCCGATCTCTGGGTAAGTTTTCGAGCAAAAGGGGACTTGTCTTCTTTTTCGATTTCGTCGACCGACTTTATCTTTTATTTTTCAGGTTGAAGCGGAAGGCGGAGACCATGGGGCCCACCCCCGTGAAGTCCCTCCGAGCCAGCGCCGCCGTCCTTAACCGGTCGGTGGAACAGGACGCGGCCTGGGTCCGCGAGGTCGAGGCCGCGAAGGAGCGCCGTCGGCGGCAGGAGGTCGCAGGCGCTTCGACGATCGCCGGCCCCGACCCTGCCGCGGCGGGGTCAGAACCGGCGAGGGTGGTGGCGCCCGGCCCGGTCGAGGTGGAGCCCGAGTCGCTGCCCTCGGCTGTGGCCACCGTGGAAGCGGCCGCAGAGGGAGCGGCTGCCGATGCGACCGTGGAGGGGGCCACACCGGCAGCGGGACAGGAGGCGGCATCGGCGAGGGGGCCGCAGCCTCAGCAGGACCCGCCGGTGCAGACGGTGGGCGCGGCGGTGGGCGAGGTCGCCGAGCCCTCTACCGGAGCCCCGGAGGCAGCGGCGCCGGAGGTTGAGGTGCCAGTCGCGGGGGCACCGGCGGTCGGAGCGCCGGTTTCCGAGCCGCCGTCGGGCGAGGTACCAGCCCCAGAGGCGTCGACGGCGGAGGCGCCAGCTCCGGAGGCGCTAGTTGCCGAGGGGCCGGTCACCACCGAGGGGCGGGCGCCCGTGGTCATTACCCCCGACGACGCCCCCCTAGACAGGGGAAAACAAATAATGGGGGCCGAGGAGGGCGAGGCTACGAGCCGGGCTGACGCCTCGACCCCTGTCGGAGCGGCGGGCGAGGGCAACGAGGCCGGCCCTTCGACCGGGCCGGGAGGTGCCCCAGCCGCGTCGTCATCGTCGTGGCCAGACTTCGCCGCGCTGGCGATAGCGCGGGCCGAGGAGGAGATCCCGAGGTGGGGAGGGCCGCCCCTTCAGTTCAGGGATGCCGCGAACCTCGACGCCGAGCCCATCCTCACTCTGAACGACAGAGATGAGGTCCATCACTGGCAGTACCTCGAGGGCGTCCGCCAACATCTCGTTCGGCTACTCAGCGTGGCGTTCGACGCCGTTTCGCGGGGCATGCGGGATGCCACCGAGGTATGATTAATCTGTCAGCTTATTTTGTGGCTCTTGGTGTCTCTTTTCTTTGGATTTATTATGTTTTTCGGTTTTCCTTGAGTTAGGAACTCAAGGAGACCTCCCGCCGTAAGTCGCTCTTCATCCGAGGTGAGAGCGGTGTGTGGGCGTCGCTGTCCCGACAGCGGGCCCTGGTCGAGGAGACCCAAAAGAGGCTCGCCGATCGGACCGCTGAGATGGCGGAGCTGCGCACCGCCTACTCGACGGTGAAGGAGGATGCGATCCAGGCTTGGGCGGCTGAAGCCGTGATGCGCACCGAGGCGGACAAGGCCCGGGAAGAGGCTGCCCAGGCCCGCCGGGACCTCGAGCCCCTGTCGGCGCGGGTCAAGGAGCTCGAGGAGGACGTCTCCCAGGTTGGCCACCAGCGGGACGCCCTCAACGTCCAGATCGGGCAGGTGACGGCCCAGCTTGGGGTGCTGAAGGGTGAGGTCTCGGTGCTGAACGGGGCCGTCCAGGAGAAGGACGCGGCACTCCAAACCGCCCGCCAGGAGATCGAGGCACTGAAGGCGGCCGTTCGTGAGAAGGACAGCGCCCTCCTGGGGCTCGAGCGGACGTGCGGGGGGCTCCGCGACGAGGTCGTGGGTTTGAAGACCCACGTTGGGGGTAAGTAACTTGTTATGGCCATATAGTTGAGGCATCGCGTTGGGTGCTAATTTGCCTTGTCGTGTTTCAGAGCTGGAGCGCGAGAACCAGGAGGCCCATTGGACCGCTAACTCCTTACAGAGCCTCCTCGAAGCCGAGACCCGGAGGACCCAGCTGCTCGAGGGCGCGATCACCTCGGTGTGTGACGGTCTGGGGGTCGAGCCCGACGTCGACACCGGAGAAGACGCTCCGGGGAACTCCTTCGTCCGTCGGGTAGCGGCGCTAGGTCACCTCGCCCGGGAGAAGATACGGGACAGCCTCCACCACGGCGTAAAGAGGGCGCTGGCCGTCGTCTGCTCGGGTTTTGTGTTCGACATGGAGCTCGTCGCCGATGGCTTCATCACAGACCCGGAGTGGACGGACGCGGAGAACGAAGACGCCTGCTTGGATCTGATCGAAGCCGCGGAAGGGCCTGGGAGCCGTCTGGCCTCGCTCTTTGAGCCTGAGGTGGTGCCGCCTGCTGACGACGAAGGCCTGTGAGCCAAATCTGGGCACGGAGGCCCGTGTAATAGGTTAGTTATTTTGAAATTTGGTTGTGGTGGCCGTAGGGGCCTTAAGAACTCGAGACATAAACCAGTTCGTGGTTAATTTGGTTTTATGCGAGCTTTTCTTCCCTTAATGGCTTGGATCGTGCTCCCGTACGATTTACTTAGCACGCAGCTGCGTCCTTTGGCGTGGGGGAGTGAGTGGAGGTACCGTAGCCTTGGAGGCGTAAGTGATCTCGTGGCTCGACTGCCCTTAAGCTTTAGGATGCTGTTGCGGCTTTCGCAGATCGTATGAGAACTTGGCACCATTGACCTAAGGAGTGGCTCTTGAAGAGTGTAAATTTTTGCGGGGACTGAGGGGTTTGGGTTCCCCCCTGTGTAGCCCCCGAGGGAGGGTCGATTCTAGTAGTACAGAGTCGATCCTCCCTCATCGTGAGACGAAAATTTTGACACTGCTGTATTCTTTATTGATGAAAAGGAAATTACAGAGCCTCGAGGCTTTCTAAGGAAAAAAGCGACGTAGCTGTTCAATGTTCCAAGCGTTGGTGAAGATTTTGCCCTTCTCGTTGGATAGCTTGTAGGTGCCCGGCTTTAGTACTTCTGCGATTATGTACGGTCCTTCCCATGGTGGCGTGAGCTTGTGGCGCCCCTTGGTGTTCTGGTTCCGACGTAGCACCAAATCGCTGACGTTGAGGTCGCGCTTGCGTACGTGTCTGTCGTGGTAGCGTCGGAGATCCTGCTGGTACCTGGCAGAATGCAATAAAGCCACATCTCGGGCTTCCTCGAGCTGGTCGAGGGCGTCCTCTCTTGCGGCGTCGTTATTCCTTTCGTTGTAGGCCTTTAACCTTGTTGGTGATGCAACGTTGGAGAATGCCCGTAGGGCTGCGGCGGTACAGCTCCCTACTGTCGCCAATGATCACAAAGGTTTTGGCCCGGCGAGCGATCCGTCGAGCCTCGGTCTTACTCGAGGGGAGGTCCCCTTGGATAAGATAGTCGAGGTACGGCGCGCGCCAGTCAGGCTCGATGTCAGATGGTGGGGTCGATCCTTCCACCTGCATGGCTTCGGCCCCGGTCGAGGGGGCCTCTGCCTCAGGTGGGGGGTCGAGCGACGTCCCGTCGACCCCTCCGTCTGACCCAAGGTCGACGGATGGCCGTTGGAGATCTTTTACGAAAACGTCAGGTGGGACCGTAGTTCGACTTGACGCGATTTTTGCGAGTTCATCAGCGGCCTCATTATACTTGCGTGCTATATGGTTGAGCTCGAGGCCGTGAAACTTGTCCTCGAGTCGTCGTACCTCTCGGCAGTAGGCTTCCATCTTGGGGTCGCGGCAGCTCGAGCTCTTCATGACCTGATCGATCACTAGCTGGGAGTCGCCTCGAACATCGAGGTGTCGGACCCCGAGCTCGATGGCAATTCTTAGCCCCGTGACGAGTGCCTCGTATTCGGTGACGTTGTTGGATGCAGGGAAATGGAGCCGGATGACGTAGCGCATGTGAACCCCGAGGGGTGAGATGAAGAGCAAGCCCGCGCCTGCTCCTGTTTTCATCAAAGACCCATCGAAGTACATGGTCCAGAGCTCGGCCTGGAGCTGTGCGGGAGGGAGCTGGGTGTCGGTCCATTCAGCCAAGAAATCTGCCAATACCTGTGATTTTATGGCTTTGCGCGGCGCATAAGATAGGGTCTCGCCCATGAGCTCGACCGCCCATTTGGCGATCCTACCCGTGGCTTCCCGGTTCTGGGCTATCTCTCCCAGGGGGAAAGAAGAAACCACAGTAACTGGGTGGCCATCAAAGTAGTGTCGGAGCTTGCGCCGTGTCAAGATGACAGCATAAAGCAGTTTCTGGATTTGAGGGTAACGGACCTTGGTTTCTGAGAGCACCTCGCTAATGAAATAGACCGGCCTCTGGACGAGCAAGGCGTGAGCTTCCTCGGCCCGTTCGACGACCAGGACTGCGCTGACTACTTGTGATGTCGCAGCGACATAAAGTAGGAGCGGTTCTCCTGGGGTCGGAGGGACGAGAATTGGCGAGTTAGAGAGTGTGACCTTGAGTTTGGCAAGGGCTTCCTCGGCCTCGAGGGTCCAGGAAAAATGCTCCGATTTCCTCAAGAGGCGGTACAGAGGGAGCGCTTTTTCGCCGAGACGCGAAATGAAACGGCTGAGCGCCGCTAAGCAGCCCGTGACCCTCTGTACGCCTTTCAGATCTCGGATGGGGGCCATCTTGGTTATCGCAGAGATTTTTTCTGGATTGGCCTCGATGCCCCGTTTAGACACGATGAACCCCAAAAGCATTCCTCGGGGGACGCCAAAAACGCATTTCTCTGGATTGAGCTTGATATTTTTTGCTCGAAGGCATTTGAAGGCAACGTCGAGATCGTTTACTAGATTATCGATCCGTTTGGTCTTGACTACGATGTCATCGACGTATGCCTCGACGGTTGGTCCGATATGTTCTCCAAAAACATGCTGCATGCATCGCTGGTACGTTGCCCCTGCGTTCCGGAGACCGAAAGGCATCGTAACGTAGCAATACATGCCGAACGGGGTGATGAATGAAGTCGCGAGCTGGTCGGACTCCTTCATTTTTATCTGATGGTAACCGGAGTAGGCGTCTAAGAACGAAAGAGTTTCACATCCCGCAGTTGAATCAACGATTTGATCAATGCGTGGCAAGGGAAAGGGAACTTTCGGACATGCTTTATTTAAACTAGTATAGTCTACACACATCCTCCACTTCCCACTCTTTTTCTTAACTAACACAGGATTAGCTAGCCACTCGGGATGGTGAACCTCCTTGATGAACCCGGCCTCCAGTAACTTGTGGATCTCTTCGCCGATGACCCTGCGCTTCTCCTCGTCGAAGCGGCGCAGGCGTTGCTTCACCGGTTTGGACCCGGCCCGGATCTCCAAGGCGTGCTCGGCGACTTCCCTGGGTATGCCCGGCATATCCGAGGGACTCCACGCAAAAATGTCGACATTTGCGCGGAGAAAGTCGACGAGCATGGCTTCCTATTTCGGGTCGAGGGTGGCGCTGACGTTCAGCGCCTTCCCGTTGGGATCAGCGGGGTCGAGGGGCACGAGTTTGACGTCCTCCGCGGGCTCGAAGCTGCCGGCGTGGTGTTTTGGATCGGGAATCTCGTTGGCGAGACCGTCGAGATCTGCGGCCAAAGTCGCCGATTCCGAAACCGCCTCGCCGTGTTCGACGCACTCGACGTCGCACTCGTAGGCATGTTCATACGAGGGCCCCACAGTGATGACGCCGTTTGGGCCGGGCATCTTGAGCTTGAGGTAGGTGTAGTTCGGCACGGCCATGAACTTGGCGTAGCACGGGCGTCCGAGGATGGCGTGGTATGTCCCACGGAATCCGACCACTTCGAAGGTGAGGGTCTCCTTCCTGAAGTTGGCCGGTGTGCCAAAACAAACGGGCAGATCGACCCGTCCGAGGGGTTCTGCCCGCTTCCCTGGCACGACTCCATGGAAGCCCCCGACGCTAGGTTGTAAGTGCGCTCTCTCGACCCCCAGGAGGTCGAGGGTCTGGGAGTAGATGATGTTGAGGCTGCTCCCGCCGTCCATGAGTACCTTGGTGAGGCGCGTGTTGGCGATGACGGGATCAACGACAAGAGGGTAGACCCCCGGATTGGGGATGTAGTCCGGATGATCATCACGGTCGAAAGTGATGGCCACCTTGGACCAGTCAAGGAAACGAGGGACCGCCGTTTGCACGGAGAAGACCTCTCGCCGTTCTCGCTTGCGCTGGCGCGCTAAGAGGCGGGTCGAGGGTCCTCCGTAGATCATGAAGCAGTCGTGGATCTCGGGGAACCCCTCATCCTTGTCATCACCCTTTGGGTCTTCCTTTTTGTCGGTGATCTTGCTGCTTGCGCCCTCGAAATACCTGCGGAGCATATGACAATCTTCGAGGTTATGGTTAATGGGTCCCTTGTGGTAAGGGCACGGCTCTTTAAGCATTTTGTCGAAGATGCCCCCGCCGGGGGGGCCTCGAGGCTTTTTGCGTTCGGTAGCGGCGACAAGCTCGTCGGCCAGGGCCTCGAGCTTGCCCTGCTGGCCTTTCTTCTTCTTGCGGTTGTTCCTTTTGGAGCCCCGGGTGGAGCTCGCAGGATCGTCGGTCTTGTGTTTCCCCGTGTCCTGTTCGCCGCCAAAGATGGCACCAACTGCCTCCTCGCCGGCGGCAAAGTTGGTGACGATGTCCATCAGCCCATTGGCAGTGAGGGGGGTGTGACGGCCTAACTCTCGGACCAACTCCTTGCAAGTGGTGCCCGAGAGGAATGCCATGATCACGTCAGAGTCGGTGACGTTGGGGAGTTCGGTGCGTTGCCTGGAGAAACGCCGGATGTAATCCCGGAGGGATTCACCTGGCTTCTGTTTGCAACTCCGGAGGTCCCACGAGTTGCCGGGGCGCATATAAGTTCCCTTGAAGTTTCCCTCGAACACCCTTACGAGATCACCCCAGTCGTGGATCTGTTGGGGTGGCAGATCCTCGAGCCAGGCTCGAGCGGTGTCTGAGAGGAACAGGGGGAGTTGTCGGATGATGACTCGGTCGTCGGTGGCCCCGCCCAGCTGACATGCCAAGCGGAAGTCGGCGAGCCAAAGTTCGGGTTTGGTCTCGCCGTTGTACTTGGCAAGGGTCGTGGGAGGGCGGAACCGTGCCGGGAGTATCGTCTCACGGATAGCCTTACTGAAGACCCGAGGGCCCGGAGGCTCGGGTGAAGGGCTGCGATCCTCCGAACTGTCATAACGCCCGCCCCTGTGCACGTGGTAACCCCGAGCCACACCGTCACCGTGCTTGCGCGTGCGGCGCTCGACGATGTTGCCACGGGTGTCTCGAGGTCCCTGGTCGTGATCGATGGGCTCGGGGGCGGGAGCCATCCGGATCCGTCGGGCAGGTTCGGGATGGACCGAGGCCTCTCTCTCCTGCCGAGAGGGCTCCGCGAGCCGCTCCGAGGCGGGCTCGCGTCGCCTCGAGGCAGAGCTCTCGGCCTACTGCAAGGCAGCGGTCTCGAGGAGTTCTCGGATCTCATCTCGAGCCTGGCGCGCTTCGGAATTCGATGGCTCGGGCATGTTGCGGAGGAGCATGGCGGCGGCGACGACGTTCTGGCTGGCTCGAGCGAAGACCGGGGGATCGGTTACCCGGTCCTCGTCGATGCGACGGTTGACGTCGCGAGCTCTTCCGCGAGCTCTCCCGCCAAGTGCGCGTTCCGCACGCTCATGCTCGAGAGTTTGTTGGAGTAGACGCAGGTTTTCTCGTTCCTCGTCGAGCCTCTCCCGCAACTCGCGGATTTGGTCGAGCTGCGCCCCCTGATCCGCAAGGAGTCGAGCCTCGCCTTGCCCGGCAGGGTGCCCGTCGTGAGGGGGCGTGTGCCTTCCTCCGACCGGCTGTTCTTCCTGCGAATCCGACGCGTTTTCAACATCGACGTTGAAGCACTCGCGGGTCGGATCGTAGGTGTCGTCAGCCGAGTCGGAGTCAGGGGCGCCGAAATAATAGTATGACGGGGGAATGCATGGTCGTTGCGAGCCGCTACCGGGGTTGCGGCGTGGGGAAGCGGCCACACGGGGTTCTGTTTCTGGCGCCTCAGTAGAGTCCAGATAATCAGAAGCCGGCGTGGACGCGACGAGTTCAAGGGTGGAGCGTGGATGGTGCCCAGGGAGTTCCTCATAAGCACTCAAACAAGTGCTCACGGAAGAAGCGTACGCCTGGGCAGCCGGAACTAGCCCAAACGGAAACGGCGAAGGCGATGTCGCCGCCCACGCCGGAAGAGATGCACGGGGCAGCGGCGTCGCACCGGGCGGAGGAGCGGCGGGGTTCTTCGCGGGCATGCTGTCCTCGGCCAGGCCCATCCTACCCAGACCTTCTACGAGAAAATCTGGGCCGGCGTCTGACTGGGAAGTGCCGAATCGGGGAACCCCATTATCCTCCGCGAGGTGGAGACGATGGTTGCGCCGGGCTCGCCGCCGCCGAGCGGCTCGCGCCTGCCTGGAGCGATGGTACCGGCGGATTGCTCCCCCAGGCTGGGAGAGCTCGTAATCCTCGTCGGTAAGGTGTCTTGGCGGGAGTAGGACCATATCGTAGCCATAGCCGAGCGACATGAACTCCAAACTTTCGAACCAGATCACCGTGGCCAACGGGATAGGGCGTTCGGGGTCAGCCATCCAGGAAAAAGGCGGGAAAGCGACGTTAGCACGCAGCGTCCCCCTACCTAGCGCGCCAACTGTCGGTGTTCGGACCCGAGGGGGTCCTAAACCAACGAGTAAAATGCTGCGTGTCCCTTTCCTGGATGGTGATGCAAGGAGAACACACGGGGGTTTATCCTGGTTCGGGCAAAAGAAGGCCCTACGTCCAGCGGGGGAGGAGAGGTTTGTATTTCCTTGCACCGAGGTGCTTGTGTAGGGGCTACAAGCTTGCGAGAGAGGGCGACGAGCCCAAGTCTCAAAGGAGAAGAAGAAAGAGTACAAGATGATTGCTTGAGATGTTGATCGCTATGTTGTGTATGACTAGTCGTCCGTCGTCCTCTCCAGAGCCCTGGCCTACCCTTTTATAGGACGAGAGGAGGCCAGGACGACGGGAGCCTTGAGATGACGTTTTGTCGATTCTGTTGAGGTGGCTGTAGCGACGTGCCTTAGAAATGGGAGGCCATCCTTTGGGACGTGATGTCGTAGGCGTCGAAATGACCCGGAGCGTGGTGCCATACCGTCCTTCCTTCCCTGTTACGCTATGTTGGGGGTCGAGGCTGGGTCGAGGCCGATCGGATAAGTCCGAATCCCTGGAATCGTGGCGTACGGACTTTGTCGTACCTTCCCTCAAGGGTAACTAGTGATGTACAGTGTGAGGTAAGGTGGGTACAGTGACGTTTTTCACCTCCCATCACGGGATGGGCGGTTTAACAGTGAGGACTGACACTGGTATTGTTCCCACGTCGACCATGCGTGCAGCCATGCCGGTAGGTGGTAGTAGGTAATTGCATTAAATGCTAAGACTTTTGTCCAGAGGTAGGTAAAGAGAGGGGGTCGAGCGCCCCGACCCGGGCTCACGCGAGTCAGAGTTCAGTCGAGGTGCCCTGTCGTGCGGGACGCGGTCGAGGCATCCCGTCGAGGGGGCCTCGTACGAGTCGGAAATGGGACGCGGTCGAGGCATCCCGTCGAGGGGGCCTCGTACGAGTCGGAAACGGGATGCGGTCGAGGCATCCCGTCGAGCCGGTCTCGTACGGGGCGGACCTGTCGTGCATTTTGAAATGGGTGGTGCTTTGTCGTGGCTTAGTCGCTTTAGTTTTTATTATCGTCGAATGTGGGTACCCCTATGCTATTGGTACCGACAGTAGCCCCCGAGCCTTTAGGTGAGTGTATGTTCACTCTCCTAAAAGGTTTTTTGCCGATGAACTGGAGTCGTAGCGCCGTTTGCTTTCCCAGCGGGGGCGTTTGAGCGCTTTCAGGACTTCTTCCGGTGGGGGCGCGCGAGCGCACCCGCCGGGTGTAGCCCCCGAGGCCTCTGTGGAGTATTGAGAAAGTCTCCTCCGAGGTCTTTAATCGTGGTTCATCCGGGAGTAGTTGATGCGGCCGAGCCCCCGAGCCTCGCGCGCACGAGGTCGATCGGAGTCCCTGCCGTCTTTCGTTATCCGGCCCTCACGCTCATCCTTCGGAGGGGAGGAGGAGGGGTGGGGAACGTCGTACTACCCCGTTTGGGCGAGTCCGGCGATCTCCGGTGAGCTACTAGCGGGGAGATTCGAGTGAGAGTCCGTGCTCCAGTCGTTAGGAGTCGGCTTGGGGCCCGGGGGCACTCTTCAAAGATGCCAAGGAGTGGTCGTGCGGATGTCGGTTCCCTGCGACGGGATCCGAGGGCTCGATGCCTCCCCCGAGAGGATTCCTGCTTCGTCCTCATCCTTTGGCCTCGAATACGTCTTGGGGTGCCTCAAGAGCGTGGCTCGAGCCCTGGCCGTGTACGGGCGCATCCCTGGTCGTCCCTTGCTCTGTTGCTCGAGGGCGGCTGTTGAACCCAGGTCGAGGGCCAGCCTCCGTTCCTTCGAGACTTAAATTGGGCCCGGAGCCCGTTAAGGGAATCTAGGAATATCCGTCCGTGGATCTCGCCCCGCCCGTTAGCCTGACGCGCCTTTTTAGGGCGAGATCGGCGCGGTAGTGGGCGGCGTGGCGTTCAGTTACTGCGTGGGGGATGGCCACGTGCCTTGCTCCTGTAAGGCGTGAGGGACGGTTAGGTGAGCGCATTTATTACGGGAAACTGTTCCTACCTTTTTGCGCGGCTGTTGGACTTCCGTCTGGCCTATAAAGGCAAGACCCAAGGGTCCGTGCTTCCCTCCGGTCTCTTGCGCTTCTGCCATCCTCTAGCCTCAGAAAACCCTAGCCCTCTTGTGCCTTCCGCCCACATTGCTGCCGCCGCCGCCATCTCCTCCACTTATTCCCTTCCCGTCAGCGCTGATGGCCGGAAAGAGCCAATTCCTCACTGCCGAAGACTGGGCCTCCTCCTCAGTGACGGAGAGGAAGCTAGAGGAGCTGGTTGAAGATGGGTTGCTGCGGCCGAGGACGAGTCGGTCGCGGCCGGAGTGGATCGCGCCGCCGCCGGCCCACCGGGAGCCGGCGCCCCCGGAAGGCTACGTGGTGAGCTTCGTAAGCTTCCACGAGCGGGGTTTCGGCATCCCGTCGTCCGTCTTCATGCGGGCGCTTCTCCACTACTACCGGGTGGAGCTCCACCATCTCGCCCCCAACGCCATCGCGCAGGCCGCCATCTTTGCGGCGGTCTGCAAGGGGTATCTCGGGGTGGAGCCGCAGTGGAACCTGTGGCTTCACCTTTTCAAGGCCGAGCTCTTCGCGCGGAATGCGGGGGGGAAGGGCGTCTTCTACGCAGCGCGGGTAGGGAGCTGCGTCCTGCAGTTGAGGTCGAGCCGGGCGGACCAGTACATCCCGGCTCGCCTCATCTCCTCGAACAGCGGGTGGCACGCGGGCTGGTTCTACCTCCGCAACGACGACAACCAGCTGCCGAGGTACACCGGCCGTGTGCTGACCGCCCGGGAGGACCGCTGGGTGTATGGTGTGCCGGACGTCGAGAAGCCGCGTCTGGACCCGTTGCTGGCGGCGCTGCAGCAGCTACGTGCTCGAGGCCTGACGGCGGCGGCGGTAGCGACGGCGTTTCATCGCCGCCGGGTGATGCCGCTGTGTCGACGTCGCCTGCGCCTCGACCAGATGACTCCGGAGGCGTCTCTGGAGGGGAGCCGGATGTCGCATGAGGCCCTTACCCTCGAGGAGGGGCTTCGTCGAGCCCGCCGGATGGTGGGGACCTTCAAGGCGGAGGAAGCCGACCGGCTCCCCATGAGGCCCACTGAGGGGTTCGAGCCCGTGGTAAGTTCCTTGGGTCAGTACGCTTGTTTCTTGGTTCTGTTCGTTTCTCGGACCCTCTTAACCCGGTCGACTCCTATGTGCAGGACCTGTCGGCGTTGCGGGAGACGCGACCGCCGGTTCCGGAGGACCAGCCTGCCCGGGACGCTCGACGGCAGCATGCCTCGAAGCAGAAGGCGGTCAAGGAATCGACCAAGAAGCGGGCGGCCCGGAAGTCCAGGGAGAAGGAAGCGCGGAAGAAACTCCGGCGCCAACAGGCCCTCGACGGGCTCCCTTTGGAGCCGTCGCCCTCCGAGACCATGTCGGGGGAGGACGACGGCAGCAGCGGCGAGGATGATGATGCCTTGTCGCGGTACGAGGCCGCGACCGGGCTGGGGAGCCTCCCCGACATCCGCCCCCTGCTGGAGCCCATCGCGGGGTCATCCTCCTCGGTCATCGTGGTCGAGGAGGTCGAGGAGGACGACGAGGAAGAGGAGAAGAAGAGGAAGAAGAAGGAGGAAGAAAAGAAAGAGGCGGGCCCCTCGGCAGGAGGGGCCGCCTTGCCCCGGATCCAGCAAGCGGGGTCGACAGGGGCGCCTGCCCCAGCCCAGGCCCATATCGTAGCCATAGCCGAGCGACATGAACTCCAAACTTCCGAACCAGATCACCGTGGCCAACAGGATAGGGCGTTCGGGGTCAGCCATCCAGGAAAAAGGCGGGAAAGCGACGTTAGCACGCAGCGTCCCCCTACCTGGCGCGCCAACTGTCGGTGTTCGGACCCGAGGGGGTCCTAAACCAACGAGTAAAATGCTGCGTGTCCCTTTCCTGGATGGTGATGCAAGGAGAACACACGGGGGTTTATCCTGGTTCGGGCAAAAGAAGGCCCTACGTCCAGCGGGGGAGGAGAGGTTTGTATTTCCTTGCACCGAGGTGCTTGTGTAGGGGCTACAAGCTTGCGAGAGAGGGCGACGAGCCCAAGTCTCAAAGGAGAAGAAGAAAGAGTACAAGATGATTGCTTGAGATGTTGATCGCTATGTTGTGTATGACTGGTCGTCCGTCGTCCTCTCCAGAGCCCTGGCCTACCCTTTTATAGGACGAGAGGAGGCCAGGACGACGGGAGCCTTGAGATGACGTTTTGTCGATTCTGTTGAGGTGGCTGTAGCGACGTGCCTTAGAAATGGGAGGCCATCCTTTGGGACGTGATGTCGTAGGCGTCGAAATGACCCGGAGCGTGGTGCCATACCGTCCTTCCTTCCCTGTTACGCTATGTTGGGGGTCGAGGCTGGGTCGAGGCCGATCGGATAAGTCCGAATCCCTGGAATCGTGGCGTACGGACTTTGTCGTACCTTCCCTCGAGGGTAACTAGTGATGTACAGTGTGAGGTAAGGTGGGTACAGTGACGTTTTTGACCTCCCATCACGGGATGGGCGGTTTAACAGTGAGGACTGGCACTGGTATTGTTCCCACGTCGACCATGCGTGCAGCCATGCCGGTAGGTGGTAGTAGGTAATTGCATTAAATGCTAAGACTTTTGTCCAGAGGTAGGTAAAGAGAGGGGGTCGAGCGCCCCGACCCGGGCTCACGCGAGTCGGAGTTCAGTCGAGGTGCCCTGTCGTGCGGGACGCGGTCGAGGCGTCCCGTCGAGGGGGCCTCGTACGAGTCGGAAATGGGACGCGGTCGAGGCATCCCGTCGAGGGGGCCTCGTACGAGTCGGAAACGGGACGCGGTCGAGGCATCCCGTCGAGCCGGTCTCGTACGGGGCGGACCTGTCGTGCATTTTGAAATGGGTGGTGCTTTGTCGTGGCTTAGTCGTTTTAGTTTTTATTATCGTCGAATGTGGGTACCCCTATGCTATTGGTACCGACACATAGCAACCATTGTATAGTGCACCACTTAATAAGTTTATGGACCCATAAAGTTCAGTGGTTGCTCATGCATTTAACTCAAATCAAAATATGATGACAAAGTAAATCAGAAATTCTTTAGGCAAATTTCGTTAATCTAAAAACTCCACTCTACAAGATGACATGATTTATTGAAGCCAAGTGGACCAGAAATTCTTTAAGCAAATTTCATATATTATTGAGCAAGCAACGAGTATTGCTCACCCATGTACATCTCCTCGAAACCTTATACGACCAACACGGAGCCAGCGGTGGGGCTAGGGGGCTCCAGCCCCCTACCGCTGCTGGCCTAGTGGAGCCCATGGTGTTCTCCTTTTAATTTTAGATACAGATGTATAAGGTAGGGTGGGCTGAGACCTTTATTTTTTATGATGTATTTTGTGAATTTCATAGTTAATCGATGTTTTTAATATAAGTCTACTTCAAGCTATTATATTTTTTCTATTGTGAGGGGTTATAGTAGAGCTAAGTCGCTATAGCACTTTTGTTCAGCCCCCTAAATTTTTTTCTGGCTTCGTAATACAACCATTGGATTCTAGCTATGTACTGCTAAGATTGTGAACTGCTTGCTAAGGTTGCTTTTTGTGTACTTATGATGACACACTTGTATTTAAATATAGCACAAATGCAGATGCTCACATACATACATGCACACATACTCTGCACCTATGATCTCTCAAAAAGGCTAGGCTAGATCAGCGGATCTTAAGATTAATGAAATTATCATAGTTATTTTCATGTCATGGGCTTGTTGCCAACCAGTAAAAGATATAATAATATTGAATCTTTAAATAAATTTAAAGAATACGAGCACCGATATTAAGTTGACTTGAATTCAAATAGATAGGCTTAGGTGACATCTCCGTCGACAGCGAGACGTCCATGGTGACTTTGTGAATCTCGAGATCTGCCAGCTCAATCCTTCGAAAGTGCTCATAGAGGTAGGTTTGCATACGTGTGTTCATAGGGGTGAGTGTACGTGCGTGTCTACGTTGTAATATGTAATTTTAAAAAAATAGATAGGCTTTAACACTAACAAAAACCTAATCTACTGAGATGCGTTGAGTTTGCTATGATGTCACACCCTATCTTTCTAAGATTCTAAGATTGCTTGCTGCTAGCTACTTTCTATATGGACAAATGTAATGGTTTTTATTAGGATAAATCAGAGCATCCCTAGTGGTCTCTTTTAAAACTCACTCTCTAAATTATCATTTCGAGAGCTATTTGCATAAAGGTCATTCTCTAGTAGATTTCTATATCTTTTGTGCACTCTAAATAGTCATTCTCAAATCTAGATATGACTAATTAAAAATACCGTTGGAGGAATTTTTTATCATCAAATCTCTATTGCTATATTAGGAAAGATATACGTAGTGTTTTGAAGTTGCTCTTAAAAAAGAGGAGAAAATAATTGCGATGCCCCTCACAATCAATGCCTGCCTTGTTAGGTAACTGATGATGCTATAAATGACAGGCATTAATTAATTGGGCCCCTTGCTCAAATGATGAGGGAGTGGAAGCCTGGAAGGATTTCATTAGGCAAGAAATTTCTGCGTTGTTCTGCTAAAAAAAAGAAAGAAATCTCTGCGTTGTGGTCAAATCTTTGTGCTGCTAGAAATGCGTACATTCATCGACGGTGAAACCATAGGATCTCAGAGTAATTAGCTTATATCTTTGACGGATTCTGATGTTTCCCAGCTAGAGATTAGGAGAGCGACATGAGTAAATCAATCACAGGCGTTGCAGTTTCCGTCATCGAAATGAAAAGGATACTACAAATCCCTTGTGCCTGCCTGCAGCAAATTGCAAGGAGAGCGCTAGCCTGTTGGTAGAACAAAGTATATGCCCCCATGACATCGAGTCCAAGCAGCAGCAGGCTCGAGCACGAGGCGGACAAACCCCCACATCCACATGGACTGGATGCCCTTATGATGAAGAGGCTTGTGAGCCGGAGCTGGGAGGAGTCGAGGCTGCTATGGCGCCTTGCCTTCCCGGCGCTCCTGGCGGAGGTGTTCCAGTTCTCCATCGGATTCGTCACCACCGCCTTCGTCGGCCACCTCGGAGAGGTGGAGCTCGCGGCCGTCAGCGTCGTCGAGAACATCTTGGATTCCTCTGCCTATGGAGTCCTGGTGCGTCTAATTCCTCTGCCTAGCTACAGAGCAGCAAGCGACGCATGCAATGGGTTTGTTTGTGCTTGATTTCCTCATCGATCTTTGCTCATGTTGGATCCACCCAGTATGGCATGGGCAGCGCGCTGGAGACGCTGAGCGGGCAGGCCGTGGGCGCCGGGCAGCTGGACAGGCTGGGCGTCTACACGCAGCAGTCGTGGATCATCTGCGTCGCCACCGCGCTAGCGCTCGCGCCGGCGTACGTCTTCGCGGCGCCGCTCCTGCACCACTCCCTCCACCAGCCGGACGCCGTGTCGCGCGCCGCGGGGCCGTACGCGCGGTGGGCGGTCCCGCGGCTGCTCGCGCACGCCGTCAACATCCCGCTGCTCATGTTCTTCCAGGCGCAGAGCAGGATCTGGGCCGTGGCGGCCATCTCCGGCGCGGCGCTCGGCGTGCACGCGGTCCTCACCTACGTCGCCGTCGCGCGGCTCGGGTACGGCCTCCCCGGCGCCGCCGTCGCCGGGGACGTCTCCCACTGGCTCGTCGTCGCCGCGCAGCTCGCCTACATGACGACCGGCGGCCGCTTCGCCGACGCCTGGAAGGGCTTCACCGTGCGCGCGTTCAGCAACCTCGGCGCTTTCGTCAAGCTGTCGCTCGGCTCGGCCGTCATGATATGGTTTGTTGCTTGTACTTTCCGTCGATCCACATTGCCGGCCGGCTTATTAGCTTCACTTCCAGAAATTTATTTTATTTTATTTTGCTTTTATGTACTGCTATACTGCCACCGTTCAGGTTGGCACAAGTCTGTATACACGTGATGCTCACGCCGGCTCCTAGCACGCCGTGCGGCACAATGGCTGGAGCGGTGCTGGACCATGGCCAAAGGCCTAGCCACCAAAAGGGTCAAGGGCGCTGTCACATGTGAAAGCCACGTAGCTCTAGTACCGAGTTAGCGGTGCCTCAAACCTCATTTAGTGCTTGCCATGGCACGGTGAGCTACTGCCTAGACCCCGCCACAGCTTCTGCAAGTCTAGCCCCTGTAACGTCCATACTCTGCACGGTGAGCTGTGCCGTGCCAGACGGTCCATATGGCTTGCTAGTACTCCCTCCGTCAGCGAACATGCAATTCTAGCACAATATCATTTTCAGTATCTTAAGTGTGAACAATTATAAATAAAAAAGTATTAACGTTTATGATATCAAATAAATATCTTTAGATTAATTAAGAAATGTATTTTTATAATAAATTTGATTTAGAGAAATAAATATGAATAATTTATTAGAAACTTGGTGAAACGTAAATTACTTTTTCTGGCACGCAACCTATATTTACATGTTTTTATGGAGAGAGGGAGCCCTTAGTATCTCTTCCTTGTTTTGCTGTTGTACTCTTTTTGGACATGGTTTCTTTGTCATGTTATCCGGTTATGGTCTAGTCTTCGTTCTTTTAATGATAAAAGCATTATATATATACACAGCTTGGAGTTTTGGTACTACACGACACTTCTCATTCTCGTGGGTCTCCTCCCACAGGCCCAACTCCAAATCGATATCATGTCTGTGTGGTGAGTGTGTTTATTTGTAATTATATTTATACATCGTACTGAGTGTATCTGTTGGAGATGGCAATAATAATTCCTTATATGGATTAATTTTTGAATTGGTTTCGTCGTCGTCTTTAATTATTCTGACAAAAAAAATTACTGCAGCCTCAACTTCGAGTTCATGACTGTAATGGTTGCACTGGGCTTCAGCACAGCAATCGGGTATGCAAGAAATACACCCAATTGATATAGTACGCAACATTGGAGATTATTAAGTCCACATATATTGTTGCATTGCTACATTAATGTATTATTTGATTGACAAGTAAAAATGCCGTGGTCTCTCCAGCGTTAGGGTGTCCAACGAGCTGGGTGCAAACAGGCCTAAGGAGACAAAGTTTGCGGTGATTGTAGCGGTATCGACATCCATCTTCATGGGAGCAATCTTCTTGGGCGTCGTCCTCATTTGCAGGACACGCCTGCCGAAGCTCTTCAGCGACAGCGAGGAGGTGATACATGGAGCTTCCAACCTGGGGCATCTCCTCGCTCTGACCGTTTGCATGAGCAGCATCTGGCCTGTACTATCAGGTAAGGTAGTATAGTATCGCTTCACTTGCATGACAGGGTATCAAATGAGTTTGAGTTAGTTTTTGGTTCTAAATTAGACATGTGTGTGTGAAAACATCTATGAAAGAAAATTCCTGTCTGCTGTTTTGTTTCAGGCGTGGCCGTAGGAGCTGGGTGGCAAGTGCCTGTGGCATTCATAAACGTCGGTTGCTACTACCTAGTGGGCATTCCAATGGGTATCCTGTTTGGCTTCAAGCTAAAACATGGCACAATGGTAAACTAAAATCCAGTTAGAAATCACCATCTATTTATTCGGCATTAATTAACCACAATGCTTGCTGTTTGATCAGCTGAAGCAATGTTTGTATTCATTTATCTGTGGAAAATTCAAATTTGCAGGGCATATGGATAGGCATGTTGACAGGCACGTTTCTCCAAATGTCCATACTTCTTGCCATTATCTTCACAACAAAATGGGATAAACAGGTACGTACCACATTTAATTTACTCCCTGTCAAAATAGCTGGTGAATGCGTTTTCGCAAAACTATGTAGTATGAAACTGGGTGACTATTGCAGGCCGCGTTGGCAGAAGTGAGAATGGCGGAGTGGGGAGGAAAGAACGAGAACCTGCCACTGATGGAAACAACACATACGGATAATCATATGGCTCCTGCACAAGAGAAAATGTCGACGCAGCATGACAGCCAGAAGAACATAGAATTATTACCCACAGATTGATCACGGAATATACACTACTACATAATTGATTTTACGTGACACCTGCAAAAACTTAACCGCGGCGGACGCCCCTTTTGCCCGCCTCGGTTAATGCCTACAACTAACGAGGCGGGCATTTTTTATTTACCGAGGCGTGCACTTTTGCTCGCCTTGGAAAATAGATTTACAGAGGCGGACGTCTTAAGACAACCACCTTCAAAAATAACCTATTTTCGGAGGCGGTCGTCGTAAGGTGTCCACTTTCGTAAATCTATTTTCTGAGGCGGGCACATTAAAATGCCGCCTCCAAAAAGGCCGAGGCCCAACAGGCCCAGGCGAAGCCCAATATCTGTGTTCGTTCGAATATAAATAGAAGAAGACTTAGGGTTTCTCGTTCACTCCTCTTTCTCACAGTGACATTGAGCGGCACCCTTCCCCCTCTCGCGTCGCGAGTCACGACTCCGCCATCTCCTCCGATGCCGAGCGGCGCCCTTCCCTCTCCCTCCTCGCGACTTCCCCCTGCTCCCTCCCTCTCCCTCCGAGGGCGGCGAGTGGGTGGCCGCCGCTCCTCCCTCCCTCTCCCTCCGAGGTCCATGCGCGCTGGCGGTGGGTGGCCGTGCAAGCCCCTCTAGTCTCGGCGTGCCGGTGGCGGGTGACTGCGTGATCCCCTCCGATCCATGCGCGCGCCGGCCTACCCCTCCGACGAGCGCCCTTTAGCGGCAGTGATGGCCTGGGGCAAATCCGGTGGAGGCGAGGGCTCCGGTGGGCGGATCTGGCTCCACTGACACCGCTGGCGGCGGATCTACCTCCATAGACGGCCACAGCGGTGGATTTTCCTCCATCGACGCGAGCGGTCCGGAGCAGTGGCGCTTCCTCCTTCTACTCTGAGCACGGCGCCTCCTCCAACGTGGATCCGCCCACCACCGAGCTACAGGGCGCGGATCCGGCCACCGGCGAGCTCAGGAGCGGGCGGGCCAGCGGCATGGGGCACCACCTCCTCCGGCGGCGTGGCGCCCTCGATCCGGCCCTCCAGTGGCGTGCGATGTCCGTCCGGCAGTGGATCGACCGGATCCGGCAGCGGTAGCGCTGCAGCCCTAGATGGACTTCGGTGGGCCTGTGTATGGGGCTCGGCGGGCCTGTCCAAGGTTTTTTCTCTTTTTTTTAAAAATTCATTAACCGTGTCGGGCATGTGTAAAACGCCCGCCTCCGTTATTCCATTTTTGGAGGCGGGCACGGCAATCGCCTCCATAAATCTCGGATTAACCGAGGCCTTTGAATGGAGGCGGTTGGGGTTGCCTGCCTCAAAAAGACTTCTGTAGTTGTGATATATTGACTTCAGTTGTAGACAATATTCTTCATTGTTTAGTAGGATGATACCATAAGTCTAATTTTTTAGGAATATATTTCTTTTTCTGAAAAATTCCAAATACTCCCTCAAGTTTGGACTATGTACGTCTAAAAAAAACCTATAAACTAACATTTGGTTTGATTTTCCCTCGTATAATTTTTAGCTGGTCCTTTCCTTTTCATAAGATTTGGGTTTATTTTCTCCACGTATGTGTTGAGTTTTAATAAGTTTTGTGTTTCCTTTCTCCACATATCGTAACTCCTATCAGTTCACTTAACCCCACTTTAATTTAGTTGATTGATATATCCTTGTTAGCTATTGATATTGATATGCATTGTTTTCCTGAGGATAAATACAATACTCTATAATACTCCTAGGTGAAAGATGCAACTATATTTGTGTGTTTGCTGATTCGCTAACCGATGAACCATAATTGTTCACATATTCACATAAGTCTAGAATGAATGAATCCACTGAATGAAAAATTATCTTATGAGACTAGTGGAGATGAAACTAGACTCGTGGAGATGAAACTAGACTCGTGCCTCCTTTTGTCCAGAGAGAAATTTGCACAGCCCAATGATTACTGAGGCCTCCATCCTATAGTAGAACTCTAAAACAGGCCAAGAAGCCACCTAAGTACCTAACAGTCAACAACCCACTTAAGCACACCAAGGCTTACCATGCATTTGGTTGCTGGGACGGGTGTCCTAGGTGAGATGTCCCACCTAGACTCGTGTTTGGTTGGGAGGCAGCTGGGGTAGAGTCATCCCTGATGGGGAATATTCGGCAAAGGTGTGGGAAAACCTCGTCCCCCAAATTTCAACGGACGGAG
Organism: Saccharum spontaneum; assembly: GCA_022457205.1. Classification (NCBI taxonomy): domain Eukaryota; kingdom Viridiplantae; phylum Streptophyta; class Magnoliopsida; order Poales; family Poaceae; genus Saccharum; species Saccharum spontaneum. The sequence continues at coordinate 51,853,125 of CM039579.1, read as the reverse complement.
ATGTCCCTCTTGGGACGCGGGGCTTGTTCGCGTGGGAGAACGACGCCGACAGTGGGGGAGGAGAAGAGAGAAGGTGGTTGTCAGCGAGGTCCGGGAGTGAAGCTCCGTTGTAGCCGTCGTGTGGGCAAGTGCCAGGTCTAGCTCCAGCGGTCTGGCCCGCCACACACACTGACAAGATCCGGTCGCATGGGGGATCTCCGGGCCGGCCACACGAGCTCGCTCGCGCGACAAGAACCGGGCTCCGCTACACAACCAAGCTCGTAGGGGAGCTATGGGCCCGCTGTTACCTACCTGCGGGTGATCTTTGACCTGGCGCCACACAGGCGAGCTGGAGCCCCCCCCCCACCCCACCGGTCGCACGGGCGAGTCCCAGCCTAGCTGGCCACCGCCATGAGGACTGCCCCGCTGCAACACCAGCCGCTCACTGGGGAAGAAGTCACCGGCGGAGGAGACGAGGTGCACCGTGTCTGTGTGTGAGGACAGGCGGTTGCTGGTTGGAGATGAAGACATAAGGAAAGGAGAACCAAAAGGAGAAAAAATAAGAAAAAATGAAAATTGGGTCCCACGTATCAGTAGCTGATCCCACTTGTGTTGTCCCCGATCCAAATCGAAAATGGATTTGTCACATCTCTTCTCAACCAAACAGAGAACAAGACCGAACTTGAGTTGGGACCATCCCGTCCCACCTTCACTCCCAACCAAACGCTAGCTTAGCCAGCAACAAGGTGACAATCTCAGCGCTTGTCTCTCCCGGTCTCCGTATGCTATGCTAGTCGACCCGTTACTGAGTTACACACTCTTTTGGTTCAGAGATAACGACTCTCCCTCGTCGTGCAGTGGTCTACGACATCACTTGTTGCTGCTACAGATTGTTTCTTTGATCTCCAATTTTTTTCATAGTTCTTGCTAGTTAATTTGATATGAGTTTGCTAGATTGTGTGGTTATGGTTCATCTAAAAACTCTCTATTCCTTTAAATTATTCTTTAATAAAAAGAGATGGAGCATGCTTGGTTCACTTTCCAAATTTTGTCATGCCAAAAATTTGGTAAACCAAAAGTTAGGCAAAAAAATTGTCATAAATTTGGCAAACCAAATGTGAGAGTTTGACAAGGTTTGGTAACAAACTAAATACTAGTCAAAATCATAGCTTAAATTTTTGGTATGGTAAATTTTAGAAGTGGACCATTGAGGCTCTTGTTCATGATGGGAAAAGACTCCCGAGGAATAGAGCACAATCAAAGATTCAGCGTGCCTCTCCCATTCCCCCGCCGACTTCCCTGCGCCCCCTCCCAGCGCTCTCCTCCCGCACCCACCGCGCCACCGCTGCCCCGCCCCACCCTTATCCACCATCTCGCAGCCTGGGCTCAGCTCCTCCTCGCGACGCTCGCCCGCCCGCCGCAGAACGCTGGCAACTGCCTCCGGCAACGCCCGCCCACCTCACTCGCCCCCGCGGGACGGCACCTGTGGACTCGGTGCCGGCGGGAAAGTGGCCGCCGCCCTCGGCCGCCCGTGCGTGGACCGTCCCTACCACGAGATCGTCGCCGGTGCTTGCGATGTCTGCTATCCTCCACTCCTCCAGATCTGATCGTGCACCAGTTGAGCATGTGACAACCCGTGGTGGAAGAAGATGAATCGATTTGAGATACAAGGATAAGGCTCAAACCCCATGGAAGAAGATGAATAGATTTGAGATCCCCTTCTGTGTTGTGTGGTGGTTGGAGCTCCAGTGCTCCACTGCACAGGTAAGCGATCACGGTTCTTGTTGGGCGCTTGGGACTTCAATCCCTCTGCGGATCCCTGTAGAAATTATCACTACTTTGCTTCCCCATTAATCTCCGCAGACATCAAGATAAGTATACCAGTAGATCAATCAGAAGCGCCTAGTTGAGTGAGGCAAGCAGGAAAGCAATATGTCCCCTCAATATAGCAAGACGAATTTGTCCATTGTCCATGCACACCCTTAATCCTCTTCTGTTGTACACTAACCTACTTTGTTTAATCCGGGAAGGTTCTTCTCCAATTTGTTTGGTTCCAAGTGCTTCTTGTGTCTTGCGTTCATGTGTACTCCGAAGAAATGGCATGTGCTACTTGAAATGTTTTATGTAGGCAAACTTAACTAGCCATCTATCCAAAAAAATGTCTGCACCTTTGCGAATCAACACATGTTTCAACTAGATAGTGAACCTCTAATGCAAATCAATATCATTGCATATAAATAGGGTCCATTTCTGCTTAGGTTATCAATAGATATTGGACTGTATGTAGTTCCCATCCTTCTGCTTTGTTTAAGTTTGAAAGGTATGCATGCTTTTGAAACCAAGTTTGTGTTTTAAATTAATTAAGCCACTGAAAAATCTATTGGCAGTTAAATTGTTTCTATTATGGTTCCCAATCTACAATTGTTCATATTGCACTATGTATGCTGTAACACTGCACTACAGTAGGTGTCTCGCTATTTGTTAATAGATTAGATCTCATCAATATCACATTTGAAGTTGCCGCCTCTCGCTATTGCTCTCATTGCTGCCAGCACATATAATCATCTGCCAAAATAAAATTGGGATACTGCTTGTTGAATTATTTGCAGCTCATATATATTCAAAAAGATGTTTCAAAAAAAATGATCCTGTTAGAGTCGAATTGTTTTAGCACCGTTCCCCACCGTGGGCTCTCTTCACCAGAGGAAGGATCTTGCCTGTGGGACCTGCCGCGTGTGATTTAGCACCGCTCCCCACCATGGGCCCGCCTCATGCCATCGTGAGATCTGGGAGAGAGCCATGGCATGCACGGGATTTGCCCCCATCGTTGGTGGAGGGAGGGAGAGGGTCACTGGCTCTTTGCTGCGTGAGGAGAAGGGGGATGCAAATGAGTTCGGCCGGGCGCCGCCAGATAGGCAAGAGACGTTGGCGACGAGCGGCACAGGCTTGCGTAGCGGCGTAAGTCAATGCTCGTTATAGATATAGATAGATAGATAGATAGACAGATAGACAGACAGACAGACAGACAGACAGATAGACAGACAGACAGATAGATAGATAGAATAGATAGATAGATAGATAGATAGATAGAATAGAATAGATAGATATGCCCATGACATCGAGTCCAAGCATGATTGAGCTTCAGCATGAGCAAAAAATCAAATGGGCTGCTTATCATGAAGAGGCTTGTGAGCCGGAGCTGGGAGGAATCAAGGCTGCTGTGGAGCCTTGCCTTGCCTGTGCTCCTCACGGAGATGTTTCAGTTCTCCATCGAATTTGTCACCACAGCCTTTGTTGGGCACCTCGGAGAGGTGGAACTCGCAGCGGTCACCGTCGCCGAGAACATCTTGGATACCTCTGCCTATGGACTCCTGGTGAGTTCTCCGCTGTCAGCAATGGAATTGCATTGTGTTCCCTATTGATTTCCACTTGCATGCTAATATGCAACATATACATGTAGTTTGGCATGGGCAGCGCACTGAACACGCTGATCGGGCAGGCCGTTGGCGCTGGGCAGCTGGACATGCTGGACACCTACACGCAGCAGTCGTTGATCATCTGCGGCGCCATCGCGCTGGCGCTTGCACCAGTGTACGTCTTCGCCACGCCGATCCTACGGTTGTTCCTCCACCAGCCAGTCAATGTGTCGCGCGCCGCCGGGCAGTACGCCAGGTGGGCGATCCCGAGACTGTTCGCCCACGCCATGGACATCCCGCTCCTCATGTTCTTCCGGGCCCAGAGCAGGGTCTGGACTTTGGCAGCCATCTCCGGCGTGGCCCTCGCCGTGCACGCCATGCTCACATACATCGCCGTGAGGCAGCTCGGGTACGGCCTGCCCGGGGCGGCTGTTGCCGGCGACATCTCGCAGTGGCTTATTGTCGTGGCGCAATTCACGTACTTGACCAGCGGCCGCTTCTCCGACACATGGAAGGGGTTCACTATGCATGCGTTCAACAACATCGGCGCTTTCGTCAGGCTGTCGCTTGGATCGGCTGTCATGATCTGGTTCGTTGATACACATGCGCTACTTCATAAATTGTTCAGCTTGTATCACTTATGTAACAGACTCTGTAAATCGATTTTCAAAAGTGCGTTAATACTTAATGGGAACAGGTAGCACAAAAAAAACCTACTGTGTCCAACCAAGACAGCATGCCAGTAAAAGATCATAGATTGTGGAGCAACAACCCAAATCAGCATGTGGACCAACAACCCAAATCTGAACCCAAACATAATCAGTTGGTTTGTTGAAATGGTTACAGGAAGGGAGCAAACAAGCGCACATCCTAGAAGTATTGGTGATCTGGATACTATGGAAGCAAAGAAATGAGAGGATTTTAATCGGCAGTTTTTTATTTCCTTCAAACCTAAGGTGGCTGTCTGCCACCTAAAGGATATGTTGGCCAGTTTGCGCTTGTCCAATTTCTGCTTATTATTAATATATGCCGGTAATCAATCCGGATCTTTCAGAAAACATAGCTGGGGCTCTCTTGAGGTGGTTCTTAATAGAGCCGCCTCTGGAAAAACTGGTGCCTCTGAAAATTGTTATAGTAGTTGTGGTCTTTGCCGGCTTGCATCTTTCTAGATTTTACATCTGTTCCTTGTTTTGTCTGTTGTGCTCTGTTGGAAATGGTTCCTTTGTCATGTTTTTCACTAGTACTATAATCAACCATTACTGTCTGTTGTGCATGCATTACATAGCTTGGAGTTTTGGTACAACACAACACTTCTAATTCTCGTGGGTCTCCTCAAACATGCCAAACTTCAACTCGATATCATGTCTGTCTGGTAAGTGTTTTTTTTTCAATTATACATCATAAATCTGTTGGAGATACCAATGATGGCTTATATAAAATAATTTATAAATTTTATTTCAATGTCTTCGTGTGACAAAAAAAAACACTGCAGCCTCAACTACGAGTTCATGGCAATACTGGTTGCACTGGGATTCAGCACAGCAGTCGGGTATGCAAGAATAGATCCAATTAATATATGCCACATTTGATATTATTAAGTTCAAATACATTATTGATATGCTACACTATTTGAATAACAAAAATGTTGTGGACCCTCTCCAGCATTCGGGTGTCCAACGAGCTGGGTGCAAAGAGGCCCATGGAGACAAAGTTTGCAGTGCTTGTGGCAGTATCAACGTCAATGTTCATGGGAGCAATCTTCATGGGCGTCATCCTTGTTTGGAGGACAAGCTTGCCGAAGCTTTCAGCGACAGTGAGGAGGTGATACATGGAGCTTCCAAATTGGGGCTTCTTCTCGCTCTGACCGTATGCATGATTAGCATCTGTCCTGTACTATCAGGTAGTACCGCTTCACATGCATGGCAGGTGTCAATAAATTTTATTTCGTTTTTGTTCTAAATTAGACAGTTCCCTGCAAATTGATGTACGTATATGAAAGTCCAGTGTTTTTTTCAGGCGTCGCAGTGGGAGCAGGGTGGCAAGTGTCTGTGGCATTCATAAACATCGGTTGCTTCTACTTAGTGGGCATTCCAATGGGTATCCTGTTCGGCATCAAGCTAAAACATGGCACAATGGTAAACTAACATTAAAAATAAGTATCTATTTCAGAATTAACCACAACGCTGTTTGATCAGCTGCAGCAATGTTTGTATTCATTTATTTGTGCTTTGTGGAATATTCAACTTTGCAGGGCATATGGATGGGCATGTTGACAGGCACGTTTCTCCAAATGGTTATACTTCTTACCGTTATCCTCACAACAAACTGGGATAAACAGGTACTACTACATTTACTCCCTGTTAAAAATTTCATTTTGAGGAAACCCTGTTTAAAAAATTTCTACCTGGTGAATGTGTGTTTTGACAAACTATGTATGAAAGTGGGTGTAAATATTACAGGCCGCTCTAACAGAAGTGAGAATGGTGGAATGGGGAGGAAAGGAGAACCTACCACTGATGAAATCTCCACATACAGATGATCAGATGACACCTGCTAAAGAGAAAATATTGGCGCAGGACAGCAAGAAGAATGTAGACTTTTTGCGCACAAAATGATCACGGACTATATTGATTTCAGTTTTAGACAATATTTTATTGTTGTTAACAGCCAAAATGGGATTAAAAGACTCGAAGATGGACCGGAAAATCATGTGGAAACAAAAAAAAGTCGAATTTGGATAAAATTGGGCAAGTTTACAAACTCCCTTAAAAAATCGGCCTACGTTGTGTTTTTCCGATCCGATCTCATGAGAACTTGTAAAATTACCTGTGGAATAAGTTTTTTTTATAGGGATAAGACCACTCCTATTTATACAAGAAGACAACAGCCGCTTGAGAGATCCATCTATTTAATCATAAAAAAACACCTCTACCTTTATGTCTACCTCTATACTCTACCTTTTCCAACCTCTCTACTATCGACACTTCTCTCAACTGGATTTGCTAGCGTTGTAGGTGACCTTGACAATTGAAGGACAATCCCGTTGTGCGTCTCGCTGACAGACCTTCCTAGAAAGCATTCATGGATTTTTTCCAATAAAGAACTAGCGTCAAATTGGGCCTCGTTGACCTGTTGGTTGGCCGAGCAACTCCAGCAGGGGGGCATCCAAATCAGGCCCTGCTTTAGATTAGGTGCCTTCCCCTATTTTGTTGGCCCAATAAATTCATTCCACTCTAGCACCCAAATGAAGGCCCCAAATCCATATCAGCACACAATGACACGAGGGGCCCACACGTCATTGAGTTACACCTTTCTTCACCATCCTTCACACGCATATTTCGTTGGTGCGGCTGGGCAGTGTGCCCAGGCGGCTGGGGAAGCCCGTCCGTGAGATGGATGGAGGCACGGCCATGCTCCTCCGGATCGGTGGAGGGCGGAGGGAGGCGTGGCAGCTGGGGCTGCGACGGCCATGGCAAGGGAGGCGGACATCTATGACAAGGGAGGCGGACGGCCATGGTTGCGGCTAGGGAAGCGCGCCCGCGAAGTGGAGGGATGTGTGGTCGTGCTGCTACGGCACGGCGGAGGGAGGCGCGGCCGTGCTGCTACAGCGCGATGGAGGGAGGTGCAGGGGCTGCTCCCACGACAACCATGGTAGGGGGCCGCTCCCACGATGACCATGGAAGGGGGCGCTCCCACGCTCACCGGAGGGCCCGCTCGCGGTGGAGGAGAGGGGGGTACGCCGCGACCAGGAAGGAGCTACGGTCTATACACGGCGCGGGGAGAAAATGGGCGGACGGGGGCCAAGGGGTGCGCCACCATTCTCCCACAGGAATGGGGTCTAGAGGGTGGATTTGGTGCCCACCCCGAATTGGGGTCTGACTAGGGGCCTTGCTAGAGCACTTTCTTGACCTGAGACCTCATATTTAGCTATGGGGCTTAAGTAGGGGCCTGCTAGAGTTGCTCTTACCATTCATATCTACTTTTGCTATGTATCTAGGCTGTGTGCGGCTTTGGGCTCTAGCCCCAACTAGTGTGTTGGTTGAATTTAACGATTTAACGTGAACACACATTTTGGTGATTGTATTGTGGAAGAAAGCAAATCAATCTATTGTGATGGCTGATGCGAAGAATGATGGTCCTATAGGTCCTAAGAATTAGGGCAACATCACCAATCCTAGTCAATCAACTAATGAGGAGATTCACAAGATGTTAGAGCAGAGGACAAGGTTCTGAGATGCTAATAGGAGTATGCCCTCGCATGCTTTGAGGAGGATCGGTTCGGAGCTATCAAGAAGATCCATGATGTCAGCTTCGATCATCTTCCTGCTACATCTTCATCTAAGGTAAAAATAGTTCAACCACCCCTTAGATCTGTCATGACGTATGATGAATGCACTATGATGCTTGTTGAACATACTAAGGTTTTATTTGGTTGAGTTTTGAGCTGTGGAAAAACTGTTGTGAGCTATGAAAAAGCTATTGTGAGCTATGTGTTGTGGAAAAGTTATAAGTTGTTTGGTTGAACTAGTATGAAACCTACTCCCTCCCTACCTCCCTTAAAATAGCTGTGAAACAGTTCTCTATTTCCACCCATTTCGAAAAGTAAATCCAAAAGCAGGGTCCACGATGCTTTCAAAACTGTACTACACGAAAGTAGTTGATTGATTTCACCTGTTTGGTTGGTTTTCTACTTTTTGCCAATAGAAACACTTTTCAGAAGCTCAACCAAACATGACCTAAATTTGTTGAATCCCAAGAACAAGAGAATCTTAGCAAGTTTATGGATAGCCATAATAAAAGGGAGGAAAAGAGATATGAAATTCTTGTTCTTTCTCAGGATGCATCTTCTAGTGGATTGATCCTAGTTGCTAGCCAACCTCAATATGGGATATTATTTGGCTTTTTCAAAAACTAGACGACTTATGCATTGGCTACCAACCCAATTTGGCCAATTCGGCAATTGAAACCAATATGGCCAAATTAGCGAGTTTGGTAGTACCATTGCATAGCCATCAGTTTCCACCAGGTGAGCCAATAACAATGCACTAGCACCACATGTCACTTTTCCTCATAACAAGGCGTTGTTGAACCATCCTAAGATACCTTTTAGGAGTCAACAAGCTAATGCACATGCAAGTACTTGGCAAATCGGTAATTTGGCCCCATGACAAATCTATATGCCAATTCAAGGAACTGAAAAAATTACTACCGGAAAGTATTGCCATGCATATAAATTTAACCACAACTACTTACAACAAGCCATATCTTTTACATTTTGATTACATAAAAGCTCCTAATGGTTGAAATGTTTGTCACGTCAAAACCGCAGCAAGCATAGTTGTTAGAGTCGATGTCAGCGTACGGGTCTCCGGTGGCTCGAGTGGACTCAAGAACACAAGAATCATAGAGAGGACACAATGGTTTATCCTGGTTCGGGCCAATCGATGCCCTACGTCCAACAGCTGATGATCCTTATACTAAAAAACACCAAAAATCGGGGGTTACAACAGAGCGTAGAGAGAGATTTGGTAGGGGGTTAGCTTTGGTGCTAATCCTTAGGTTGCCTCACCGCCAATAGAGTCTTCCCCTCTTCGAAGAGGAGGAAGACGACAGGATGTGGTGGAGGAGCTCTCGGTGCCCCTCTCTGGGTTGCTCTGCTCTCAGTGCTGAGCAGGAGCTGATGGAATGGAATGGAATATCTTGGGTTCTCTCTTTTCCCCCTCTAGGTCTGACCTTATCCCTTATATAACGAGACAGGTTGGGTACATGGCGGTTTAGGGAAATGAGTCTATGGTCTACATGCGCTAAAGTCCAGGAGGGTCTTGCAACGGCGCTCTGTGGACCGCAACGGTGTCGTGGAGCTGAAAAAGTCTTAGGCATCGTTCGGCTGCTCTGTTCTGACACTCTGCGTGTCAAGATGTGTCGGCTTGGACCGGCCTCTTGGTGGTGAAGGAGGTCGGCTCCAGGGGTTGACGCGTGGGCCCAGGAGCCGCCCAGCCCCTAGAGGCTGTGGGAAGCTTGTCTTCTTGTGTCATGCCCCGTGCGTGACCCTATTGTGGAACTGGCCGGCAAGGCCATGCCCAGAGAGTGGTGTTTGGGAGCCCCCGAGCCTCGATGGCACGAGGCTTGTCTTCTTGTGCCCGGGCCTTGGCTAGCATCGCAAGCTAGGTTGGAGCCAAGGCCCAGCTCGAGTGTGTTGTCAATCAAGAGCCTGAGGCCCGGGCAAGCCCCTGAGCCCTGTGTGGGGGCTGCACCATGCCCAGGCTCAATCAGGTTTCTTCGTCGGAGGGTGCGCGCGAGCGTACCCGTTGGGTATAGTCCCTGAGCCCCCAGGCGATCCTGAGGGGTCAGTCAGGGGTCCCTTTGGTGGGAAACCATTGATCACGAGGCTTAACATACCTATATGTTAGGATCTCGTTAGGAGCCTCTGAGCCCTTCGTGGCCTCACTTGGATTGATTTGGGTGATGGCGACAGAGGGCTGAATTCGATCTTCTGGTGACTAAACTAGCCATGGCGGGGACGGTTCCTGCTAACGGGAGTGTGCTGCCCTGCGTGGGGCCTTTCCCCTTGGTGTGATAGGGGCGCTTTGGCTATCGGGGCCAAGTGGTAGTGGAGCTGACCCCTTCTCTGTTCCTATTGAAAGGATCAAGATGCCCAAGAGGGGGGGTGAATTGGGCTTTTCTAAAAATTAATTGCAAGAATTAAATCCTACAAGCCGGAATTCACCCCTAGTGCCTACTTGTGTTCCTAGAGAGTCTACCGTTAAAAAGTTTTGCACCCTAGTTTCCAAACCTAGTCTAGCATGGCAATTCTAGGAAAGTAAAACAAGCAATGAAAGTAAATACGAGAAAGTAATTGCTTGAATGTAAACGGGCAAGGAACACGGCGATGTTTTTCCGAGGTATCGGAGAGTCGCCACTCCCCACTAGTCCTCGTTGGAGCACCCGCGCAAGGGTGTCGCTCCCCCTTGATCCGCGCAAGGATCAAGTGCTCTCTACGGGTTGATTCTTCGACACTCCGTCGCGGCGAATCACCCAAAACCGCTCACAACTTGAGTTGGGTCATCCACAAGCTCCGCCGGATGATCACCAAACTCCCAATCACCACCAAGCCGTCTAGGTGATGGCGATCACCAAGAGTAACAAGCTAGAACTCTCACTTGACCACAACGAGCCCAAATGAGGAGGTGGATGCACACTTGCTACTCTCGAATCACTAGTGAGGAATCACAAACTTTGATTCTCAAAACTCCCTTGCACTCTAAAGGGTTTTCTCAGATGTTTGAATGAGCAAGAGACCTCTAAAAGAGGTGGAGGGGTTGTATTTATACACCCCTCAAAGAAAACGAACCGTTACTTTCTGACACGGGGTCACCGGACGCGCCGGTGCAACACACCGGACGCGCCGGTCCCCCGTAACGGTCAAAACGCGATTTTGAAATCGAACCACCGGACGCGCTGGTCAGGGGTGACCGGACGCGTCCGACGTGCAAGGGTGCTTACTGTACTTGCACCGGACGCGAGGCCGCGTCCGATGCCTGAAGACCAGACGCGTCCGGTCCTTTCAGGACCTTACTGGACTCGCACCGGACTCGCCGATCAAATCCAGTATCGCGTCCGAAGGGTGTTCTCCAGGAGTGACATGTGTCAGCCACTGACCACTGCGTCCGGTCCTAGCGAGGACCGCGTCCGGTGGTCAGGGCCGAAACCCTAGCGCAGAACGTAATCACCGGACGCGTCCGGTGCTCCCGAAGAGCGCGTCCGGTGCCTGGAAAACAGCCCGAAACTCGTCGAAACGCGTCGCAACTTCAACCAAGTTGCTTCTAACTGAACTTTGAGCTATTCTAGGGTTGCCTAGCGCCAAGTTTAACAAGTGTGCATCACACCTAAACATAGGACTCGCCTAGGTCAAGCTACCCATTCATGCCCCCCTTTATAGTACGGCCAAAAGAGAAAAACGAAGATCCTAACGACTATTCCGAATGTGTCTCAACACCTCGTCATCCGGAACTAACCGTCCTTAATCTTGACGTCACTCTTTTGAAAACGGAAACGATTTCCATCAAGGGACACGAATACCACAGTGCTCAAAGCAGTTATCACCTCCATGACCTAACTTACCAAGGTTCTGCAAAACACACGTTAGTCATGGTAATAAAGTGTTGTCATTAATTACCGAAACCAAACCTTGGGGCCTAGATGCTTTCAATCTCCCCCTTTTTGGTGATTGATGACAACACTAAGTTTCAATGGATCAGAGTGAAGGTTTTCGAGCATGCTTGGTTCACATAAGCAAAAGACAATAAGCATAAAGCGTTAGGAATTGCTTATGCGCTCCAAGCCAAAAGAGTGTACTTCATAAGATAAGACAAAAAGCGTTAGTACACAAAGGATATAGCTCATAAGTAATCGGAGTAAGGCACGGAAGCACAACCTTAGAGCTATAGCTAGAACGGTGACATAAATTAATCACAGTGACGAATAAGACATTAAGACTCAAAGTTTTACGACTCGACGACAATGTCACACGAATGCAATGCTGAAAATAATCATGATATGCATGAATGTAGCACACGAAAAACAGCACACGAAAAACGAAAACCCACTGACAAACTCCCCCTGAAACTACTCTCTCTCCCCCTTTGGCATCAAGCACCAAAAAAACTAATCTAATCTGACGGGGGGACAGACGGAGTCGTGTCGGGTGCCGAGGTGCGCGGAGTGATCACGAAGTGAAGCGAATCGCCCTCGGAGTCTGAGCTATCTGGCTGACCCTCTGAAGAAGCTCGTGGCTGCGAAGCGGTCTGGGTCTGAGCAGGAACAGGCGCTGACTGTGTAGCAACAAGTGGATCTGTCTGAGTGACCTGAGCCTAAAGTGCGCCAGTAGCTGGGGGGTCTGTCGAGGCAACTGAAGACGGGAGGGTCTCTGTAGTCCCGGTCCCTGTCACTGGAGGAACGACTGCCTCGGAAGCTGACAACCCTGACGAAGTGTGAAACGTAGTCGTGTGCGAGGGTGTCGGCTGACCAGTCAACTCGCTGTAAGTGGCACTGAAGTCACCAATAGGTGTGCCTGTCAGGAGATGCGGGCGAGGCTGGTCTGACGGTGTGAACCCCGTATGGATAGGTGTGAAGCTCGGGGACTGAAAAGACTGGGGAACCTGCTGCTGTGGAGATGTAAACTGTACGCTCGGCTGTGCCTGACTAGATGGACCGCTGGAATGCAAAGCCGGAGCCATGATAGATGCAGGCGGAGGAACCCCAACTGTGATGAGATGCCGCAGAAGATCCATGTACTGCTGCTGACTCTGTCGCTGCATCTCAACCTGCTGCCTCTGGATCTCTAGCTGCTGTCTCTGAAACTCGTCCTGGCGAGCCTGTATCTGTGCTAGTGCTGCAGCTGTATCCTGTGCCTGGCGCTGTATCTGCTGCTGCTGCTGCTCCTGAGCCTGGGTCAGCCTCTCAAGGATAGCCACCATGGCTGGGTCTGAGCGGGAGGCTGAGCCAGATCCACCGGCCTCGTGGTCGTGAGACCGAGGAGACCGGTACCTGGGGATGGGCTGGTAGTCCTCATCAGTGCTGTCTGAAGTGACATCCTCAGGTATCTCAGCAGTCTGAGCCTCAAGGTCTGCGAGCTCTGCCTCGGCAAGCTCGTCAACTCTAGCGTCCTACTCAGCTGCTGTCTCAGGAACATCAGGGCGCTCACGCTGTCCTGGTGCTGGAGCCTGCTCTCTAGTGATAGAAGCCCAAAGCTGTCTGATATCATAGTCAGGGAATGCTGTAGTAGTGTTGGCAATCTCTGCCCTGATCTCTGGTGGCATCTGGATAGCAGATCTGATAATGAAGCAAATCCAGTGGGCATAGGGAAGCTGACGGTTACCCTTGAAGCCCTCAGCAATGGTGTCCTCCATCTCACTCAGGATAAGATCCCAGATATCAAACTGTCGCTGTGTCACGAGGTGGTGAACAACCCAAAGCTGCATCCTCGTCAGTCCCTCTCTGTAGCCAAGTCTGGGCAGTAAAGTGCGTCTGAGTACAGCATCCAGAACTCGGGCTAGAGGTGTCAGGCTGGCAGGTGTACGATGTGACCCTTCGCCAAAAGGCTCGCGAAAGCAGGGTCGAACCAGGTCGGTGGGTGGCACTGAACCGCCGTGAGGGCGTCTGGGAGGTGGAGTCTGACCATAGCACAACTGGTGGATCCTCGTGTCAGAAGCAGGTAGTCTGAGGATCTCTCGGGCTCTGGAGCTGTAGAGTCTGTGGTCGCGGCCTCTGAATGCAAAGTGAATGAACTCATGAGCAGGATCAATCCATAGAGAAGCGTAGAACTCCCTGACCCATGTGCCGCAGTAAGCTCCTGTCCGTCCAAGTAGATCTGATAAGCCAGGCAGATAGGACAGGTGAGGACGGAGCTGCTCTCCCACAACATCAACCAAAGCCTCTAGTCGACACACCCTCTGAGGTCTGAAAGCTATGCCACTGTCAACTAGGGCCCTGTAGAAGTCCTCCTGAAGTGGGGTATAGAAACCCTCTGAAGCTCTGGGATCTCTGACAGGTGGAAACCATCGGCTGACCTCCACGAACCGCAGACTCTTCACCTGACGTGCTGAAGCACCCCTCAGGTCTAAGTGCTCGACCGGGGGTGACCCTCTGACTCTGGGAGGAGGTCGTGCTCCACGACGCGGGCCCTCTGGCCTCGGTGTCACCTGTGAACGAGCACGTGTGGAGCGGCGACGTGGTGGAGACTGAGCTGCCTGCTCCTCTGTATCCTCAGTGGCCTGTCGAGCCTCAGTAGCCTGGGTAGACTCAGTAGCTGGTGTAGTCTCTATAGCCTGTGTCTGCTCTGAGGGAGGATCAACTAACATCTGCTCTGAAGGTGCTGTAGCCTCGGTACCCTCAGTGGCCTCTGTGCCGAGCTGTCGACCTTCAAGATGAAAGCGACGCTCGCCTATGTGCAAGCCACTGCGTCTGCCACCTCTCTCTGCCTGCTCTGCGGCGTCTGCCACGGCCTGAGCAATCTCTGCATCTGAAAGTGTCCTCTTCTTCTTCCTGGCCATCATCTTGATGCGCTTACCACGCGCAATCTCATCACGACGGGGAGGACTGTTGTCCCCGTCACCAGGTGCACCACCGGCGTTCTTGCAACGCACCATGCTGACTGACTGCCTGAAAACCTTTGTGAGATGATGAACTGACACTCGAGAGGCTTGGCCTCAATCCGTATCCGCAGGCTTGGCCTCGGATTAAACAAACAGATCTGACCCGGCACACCGACTGACTCGCTGCACGTATGGAATAGAGAGATATACAATAAGCATATATATATCTAAAGATACGAAACCCTAGATAGCAAGCACGTGAGATACGAAGTGAAGCGACGCTAAGCTACCTCGGATCGACGAGACGACGGTGAAGGGACGAGGTGATCTAGTTCGCGAGAACCCCCGAGATCGGCGATCGAGCACTGAAACGACCAATCAAGATAGCAAAGAATAGTTATGGTCAACGGCAAGCCCTAAAGGTGAAAAGGAATTGAATGGACTTCGAATCGACAACGGAATCGAGACGAACCGTTACCTCGAGAAACCCTAGGGTTGAAGGAAACCCTAAGCTAGGGTTTAGGGGTAAACCCTAGGAGGAAATCTCGGCCGAAGGATGGGATCGAGGTGCCCGGGCGCACGAGGGAGTAGATGTGGTGCTGGAGAGGCCCTTGGCAGGGTTGGGCTTCGCCGGCGGTGAGGAATAGCCGGCGGTTACGGCGGCGGCGCGGCAAACAGCGCACGGCAGCGGGCGCTGCGCGAGGGAGCGAATGCGGGCGAGCTGAGGGCGAGGTGGCACGGCAGGTGGCGCGGGAGCCGCTGGAGAGGAGGAAGAAGGCAGGAGAGCGGCGGCTCCGGCGGATTTGGTCACGGCGGGTCGGCGAGACAAGGCGGCGGCGGCGGATTCGACGGTTGAGAAAAAGAAAAACACGAAGACGAACCGGTTTTATGAGGGCTGAGATCCGCTCGATTCGGTAGCACCGGACGCGGTGGTCAAAATCACCGGACGCGGTGGTGCAGCGTCCGGTGACACTCCAGTAAGCGCCTGGAGTGACCGGACGCGTCCGGTGTGGACTGACCGGACGCGGTCAGAGTCCGATGGCTGAGTGCTCGGGATTTCATCGCGGAGCACCGGACGCGGTGGTGGTAGCCGGGACCGGACGCGGTGGTGGTCAGAGGCGCGTCCGGTGCAGCGTCCGGTGCCTAGATCTGGATTTTGTCTTCTAGATGACCGGACGCGCTGGTGGACGCTGGGACCGGACGCGGTGGTGAAGCAACACTGCGTCCGGTGCAGCGTCCGGTCGCTGTTTTTTGCCATTCTTCGTTCCGAACTTCGACGCGACTTCTCCCAATCAAGTTCCAATTCAAAGAGACACAGATAAACACCAATTGGAACCCGATATGAGTGACCTCACTCAAAACCCTCAAATTTTTAAAATATTTTGCCTTAGGCTAGTATTATTTTTACGAAAATAGGCAATAAACACCCGAGGAGCAACGTATGGCCATGCAATAGAGTTTTTGGACATTTAGGAGCGTCAAATGCTCTCTCTATTCATGGACGAACACAGAGGTTGCTCAAAGCAAAACCGAAAAGAAACGACAAACAAACAACCATGCATATGCAATGCAATGCAAGAAAGTAAAGCTAGGTTGCTTGTCAAGTTTGATCCACGGTTAGGCTTCTTCACTCCTCCGAAGGAGGGTTATCGTAACCGTGTTAGCCAAGCCCTAAATGCATTGCGATAAACTAAACGTGACATATGATACAATGCAATGCAAGGAACAACACGCGCTCATTTTTTAAAGTTACTTGAATCAAGCACATTGAGTTCACTTCTTAGCCTACAAAAAGTGGCCTCGTCCAAAGGTTTAGTGAAGATATCCGCTAATTGATTTTCACTTCGTACACCTTCTAGTGATATGTCATTTTTAGCAACGTGATCTCTTAGAAAGTGATGACGGATATCAATGTGCTTGGTGCGAGAGTGTTGTACCGGATTGTTAGCAATTTTAACGGCACTTTCATTGTCACATAAAAGTGGCACCTTTTCAAGAACAACTCCATAGTCGAGAAGGGTTTGTTTCATATATAAGATTTGTGCACAACAAGCCCCCGCGGCAATGTATTCCGCCTCGGCGGTGGACAAAGCCACACTATTTTGCTTTTTAGATGACCAAGATACTAGTGATCTCCCAAGCAAATGGCACCCTCCGGATGTGCTTTTTCTATCAATTTTGCAACCGGCATAATCCGAGTCGGAATAGCCAACTAGTTGGAATCTAGCTCCTTTGGGATACCATAGACCAATGCTTGGGGTGTGCTTAAGATATCTTAGGATTCTTTTTACGGCACTTAAGTGAGGTTCTTTAGGGCACGCTTGAAAGCGAGCACACATGCACACACTAAACATGATATCGGGCCTAGATGCGGTAAGGTACAACAAGCTACCAATCATAGAACGGTAGAGAGTTTGATCAACCGGTTTACCTCCCTCATCTAGGTCGAGATGTCCATTTGATGGCATTGGGGTCTTGATTGGCTTGCATTCTTCCATCTTGAATCTTTTGAGGAGATCCTTGGTATACTTTTCTTGAGAGATGAAAATCCCTTCTCTCATTTGCTTGACTTGAAAACCAAGGAAGAATGTGAGCTCACCAATCATTGACATCTCGAACTCCTTCGACATCAATTCACCAAACTCCTTGCAATAATCTTCATTTGTTGACCCGAAGATGATATCATCAACATATACTTGACAAATGAAGATCTCCCCATTAAGCTTCTTGGTGAATAGTGTGGTGTCGACCTTCCCGATGGTGAAGCCCTTCTCAATGAGGAAGTCCCGGAGGCGCTCATACCACGCTCTAGGGGCTTGCTTGAGCCCATATAGCGCCTTGGACAACCTATAAACATGATTAGGATATCTAGGGTCTTCAAACCCGGGAGGTTGATTGACATAGACTAGTTCATTTATAAAACCATTTAAGAATGCACTTTTCACATCCATTTGATATAATTTCATATCATGATGTGATGCATATGCAAGGAGGATACGAATGGCTTCAAGTCTTGCAACGGGTGCAAAGGTCTCTCCAAAATCAAGTTCTTCAACTTGAGAGAACCCCTTTGCAACTAGTCTTGCCTTGTTCCTCACTACTATGCCTTGGTCATCTTGCTTGTTTCGGAATACCCACCTGGTTCCAATGACTCTTGCACCTTTAGGATGCTCTTCAAGTGTCCACACTTGGTTGCGGGTGAAGTTGTTCAATTCTTCATGCATGGCATTCACCCAATCCGGATCTTGAAGAGCTTCTTCTACATTCTTAGGTTCAACACAAGAGACAAAAGAGTGATGTTCAACGAAAGAAGCTAGCTTTTGAGATCGAGTCATTACTCCCTTTGTAGGACTCCCTATGATGAGTTCTTGTGGATGAGCTTGAAGTAGAGGTGAGTTTCTTCTATCAACCACTTGAGGAGGTGGATGGGGAGCATCAACATCTTGTGCTTGTGCCTCGGCTTGTTCATGAGAGACATAGGTATCCTCATTTTCAACTCTCTCATTCTTGTCGTCATCTTGAGGCATATGTGATGAAGATGGTGGATCAATGATTTGCACATCGTCTTCATCATCTTTTGGCTTGATGTCTCCCACGGGCATGTTCTTCATGGCCTCCCTCAAGGGTTCATCACCTACATCATCACAATTCTCAATTGCTCCTTGGGAGCCGTTAGATTCATCAAATTCCACATCATATGTTTCTTCAACCAAACCGGTGGCATGGTTAAATACTCTATATGCTTTGGACTTTGATGAGTAACCAACAAGAAAACCAATATCACAACGTCTTTGAAACTTCCCTAGGTGTTGACGCTTCTTGTAGATGTAGCATTTGCAACCAAACACCCGGAAGAATGAGACGTCCGGCTTCTTCCCATTAAGCAACTCATAGGGGGTCTTGCCAAGAAACTTTTGGAGGAAGAGGCGATTTGAAGCATAGCATGCGGTGTTGATTGCCTCGGCCCAAAACTTTTCTGGAGTATTGTACTCATCTAACATTGTTCTTGCAAGAGTGATTAAAGTCCGGTTCTTTCTCTCAACTACACCATTTTGTTGAGGAGTGTAGGTTGAAGAAACTTCATGCTTGATTCCAATTTCATCACAAAAAGCTTCAATGTTGGTGTTGTCAAACTCTTTGCCATTGTCACTTCTAATCTTCTTTATCTTGACTTCAAATTCATTTTGAGCTCTCTTTGCAAACTTCTTGAAGCAACTTGCCACTTCGGATTTGTCATAAAGGAAGAAAGTCCATGTATATCTTGAGTAGTCATCCACTATCACAAGACAATAGAGATTACCACCCAAGCTCTTGTATGTTGTAGGCCCAAACAAATCCATGTGTAAAAGTTCTAGCACTCTTGAGGTTGACATGAAAGCCTTGGTTGGATGAGTGTTTGCAACTTGTTTGCCCGCTTGACATGCACTACAAGGTTTGTCCTTTTCAAACTTCACATCCTTCAATCCTCTTACTAGTTCTTTCTTCAATAGCTTGTTGAGAGTGCTCATTCCAACATGTGCAAGCCTCCTATGCCAAAGCCAACCAAGTGAGGTCTTGGTGAACAAACATGTCATCAAATTTGCATCTTCGGAGGTAAAGTCAACAAGATAAAGATTGTTGTATCTAAAGCCTTTGAATATCACTTGCTTGTCATCTATCTTTGAAACTTCAACTTCATTTGGTGTGAACAAGCATTGGAAGCCAAGGTCACAAAGTTGCCCAACGGATAGCAAGTTGAAACTCAATGAAGCAACATAGAGCACATTTGAGAGTGAGTGATCATTTGATATTGCAATCTTGCCTATACCCTTGACTTTGCTCTTTGAATTATCTCCAAATGTGATCTTCTCTTGACATATCCCATTCTCTTCAATGGAGGTGAACATACGAGGATCACCGGTCATATGTTGAGTGCAACCACTATCAATAACCCAATGAGATCCACCGGTCTTGTAGTTCACCTACACACAAGAGATCAAGCTTTTTGTTTAGGGACCCAAACTTGAGAGGGGCCCTTGACTTTCTCAACTAGTGACTTGGCAACCCATATTTTCTTTGGCCTATTCTTGTTTGGGGGACCCAAAAACATGACTTTCATCTTTCCATTTGAATCTTTTCTTAGCATGTAATGGGCATTGAAGGCAAAGGGTCTAGCATGCTTGGGCAAGGGTTGTGGTGGTGGAGTTTTGCACTCATGAGCAAAGTGTCCTTCTTGACCACACTCAACACATCTCTTTGGCTTGGGCTTTGACTTGCTTTGTTGTTGAGCTTTTGCTTTCTTCTCTTGATTTGCCAAGTAGCCAATACCACTTCTATCCATCTTCATTACGGTGTTCATGAGGAGCTCACTTTGCAAATATTGGCCTCTTGTGAACTTGCTTAGGCCGGTCTTGAGATGCTCTTTTTCTTGCTTGAGCTTTTTGTTCTCTTCAATGAGTGACTCATTTGTTGTTTGCTTCTCAAGAGCCATCAAACCTTTGAGCTTCTTGTTCTCATTTGCAAGCTTCTCATTCTCACACTTGATGTTGGCATAATCATCATGGTTGCATGACTCAACCACACTCTTGCCTTTGCTACTAGAACCTTGCTCAATGCTTTCAATGATCAAGTCATCACATGATGTGGCTATATCACACTTAACAACATGGTTAGTAGCATCATGTGTCTCAAGAGCAAGTTCATTAGAAACCACAAGACTATCATAGTCAATTTTTAATGTGGTGTATTTGTCTTTTAGAGAGCTATGTCTAGTGATGAGCTCATCATGTTTCTTCTCAAGTTTATCATGTTGATCCTTGAGCTCTTTGTTAGAGGTTTTGAGCTCCTTGAGAGTGGAAGACATAATTTCATTTTGATCTCTAAGCTCACCACTAGTCTTTTGAGCATTTTCAAGCTTGGATGAGAGTGATTCATTTTCATTTTGAAGATCATCATTTTCACTTCTAGTCCTTCTTATGATTTTAGTGTATTTGTTTAGCAATTTTACAAGTTCATCATAAGAAGGTGCATCAAATTCATCATCACTATCACTATCATCATCATCATCACTATCATGGTTTTGTACCTTTCGTTCACCCTTGGCCATAAGGCATAGGTGAGTAGTGGACGATGATGGTGAAGAAGGCGGTGAAGGTGGTGGTGAAGATGTTGGTGAAGATGATGGCCCCATCACAAATGCGGCGACCTTCTCTTTCTCATCATCGCTCTCATCTTCGGAGGAGCCACAAGATGATTCAATGTCGGTGAGCCAATCACCAACAATATAAGCCTTTCCACCCTTCTTCTTCTTGTAGAAATCCTTCTTCTTGCCATCCTTCTTCTTGTATGGCTTGTTCTTCTTCTTCTCATCTTCTTCATCACTTGAATCATTTTTCTTGCCCTTGTTCTTGTTCTTGAACTTGTCTTTTGGTGGTCTAGGGCATTGATGAGCTAGGTGGCCAAGTTCACCACAATTGTAACAATCCATCTCCGAGATGGGCTTTCTCTTGCTACTTGTGAAGAATTTCTTTTTCTTGCCATCGAACTTGATGCCACTCTTGTTGAGCTTCTTTAGCATCTTGGTGGTCTTCCTCACCATGAGTGCAAGTGATTCATCATCGATATCACTTTCACTTGAGCTTTCTTGCACGATCATGGCTTGGCCCTTCTTCTTCTTCTTGTCATGGCTAGCTTTGAAGGCCAAGTCTTTCTTCTTGGAAGATGATGAGCCCTCTTCCGGAGTGATGTGCATGTACATCTCATGAGCATTGATCTTCCCCAATACTTGAGTCGGTGTTGCGGTGGAGAGATCACTTTGATGAAGCACGGTGACAATGTGACCATACTTCTCAACGGGAAGTACACTCAAGATCCTTCTTGCAACATCCGATTGACTCATTTGAGTGAGCCCAAGAGCATTGAGGTCCTCTACAAGAACATTCAAGCGAGTGTACATTTCATTAGCACTTTCTTTGGGAAGCATCTCAAAAGAATTAATTTTCTTTAAAGCAATATGATAGCGTTCCTCACGCTCACTCTTAGTTCCCTCATGGAGAGCACAAAGATTTTGCCACAAATCATGAGCGTTTTTTGCATTACGCACACGATTGAAGATATCTTTGCCTAAGCCCCGGTAGAGTGCATTTTTGGCCTTTGCATTCCACCGGTCGTACTTCTCCTCGTCACCCGTGGGGTTTGCGGGATCCTTGATAGCGGGAAGCCCTTCGGTTGCGGCTCTAAGACACCCGACATCTATGGCTTCGAGGTACGCCTCCATTCGGATTTTCCAATATGGAAAATCATCCCCCTCAAAGGTGGGAGGTGGTCCTTCCCCGTTAGACATCTTGCTCTAGGCGGTGAAGCCTAAAATAGGAGCAACACGGCTCCGATACCAATTGAAAGGATCAAGATGCCCAAGAGGGGGGGTGAATTGGGCTTTTCTAAAAATTAATTGCAAGAATTAAATCCTACAAGCCGGAATTCACCCCTAGTGCCTACTTGTGTTCCTAGAGAGTCTACCGTTAAAAAGTTTTGCACCCTAGTTTCCAAACCTAGTCTAGCATGGCAATTCTAGGAAAGTAAAACAAGCAATGAAAGTGAATACGAGAAAGTAATTGCTTGAATGTAAACGGGCAAGGAACACGGCGATGTTTTTCCGAGGTATCGGAGAGTCGCCACTCCCCACTAGTCCTCGTTGGAGCACCCGCGCAAGGGTGTCGCTCCCCCTTGATCCGCGCAAGGATCAAGTGCTCTCTATGGGTTGATTCTTCGACACTCCGTCGCGGCGAATCACCCAAAACCGCTCACAACTTGAGTTGGGTCATCCACAAGCTCCGCCGGATGATCACCAAACTCCCAATCACCACCAAGCCGTCTAGGTGATGGCGATCACCAAGAGTAACAAGCTAGAACTCTCACTTGACCACAACGAGCCCAAATGAGGAGGTGGATGCACACTTGCTACTCTCGAATCACTAGTGAGGAATCACAAACTTTGATTCTCAAAACTCTATCCTCACTAGAGCTCTTGCACTCCCTTGCACTCTAAAGGGTTTTCTCAGATGTTTGAATGAGCAAGAGACCTCTAAAAGAGGTGGAGGGGTTGTATTTATACACCCCTCAAAGAAAACGAACCGTTACTTTCTGACACGGGGTCACCGGACGCGCCGGTGCAACACACCGGACGCGCCGGTCCCCCGTAACGGTCAAAACGCGATTTTGAAATCGAACCACCGGACGCGCTGGTCAGGGGTGACCGGACGCGTCCGACGTGCAAGGGTGCTTACTGTACTTGCACCGGACGCGAGGCCGCGTCCGATGCCTGAAGACCGGACGCGTCCGGTCCTTTCAGGACCTTACTGGACTCGCACCGGACTCGCCGATCAAATCCAGTATCGCGTCCGAAGGGTGTTCTCCAGGAGTGACACGTGTCAGCCACTGACCACTGCGTCCGGTCCTAGCGAGGACCGCGTCCGGTGGTCAGGGCCGAAACCCTAGCGCAGAACGTAATCACCGGACGCGTCCGGTGCTCCCGAAGAGCGCGTCCGGTGCCTGGAAAACAGCCCGAAACTCGTCGAAACGCGTCGCAACTTCAACCAAGTTGCTTCTAACTGAACTTTGAGCTATTCTAGGGTTGCCTAGAGCCAAGTTTAACAAGTGTGCATCACACCTAAACATAGGACTCGCCTAGGTCAAGCTACCCATTCATGCCCCCCTTTATAGTACGGCCAAAAGAGAAAAACGAAGATCCTAACGACTATTCCGAATGTGTCTCAACACCTCGTCATCCGGAACTAACCGTCCTTAATCTTGACGTCACTCTTTTGAAAACGGAAACGATTTCCATCAAGGGACACGAATACCACAGTGCTCAAAGCAGTTATCACCTCCATGACCTAACTTACCAAGGTTCTGCAAAACACACGTTAGTCATGGTAATAAAGTGTTGTCATTAATTACCAAAACCAAACCTTGGGGCCTAGATGCTTTCACCTATGTCGCATAGGTTTGTGACCTGACTGAGGGTTCAGCGAACTCGTTTGGGAGTTACCGACTTTAGGCCTGGGGGCACCCTCCCTTCTGGTCGAGACCTATCATGAGTCAGGTGATCGAGAGTGTTTGGGCTCTGGCTCAAGGCCACCTGATCACCCAACGCGCCACGCCCTTCTGGGGGCTTTGATAGCAGGCTCCACTCCTCGCAGGAAGGCCTTTTGGGGCCGACCTTAATTCTACAGCCATAGCTCGGGGCATGGGGAGCGCGCCGAGCTTGGGCGGGGGACCCTCGTTGGGTCCATCGCTCAGTGGCTCCCGACCTAACTCTGAGGAGTTGGTTTTGGTGGATGCTCCGCCCGAGCGCCCGTCGATCGGGGGTCGAGTTGCTCTATTTGGGGAGCCGACGCATCCCCCGAGGCTATCATGGGGCCTCCTTGTCAGCGAGTGTGGCAGCTTCTGGGCATGTCCGGTCCGCTGACACTTTGTGCAGGTTGTTTGATGGCGTCTGGGCCGTCGTGCCTAACGGAGGAGTTAAGGCGTGCACTCCCACACCATCCCACTTTGTCTAGGAGGTGGGATGTTGGGGCCATGTGGAGTGGATCTAGCAGAGGAGGAGCCTTGATAAACGTGGATCCGGGCCATCGATGATGACTGGTGGGCCCAAGGGGATTCGGATCCCCTCAAGTCCCACGAGGAGGCATGCGTGGAGTGGGCGGCGTGCTTGGTGGAAAGTGGAGTGGTGACTTGACTTGTTGTCAATGCCCTTCTGACTTTGCCTTTAGTACACGGCCAGAGGCACATTACGGGGATTGAAGGGACGCCTGGCCGGTACCTCGAGGCGTCTTTAGCCTTCGATGGCTAATCGAAGGGCTCAGAGCCACCCTTAGCGCATCGTCTGGGGCTATAAAGAGGGGCCCCGGGCGCCTTCTATCCCCTCTTCGGCTCCTTCTCTTCTTCCTCTCAGATCCAACTTCTAGAAGCCATGGCAATGAAGTGTGACGCTTCCCTCCGAGTGAGCCTGGCTTCCTTCACCGGGCGATCGCTCAAACAAGGGTGGAAGGATTCTTGTGAAGAGAAGGTGATGGTGTCATGTGGAGGGGGGTGAGAGGGTCAGTGCGAAGGGACGCTGTCCTTTCCTCGTGCACTGCCACCTTCGACGCTTCCCCGATCGTTCATGCTGCCGCGTTTCTTTCCCGCCGCCTTCCTCTGGAGGGTGAAAGAATTCCAACGATATGGATCGCTAGGGCTTCCCTCTTTTATCAGAGGAAGAGCACCCCAGTCACCTCAGGGGTGACCGTCCGGCTCAGAGCTAGAACCCGACGGTGGAGTGGATGAGGATGGGGCGGGATTATACCCCTCTGCTTTGCCCTTCGTCATCACTGCTGCTGTAGAGCCGCTCCTATCCCATAGGTCGGGGGAGC
This sequence comes from Saccharum spontaneum, assembly GCA_022457205.1. Lineage (NCBI taxonomy): Eukaryota > Viridiplantae > Streptophyta > Magnoliopsida > Poales > Poaceae > Saccharum > Saccharum spontaneum. The sequence goes on along the minus strand of CM039579.1, from coordinate 51,828,246 downwards.
ATCGCCTGGGTCTCTCTGCACTTGTCAACGAACTACACGACCCCCATCATAGATCGGTAAGGGTCGGGCAGGCCGGCGCGGTTGCCGCCGCCGCATGGGCGGTTTTATGGGGCATCGGTTTTTGCCACCGTATATTGTAATCGGGTCGTTCCCAATTAGTAAAATGAAATTACTTTTGTTTGTAATCTCACTGCTCACGAGTCATGCTTGGAGACTTAGATCCCTCATTGGGATGGGCTATTACGATGATGGCCTTGGTGGCCAAGATCGCCACACCCAGGCTGCTAATGGGTAAGTCCATGAGAACCCTGGGTTTACGGTCGTTCTATGGCCCGGTCATGTCCCCTAGTGGGGAGATCCTCGGCTTCCTAGGCGAGCCACTCATATAGTTCCTGAGCCCGTTTGTCGGTGCTCGAGGGCTCACTGCCTTCCTCGGTGGGCCACCACGAGCGGCTCTAGGTCGGTACTCTGACATCGCGTGATGGTCGGCTGGCTTTGCTTCTGAGCATCCGGCTAGGGCCTCTGGTGCCTGACCATTAGCATCCCTCACACTTTAGGTGCCTTAGGTGGCTTTGAAGCCCCTTGGGCTAGCCTTAGAACCCTTGGTGATGCCTCTTCTGAGGGGTCTCGCACCGGCGTGCGGCTGGGTGGCGCGATTCGATGAAGGATTGGGAGACAGAGATAGCTACAAACGAACTGAAATGAACGCAAGAGAAGGGATAGGGGACATAGTTGGTAACGCAGCGGCTGGGTCCATTCCGTTAGCAACTTGCTGACCCTTCGCCTGTTCCTCCTGCTCCATCAGTTCGGTCCTCGCCTCGCTCAAAGGCCCTACGTTGCGGTCCACCTTCACAGAGGGTAATAGGTGGTTAACTCAGTCGATCCTTTGACCATAGTCGAGCCACTACTAGAGTCACTCGGGTTAAGGAGACAACAGTGAAGTCAAGCGAAGCAATAAGGTTGGGGGACGGGACATATCTTGGTTTTTGTTGTTAGAGAGGTAGGCCGGGGAAGGAGGTCAGCAGGCGGATACTATCTTGGGAGACAGTGTTTCTAGGTGGATGGCTTGGCGATGGCCTTCCTGTAACAGCCCAGGTGTTAGCCACTTGCTAAGCAAGTGGGTTTGAGCTCAAATATGACACATTAAGTGATGATCATGATCTCTAGTTCATAATCTTGAAAGTGGTGAGGGAAGTGCTGAGGTCAAATCTATGAAATTGAGTCCCAACTGGAACTTGGGCAATGCACCTTTGCTTACATGTAGACCCTTTCAAAAGGTATGCTTGAGTAATGTGAAGGTGTTTCTTTCATGTGTCTCACTGGAAAAGTTTCGTGAGGTTTGGAATAAAAAAGACATGAAATGATAAGTTATATCCATACTTGAATTGCACTATTAAGTGAAGGGAAACATAGGTCATCAACCAAACCTTGTAGTCTTGCCTAAATGACTCTAGATGAACTCTACAACAAAAGTTATGAAAGGTTCATATTGAGCAAGTGCCAAGAAAAGGCTTCAATGGACCAAAAAGCATAATTTAAGCTTTATCGTGATACTAGTTTGACCTGTGTTGACCTATCATTTAGAGTGCTTGCATGAAGCTGCACCTTAAATAAAAGTTGTAGTTAAGTTTGAGTAGAACAAACTTTGTTTAAAGGTTAAGATCTAGTTCAGTGTCTAACTTAGTCTAACGAAGCCCTCAAGTTGAAATCCATTACTGCTTTGGAGCTTGAAAAATTTCCTGTCCTCAATGGACTGAATGGCTGTTTTTAGTTTCCATGTAGCTGCCTTGGGGAATCAATATCTTGCAAACCGAGCTGATCCAAACCATGATCCTTTAAGAAAATTTGTAGTACTCTTGTAGCTCTCCAACATGGTGAAATTGGTTGATCGAATCGTCAAATGGTTGGAGAATTGGAGAGGGATGAAAATGGGTTTTCAGTCGTACTTTTGCGGTGTTCTTTAGTCAGTCCTTTGATGATTTGAATCGGCCGGGGGAGATGAAGTGGCCGACCGGGCTCAGTTCCCACGTGCCACGTGTTGTCCGTGCATCGGCCTTGGGCCCACATCACAACGCCCAGCTGCATAAGGCCGAGCGCCCGCTCTCCCTCACGCCCCCTCTCTCCTGTTTGCTCCGTCTCTCTCGTTCTTTCCCTCTCCAATGCAGAAAGAGGTGAACTCTCCATTGCCGCCGCCGTTGTAAAAATCCATCCCTGCCACCACACCTCTGTTCGATTCCACGCACCAGTAGCAGCACCATGACGCCCTCTCACTCGCCAGCATAGCGGCGGCGTCCGTTGTCGCATGGTAAGGGCCCTTTTGGGTCACAGCGCCGCCGCTGCCATGGCTGCCATTGATGCCGCCGAGCTAGAGCTCGTGCATGGCCATCGTACCTTGCATCCCTCCCTGCTCTGTATCCCTCTCATTCCATGGTCGCCTTGGATCGCTGCGGCCTGCGTGGCTTGCCGCTAGCGAGTGTAGCCATTGCCGAGTCCTAATGCTGCCGCCATACGTACGAACAGAACCGCTGGAGCTGCATCCGCCGTCGGCTCCCGTACGGGCCACCTCCCGCTCAACCACGACCACCTGATGGCATGCACGGACCCCCAGCGTGGACGCACGGCCTACCCTCGCCATACCCGGCTCCCACATCGCTGGCAATCGGCCGTCCCCGACGCCCTCTGCCTCGACTCTGTACGAAGGTTGAAGAAGAGGGAGTAAAACGAATTAGAAACTTTTTTCTGGGTCCAGATGTGAAACTCGTGACTCATATGAATAGTGCTCATAGGGACCTAATTGTGGGGATCTTTGTTTGTGGAAAATCAAGGGGTCCCGAGGCAAAAGTGTTTTTCTTTTCTTTTTCTATTTATGAATTAATCTGGTTGAAACTTTGAAAATGCATAGTAAATTGTAGAAAAATCGTAAAATAGCAAATGAGGACATTTTTGAATCCTTGTAAGTAGATCTACATAGTTGAGTCATAATATGATATATGTTAATAGAAATTTTCTACTGGTTTTATTTATTCTTGTAAAGTACTTTTAGAAATGCTTTTAAGTTGGACAGATGCATATCTTGAGTTATATAAGTTCAAAAATTGTGATTCTTGTTGTGTTAATCTTGTGATGACATGATATAGCTAGGAAAAATATTAAAAATGCTAGTTGTGTATTTGTTTTATAATATTTTGATTTAATATTGTTAAATAGGCAATTTTAGCTTATTTTTCTTGTTATATTCATATCTAGAGTTGTGGTGCTCCAATTGTAGTAAAGTTTTTATGGTAGGCTACTGATCATATGTATGTGCTATGGTAAAAATTTCATATCCATTGGATGCAGTATGATGGAGTTAGTGATTTAACTTGTTTAATGCTTGATAAATGGATTTAATTGGTTTATAAATAATTTATATATGCAAAAATATGAAATGTGGTTCCTTTGCCTTTGCATGATGATGTTGTGACCTAAGGACACTTAATATAGCCATGTGTTTATAGAAAATATGGATCTTTAGATTTATCTTGCTCTCACATGTTTTCTTGCAATAGCAATTTGTCTTTTTTTATTGTAATTAAATTATAAGACCTGAACATGTGAAATTTATACAGTAGACTATTGGTATTATATGTGAGCTACTGTAATTTTCTTAGAATTTACTGTACACTTTTGATATATGTTTATTATTTCACTTAATTATATAAATAAATTAATAAAGGCAATTAAATAAATGAATTGGGCTTGACCATGATATTTTCTAGCATATAGGTGATGGGTACAAACTGTTGGTAACATTGGTTGTGTCCAAATTCTATTTCTTATATGTAGTTAAATATTGTTTTGCTCTACAATTCAATTATAGTGACTGTTTTGGACAGTTTCTGTTGTTAAGCAAATTACATGATGAAAATGATATTTACTGTGAATCTTGTTTATAACAACGTTGTAGATAACTTATTTATCTTGCTTGTGTTAAAAGTTCTTAACATTTGTCCAAATGGTTTGTAAGATATGGTGGTTCAAAGTTGGTCCTTAGAAATGTCTATTCTTTGAAATTTCTAGACAGATCTAGGAAATGGTGGTGTTTGGCCCTGATAGCTATTCAATCATGTTGAGATGATTATAATAACGTTTTAGACAATTTCATAAGCTTTCTAGAAAGTCTTGTTTCATGTTTGTTGGATCTGTATAACTCTAGTTATGACTAAAACATATAGCTGTTGTTTGCAGTCCAGAAAATGACATATTCTAGTTATAGTTGTTTGCTTTGTGTGTTGCTAAGTGTGGCTCATGCCTTGGATGGTGATTGAGTTAATACACCTGAGACCTTGTGAAATTTGTGTGCCATGCCTAATATACTTGCTATCTATTTATAATAAGTTATGTGATGTTTAGTTAAATAACTATAAGTGGGGTCTTGCATAATCTTGTGCTTGTCTTGAATGCTCTTATGTGATGCATCTCATATTGATATTATTCATATTCATACACTTGCATCTTATTTAGGTATGCTAGATGAACCACATGAACGACGTGATGTTGGAACCAAACCCGAAGACAGTGTTTGGTGAACCTATCCCGAAGATGTAAGGACCCTGGGGTGCATGCATAGAGTGGAGATGTTCCCCAAGGCGGTGCAAGCTAACTTAACTGACTTGTGTAGAATCCCAGGCAAGCCCCGAATTATCAAATTGAGTTATTTATGTTTGATGCATTAGGTTGTAGTAGTTGAATGAAAACACTTGATGCATATATCTTCCTTGTCTATATATATATATATATATATATATATATATATATATATATATATATATATATACCTTGAACCCTGTGTAGATCCAGGATCGAATATATATGCTTAGCCATGCTTAGTCGGTAGAAGTCGGATGATTTCCTGTCACCTACGAGATATAGGTGAATACCTGGTCACGGTTGGCTATATTTAATATCATGGAAATAACCATGTTAAACGCATGTCTAACATTTAGTTGGCCAGATAAGTCGTTCTGACCACAAAGCCGAATAGCTCAACTCAGGCCGAGCCTCGGTAAGTGAAAGTGCGTACCCTGGTTGGTAGTAAGGATGTGTGGGGAGCCAATGGCATGAGCCCAAGGGCAGGGTAATCCTGAACATCCTGGCAGATTGGTTGAATCTTTGAGGGTGCGGCGCTGATCGAACCCGCGAATTTGGTTCCTAAGTTGTACCAAAGGTGACCTAAGGCTGCCTTCACGAGGTATGTCTAGGTTTTGTTTAGAAATAATTCCCCAGCTGGGTAGGAATTGATTCGAGTCACCATCTCTCCCGGATAGTGAGAACTTGACTAAGCAGCGGCAACATAGAAACACCTAATGGAACTTTATGGTTATGATGATGATGATGTTCTCTAATAACTACACTTAATATGGTTACTAATGCTTGTTTAGCTTAATCAAGTCATTGCTCTAGTACAGGTGCTAATCTAGAGATGCCTAAATGAATAGGTTTTAACTTGATACTAAAGCTATAATATGCAAGTTATGTACATAAGCTTTTGTGTAAAATGTTGTCAAGCTAGCTCCACCCATAAAGTCTTGCATACTCCTTGGTGTCATTTATTTTTGGTTTATGACGGGTAAGTCTAGCTGAGTACTCCTCGTACTCAGGGTTTATCCCACCATATTGCAGGTGCAGTTCTCGGCCTGCTAAAGATGGTGACTAACCACCGGTGGGCTCGGTGATTCTATATAGTATTCTCATCTTATGCTTTTGTCTGAGGATGTTAGTTATGCTAGCAATGTATTTGGAACTTATATTATTGTAATCATTTGAAAGCAATGTTGTTTTCTCTAATTGGTTTTGACACCCGAGCTTGTGCTATCTTTTGTGAACTCATTTGTAATATTATTTTCGTTGCAACTCCATGTATGTGATGTGTATTTACTTAATCTATTACGGTCTTGGTTGTGAAGTTGATTTATCGAGGACCTTCGTGACACTCGGTGGACTACCAGGTTTATATGAGTGTAAGTATGTGCGTGTCAACGTGTTAATGGGGACAATCGTACTTGAACTTGTACAAATTGGGTGGTTCTATCATAGCTGGCGTCAGAGCAAGATTAAGCATAATACTATTATGTACATAGTTTTAAAAACAAAGTTTTGGTTTTAAAAATCCTATTTTGACTAAAACTTTAGCTATAGGCAATTTTGTTAAAACTAATTTGCAAAACTATGTTAGCGACAACCTCAAGTTAAGCCCAATTAAGGACTAAGAGGTGGCTTTAAAGTAAGACTAACTTGGGGTTTTTTACTTATGCAATTTAATTCTTGCAACGTCACCTATGCCCAGGTAAGAAGTTAAGTTGATGAGTGGCATGACCGCAAATGTGAGCGTGCGGTCGGGGAAAAGCTAGCTTTGATACAGTTGTATATGCATGCTTGCATGTGTGTATGGTGCGTATTTAATTGTGGGTAGCGAATTTAGTGATCCGGTAGCTTTGGTACGGAAGCATATATAGTAAACTAAATACTTTCATTTACTGCTTTCAAATATATTGTTGCTCTTGAACATTCGACCTAGAGACTAGACCTTTATTTCTACTCTTATATCATGTGGGGCTGAGCTGAAATAAAATTCTTCTGCAGGTATGCTAACCATGAATGCGTAGATTGAAAGTAGCTGATGACTAGCTATATATCGAGAGAGTATGTGTTATGCCACCAATATAAAATGTGATTGCCACCTTAGGCTGGCAATGTTGTGAGGACGAATAGGACAAAGCATGCACCATCATGATTGTTGCTTTATGCATAACTATGCTTCCCTTCCATTTGTTCTAATAATAAGTAACTTGTGATCGATGTGATGTTACTATCTTCTCTGTGTGAAACTAGGCAAAATACCTTGTTCCATGCTACTTGAATAGTTGTGCTTGCAGATAGTGTGTGATTATCTTTGCCTTGTATGTTTGCTTACAAAGGAATTAAATGACAAGTTAGTAGCTAGCAGAAACTTTAACCTCTTGGAAACTAAAACTTGTAGTGATACCTTGTTAGAAGCATGTACATGTTTTCTTTTAAATATAATGTTAGGTTCTTCCTTTCAAGTTATCTTCACATTGGGTCCTTAGCTATATATGTGGTTGCTTGCTTTCTAGGTGTTATCATGAATTGTGTAACCTCTTACCCTTGGTGAGTGCATGAGTTGTTATCAAGCCTTATCGTTGTGCTCATCTCTTAGTTGCCTTTAAGTAGTCCTCCTTACTTAAAAGACATGAACCTCGTGTGGGTTTGCTAACCTCACCCCACTGAGTTCTCTTGAATGCTAACTCTTGCCTATGGTATGTCCATGTGCCTGTTGGTGAGGCCCTGCCCAAAACCCTTTTGGACCCCTTTGTTACCTATCTTAAAAAATCATCTTGTCCCAAAAGACTTGACCATATCCACATGCTTAGTAGCACATCCCGCATTGTGATCCTTGTACATAGAACAAATGTGTTGTGTTGCTACAAATGAATGCTTGTGATGTGTGAGCTTTGTGCTTAGTAATAGTTGCTTAAGCTATTTTGATTAAGTTTCTCAAATGCTTGCCCAAGGCCATAATGTATATGTGGGTGTGTTATTAACTAGGTAGTGCCATATTTGTCACCTCTTTTGTCCTCGATGGGCATACGAGTGTTGAAGAGCCTTATCTTGGAACAACACTCAAGTTATGTTGATCCCATGGTTGTGTCTCTAATTAGGTTCTCTCTCATAGAAGCCTGAGCCTGTACACATGGTTGCTAGACCCTTAAATGTTTGCCTATGCCATGGATGTTCCACACCCTTTTTGTGAATGCCCTTGTTTGATTGACCAACCAAGTTAAGTCCTTGTCAACGCATGCCTATGACCATGGTTGTTGTTTACCAATTATGGAGACCATACCCAAATCCATGTTGGACCTCTCAGTTGCCTCTCCCAAAGGTGAGCTAGTGTAATATAATCTCTCTTTTCCATGGTGTAAGGTCCAAATGGCTAGAGGGGGGTGAATAGCCTATTTAAATTTTCTACAAGCTTCACTAAACAACAAAGTTAGTATATAAGATGGCGAAGTTAATTCTAGCACTAGCTCAACTATACTAAGCAAGCCACCTATACAAGTCTAGTGAACAAGGCTATGATCTCTAATTCACACCAACAAAGCTAAGTCACTAGGCTAACTACTCCTAGGTGAAACAAAGTACACTAAACAAGCTACACAAGGTAAAGAGCACGAATGTAAAGAGGAGAGCTTGAATAGATATACCAACATTGATGAGAAGAGATATTTCCAATGTATCAATCAATAATGTGATCACATACACAAATTAAATCCTTGGCAATAAGATGACACAAGATTTTTTACCGAGGTTCTCTTGCTTCCCAGCAAGCTACTCCTTGTTTGTGGCGATGCACCCACTTGATGGATCATGAGCTAATTAACTATCAAGAGTTGAACCCTCAGCGGGTGCCGCACATCCACTCACAAGATGGGGATCCTCCAAGCCACGAGCTCCACTAGAGTGGCCAATTCGTGAACTCCCGCGGGGAAGGCTCAAGAACCCCTCACAATCACTTGGTGAAGGCTCAAACAAGTCTCCAATCATGAGCTCAATCACCACCGCTGCTCCAAGCCATCTAGGGTGTCAGGAAACACCCAAGAGTAACAAGCAATCCACAGCAAACTCAAAGATCAAGTGCCACTAGATGCAACTCTCAATGCAACACACTTGAATCTCACTCAATCTTTCTAGAGTATGCAACCAAGCAAAGAGATGAGTGGAGGGGAAGTTCTCTAGCTCAAAGTATGTCTCAATATCTCAAAACTGCAAGAGAGAACCCCCCAAACCCGACCACCATCTATTTATAACGAAGGGGTAAGCAACTAGTCGTTACAAGACATCGCAGTGAAAAACGTGATGATCGGACGCACCAGTCAGGGTGAATGGACGTGTTCGGTCACTACAGGACAAATAGTAGTAGTGCGAGTCGGAGAGAGAGAGAGAGAGAGAGTCGTTGCCGTGACCGGACGTGCTTCACCGTTTGACCGGACGCGCTGCACCCGGCGTCTGATCGGAGTCCAGAGAGCTCCCCGCGTGATCGGACGCGTCCGGTCACCCGTGACCGGACGTGCCACCGCGTCCGCTTCGCGTCACACCACCAAGCCACACAAGTCGATGCTAACCGGACACTCCAGTCCCGGCAACCCTTGGATGCACCGGTAACATGCTCTGCGTGCGCCTTTCCGCTGCGCCCAAGTGAACTAACCGGACATGCTAGTCAGGCCAAACCAGCGTCCGGTCACAAACTCTAGGCGCGCTGCGCCTCTGCCCTCGACTTGAGCTGATCGGATGCACAGGTCCATCCTGGACCGCATCCGGTCCAGCGTCCTGTTAGAGTTTTTCAGAGATAAACACTCTGGACTTTCGCCACCTTTTCTCGCCTCCAGCGTAATGGAAAATAGGTATTTCATTTCCACAAAAAGTGCCGAATCCTGCCTCGCAAGCTCGGCGAGAGGGAGAGAGGAACCCAAACCCCTCTCTACCACTCAAACTCCACCGCCTTCGCAAATGTGCTAACACCACCATGTGTAAATCACCATGTGCATGTGTGTTAGCATTTTCACAATCAATTTTCAAGGCGTTACGTTAGCTCTCCACTAGATCCTAATGCATATGCTCAAGATGATGACCTAGTAGCACTTGATTCACGAGCTAACTGTGATTGCCCCTCTTGATAGTCGGCTATCAATCCTAAACCCGGTCAATCACTTCTCTACTCATCTTAGACCGGCAAAAGCAAAACCTATGATTATACCTTTGCCTTGATCACTTTGTTCCATATCCATCTCCTCATGCTTGATCACCATGATCATCATTTCATGTGCATCTCCACCATGATCGTCATTCATGTCCATGCATCATCTCTTTGTGATCTTGTGGCCACCACTCCTTGCCACATACACCTTCATCACATGTGTTGCTTATGCCTAACTCAAAACACTTAACACATGGCATTAGCAACTTGGTGTCATTAATTACCAAAACCAAACTTGGGCTTTCACATGGCCTCGGAATCTTTTACTTGCAATTCATGTAGCTACCTTATAAATTTAATCTCTAATCGGTATATCAGTTTTGCCCTTGAAGTTTGCAAAATTCATCTCTAACTTTCCAAGTCTCTAAATATTTATCAGTCTTGATCTCATGTTGTTGCCCAACGTGACCAAATCTCATTCCGTCTAGTAATCACCTTGGTGGACGCAAGGCATGCGTGAAAATTAAAGCAAGAATCTCGTGCTCAGTTGTCTTTGACAATTAAGCTATGTTCTCTTATGCTGTGTTTTGATCTTCAGATCGCCTCCTTGTTGATTCCTAACCTTGGGACTACCTTTGTTTGCTATCCATCCTTTGTATAATACTTGTTCATACAACTCAATCTATGCCACTTGAAAATTTCCCATTGGGTGTATGTTTAGTAATGGTGTCACGATTAGCATTCTACGGTGCCGCGACGAAACCGAGAGCCTCCTATAGGTGCGCACAAAAGGTAGTACTACTCGACACACGCTGGTATCGAGGTTGCTAGTCATGATCCATTAAGAAACAACAACCAATGTGATATCTTCTCATGATCTTTTTTCCTTGGTTATCTCCCCACATCTTATCAGAAGATCCATATATCTGACCAAGAGTAGTAGAGCTTCTTTCTGAAGTTGCGAAGAGGATAACCTTTGAAGAACAGGTCACAGACATAAACATTAACAGGCTACAAGAGGTGGTAGACCTATGACTCTACTTGATTGTCCCTATAAGGACGTCGACCTTCTAGTGAGTAACTTATGTCACCACTATTGGATCAAAAGGGCACACAACACTTAATGTTGGACAAGTTATTAGTTGGATAAGAATCGATCATCACATGGTCTTTTTTTCTTGGCTATCCAAGTCTTGATCATTATGTGCATGCGGATCGCACAATTGAGATCAACTATCTTTGGTGTGACCCCTTGTGTGCTGACTTCGATGGCGACCATTTGTTATGCATCAACCATGATTGTTGTCATCAAGAGTGAAGAATTGAAACTTTTAGTGTTGAGAGACAACTGATTAGTTACCAATAGGAAGGTTAATCTCTTGCTAGGTAACGACTCTTTGGTAGCTATGAAGGCTATGTCTCACAGAACAATGTTAAGCAAGGAAACAACAAAGCCGTTCAACAATGCAAGTACCACTTTCTTCACCAGACCCTGTGTCGTCAAGTCAAATCCATCTTGGACAATCACACAGATAGTACAAGATGCCGTATCAGCTAAGTAGAGAACTAAAGAAAGCATGTCCCTAGTTTCGGTCAGCAACATTATGTATCTAGTGCTATCAAAGGATTTGTTCAGGACTCTTTTGTGATGAAGCACAAAAGGATAGTCAGAAGTGGTTCCTTATCTATATAGGATGGTCCCCCCACATGGAGTATACTTTGTGCCCCATGAAAATAGCCCACAAGTCCAATGCTTGTGCATCATCAAGTTGGTGTCTAGATCAACGGTTAAAATTGTTCACTGAGAAACATGTGAGGAAAACCCTAGCCTCCATCCTCAGCAAGAAAGCTGCTGCTGTACAAAGAATGAGAGAGTGTAGAACACACCACAATGAGTGAGGCAAAGAAAAAAGAACGAGAAATCTGTCCAAATTTCATGACACAACACCGGTTATCTTCAAGCCAGTGATTAGTGACTCAAACCTGGTTGGATTGGCCCCAAACTTGGTGATCTCATTCCTTTCTTAGGACACCTTGATGTCTTAAGTTGGTTTGAGGATTGGTTGAGTAAAGCATCAGATTTGACAGATGTTTTGTTAAGTTCGGTTCGCTGCAATTTTAGAACAAAGCAATTTTGGTAGATGATTTCTTTGGATAGTCAAACACGTTTGTTTGAGCTGAATTTTGGTCAGTAGTTAGAGGACTCTTGGATATATAGGCCTACCAAAATTTGTGCACAATTGAGTAGTGCTTTGTGAGATATGAATAGAAAACCGAAGAGTACAGAATCTGCAATTTTTCTGTTGACTGCGATCATCCCTCATATTAGAAGGTTGTGTTTGTAATTGATGCCAAGATTAGCAACACGGTCAATGTATTGCCGTTAGATAAGACTTTAGATGCCTAGAGGAGACTCTTTGTGCCCCTTTGTGCCTTGCTTTTGCCTCTCCTATCAACAATGTTTGAGCAGTCAAGGTGTTCTACAAGTCAATTTGTACCCTTGCGAATCGAAAGCAATTTGAAAGGTGTCAAACAACAGATTTCAGATTATGATTTTGAGATATTGATTGACCCTAGAAAGGAAGGCTCAATGTCAAAAGTAGTCCAACAAGGCTAGTTTTGCTACAGTGCAAGTCCAACCAACTTACTGTGCAACTACACCATGAAGGAAATTGTACTCAACCTGCTTGGTAGTAAACTTTTTCTCTAGTTTGGTGAATACTTGCAACCTTTGTTGTCCTCTAGGCCTCGCTATCATCCTTCTTTAGTAATGTTTCCAATGCTGACATGCCCTTTGGTACCTTTCATGTGTTTTTACCCAAGAGGTTGCATCAGATTCAACCTGATAACTGTTGCCTTTTGGATACGAGAATCTCCTTAAGTAATGATCATAAAACCGACAGAGTCATCTATCATATTCACCGTTCACTCAACGGACTTAGATAATACATTGTTGTTATCAGAGAAAGAGAACTGCACACATGGAACATTATGTAGCTTTCCATCAGTTGGCAATTGAGTGATTGAGCAACTATGACCGGCATAGGCATTGTCTATGGGTAGTCGGTTTCTCACAACATCAGAGGATGGAGGTCCTGGGCACCTATCTATCCCCATCTATGTCAGTTAAGGACCAATTCGCTGTACGTCCTCATGTCATGTTGAACGCATGCCTCACACTTAGTTGTCCGGATAAGTCATTCCGACCACAAAGTCAAGTAGCTCAACTCAGGCCAGCCCCTGGTAAGTGAAAGTGCGCACCCTAGTTGGTAGTACGGATGTGCGGGGAGCCAATGGCATGAGCCGGGCAGTGTAACGGAACCGTCCAAAATATAAGAGCACAAGTACAAAAACAATCACCGAAGTGATCAAATTCTCGCACTTGAGCCCATATAACTCCGGTAGTCCAATGAAATCGCGAGGGATTTCAAACCAACCAACATACAAGCCAAGATCGTAGTGATTCAACATAACAAGTCACATGTTACAACCATTTCACAAGTAATTCAATATACATCGGAGTTCAACATAGTTATTACAACTTAACTTGAAAAGTAGCGGAAGCAAAGTAATTTGAAACTAACATTAATCTTATTTCAAATACATGCCAGTACCAAGGTCGACTTCCAACAAAAGTATTAGAGATAAAGTAAATAAGAAGGATCATGCCCATGATCACACTCCGCCACTAAGGCAGGAGCCAACCAACTCGTGCAGTCGCCATGATGCAGCACAACCTGCAACAAGTGGGGATAAAACCCTGAGTACAAGAAGGTACTCAGCTAGACTTATCCGTCAGAAACCAGAAATAAAGTGACACCAAGGATCATGCAAGGCTGATGTAAAGTGGGCTAGCTTGACATCATTTTGCATAAAAGCTTATTATGGGTAAGTAATCATTAATGCTTAAGCATCAAGTTAATTATCATTAACCTGTCCTCTATATTAGAACCTGTACTAGAGCACTCACTTTATTAGGAGCAAACAATATTAACCATAGCAGGTATAAATTGAGGCAACCTTTCCATCATTATCCAATTAACCATCCGTTCAATTTAATGGAATCTACGTTGCCACTGCTCAAGTCAAGTGCTCACTAACCGGGAGCGACGGCGATTCGAATTGAATTCCTATCCAGCTGGAGGGGTATTTCTAACACTCACCGAGTCACGCCTGGTGAGGGCTGCTCAGGTCATCTTTCGTACAGTTCAGGAATCGCGGGTCCGAATGATGTCGCGTCCCCAAGGGCGACACTCTGCCAGGTGATAGGGACTCTAACCCCCCTTGGTCTCACGCCAATGTCCCCAAGCACATCCTTTTTCTCCTCCAAGATGCAACCTACCATTTGATTCCCGGCCTGAACCATACTACTCGACTTCGCGGTCGGAACGACTTATCCGGCCAACTAAGTGTTAGACTGCGTTCAACATGACTCAAGGACGTACAACGAATCGGTCCTTAAACGACTCAGACGGGGATAGTTCTACACCCAAGACCTCCATGCCTTGTTGCTTCACTATCGTCATCCCTCCCGGTCTCAAATCATTTTATTAACACATGGTTCCATTCCACGATAGCAAATATAGCCAACCGTGCCATATATGAATATCCCTATATCTCGCAGGTGACAGGAAATCACCTGACTTCTACCGCTTAAAGCAGGGCTAAGCATCTACTCGATCCTAGTCTATGTAGAATTCAAGGATTCATATATCTGGACAAGGAATGATATAATGCAGCAAGGGTTTCCAACCAACTCCTACCACTTAATGCAACAATACTTATAACATATATATATATATAATTAATTGCTTTGAAGATAGGAGGCTTATAATGCTTCGAGGCTTGCCTGGGATCCGACTCAAGTCAGAGTTTGTCAGATGAAACTCGCTTGGCGAGCATTCCCTGATTCTAGCACTTGTCCGATCTTTCCATCTCCGAGATAGGTCCACCAACACCATCTTCTGGTTAGCTCCACATCACGTCCTTCACGTGGTGCATCTAGCGTACCTAAATGAGATGCAAGATGCAAGTGTATGAATATATGGGAATGCAATAGATGATGCATCATACACTAAACAAGGCAAGTACATGGTTACGCTAAATACACATAAACACTTCACATCGCTCAAATAAACATCACACCACCTATCATGCTAAGATAGCAAGGGAAGCAATACCAAACATAACTTAAGATTTACAAAACCTCAGGTGTACTAACTTCATCACCAAGGGCATGAATCACACTTATCAGCATGCAAAGCAAGTCAAGATGAAGCAACAACGATAACTGGAATATGTCAATTTCTGGACTTGCAAACAGTAGCTTCATAAATCAATCATATCTGGAGTTCCATAAGTCCAAATGACTTTCAAGAAGACATTCTGGAAAACTTAGGAAATTATATACATTTTATTTATAATCATCACAGCATGATTCCAAAGTTTCACATGTCTAATTTACACAAATACAGAAACTGGTCTAGCAAGACAGAGAGCAAGCAATTCTGTAACCCAACTTTAAATAGCTATAACTCCTAAACCACATGGCCAAATGCCACCAAATTTTAACAGCAGCTAGATACATAAATTATCTACAACTTTTGGATAAATAAGTTTCACAACAAAGCACATTATCATGAAGAACTTTGCTAAGTTCCCAGATCTGTCCAGAAACCTCATTTGCAAGAAATAATTATTAACTTATGTTGCAAACATATAATTAGACAAAACCAACTCTACCAACATGTCACACATGACTAATGAACACCAGAAAACATAGTGTCCATTCCTAAATAATTTCTTTTAATGCATTTTCTTATTTTATTTAGATAATTAGGTGGAAATATGAACACCTATCAAAAGTGCACCATAAATTCTACCAAAATTACAGAGGTGTACACATGCTCTCAAACGTCTACTGTACAAATTTCAAGCCATTTAGATAAGTACATCAACCTCTATGAAAAAGACAATCAACTATTGAAATAAATCATGTGAGAACAGGTAAAACCTAAAACTCAATGTTTTCTGTGAATACATGGCCATAGAATGAACCAAAATCATAGAGCAACATCATAATAAGGTGATGGGACAACATTTTATATTTTATCATATATATATATATATATTATTTATAAGCTATTTATCAAACTCTAAACAAGTTAAATCAATAACTAGATCATCCCACAAGTAGTGACCAAGAAATTTATACCACAGTATATACATATCATGACAAGACTACCATAAAATTTTCACATCATTTGGAGCATCACAACTCAAGATATAAAATGACAAGTAATAAAATGAGATTTTCCTTATTTAACAAGGTCAAATCAAAACCCTAAGAAAACAGTGAACAACTAGGGTGTTTAATATTTTTCCTAGCGATTACATGTCATTACAAAATTAACAAAACAAGAATCACTATTTTTGGATGTCTAGAACTCCAGATCTTGCTCTGGTTAGGTTTGAAGGCATTTCTAGAGCTCTTTTTCAACTTAAATAAACACATTGAAAAACATCCATAAACATATAAAATTTTATGACTCTACTGCATAGATCTCTTCACAAGGTTTCGACAAAGTCCCTATTTACTATTTTTGGAATTACGTAGCATGAGATATGATTTTTAGAAGATTTACAATTTCTCTGAAATTCAAAAACAGAATTACTGGAACCCTATTTAATTCGCTAGGTGTACCCGGAAACATACTCAAAACAGCCACCACTTAAACTGACGCGAGGGGCCCATGGTCAGGCCGGACCCGCCTCTCATATAAGAGAGAGCACACACAAATTTTTCCCCTTCTCCTTCCTCTCGACGCCGAGCAGGGGGGGGGAAGACCGCCAGGGTCTCACCGGCCGGCTGCCGGTGACCAATGGTGATGGAGTGGCTCGAAACCTGCACGGCGGAGAGGCACTTCCGTGGCCACCCGCAGCAGGGCCGGTGGACGTCTGTGGCCTTTTGGCCACACGAGCCGGGCTCACGGCGGCGGCCTCGCCGCGGCGACCTCGCGGAGGTGCCGTGCAACGGCCAAGCGGCAGCGGTGTGGCCTGCCCAGACCCGCGTGAAGCTGAGAGAGGTATCAGTGTGGAGAAAGGGGCAATGGAGGAGCAAGAGCGCTGGCGGCAGCGAGCTCCGCTCGGCTGGCCATGGCGCGGCCGTGCTCTGCGCGCGTGGGAAAACCAAATGAAGGGCGCGTCGAGGGCGGTGGATGGAGGTGAAGGTGTCGTGGTACAAGGCTAGGACGGGAAGGGCATGGCGGAGCGGATTGATCGTCCGCCGTGGAGCTCAATTCGGCGGCAATGGCGGCCACGAGCTCGGCAGCGACGGTCGTCGCGACACGCGGGTTTAGGGCGGAGCCGAACAAGGGGAAGGCAGGGAACGAGCTTGGGAAGTGGAGGAGCGACTGGCTTCGGTTCTCCACACGTGAAGGGGGGGGGGAAACGACACGCGGACAGGGAGTGGGGGCGCGGTGCGGCATGGCCGCCACGTCCAGAGCACGTGTCTACGGTTCAGACATTCTGCCGAACACGCGTCGGGTTACAACATGGGCTGGTTGGACGACGATTTGGGCTAGATACAGGCCGAACTGGACCTTGGGCCAAATACAAAGTTTGAACCCCACATGATACTCTACAAAATCCATGTAGTGACTTTGGTCATTAGAGCAACTGGTTAAGAGATAATTAACCCTAAATTTGACACTGTCAGCGACTTGAAAGCAATGAGCAACAAACCAAAATGGGGGTCAAAAGGAATTGCAATTGGTGCCATCTTCTTGTATGCTCTTCCCCATCATGTAAGCTCCAACTTTTGTATTTGCCTCAACTTGAGTTGCTTAACAAAAATTGGAGAACGCGGAATGCCAACGTGTCGATATCGAAAGGTAACAAAGTACACTTTTGCTGTTTTGGAAACTCTTATTGAAGGTCCAACTAAACTCCATTTTGAGTGACACTTGATCCATTGTGTCCCTCATGAACAGTACTCCAACTCATATTAAGGAACCTAATTGAGCCACTATATGGAATTGGAAGATAAAATGTCGTGAACATGTTGACTTGATGCTGCCGATTAGGGGACTTAGAATTTGCTAAGTGCTGGAAACAGCCCTCAATCTGACTTGTGGGCCCTTTTTGATCATGTTCCACACATTTTCATGACTTGACTCTTAAACAAAGTTTGTTCCTTATAAAATGCTCTACGACTTTGTCAAGGGTGCACAGTCATGCAAAGCTTCTAGGTTACACTTTTGAAACGGTCAAACAAAAGTGTTCCAGGGTCCATATATGGTCAACCATCACTTAGAAGCACATTTAGGCATAATGATCAACATGAACATTGTTCCATGGAGTGTCCTAAGTGTAGTTAAGGTGTTGTAGAGGCCAAACATACCCACCATGCATAGGTTGCACAAAAGTGCAGGCCTCACATGCCTTACAACATAGAACTCAAGTGAAATGCTATAGTCATTTCATGTGGTTGTTTCAAGATACATGCTACACATGTTCCACTAGGGTGTTCCACATGTGTCCAAGATATGTTGCACATATTGCACAAACACTAGTTCCCATGGGATGGGAGGCAGGTTTTAGTTATAATCCAAACGAGCATATAACTTATCATTTCATGTGACTTTTTGATTCCAAACTCCATGAAACTTTTTTAGGGATCAATATAGATAGTTATTGATGTGAGACATGTGAAGATACTCTGATAACACACCCAAGCACATTTCTTTCAATTGAGCCTATATGTAAGCAAGGGTGCAATATCCAAGTTTAGGTTAGGGTTTATTTCCATAGTTTTGACATTGACATCGTCATCTCCAATTAATCTGTCATGTTTGAGCTCAAACCCATTGCCTAATTGGTGATAAACACCTAGGGTGTTACAGCCCTCCCCCCTTAAAAGAACCGCGTCCCGAGATTCAGAATGGAAGACCTTTTAAGGAAGAGAGTCACGTTGTCTAGTTCCCAACATGTGCTGTAGCATTCAACTACAAAGCTTCGACATTGGTGAACAATTTGGTCAAAGGCACTTTCTGATACTTACTCTTTATGGTAAAATTTGTCTGAAGAATTTCTTTCATTGACTTCCATGAAGCATTGTTACTTTGGGAGGAATCCAAGATAGCACGTACTGCATTCTCAGTGTACAGAGATCATTCGGTCCGTGAGCTGACCACTCACAAGTATTGGATTCTTAAGTGAGCACGACATAGTCCGTATGAACTTTACACTAGACCAAAATCTTCAGAAGTATACTCGTTAAAATGACTCTATGTTCACAAAGTTTGAAAAGCAGTCCTCTACCAAAATGGCTTGAGCACAACCTTCCAAAAGGGTGAGATCATAGGCGACAAATATACTCTGAGGCTATAGGATACTAACTAACCAATAGACAGGTCTATGTTGGTTGTAAATGTTCATTCATTTAGACACCAACTAATGGAAAACTACTTGCGGTTCCATGTGTGCAGTTCTCTTTCTCTGACGACAATACTGTATTATCTGAGTCTATCGATGGTCAGTGAATGTGATAGCTGACTCTGTTGGCTTTCTATTTCTGCCAACAGCTATCTAAACGATTCTTTTATCCAAAGACAACAGTTATCTGGGTTGAATCAGATGCAACCCCTTGGGTAAAAACATTTATAAGGTACCAAAGTATGTCATCATTGGAAAATAATTCCCAAAGAAAGATGTAACGAGGCCTTAAAGACAACAAAAGTTGTAATTATTCACTCAACCGCGGGGAGTAGTCTACCACCAAGCGATTGAGTAAAAATTTTCTTTAGTGACTTAGTTGTACTGTAAGTTGAGTTGACTTGCAGCATAACAACTTTGTCAGGCCAACTTTCACCATGAGACTTTCTCTTTAGGGCCATATAGCAGCTCTAGGATGAGAAATCTGTTGTTTGACACTTCTCAGATTGCTTTCGAATATTCCTCAATACTGCATCCAATAGAGTTATGAACAAACCGTTTATGGCACCTAAGGGCACAAGGATGTTGATCAAAACTAGGGCATGCATTTCTCTAATTCTTTACCGCAGCTGATTGAACACCTTGCACTATCTGTGTGATTGTCCAAGACGGAATTGACTTGATCACAATAGCTCTAGAAGATAAAATATCTCTCAAGTTGTTGGCTAGTTGATTAACTTCTTGTTGGTTATTGCTTGGTAAGACATAGCCTTCGTAGCTACCAAAGAGTCATTACCTAGCTGGAGATTAACCTTCCTATTGGTAACTAATTAGTTGTCTCTCAACACTAAAAAGTTCCAAATCTTCACTCTTGACCACAACAACTGTGGTTGATGCAGAACAGATGGTTGCCATCGAAGTTAGCAAATAAGGAGTCACACCAGAGATGGCTGATTTTGACGGTGTGGTCATTATGCATACAAAGGTTAAGATTTGTCTAATGTGATGATTGATTCTTATCCAACGAATAACTTATCCAATTTTAAGTGTTGGGTGTCCTTTTTATCCATCAGCGATGAGATACGTGGCTCACTAGATGACATTTGTCAATACTGGGACAACTACGTAGAGTCACTTGTCTACCACCTATTGCAGTATGTTAATGTTTATGTAGGTGACCTGTTCTTCAAAGGTTATCCTCTTAGCAACAGAAGGAAACTCCACTACTTTTGGTCTAAGATATGGATCTTACGATACGATATGGAGAGATAACCAAGGAACATCTCACAAGAAAACCCACATCGATGTAGTTCCATAATGGGCTATGACTAGCAACCTCGATACCAGCGCGTGCCTAGCAGCACTACCATGTGCCGGCCGGTCACATGGAGGCCCTAGGTTTCGTCGTGGCACCATAGAATACTAATCGTAACACCATTACCGAATAGACGCCCAATGAGGAATTTCAAATGACACAGATTGGTGGTCCGAACAAGTACCATACAAGGAGGGATAGCAAGCAAAGGTAGTCACAAGGCTTAGAATCAACAGGGAAACTATTCGCAGATCAAAAGACCTCACAAGAGAACATAGCTAAATTGTCGAATGCGATTAAGCACGAGATTTTGCTTAATTCCACGTACGCCTAGCATTCACCACCGTGAGGACAAAACGAAAGATTACCATGAGATTTGGTCATGTTGGACCACAACATGAGATCAAGACTGGTAAACATCTCGAGACTTGAGAAGGTTGGGGACGGATTAAGCAACTTTCAAGGGCGAAACCCGATATGTAATCATAGATTGAGTTGATAAGGTGGATGCACGAATTTGCAAGCACACGATTTAGAGACCATATCAGAGAGACGTTACGTCACACTAGCTAACCTTTGAGAGAGTTAACCAGAAGGTCCAACATGGATTTGGGTACGGTCTCCACAACTGGCAACGTACGAACCATGATCAAAGGCTAGCGTTAATGGAAGTTAACTTGGTGGGTCAGTCGACAAGGGTCTTCACAAAAAGAGTTGCAAAACATCCACGACTTATGCAAACATATAGGAGAACTAAACTTTGGACTTTCGGTCAAGCAAAGGCATGGATACAAACATTCAAGGGATAATCACCACGTCTACAGGCTCAGGCTCCTAAGAGAGAGAACCTAATTGAAGACAACAACCATACAATTATGTACGTGAATGTTGTTCTAGGATAAAGCTATGGGACCCTCGTATGCTCACCGAGGACAAACGAGGTGACAACTAGGGCACTACCTAGATAACAAGCACACATACACATCACAATCAAGCCGTCGTTTGAGAAAATTCAAATGAATGGGCTTAAGCAACCAATAAAAAGCACAAGGCTCACCCAAACAAGCATTTATCTCAAGCATGAACTAACTACAAGTTTAGCTCTAAACAAACACTAGCTAAGGGAGCCAACTTAACATGTGCACAGAATCTGGACAGCAGCACAATAGTTACTTGTTTCAACCATAACTAAGGTTGTAGACATCCCACAAAGGTGATCCTAGACTTTCTAGAACGCTTAGGAAGATGACTACACTTTAGTTATTCACACCAGAAACTAATTCATAGCTTAACATGACCAAAAATTCTAATGTTTCAGATCTGTACCAATATGGACAGAAAACTGACAAGAACTTTAAAAATACGTAACTGGAGTTCTAGGGACACAACAAGGCTGAGCCTTAACCTTATGTAAAGCTTATTAAGTTTTCTATAACTTTCTTAATATCATATTAATGTGATTCTACAGCTAACAAGGCCAAACAAGATAAAGAAGACATCTCTGCCCCGATTTGGACAGATTCTATCATTCCACTTTGCATGCTCATAATTAGAGATTTAGACCACCAAAATTAGTGCTATAGGACATTTTGGAAAGCTTAGAAAAAGTACTACACTTCTTATATTATCTCCAAGAATTGATTCCATATTCACACAGGTCAAACAAATCAAACATTCAGATCTACTCAAAGCATAAGCAAAACCTGATAGTAAACTTCTAAAAGTTATAACTCTCAAACCATAAGACCTAGGGTCATGAAATTTTAGGACAAGCCAAATAAGTAAGTTAGCTACAACTTTGGTATTCTCCATAACTACAGAAAACTCCATTATGACCATGAAAGCATCACTACAACAGAAAACATTCTAGCAGCCAACATTCGACAAGCAAAACAAAGCTTGCCTTTGTTCTACTTAACAAGAGAGCGTACAAACATGTTATTCTAGTAGCTCTAAATTTTGTTAC
Source organism: Saccharum spontaneum (assembly GCA_022457205.1). Classification (NCBI taxonomy): domain Eukaryota; kingdom Viridiplantae; phylum Streptophyta; class Magnoliopsida; order Poales; family Poaceae; genus Saccharum; species Saccharum spontaneum. The sequence continues at coordinate 51,805,779 of CM039579.1, read as the reverse complement.
CTTAGACCAACATGAATTTAATTCATTCATGAGAATCTATAATTACTTAAGTGAGGTCTAAAGCATTTACAAATGCTTATATGAACAACACATCAACCATTACTCTAAGCTAGAGGACATCTATCGTTTCAAACATGTAACCACACTTATTTCTAGTAAGGCTAAGCACACATTTTTCTCAATCATTTTCTATTCAAGCAACATGGAGTAAGGCATTCTTGTTTAGCTTCACACAAGAAAGATAGTACATAACATCAATCACAAGTTACTTAATATAGAATAAGGGTGAGAGGAGCATAGCTATGCATAAAGCAACAATCATGATAATACATGCTTCGCCCTATTCATCCTCACAAGATTGCCCTAAGGTGGCAATCACGTTCTATGTCGGTGGCATAACACGCACTCTCTCGATATATAGCTAGTCGTCAGCTACATTCGATTTACGCATTCGTGGTTAGGGTACCTGCAGAAAAGTTTCATTGCAGCCCAACATTTCCCAATATAGCACACAATGAAAGCAGAGAAGTAAAATTCTAAGTACTCCCATGTACATATACCCCTGTATATATACATGTAGCACCAAAACTACCCGAATCATTAATCACCCACAATTAAGTACCTTCATATATATACATGTGTGTAACATGTAAATAATCCAGTAACCAAAACTAGCTCTCCCCTAGACCGCAGTTTGTACTGTCATGCTCTCACAACTCACACTTACCTGAGCGTATGTGCGATGTTGCATAAAAGTAAACTAGCGACATATATGACTATCTCATATATGAAGGCTACCTCTAATCTGACACACCGGGTAGCGTAGTGTGGGAGAGTCATCACACATACATACCTTGGCCTGGGCGTAGATGCATAAATGAAAAACCCCCCAAGTTAGTACTTATATAAGCCACCTAATAATCCTTATATGGGCATAAGGAAATTGACCACTGGCATACTTAGGTTTAAAATTTAGATTTGGCGAACCTATATATAGCTATAAGTTAATAAAACTGATTTTATAAAACAAAACCTTTGTTTTAAATACACATACGACAAGTTTAATGTTGAATCTTGCTCCGATACCAGCTGTAACGGAACCGTCCAAATTATAAGAGCACAAGTACAAAAACAATCACCGAAGTGATCAAATTCTTGCACTTGAGCCCATATAACTCCGGTAGTCCAATGAAATCGCGAGGGATTTCAAACCAACCAACGTACAAGCCAAGATCGTAGTGATTCAACATAACAAGTCACATGTTACAACCATTTCACAAGTAATTCAATATACATCGGAGTTCAACATAGTTATTACAACTTAACTTGAAAAGTAGCGGAAGCAAAGTAATTTGAAACTAACATTAATCTCATTTCAAATACATGCCAGTACCAAGGTCGACTTCCAACAAAAGCATTAGAGATAAAGTAAATAAGAAGGATCATGCCCATGATCACACTCCGCCACTAAGGCAGGAGCCAACCAACTCGTGCAGTCGCCATGATGCAGCACAACCTGCAACAAGTGGGGATAAAACCCTGAGTACAAGAAGGTACTCAGCTAGACTTACCCGTCAGAAACCAGAAATAAAGTGACACCAAGGATCATGCAAGGCTGATGTAAAGTGGGCTAGCTTGACATCATTTTGCATAAAAGCTTATTATGGGTAAGTAATCATTAATGCTTAAGCATCAAGTTAATTATCATTAACCTGTCCTCTATATTAGAACCTATACTAGAGCACTCACTTTATTAGGAGCAAACAATATTAACCATAGCAGGTATAAATTGAGGCAACCTTTCCATCGTTATCCAATTAACCATCCGTTCAATTTAATGGAATCTACGTTGCCGCTGCTCAAGTCAAGTGCTCACTAACCGGGAGCGACGGCGATGCGAATCGAATTCCTATCCAGCTAGAGGGGTATTTCTAACACTCACCGAGTCACGCCTGGCGAGGGCTGCTCAGGTCATCTTTCGTACAGTTCAGGAATCGTGGGTCCGAATGATGTCGCGTCCCCAAGGGCGACACTCTGCCAGGTGATAGGGACTCTAACCCCCCCTTGGTCTCACGCCAATGTCCCCAAGCACATCCTTTCTCTCCTCCAAGATGCAACCTACCATTCGATTCCCGGCCTGAACCATACTACTCGACTTCGCGGTCGGAATGACTTATCCGGCCAACTAAGTGTTAGACTGCGTTCAACATGACTCAAGGACGTACATCGAATCGGTCCTTAAACGACTCAGACGGGGATAGTTCTACACCCAAGACCTCCATGCCTTGTTGCTTCACTATCGTCATCCCGCCCGGTCTCAAATCATTTTATTAACACATGGTTCCATTCCACGATAGCAAATATAGCCAACCGTGCCATATATGAATATCCCTATATCTCGCAGGTGACAGAAAATCACCTGACTTCTACCGCTTAAAGCAGGGCTAAGCATCTACTCGATCCTAGTCTATGTAGGATTCAAGGATTCATATATCTGGACAAGGAATGATATAATGCAGCAAGGGTTTCCAACCAACTCCTACCACTTAATGCAACAATACTTATAACATATATATATATATATATATATATATATATATAATTAATTACTTTGAAGATAGGAGGCTTATAATGCTCCGGGGCTTGCCTGGGATCCGACTCAAGTCAGAGTTTGTCAGATGAAACTCGCTTGGCGAGCATTCCCTGATTCTAGCACTTGTCCGATCTTTCCATCTCCGAGATAGGTCCACCAACACCATCTTCTGGTTAGCTCCACATCACGTCCTTCACGTGGTGCATCTAGCGTACCTAAATGAGATGCAAGATGCAAGTGTATGAATATATGGGAATGCAATAGATGATGCATCATACACTAAACAAGGCAAGTACATGGTTACGCTAAATACACATAAACACTTCACATCGCTCAAATAAACATCACACCACCTATCATGCTAAGATAGCAAGGGAAGCAATACCAAACATAACTTAAGATTTACAAAACCTCAGGTGTACTAACTTCATCACCAAGGGCATGAATCACACTTATCAACATGCAAAGCAAGTCAAGATGAAGCAACAACGATAACTGGAATATGTCAATTTCTAGACTTGCAAACAGTAGCTTCATAAATCAATCATATCTGGAGTTCCATAAGTCCAAATGACTTGCAAGAAGACATTCTGGAAAGCTTAGGAAATTATATACATTTTATTTATAATCATCACAGCATGATTCCAAAGTTTCACATGTCTAATTTACACAAACACAGAAACTGGTCTAGCAAGACAGAGAGCAAGCAATTCTGTAACCCAACTTTAAATAGTTATAACTCCTAAACCACATGGCCAAATGCCACCAAATTTTAACAGCAGCTAGATACATAAATTATCTACAACTTTTGGATAAATAAGTTTCACAACAAAGCACATTATCATGAAGAACTTTGCTAAGTTCCCAGATCTGTCCAGAAACCTCATTTGCAAGAAATAATTATTAACTTATGTTGCAAACATATAATTAGACAAAACCAACTCTACCAACATGTCACACATGACTAATGAACACCAGAAAACATAGTGTCCATTCCTAAATAATTTCTTTTAATGCATTTTCTTATTTTATTTAGATAATTAGGTGGAATTATGAACACCTATCAAAAGTGCACCATAAATTCTACCAAAATTACAGAGGCCTACACATGCTCTCAAACATCTACTGTACAAATTTCAAGCCATTTAGATAAGTACATCAACCTCTATGAAAAAGACAATCAACTATTGAAATAAATCATGTGAGAACAGGTAAAACCTAAAACTCAATGTTTTCTGTGAATACATGGCCATAGAATGAACCAAAATCATAGAGCAACATCATAATAAGGTGATGGGACAACATTTTATATTTTATCATATATATATATTATTTATAAGCTATTTATCAAACTCTAAACAAGTTAAATCAATAACTAGATCATCCCACAAGTAGTGACCAAGAAATTTATACCACAGTATATACATATCATGAAAAGACTACCATAAAATTTTCACATCATTTGGAGCATCACAACTCAAGATATAAAATGACAAGTAATAAAATGAGATTTTCCTTATTTAACAAGGTCAAATCAAAACCCTAAGAAAACAGTGAACAACTAGGGTGTTTAATATTTTTCCTAGCGATTACATGTCATTACAAAATTAACAAAACAAGAATCACTATTTTTGGATGTCTAGAACTCCAGATCTTGCTCTGGTTAGGTTTGAAGGCATTTCTAGAGCTCTTTTTCAACTTAAATAAACACATTGAAAAACATCCATAAACATATAAAATTTTATGACTCTACTGCATAGATCTCTTCACAAGGTTTCCACAAAGTCCCCATTTACTATTTTTGGAATTACGTAGCATGAGATATGATTTTTAGAAGATTTACAATTTCTCTGAAATTCAAAAACAGAATTACTGGAACCCTATTTAATTCGCTAGGTGTACCCGGAAACATACTCAAAACAGCCGCCACTTAAACTGACGCGAGGGGCCCATGGTCAGGCCGGACCCGCCTGTCATATAAGAGAGAGCACACACAAATTTTTCCCCTTCTCCTTCCTCTCGACGCCGAGCAGGGGGGAAGACCACCGGGGTCTCACCGGCCGGCTGCCGGTGATCGACGGTGATGGAGTGGCTCGAAACCTGCACGGCGGAGAGGCACTTCCGTGGCCACCCGCAGCAGGGCCGGTGGACGTCTGTGGCCTTCTGGCCACACGAGCCAGGCTCACGGCGGCGGCCTCGCCGCGGCGACCGCGCGGAGGTGCCGTGCAACGGCCAAGCGGCAGCGGCGTGGCCTGTCCAGACCCGCGTGAAGCTGAGAGAGGTATCAGTGAGGAGAAAGGGGCAATGGAGGAGCAAGAGCGCTGGCGGCAGCGAGCTCTGCTCGGCTGGCCATGGCGCGGCCGTGCTCTGCGCGCGTGGGAAAACCAAATGAAGGGCGCGTCGAGGGCGGTGGATGGAGGTGAAGGTGTCGCGGTACAAGGCTAGGACGGGAAGGGCATGGCGGAGCGGATTGATCGTCCGCCGTGGAGCTCAATTCGGCGGCAATGGCGGCCACGAGCTCGGCAGCGACGGTCGTCGCGACACGCGAGTTTAGGGCGGAGCCGAACAAGGGGAAGGCAGGGAACGAGCTTGGGAAGTGGAGGAGCGACTGGCTTCGGTTCTCCACACGTGAAGGGGGGGGGGACGGCACGCGGACAGGGAGTGGGGGTGCGGCGCAGCATGGCCGCCACGTCCAGAGCATGTGTCTACGGTTCAGACATTCTGCCGAACACGTGTCGGGTTACAACATGGGCTGGTTGGACGATGATTTGGGCTAGATACAGGCCGAACTGGACCTTGGGCCAAATACAAAGTTTGAACCCCACATGATACTCTACAAAATCCATGCAGTGACTTTGGTCATTAGAGCAACCGGTTAAGAGATAATTAACCCTAATTTTGACACTGTCAGCGACTTGAAAGCAATGAGCAACAAACCAAAATGGGGGTCAAAAGGAATTGCAATTGATGCCATCTTCTTGTATGCTCTTCCCCATCATGTAAGCTCCAACTTTTGTATTTGCCTCAACTTGAGTTGCTTAACAAAAATTGGAGAACGCGGAATGCCAACGTGTCGATATCGAAAGGTAACAAAGTACACTTTTGCTGTTTTGGAAACTCTTATTGAAGGTCCAACTAAACTCCATTTTGAGTGACACTTGATCCACTGTGTCCCTCATGAACAGTACTCCAACTCATATTAAGGAACCTAATTGAGCCACTATATGGAATTGGAAGATAAAATGTCGTGAACATGTTGACTTGATGCTGCCAATTAGGGGACTTAGAATTTGCTAAGTGCTGGAAACAGCCCTCAATCTGACTTGTGGGCCCTTTTTGATCATGTTCCACACATTTTCATGACTTGACTCTTAAACAAAGTTTGTTCCTTATAAAATTCTCTACGACTTTGTCAAAGGGTGCACAGTCATGCAAAGCTTCTAGGTTACACTTTTGAAACAGTCAAACAAAAGTGTTCCAGGGTCCATATATGGTCAACCATCACTTAGAAGCACATTTAGGCATAATGATCAACATGAACATTGTTCCATGGAGTTTTCTAAGTGTAGTTAAGGTGTTGTAGAGGCCAAACATACCCACCATGCATAGGTTGCACAAAAGTGCAGGCCTCACATGCCTTACAACATAGAACTCAAGTGAAATGCTATAGTCATTTCATGTGGTTGTTTCAAGATACATGCTACACATGTTCCACTAGGGTGTTCCACATGTGTCCAAGATGTGTTGCACATATTGCACAAACACTAGTTCCCATGGGATGGGAGGCAGGTTTTAGTTATAATCCAAACGAGCATATAACTTATCATTTCATGTGACTTTTTGATTCCAAACTCCATGAAACTTTTCTAGGGATCAATATAGATAGTTATTGATGTGAGACATGTGAAGATACTCTGATAACACACCCAAGCACATTTCTTTCAATTGAGCCTATATGTAAGCAAGGGTGCAATATCCAAGTTTAGGTTAGGGTTTATTTCCATAGTTTTGACATTGACATCGTCATCTCCAATTAATCTGTCATGTTTGAGCTCAAACCCATTGCCTAATTGGTGATAAACACCTAGGGTGTTACAGGCAGGGTAGTCCTGAATATCCTAGTAGATTGATTGAATCTCTGTGGGTACGGCGCTGATGGAGCCCGCAAATTTGGTTCCTGAGTTGTACCAAAGGTGACCTAAGGCTGCCTTCGCAAGGTATGCCTGGGTTTGTGTTTGGAATAATTCCTCAACTGAGTAGGAATCGATTCGAGTTGCCATCTCTTCCGGATACAGAGAACTTGACTGAGCAGCGGCAATGTAGAAACACCTAATGGAACTTTATGATTATGATGATGATGATGTTCTCTAATTACTACATCGAATATGGTTACTAATGCTTGTTTAGCTTAATCAAGTGATTGCTCTAGTACAGGTGCTAATCTAGAGATGCCTAAATGAATAAGTTTTAACTTGATGCTAAAGCTATAATATGCAAGTTATGTACATAAGCTTTTATGCAAAATGTTGTCAAGCTAGCTCCACCCATAAAGCCATGCATACTCCTTGGTGTCATTTATTTTTGATTTATGACAGGTAAGTCTAGCTGATTACCCCTCGTACTCAGGGTTTATTGCACCATGTTGCAGGTGTAGTTCTCGGCCTGCTGAAGATGGTGACTAACCACCGGTAGGCTCGGTGATTCTATATAGTATTCTTGAAACGATCCTGCATTCTGCGAAGGGAATGCCACAGATTTGACGTGTAATTGATGAACAAGTTCATGCCATTACCCAAATCTCAGTCGAATAGCAGAGTCATACACGAATATCAGAGTGCAAATATAAGGTTTACATTAATTATTATCATCGCCACGCAGGGCGAAACTTGCTCACACACAGCATCCGGAATAGCTTCTCGAAGATAGCAGCGGAAGCTAGGACTTCTCGCACCAAGCTTGAGCGCAGGGCAAACCCCTACTCCTCCCAGTCGTCCTCCTCGTCGTACTCGAGCTCCGAGCCTGCCAAAAATCTATCAGTACACTTGGTACTGGCCACGCATCGCCCACCCTATGATGCATTTGCTTTGTGGAACTGGATGCAAGTGGGGTTGAGAAGAGAAACCTATCTTTGGCTGTGGTTTCCTATGCGAGTAATCAATATTTTAATAATAAGTTTATCAAATATTAACCCATCTCATTCACACACGATATCCCATCCCAGCACACATCTACACATCACATCTCATCTCACTCTCTCATCGGCATGGATAACTCCCTCTCGTCCATGTCTCAATGGCCAAAGCCGGATCACACACTGAAATCCCAGGGAAGGTAGAAGGACTCCTCTCTCTAGTCAAGTGAAGCTATACTTAGGAAAGGTCCATAGCCGAAAGGTTCGGCATATGTATCGATCGATCAACCAGAAACTCTGCAGAGGTTTACACATCCCACAAGATAGCTATCCTCGATGACGCCTCGTCTAAGCTGATTCCGGGCCGCCTTCCGACTAGAAACGGTACCACCCTATCACTCAGAACTGGGGCCGCGTCGGAGTACCACCGACACGCTGAGACTGTGAGACGTAGTACCTGGCCCCTTGGTACTACGCTGTCTTGGAAGGGTGTGGGTCCTCTTGCCCGTACCTCCCTACACTATTTGCTAACCTCTCGATAGTAGTGGCACCGCACTAGCAAGTCGAACGTCCGTCTCCTCCCCACAGAACGAGGGGATGTGCAAGGATTCCTAAGACCCGATCCACGGACGTATCAGTCCTTAGGGTGACTAAGCAGGATATCTTCACAAGGGGTAAACCGTTTTCCGCTCAGCGAAACACCCGACACCCCGTGCCATCACAGCACCTCCCATCCCGGGGCTTCATCCCACAAAGACACTCCATCCCGGGACCTCTCCCTGTCACATGTACCCGCCACATGCACTTCACATGGCGAACGCCCATGTAGCATCCTCCGGTAAGACTCGTCCTCACGACTCGTCGTAGATCCTGCTCGGTCGACTCGACCCTCACCAAACACACCCAAGACTCATGCCAAGATCTCTCTAGGTTCATTACTAGTTTATTAACAGGTTTACGGCACCTCGTGCCTTATCTCAAATGCCTCTCACTCACCAGCATCACGTCACAGATATAATGCGAGTAAGAGTAAGACAGACGTAACAAGTAATATAGTAGCGTCTAGCCTAACAGCAGGGTGAGCAGGTGTGAGGTTGCAACAAGGTGAGTGGCTCAGAAAGCAGTAAACTACCATGCATCTTATCAATTATATTATTGCATGAAAGTAAAGCACTAGCAATTCTAAGTATTTGCAATGCGTAATAGGATCTACGAATGGGTGGGGCGTGGCACCTGGCAGGTCATCACCCAAGTCGTCGGTGTAGTCGGGGTCGAGCTCCTCAGTCGGTGGCTCCTCCGGGTCTGTTAAACGTAACATATATAGCCGCGTTAGGGGCTCCTATAGAGGTGCACAAAGAAGCAACTGAAAACTGAAAGATCCAAATACACTCAAGCATAGGCCTATGACGTAGAGCTTATTTTTAGAAAAATTTGGACTCTGGTTTGGCATTTTTCTGAGCTACGGTTAATTAATTATGAATTTCCTAAGATTTAAGTATTATCTGAAAAGAAAAACAGTGCGATTAACCAGGGCTTGACACGTGACAGCCTATGATTGGTTGAGCGAACAGTGCAGATGACAGGTGGGGTCTGTGAATAGTGCGGCTGACAGGTGGGGTCCAGTCAACGTTGACCGGGTGAACGGTCAAAGTTGACCGGGCCGGGTCTTGGGCCTGGATGGGCCGGGTCAGGGCCGGACTTGGGTCGGGTTGGGCCGGCCCGGGTCCGGACACATGTCAAACCGTGATGAGGCCACGTCGCTGTTTGGGCCCAACTCGGCTGTGAAAAAAAGGCCAAGGCTGTGTGGTCACGGTCCACGGTGGACGTGTAGCATAGTGTCTATGGGCCAACGGCTCGGTTCACGGTGGACTCGATCCACCACCCCCCTCCTACTCCCCGGTCCAGGTGGACCATGTGCACCCGCGTCTCCAACTCCTTCCCTCCCTCACCCCTCTATTCTTACCCGCATGGTGAACCCGGCGGCGGTGGGCAGGTCAGCGGCTCGGTGCAGCAATTGGGCGAGGGCGCCGAGGGATTCTAGGACTCCGCAAGGGCACCATGGTCACGGCGAGGTGCAAAAGGCACTGCCTTGGGCTCCCAAGCGCCCGGTGCTGGTGGTGCAGCGGCTTGGCGGCACCGCCGCGCGGCGGCTCCGGCAAGGCAGGGTGTCCGGTGGCTCTAGCTCTCCTCCCACTCCCCCTCCTTGTGTTCGGTTCGGCTCATGCCGTGGCGGAACGCAAGACGCCTCCTCCTACTCTCCTACTGCCCTCGGCTAGAAGGTGTAGCCTTGCCATGGCCATGCCCTGGCCATGGCAGGCGCGTCCGGTGCTCGGCAACCACGGTAGCATTCCCGCACCAGTGCTGGCTCGATGCCGCCTTTGTCACGGTTGTGGGTATGTGCGTGTGCTCGCAAAGGCAACGCGCGGTTCAGGGCTTCGCCTTGGCTTCTCCCAGTATGGGATCGTCGAGACGTCGCCTACGTGCACGATGGTGGGCATCGAGAGTAAGGCATCGCCGAGGCTCACCGTTGGTGGTGGTGAAGAGAGGGTGGCGGTGCAGCGTTGTGGCGAGGCCGGGACGAGTTGATGCGGTGCCATGTAGCGGGAAGAAGACGGTGGCAGAGCTCCCGTCGCGTCCGGCTCCAGTGGCCCCTCGCACGAATGGCTCCGGCTCCGCACTCCTCATTCTCTCCTTTCCCCCCTTCTCCCCTCGGCTCCCTTCTCTTCGCCTCAATGAACTCGCGAAGGCCCCGTGGAGTGGCGGCCGGGTGCTGCAAGGGCGCTAGGGTGGCCGAGCACCCCTTTTATAGGTGGGTGGCGCTCATGGTGGGGATGGACGGCCGGTGCGCCATCGCGGACACGCGTAGGGCAGGCATGCCCCTTCCCCCCCGGCTAGGGTTCCTCCCCTCCTTGGCGCGTTGCGGAGACAGCCGGGCGTGATTTGTCCGGTCAAAAGAGAAAGAAGGGGGGGTGGGTTCATGGTGTCACGGCGGCAGGAGGGGATCAGCGACGTCATTGTGGCCAACATTTGAAATTGGCCAGGGTTCAGGAGTGGGCGGATCGGTGGCGTGTCGCCCATCCATGCCGTTGGCGCCGCAGGCGCCTTGAGCGGAGGGCCGGGAGTGGCAGCCGGCGCCTAGGATCCCACCAGCAGAGCTCGCGCTTGGCTTCGGAGCGAAACAAGGGAGGCAGAGCTAAAGGTGGGAGATGACTTCCTGGCCCCTCCTGTCAGCGAGGTGAAAGAACACGATGGCTTGCCCATCGCGACACGGAGGAGGCGTGCGGCTTCATTGGGTCAGCCCACCGGGCCAAGCGAGCGCGCGCGCCTGCGGCTGGGCGAACTGGCCGGGCCAGGCGCTGCTGGGCCAGCGGCTCAAGAGCAAGCAGGCCAGCCTGCTGCGGCTGCTTGGGCCAAATGGCCTTTTCTTTTTATTCTAAAGTCTGTTCTATACCCTTTTTCCATTTCTAAGCTACACCAAGTGCTTCTATATGTATACATGTGGGTGCCACTTACATGTACACCCCTAGGGGTAGTCCACTAGAGTCTAGGGTTGGTGGGTCCAAGTCCAAGGGTAGGCACTTAGGGGTTAATTAATTAATTCATTCTCAATTAATTAATTAGCAAGACTATTTATATAAAAGAAGTGTTGATTTTATTATATAAAAAAAGCGATAACAACCAACTCACACGTATTTAATTAAATGTAGATGCTCTTACTTTGCTATGTGGGTGCTATTTGTGCAACTACCCAGTTGTTTTTCCTATATGACACTCACCAAACATGGGCATGTTTGCGAAAATTTTTTCAGTTGTGTTTTTTGGGTTTTGGTAAAACTGGGATGTTACAGTCCTCCCCCCTCATTGGAATCTCGCCCCGAGATTTAAAGTGTGACATACCTCTCAAACAAGTAGGGGTAACAGATCTGTAACTCAGACTCTTTCTCCCATGTTGCCTCTCTCTCAGTGTGATTGCTCCATAAAACTTTGCACATTGGTATAGTGGTGCTTCGTGTGTCTTTGGTTGCTCTGTCAAGAATCTGAACTAGGTACTCTCGGTACTCAAGCGTGTCCTAAATATCCAGCGCATCTGCGTGAACCTGTTCCTCTGGTAACTTTAGACACTTGCGGAGCTGTGACACATGGAACACGGGATGTACACCTGCTAGTTCCTCGGGCAACTCAAGCTTGTACGCTAGCTTCCCAATCCTTTTCCAGATACGGTAGGCACCAACATAATGAGGGGCTAACTTCCCTTTCACATGGAACCGGAAGGTGCCACGGAGAGGCGAGACCTTGAGATAGACATGATCTCCAACCTAGAACTCGAGGTCTCTCCGACGGTTATCTGCATAGCTCTTTTGTCGGCTTTGGGCAATCCTCAAATTTTCTCGCACTTGAGCTACTCCCTCCTCGGCCTCCTTGATCTTAGCAGGGCCAAAGAACATTCGCTCACCTACTTCGGACCACATCAATGGGGTTCTGCATTTCCTCCCGTATAAGGCCTCAAATGGTGCCATCTGAAGACTAGCCTGATAACTGTTGTTGTACGAGAACTATGCATGTGGTAAACTCTTCTCCCAATCTGTCCCATACTTTAGTATGCAAGCTCGTAGCATGTCCTCAAGAATCTAATTCACTCTCTCTGTCTGCCCATCTGTCTGAGGGCGATAAGCGGTACTATAGTCGAGACGAGTGCCAATCGACTTGTGCAAACTCTACCAAAACCTAGATGTCTACTGTGTTCCTCTATCAGACACGATGCTAACAGGCGCTCCATGAAGTCAAAGAATGTGCTTGATATACTGATCTGCCAGCTTCTTTACACAGTAAACCTTGACAGGTACAAAGTGAGCTACCTTGGTCAACCTGTCCACTATAACCCAAATGGAGTCATGTCCTTTTGGGGATCGAGGCCATCCCATGATGAAGTCCATAGATATGCATTCCCACTTCCACACGGGTACATCTAAGGGCTTCAACAAACCAGCTGGTCTCTAATGTTCGGCCTTAACCCTATTGCATATATCACATCTAGCTACATGACCTGCAATGTCCTTCTTCATGTCCTTCCACCAGAACATCTTCCTCATGTCGGCATACATCTTTGTACTGCCAGGATGGATGCAATACTTAGAGTCATGTGCTTCTGTCAGGATCTCCTTATGGATGGCCTTATCAGACGGTACACAGATTCTATCGTTGCACCAACACACTCCTCATTCATCTACTCGAAACTCAAGGTACTTACCAGCTTCCATCCACTCACGAAGCTGCAAGATTTCAGGGCATTTCTTTTGAGCCTTACGAATGCGGTCCATTATGTCGTATTGCACTCGCAACTCGTTCAGCATGCCCTTGGGTATGATCTCGAGGCAAAGTTCACCCATTTCCTGACGTAGCTCGGACGGTACGACTTTCATGGATAGACTGTCGCAATAGCTCTTACGGCTCAAGGCATCAGCAACTACGTTGGCTTTCCCCAGATGGTAGTGAATTTCTAGGTCATAGTCTTTGATCAACTCCAGCCATCGACGTTGTCTCATATTCAGATCCTCTTGGGTGAAAAAGTACTTGAGGCTCTTATGATCGGTGTAGATGTCGCACTTGTTCCCAATCAAGTAGTGCATCCAAATCTTCAGAGCGTGCACAACAGCAGCTAGCTCGAGATCATGAGTCGGGTAATGCTGTTCATGGTCCTTCAACTGGCGGGATGCATAGGCAATGACTCTCCCATTCTGCATCAGAACGCAACCAAGTCCCTGTCTGGATGCATCACAATAGACCATGAAGTCCTGTCAGATATCAGGCAAGGCAAGAACAGGAGTGGTGGTAACCTTCTGTTTCAGAGTCTGGAAACTGAGCTCACACTCGGGTGTCCACTCGAACTCATTGGTCTTCCTCAGGAGGTTGGTCATGGGCTTGGCTATCTTAGAGAAGTTCTCAATGAATCTACGATAGTAACCAGCTAACCTAAGGAAACTGCGGATATCTGTCGGGTTGCGGGGTTGCTCCCACTCTTTCATGACTTCTATTTTAGCGGGATCAACAGCAACACCCTCAGCTGTGAGTACATGGCCGAGAAAAGCGACTTCTTCGAGCCAAAACTCGCACTTGCTAAATTTAGCATACAGCTGATTTTGCCTCAACTTCTCCAGAACCACTCTCAAGTGTTGCTCATGCTCTTCAGCGGTGGATGAGTAGACAAGGATGTCATCAATAAACACCACCACGAACTTATCCAATTCGTCCATGAACACCTTGTTCATCATGTTCATAAAATAGGCTGGAGCATTGGTGAGACCGAAAGACACAACAGTGAGCTCATACTGCCCGTACCTTGTGACAAAGGCTGTCTTAGAAATATCCTCCGGTTTGATCTTCATCTGATGGTACCCAGATCTAAGGTCAATCTTGGAAAAGAACTTGGCATCCTTTAACTGATCTAGGAGGTCATCTATCCTTGGCAGAGGATACTTGTTCTTGACTGTCACGACATTCAAATTCCGATAGTCAATGCACATCCTCATGGAGCCATCCTTCTTCTTCACAAACAAGACAGGGGAACCCCAGGGTGAAGCACTGGGTCTGATGTACCCCTTGTCAGACAACTCCCTGAGCTGTTTCTTAAGCTCCTCCAGCTCATCGACTAACATGCGGTAGGGCCTTTTAGCAATGGGCTCGGTACCAGGCAGTAACTCAATCACAAACTCAACATCCCAGTCAAGTGGCATACTCGGTAACTCCTCAGGAAACACATCAGGGTACTCACACACGATAGGCACCTCCTCAACTGATTCAGCCTCCAGGGCACTCATCAAGGCATCTGTCTGTTTGTGGTGCGGCTCACATCTGATTACTCGGCCACTCGGGTGTGTAATCTCCACGTATCTGGGTGAGCAAGATGTTACTCCCTTGTGCAGAGTCAACCAATCCATACCCAAGATAACATCCAGACCTTCTGACGGAAGTAAGGTGAGGTCGGCTAGAAAGGGGCATATATTGATACTCACTCCCTTATAGATTCTGGTGGATCTGGTGGTACCTAAGGGGGATATGGTTCTATGGGTACACTCCGTGGTGTAACAGGTATGAGATGCTCTCCTGCAAACTTAGATGATATATAAGAACATGTAGCACCAGAGTCAAAAAGAACCGATGCTAAAACTCCCTGTACCAAAAACATACCGTACACCACGTCGGGGGCATCCTGAGCATCCTCCACGGTCAGGTGGGTGAGATGATCGCGGGTGGCTCCCACGACGGGCTTGTGTGGCGCTACCAGGATTGGTGCCTGCCTCGCAGGGGTCTGCACAGGTGTAGCCTTCTGTGGACAGACCACGGACTTGTGACCCGGCTGGCCACAGGTGAAGAACGCGAAGGGCACATTGCCTGCGGCGATGGGCGCAGGTGCCTTCCACGTACTCTGGCTCAGGCTCTGAGCAAGGCAGCCCTGAGCGGGGCGGTGGTAGTTGGCAGAGTAGGCACCACCTCCACGACTCGGAGCAGCTCCCTGGGCAAAGCGAGAGCGGGACTGCGGCGGAGCAGAACCACGCTGCCTCTGGGCCGGGGAGCGAGAGGAACCCTCACCCCGACGCCTCTTCTCCTTGCGCTCCCTCTGAGCGTCAGCCTCCAGGCGATCCCTCTCCGTCTCAAGCACCTTGTTGATCATCTGCCAGAGGGTACGACACTCATGGCCCGAGAGGGCGATCTTGAGGCGCGAGTTTAGCCCATTCGTGTAGTGGTACATCTTCTTCTTGTCGGTGCTGGTCTCCTCAGGAGCGTACCGCATCATGCGAATGAAGCGGGTGGTGTACTCCTTCACCTTTAGAGTCCCCTGGGTGAAGTTGCGGAACTCCTCCACTTTGGCATCCATGACGCCCTTGGGCACGTGGTGCTCGCGGAAGGCCTCAGTGAACTCTTCCCACGAGATGCTCACGGGGTCATCATGGGCATCACAGTAGCCATCTCACCATGCACGTGCAGCGCCAGTGAGCTGGTGAGCGGCGACTCCCACACACTCCTCATCAGTGCAGGTGGTGAGGTCCAGCTTCTTCTTGATCTCTCGCAGCCAGTCCTCAGCGGCGATGGGATCATCGTCGGCGTAGTCGAAGGTAGGGGGCCTCAGCTTGAGGAAACCCTCCAACTTCCTCTGGAAGTCATTCGGCTGCCCACCGTGGCGGTGTAGGATTCCCTCAGCCAAAGTCTCTAGAAGTCAGGTCTGGCGGTCCATCACCTCCGCCAGCTGTGGTGGCGGCGGCGGTGGTGGTGCATCTCCGCCAAGCGCAGCATTCTCTTCCCCCGGCTGGGCGGCTCCAGCCCCACCTCCAGGCTGAGCGGCTCCTGCCTCTCTAGCGGGTTCCACGGGGACAGGCTCCTCCATGGCAGCGAAAACGGCGAAAGGAGCTCCACAGGCTCCTCCATGGCCATGGCCACGTCCTCGGCCCATGGGCGCCGGGGAAGGCGAGCGGTTGTTCAGACGAGCGGAGCGGCGGCAAGACATCTCGCTGCATGGTTAGGTCAAAATTGATAGTTTATTAAGTGGTTACTCAATTTTGATCATAATTTTAAAAGATTGCTATCCAACACTCAATACAAGAAGACAATAAGAACCATAAGATGCAATAAGATCCAACAGCCAATACATGGTTTTATTACAAAGCGACGTCTCCAGTAGCTACACTTGGCAGACTCGCGGGAATCGTGCTACTCGCCGGCAGCTCAAAAGGTGGACAATCTACTCTACTCCAAGGGATGAGTCATGTCACAAGGCCACGCAGGGCTCATCAAGGTTACTACTACATTATTACATGATCATGAGAGGGTAGCTACTCCTGTCCGAAAGATACAGGTGGTGAAGATAGTCCATCGGTGGAAGCGGAAACCTCAGAAGTGCGATCCATGGCACGAAGCTCGTCATCGGTGTGGTGGATCCTCGCAACGCGGGCAAGAGCATGCTCCAGCATCTTAGTCCGTGGAATCTGAGGGTAGTCCACGGATGAACATGCTGCCAGGTTGAGCTTGGTGGGCTCAACGTGGAAAGTCTGCCTGCACGGCTTCCTGCGTGTCCCAGGCGGAAGAGGGTCCTGTATCATCTCGATCTCCTAGACACGCTTAGTATCAGCGATGACCCAGGCCTGACGGAGTCGGTTCACCTTATCTTGGAGGAACTCAGTGCACTTGACGTAGTGGGTGAGGTGGTGCGCGTTGTAGGTGGAAGCAATGGCAACTCTCTCTGCCTCATCCTCCAGGGCATTGCAGTGATCCTGCAAGCCACACCTGGCGAGGGCACGCTTCTTCTCCTTCTCCTGAAGCTCCTTTAAGATACGCCTCTGACGCTCGATGCGATCCTCGTACTCTAGCAGCTGGGTGGACAGGTAGTCATTGCGGAGCTCATGTTCCAGCACCTTGTCCTTGAGCTCGGCAATCTCTGCCTTGAGTATCTTCTCACAGGACTCGTGGAGGACCTCCATCTTGCGGGAGTTCTCGCGCTCCTTCACGAATCACCAACTCATGCTTCCACTCCTCCTAGGCTAAGACGTTGTCACGCTGGAACTGGAAGTCTCGAAGGCTGCGGTTTTGTGACTCCACCTCACTGATGTAGTGGTCCTGGGCAAGGATGTACTGCACAGAGGCACTCAGACAGGGGTCGACCTCGACACGCGCAGCGTAGTCAGCAGCAGCATCCTGCGGCACAGTGACCTGGTTGAGGTTAAGGGCACGAGGCAGCAGACGGTAGGGCCCAGTCTAGAGGTAGTCGTGCGCGTCACGCATCACGCTACGAAGAGCCGTGCGTGAAACGGACTGCATGCAAGCAGCAATGGAAGTCTCCACAGCCACCTCCTCGAAGGCGTGAAGCACGGTCACGTACGCGCTGGCAGGGACCCAGAGGTGCACGACGACGTGACCCTGAAGAAGTTCGTCCGGTCCAGCCTCACCTCGGCACACGCATGTGATCCTCTTAGTGGGGACGCCCAGCGAGTCCAGCACCCCGTACTAGATCGTGGCAAACCCACGGTAGTCTCACGCATCAACAGCAAGCTCAATAGGTGGAGCCATCTGCAAAACAATCGTAAAAACGGAGTTAGCAGGTTATTCCTCATAAGGTAACCAGGTAGAACAGAGTAAGTCTGAGTCACAACACGATAGGATAAGGCAAAACAGGGCAGGACAGGGGTATCACATAGGAAATCCAACTATGTGAGTCAAGTAACTCAGGGTGAAGTAGAGCGAAGTAGAGGAAAGTAGCCTGAGGTGGAGTGAAGTCAGGCGATGGAGAGCGACGATAGGCAAGAAAGCAAGCAGTATTTGTGGTAAGACGTGTGAAATGAGGTGAGCCATGCAAGAAAATGCAGCATGGTCGCTAATATAACTGAAGGTGTGTAGATTCGTGCCTATATCTATCGGCCAATCCTAAGGGTTCGTCCTAGGGTCAAGCATGGCTCTGATACCAACTGAAACGATCTTGCATTCCACGAAGGGAATGCCACAGATTCAACGTGTAATTGATGAACAAGTTCATGCCATTACCCAAATCTCAGTCGAATAGCAGAGTCATACACGAATATCAGAGTGCAAATAGAAGGTTTACATTAATTATTATTATCACCATGCAGGGCGGAACATGCTCACACACAGCATCCGGAACAACTTCTCAAAGATAGCAGCGGAAGCTAGGACTTCTTGCACCAAGCTTGAGCGCAGGGCGAACCCCTACTCCTCCCAGTCATCCTTCTCGCCGTACTCGGGCTCCGAGCCTGCCAAAAATCTATCAGTACACTTGGTACTGGCCACGCATTACGCACCCTATGATGCATTTGCTTTGTGGAACTGGATGCAATTGGGGTTGAGAAGAGAAACCTATCTTTGGTTGTGGTTTCCTATGCGAGTAATCAATATTTTAATAATAAGTTTATCAAATATTAACCCATCTCATTCACACACGATATCCCATCCTAGCACACATCTCCACATCACATCTCATCTCACTCTCTCATCGGCATGGATAACTCCCTCTCGTCCATGTCTCAACGGCCAAAGCCGGATCACACACTGAAATCCCGGGGAAGGTAGAAGGACTCCTCTCTCTAGTCAAGTGAAGCTGTACTTAGGAAAGGTCCATGCCAAAAGGTTCGGCATATGTATCGATCGATCAACTAGAAACTCTGCAGAGGTTTACACATCCCACAAGATAGCTATCCTCGATGACGCCTCGTCTAAGCTGATTCCGGGCCGCCTTCCGACTAGAAATGGTACCACCCTATCACTCAGAACTGGGGCCGCATCGGAGTACCACCGACATGCTGAGACTGTGAGACGTACCTAGCCCCTGGGTACTACGCTATCTTGGAAGGGTGTGGGTCCTCTTGCCCATACCTCCCTACACTATAAGCTAACCTCTCAATAGTAGTGGCACCGCACTAGCAAGTCGAACGTCCGTCTCCTCCCCACAGAAGCAAGGGGATGTGCAAGGATTCCTAAGACCTAGTCCACGAACGTATCAGTCCTTAGGGTGACTAAGCAGGATATCTTCACAAGGGGTAAATCGTTTTTCGCTCAGCGGAACACCCGGCATCCCGTGCCATCACAGCACCTCCCATCCCGGGGCTTCATCCCACGAAGACACTCCACCCCAATACCTCTCCCTGTCACATGTACCCGCCACATGCACTTCACATGGCGAATGCCCAGGTAGCATTCTCCGGCAAGACTCGTCCACACGACTCATCGTAGATCCTGCTCGGTCGACTCGACCCTCACCAAACACACCCAAGACTCACGCCAAGATCTCTCTAGGTTCATTACTAGTTTATTAACAGGTTTATGGCACCTCATGCCTTATCTCAAACGCCTCTCACTCACCAGCATCACATCACAGATATAATGCGAGTAAGAGTAAGACAGAAGTAACAAGTAATATAGCAGCGTCTAGCCTAATAGCAGGGTGAGCAGGTGTGAGGTTGCAACAAGGTGAGTGGCTCAAAAAGCAGTAAACTACCATGCATCCTATCAGTTATATTATTGCATGAAAGTAAAGCACTAGGAATTCTAAGTATTTGCAATGCGTAATAGGATCTACGAATGGGTGGGGCGTGGCACCTGGCAGGTCGTCACCCAAGTCGTCGGTGTAGTCGGGGTCGAGCTCCTCAGTCGGTGGCTCCTCCGGGTCTGTTAAACGTAACATATATAGCCGCGTTAGGGGCTCCTATAGAGGTGCACAAAGAATCAACTGAAAATCGAAAGATCCAAATACACTCAAGGATAGGCCTATTACGTAGAGCTTATTTTTAGAAAAATTTGGACTCTGGTTTGACATTTTTCTGAGCTACGGTTAATTAATTATGAATTTCCGAAGATTTAAATATTATCTAAAAAAGAAAAACAGTGCGATTAATTAGGGCTTGACACGTGGCAGCCTATGATTGGTTGAGTGAACAGTGCAGATGATAGGTGGGGTCTGTGAATAGTGCGGCTGACAGGTGGGGTCCAGTCAACTTTGACCGGGTCAACGGTCAAAGTTGACCGGGCCGGGTCTTGGGCCTGGATGGGCCGGGTCAGGGCCGGACTTGGGCCGGCCCGGGTCCAGACACGTGTCAAACCGTGATGAGGCCACGTCGCTGTTTGGGCCCAACTCGGCTGTGAAAAAAGGCCAAGGCTATGTGGTCACGGTCCACGGTGGACGCGTAGCATAGGGTCTATGGGCCAACGGCTCGGTTCACGGTGGACTCGATCCACTGCCCCCCTCCTACTCCCCGGTCCAGGTGGACCGTGTGCACCCGCGTCTCCAACTCCTTCCCTCACTCACCCCTCTGTTCTTACCCGCATGGTGAACCCGGCGGCGGTGGGCAGGTTGGCGGCTCGGTGCAGCAAGCGGGCGAGGGCGCCGAGGGATTCTTGGACTCTGCAAGGGCACCACGGTCACGGCGAGGTGCAAAAGGCACCGCCTTGGGCTCCCAAGCGCCCGGTGCTGGTGGCGCAGCGGCTTTGCGGCATCGCCGCGCGGCGATTCCGGCAAGGCAGGGCGTCCGGTGGCTCTAGCTCTTATCCCACTCCCCCTCCTTGCGTTCGGTTCGGCTCATGCCACGACGGAACGCTAGACGCCTCCTCCTACTCTCCTACTGCCCTCGGCTAGAAGGTGCCACCTTGCCGTGGCCATGCTCTGGCCATGGCAAGCGTGTCCGGTGCTCGGCAACCGCGGTAGCGTTCCCGCACCGGTGCTGGCTCGATGCCACCTTTGTCACGGTCATGGGTATGTGCGTGTGCTCGCGAAGGCAACGCAGGGTTCAGGGCTTCGCCTTGGCTTCTCCCAGTATGGGATCGTCGAGACGTCGCCTATGTGCACGACGACGGGCATCGAGAGTAAGGCATCGCCGAGGCTCACCGTTGGTGGCGGTGAAGAGAGGGTGGCGATGCAGCGTTGTGGCGAGGCCGGGACGAGTTGATGCGGTGTTGTGTAGCGGGAAGAAGACGGTGGTGGAGCTCCCATCGCGTCTGGCTCTGGTGGCCCTCGCACGAATGGCTCCGGCTCCGCACTCCTCGTTCTCTCCTTTCCCCCCTTCTCCCCTTGGCTCCCTTCTCTTCGCCTCAATGAGCTCGCGAAGGCCCCGTGGAGTGGCGGTCGGGTGCTGCAAGGGCGCTAGGGTGGCCGAGCACCCCTTTTATAGGTGGGCGGTGCTCATTGTGGGGATGGACGGCTAGTGTGCCATCGCGGACACGCGTAGGGCAGGCATGCCCCTTCCCCCGCGGCTAGGGTTCCTCCCCTCCTTGGCGCGTTGCGGAGACAGCCGGGCGTGATTTGTCCGGTCAAAAGAGAAAGAAGGGGGGCGGGTTCATGGAGTCACGGCGACAAGAGGGGATCGGCGACGTCACTATGGCCAACATTTGAAATTAGCCAGGGTTCAGGAGTGGGCGGATCGGTGGTGTGTCACCCATCCATGCCATTGGCGCCGCAGGCGCCTTGAGCGGATGGCCAGGAGCGGCAGCCGGCGCCTAGGATCCCGCCAGCAGAGCCCGCGCTCGGCTTTGGAGTGAAACAGGGGAGGCAGAGCTAAAGGTGGGAGATGACTTCCTAGCCCCTCCTATCAGCGAGGTGAAAGAACACAATGGCTTGCCCATCGCGACACGGAGGAGGCGTGCGGCTTCATTGGGCCGGCCCACCGGGCCAAGCGAGATCGCACACCTGCGTCTGGGCGAACTGGCCAAGCCAGGCGCTGCTGGGCCAATGGCTCAGGAGCAAGCAGGCCGGCCTGCTGCGGCTGCTTGGGCCAAATGGCCTTTTCTTTTTATTCTAAAGTCTGTTCTATACCCTTTTTTCCATTTCTAAGCTACACCAAGTGCATATATATGTATACATGTGGGTGCCACTTACATGTACACCCCTAGGGATAGTCCACTAGAGTCTAGGGTTGGTGGGTCCAAGTCCAAGGGTAGGCACTTAGGGGTTAATTAATTAATTCATTCTCAATTAATTAATTAGTAAGACTATTTATATAAAAGAAGTGTTGATTTTATTAACAAAACAAAAAGCGATAACAGCCAACTCAGACGTATTTAATTAAATGCAGATGCTCTTACTTTGCTATGTAGGTGCTACTTGTGCAACTACCCGGTTGTTTTTCCTATATGACACTCACCAAACATGGGCATGTTTGTGAAAATTTTTTCAGTTGTGATTGTTGATGCAAAAGTGGATCTACAAACACAAAGGGCTAATACCCGAAATTGATATCCAAAGCGTGCCAGTCGATTTGACCTGTTAATCGACAAGGATGAAGACACGAGCACTTTGGTCCTGACAACAGTGATACGCCCGGAAGTCACGGCCAAGAGGTACTCACACGGAACTCGAGGATCGCCGAAGATTGCACTGAAGTGATGCAGCTCGCCGAATCGATGAGAACTCGTGAAAAAGGAAAAATATGCAAATTGACGAAGTCGCCGAAAAGTAAATAGATGTAAATAAGAATAAAAGCTGGTTTTTGATATTGATTGATTGATTCTCATTACATTGCCCTTCACTCTATATTTATACCCTGATCTATAGAAACGTAACCAAATACGACTAGGACACTAAATCCAAATCTAAGGAAACACATGACTCTTATACAAATCAGACTCTAATAAACATAGAAAAGGAAATTAATTCCTATCTAATCCCTTGTCCGCCTAAATTACGATGGAATTCCCATCGACCTCCTTTCCATCGGCACACTCCCTGTTTCATGGGCAGCAGCCTTCAAGCCTTCTTTCATCGGCACACTCCCTATTTCATCAACAGCAGTCTTCAAGCCTCCTTCATCGGCATCGGCAATAATATCATTAACCTTATCGGCAACACCTCAATCCAACCTAACTTCTCCATACACCGCCACCATTCATCGGCAGCCTTCTTCACAAGCTGTCTTTCATCGGCTATCAACATGCACAATAACTTTTCTCCTGCTGATTAGCCCACTCTGACCATCTTGACACGTGCCAAAAAATGGTGTCAACACATGCCCCCCAATTTTGGAGTATAAAACATTGATGCTCCAAAATTTACTCTAGATAATGCTTGCCTTTACCTATTTTTCTCAACCCATTCTCCAAGCATGACATAATCTGTTACTGAATCTAATCAAATCTAGTTCTGATTCACACATATCAGCAAATATCGCACAATCTCCAACTACTCTTACCCTAATTATGGTTAAGATACCGAAATAACAATCCATCGGCAAGATCTTAACATAATTAACGCCACCATTTTAGAATCAAAAGATTTTGTACTGAGATCTTTTCCAAGTCATGATCACTTGCCATCAAATCCCCTGTACAAACCCTTGATTGTCGTGCGAACAGTTACCATATCCATCTGAACCACCTTGACCTACACGCGCGCGGCATAGAGATAAGTCCAGAATACCCCTACTCCAAGCAGCCTATAAATAGATTTCTCCGGAACGTTCATCTTCTACCCTCAGACTCCAACCTTTTGCATTCTCTCTCTCCGGCGGTGACCTCGACGAACAACCGCGCGACCTCAACCAACAAGAGCTCCTTCCAGCATCACCTTCAAGTTCCCAGCCTGTGCCTTCATCATCCTCAGAGCAATGGCGATCAACTTCAACATCCCTACGGTTCGTTCTACTTCTGTTACTTTTACCTTGATTCTTTTGGTCTTTGTGAGTTCATATAGTTAGTAATTTTTCCCTCTTTTCTCATTCTTTTGATCCTCCGAACTTAGGAACTATGCAACAAACTGGTTATTCCAACCGACCAACCACACTTCCAATGCCTAGGTCCAATGGGCGACCCAGATCCAACTGATTTGATCAACGCAGAAGCTAACAGAATTCCCTTCAAAGCCCAAAATTTTTCTTTGAATCTATGGAAGGACACATTCCGATCCTAGCCCAAACCCACCAAAGGGTGGAAAGATTGGTATTTGAGGGTTAACAGGTCGATGCAGGTGTACTGGGCAGAGCGGAAAATAGACCAATGCATTAGGCTATCTATTGCCGATATGCAGAAGAATGAATCCATGATAATTGCTGCTGCTTACTTCTGGTCAGATACAACAAACACCTTCATGCTTGGCCATGGTCCAGCCGCCCCTACTCTTGCCGATGTATACATGCTCACTGGCTTGGACATCTCGACTGTCGATGAGGCTTCCATCTATGGTAGGAGAGCTGAACATAGAGTGAACACACGCAACATCGGCGGCTGGACAGGATACATCCAGGAATACCAAAGGACTGGCACTGTTAACCAGAGGGAACACGCCACATTCTTGAATATGTGGTTGGAGAAATTTATCTTCTGCGGCCGATCGGTAGGACCAACCAACGCCTTCCTTCCTGCAGCCGAACTCTTGGCCAACGGTGTAAGGTTCCCGCTCGGTCGATACCTTCTGAGCTCCACCTATCACCTCCTCCACCAAGTATCCCAGAAGCTTTTGCTTGGTGAACCCATCGGCAATTTGGGAGGCCCATGGTGGTTTATCAATATGTGGCTAAATGCCCATATGCACAAACGTCTGCAGTGGGATTTCTTCGCCCAAGAATTCCCACGAGAAATCGCCAAAGATTACGTTCTTGGGGATGAGAAATCGGCAACACACCCCCCTCTCAACTTCAGTGAAGCCATAATTGTCCTCCCTGGAACAGAGGGCAATGAAGATCAAATCGGCAGATTTTTCCAGAACTTCTACAATGGTCTTCCTCATGATCATAGGGCTTGGGTACACTATATCGATGAAGAGAACAAGTTCCCCTTCTCTTCAAATTTGCCGATGACAAGCTGAACCAAGACAATGAGCTTATGATGGCCATCATCACTCCCAGGGCAATCCCGGTGAACACATTTGGCAGTGGCAAAAATTCCAATACCACCTATGAGTTCTACAATCCATCGGCAGTATCCCATCAACTGGCTTTTGGGCAACTGCCAATCAAGCTGTGCTTTGCCGATGTGATCAAGCCCAGAGAAACAATCACCAGCGGAACAGAATGCAGCAGGGTAGTGAGACTCGCCCCCGATGCCGATATCTCAGACGTTGATCTTTCCATCTGGTCACCAGCGTCATTTATTACCGAATCATATAAGCAATGGTGGCGAGAATGGAAGGAACAATTATTCACAACATCCGCCCATACATATCGGCACATGATTGATCCCGACTACGCCATTCCCGATGATGCAGTAAGCTTCTTTTAACTTCCTTTTGTTTCTCCTTTTTCATATATCGGTGGCTAATCTTTCTTGTGACAGGCCGATGACCCAGTTCCATCCATAAGCAAGAGTGGGAAACCTTTCAATCTCCAACCTATTTCCCCAATTTCAGCGATCGGCTACAACGCCCCCACCTTAGCCGCTTTGACTTTCCAGAGGACCCGTGCCAAGAATATCACCTCTAGATCAAAGCTAGCAACAGCTAGGGCTACTCCGTTGGCTGCCGCTTCAAGCCTAATCAAGGCTTTCAAGGTAATAACCTCGTTTATTTTTACTCATGCCGATACAAACTATATTAACATGTAACCATCAGGGTCTAAGAGCTGCTGCTGGATCATCATCGACAACTGCTCCAACACCAAGCACCACTACCTCCAGTCAGCCTTCAGAGGTATTCTTTTAACTTTACATTTTATCTGTTAAACATCCAATCTTACACTTGTTTTGCAGCAGCTAATGGTCACATCGGCAAGCATACTGTTGGGCATTCTTAACGTCATTACCAAAAGTAGACTTAGTTTTCTAATTCTGATAACGGCGCCAAAAATGCCGAACCTATCCCTCATGCCACTTAAGCCAAGTTGTCATCCCCAGCATGACATGAGAGATGCGGTATTGAAATATGCAACTGCTCTTCTAAATAAATAATAAATAAGATCTGCAAGCGCACAGATTAATACTGATGTAGCATTTTAACTGGGAAGTATTCCAGGTATCGTTATTTATATTTTTACCACTGGGAAGGGATTACTAACATCAATGTTGATTATGGAATGGAATATAGGAATGAGTATCAATCATTGCATTTATAAGTGAGAGCATTCATCTATCTCTTGCATACAGGGGTAAGTGTCACATAAAATATAGATAAAGTATGAATGGTGACAAAGATAATTAATCTGATCAGCTAGCCACATATAATAATGATAAGCACCTCAACAGATATTCTAGCAAGTCATTAGCATGGTATTAGGACGAACTACAAGGATATTTCCTAAGTTATTCTTAACTATAAAGTCTAGCATATCATAGTTAGTGCAAGTACACTTGGCAATCATTGCGAGAAAGGACTACGCCCATGCATAGTGATATTATCAAGGAAGATGAGAAACATAGCAATCACTCCCCCGTAATAATGTTGCTCTGCCTGCCTTACACACGGGAGGGGGACTATATAAGAACCAACGAAGCTGTCACCATCGCGGACCACCCCACGATCCGGCATATAAGGTGCAATCGCAGATAAATATGGTCTAAGCACCACGCCTACACAATATTTATCATTTACCCATGGATCCGATGGATAAATGCTATACGATCCTAAACATGTATATAATTCCAATCTAACTAAGCCAAGCGTATAACTATGATAAACTAAGAACAATATAATCGCAAACATAAACAAGTAGAGCATAGTCATAATCAATATATTGAAATAGAACAAAGTTGTATTCATAATATTGAAGAACAAAGATGAACAATGAAGAACAGTAAAGGAATTACCAAGAATCCTCTTGACAGATCCGGAAACCAATCGAAGATTGACTCCTTCTAGTTTTAATCCTATGTAGCTATGCTATACTAGAGATCTAGTTGATGTGGTGGCTCTAGGGCTTGATCAGAGACTCTCCTCCTGAGATTAGGGTTTGAGGAATTGAGAATGAGGGAGTGCCTCCTCTAGAGGCCAGGGGTCCTGCTTATATAGCCCCCTCAAGTGAACGTGGGCCGTCAGATCAAACCGACAATAATCGTACGGTTTTCCTTGATCCCTTAGGTCTGTGGAGCATAATCCGTGAGATGGAGCCTGATTGGCTCTCAGGCCAGGGCGAGCGCCCTGCCTCCGGGCCCGTTCGGCCTCCCGTTCGATCTCGTGGCTTCTGGAGTCTTCTAGATGATAGAAAATCGGTGAACACGTTATTATCTCTATGTAAACCCGACGTGTGGGCCTTTCCTCCGTATTTTCTGATAACCCCCTGCAGAAACAGACAAACACCAAAACTCGTGGAATTCTGTTAGATAAAACCCTAAGTCTAGGTGTTGGTTGCATTTGGATCCTTTTCTTTATTTATTTGATAACTATATTTGGTACTTAAGGACCGTCAACAAACTCCCCCAAGCTTACCTCTTGCTCGTCCCTAAGCAAGGATAGACTCATTATGGATCAGAAGTTGCTGCAACGCCTTTGAACGTTGACGGTACATATGCTTTCGAATAAGGTCTCATCCCTGAGTTAGAGTAAACTGTCAAGACTTAAAACTTACTCATTTTACCTTTCACCATGGGGCTTGCAACCGTCACCTGCATCTTGAGTGGTTAAAAGATAGAACGGTCTAGTCAAACGCCATGTCTCTTATTCTTGATCAGCTATAGCTCTGGAGTTTTTTGCAAATTTTTCAAATAAAACTCAGAGATTCCTTGTATGACTTTCTCGGGTCTCTCTTTTGTGGTATTTCTGGATCCTTACCAAGGCAGTAATGGTATATGCCTTCTCTCTCAAAGTATGTGGTATTTATGGTATAAGGCGTAGTGACATTGCCTTCTCTCTCACCCTACTCTAATAAGGCTTTGATATCTGGAGCTCATAGGTGGGAGATACAGTATACATACTCATAGAACATTTATTGCATAGTCAAACCATGGATCCAGAGAAACAAGTCAATAAGTCAAATCAAGATGTGCATGTGTGGTGAATGAGTGGTGTATGGTGATGATGGTGATAACAAAAGTCTAATGCTCTTTTTTGAGGGAATACATACCTTTCTTGCTTTTTAAAACTTTTGAGGGGAATGAGATGCTCTATTTTTTTTCTCTTTTTTTTCTCTCAGGTGGGTATCTTGTACCCCTAATTCTACTGTCGGACACTTGTCCATTTTTACCTCTCGTCTCACTTTTTCTTTCTTCGAGGTTCCGAGCACTTGCTCCTTTTTATTTCCTCGTATTTATATATTTTTTTAGAGCAATCTCCCTCTTTTGAAAATATAGCAAGTGGTAGTAGAAATGACTTGAGCATTAACTTCACAGGGAATAACAGGAATGGGATAATGTTTTTGGCTATTCTCTCCCGGGTCAGGAGTAGAATAATTATGGGTGAATCTGGAGATGGAAATGAGTGGATATATGTGGATGCGTACTTCCGGAGTAGAAGCAGCATGTATGAGTGAACGTGCAAGTGAATCTTGATTTTAACCACATGACAAGTTCCTAAGGGTCTACACAGCTTGACCACACTCAATGCCCATAAGCAGTAAGTAGTAAAAGTGCGGCTCTTAATCTAACAAGCATGTATATATGGCTGTGGTAGGAATTTAAACTCTCATCATATAGGAACTCATCATGCAACATTTTAAAGATTTTCAAAGATAAAATTCTCTAGAATTCTAGCATCTCTAGGAACAGATAAACAGCAGCTCAACCTTCCCATATCATATCCACTAACAACTTAGACTTCAGATCAAGTTCTCTTCCCACTAGTTCAGGTTTAGAGCCAGTTTAATATTATAACAGTTGTGTCTAAACTAGAGAGAGAACAAATTTGAAAATTAGGCAGAGCAACTATTCATCATATCCATGCTAGAGTTTTATTTTCAAGATTCAGTTTAGCATAGCTACTTTATTTATTTATTAAACTAAGCAAATATATATAAACACAAAATATTTATTTGGGTTTTTCATGATTATGCATCTTTTTATTTTAATAAAGCATAGGTATAAATGTAGATAAAAATACTTATCGGGATAAATGGGGGTGCTCTCCCCCAAGCTGGATCTTGACGTAATTTCTTCTGATGTAGCTAGCAGGTGCAGAGGTGTATTTGAATGTCGGCAGCACCCTGACAACGATTAGGATGTCCTCCATCTGCTAGTCTTCCTGAATTCTGTGGAGCTCAAATAGACAACAAAGCTTCGTGGAACTTGATTAAGCGTTAGCATAAATATCTAGCCTTTATCATGTTTGAGCTTCCTTGATAAATGTCACTCTCTATTTTTATTTTCATTTTTATAGAATAGAAAAAATATATTATTATATTTTTTTATGCCACCACAGTGAATGTACTTATGGGTTTTATGCCACTCGCATACTCACATGGGGCTTACTGTTTTCAACATTTTTTTAGACAGAATGAACATGATTAACTGAGCAATAATTAAAGAGAAAATGATAACTACCAAGTTTACCTCTTGGCATGGTGTTCGGTGTTTTTA
The DNA here is from genome assembly GCA_022457205.1 of Saccharum spontaneum. Taxonomy (NCBI): domain Eukaryota; kingdom Viridiplantae; phylum Streptophyta; class Magnoliopsida; order Poales; family Poaceae; genus Saccharum; species Saccharum spontaneum. The sequence goes on along the minus strand of CM039579.1, from coordinate 51,776,140 downwards.
AGTCCTCCGAATAGGACTTCTTTTCTTCTTAGTTGTCCTGGGATTTGGGTGGCGTAGACGGTGGTTCCGGCAGCGCCTCCTCTTCTTGTGTAACTGTCTTCACTTTCCATACCCGACTTGGTGCTTCGGTCTCCTGTTGTGTATCCTCGGGCCTTATGACCTCTCCTTCATAGTCTGCCCATACGTCCTTGATGGTTTTCCTCCTTTGGTTACGGTTACGTCGCCTTCTTCTTGTCCTGATCTGCTTAGAATCTTCAACTATATAGTTAGGGTCATTAAAGTAGCGGCGTATCTTCTCAGAGGGGAAATGCATATGGACTTCTCTGGTTCCAATGTAGATGATTGCTTTGACGGTGCCTAGGAACGGTCTTCCTAGGATGATGGGTGGATCGTACTCGTCGTCTCCCATGTCAATGACCTGAAAGTCTGTATGGACAAAATGATCGTTAATTTTAACAGGGACATCGGTTACTATACCTTCGACCTTTCGGGATGTCTGATCTGCCATCTGGAGCTGAGTGTATGTTGGTTTTAAGGGCATGGTCCCATACAAGAGCTGATAGGTGACTGTGGCCATTATGTTGACGCCTGATCCAGTGTCGCAGAGCGCCTTCTGAAAGGAGTATCCATTGATTGAGCACTCAATGCTTGGCATACCTGGGTCGTCCTTCTTGTTCAGGAAGGGCGACTTGAGTCGACCATCTTGACCTCCTTGAACTACAGTGACCATCTTAGCTGATTCGGTCCATCCTTGGTTGTTCTTGTTCTGCTTGTTCCTCCTGTTGGTCCTCTTTCTTGGTTCATGTTGGGGTTGCTCTGGGATTTGTGTAATCTTGTTCTTGAAGGAAAACGTCTCCTTCCTCCCCTTGATGTTGAAGTTGATCTTTGCAGCGCTGGCGTAGATGACAGCTCCCGAGGTGTTCAGGAATGGCCTTCCCAGAATAACTGGTGACCTCTCATCGGACCCGGTCTCTATCACCACGAAATCAGCTAGAGCGTACGAGGTACCAACTCGGACACACATGTTCTTTAATATTCCTTTAGGAAAGCTTAGTGTCCGATCTGCAAGCTGCAAACACATAGTTGTTTCTGATAAAGGATATGTAAAGAATTTTTCATAGAGTACCCTGGGCATAATGTTGACGCTGGAGCCAAAGTCGCAGAGTGCTTCTGGGAAGTCCACCATGCCGATGGAGATCGGGATGACGGGGCGTCCTGGATCGCCTCTCTTGACTGGCAGAAGGTCATTATGTACTCCGACAGCGGGATTACTCCAATAGTTACCTGCATCAAACATGTCTACAAGATTTGCATATTCTAATCCTTCCGGTTGTGATGGTATACTGAGTTAGTAGCAGGAACAGCAGCAGCTATTTGATTTAACTGAGATTCAATCATTTTATTAAAGCTAATTTGGTTTTTGATGGCAGTAGAGAAATTATCCATTCTATTATTTATGTTTTCTAGTATTTTATCATTGGATGCCAATTTCTTAGACAAGTTATCCATTAGCTTTCCTTGATTAGACACTAACTCTCTCAGGGGTGGAAAATTATTATTGTTATTGTAAGAGTTATTACCTTGATAATTACCTGAGTAGTTACCTGAGTAGTTAGGACTCTGTTGATTCCAACCTTGATTTTGTTGAGGACGGTTGTAGTTGTTGTTGTTGTTGATGTACCTTGCATCCTCAAGCATCTCAGGGCAGTGATTGCCTGAGTGTCCAGTATCTCCACATTCCTCACAAGTCATGTGAGAGTCGTAGACGTTCATGACTTCTCTTTTGTCTCCAGCTTTGTCATCGAGCTTTTTCATGAGTAGGTCTAACTTTGCAGACAGCATGTCTACCTCCTTGAGCTGGTGCATACCTCCACCCTTCTTGCGTGTTTGAGTCCTCTCTTTGTTCCAACCTTGGTTGGACGCCATCTTCTCCACAAGGGCTGTAGCTTGTGGTATGGTGAGTGATAGAAATGCGCCTCTAGCTGTAGCATCCATGGTCTCACGAGCACTAGTGATGAGCCCATGATAGAAAGTCTGCATAAGTAGCCAGCTCTCCATTCCATGATGGGGACATTCTAGGATGTAATCTTGAAAGCGCTCCCATGCTTCTGGAACGGATTCATCATGTTGTTGCTGAAAACTTGTAATCTTCCCACGGAGAGCATTGGTCTTGCCCATGGGAAAGAACTTAGCCAGAAAGTTCGTAGAGCAGAGTGCCCACGTAGTGTTCTTATCCTTCGTCACGTAGAACCACTGCTTCGCTCTCCCCAATAGTGAGAATGGGAAAAGGCGAAGTAGTATGGCGTCTCTGGGAACATCTAATATAGTGAATGTGCTGCAAATCTCTAGGAAGTGCTGGAGATGAGCACTTGCATCTTTGTGCGACTTCCCACAAAACTGGTTGGCTTGTACCATGTTGATGAGCCCTGTCTTGAGCTCAAAGTTCTTGTCGATGGCCGCGGCAGGTCCAGTGCGGATGTTGTCCGTAGTGGGAGCTGAGAACTCGCGGATCGTCTTGTTCGCCATGGCTGCGAACTCTGTTGATAAATTCCGGATGAAACTTCGGCGGTCTTCTGAATTGGATGGAGTGTTGCGTCGAAGTGTTGACTTCTTGAGCTTGGCTCTTGCCCCTCTGATTAATGCTTCGGGGTTGTCAACAAAATTTTCTAGAAGATGTCCTCTATTCATACATCACCCTGCAAAACAATAAGAATGGAAAAATACAGGGTAAATCTGTATGGGAGAATTGATGATCTCAATCACTTAATGATGCGAATGATGACTCAAATTCCGTATTCATTCCTTGTTAGTAAATCAACCTTCCCCGGCAACGGCGCCAAAAATGCTTGTTGGGCATTCTTAACGTCATTACCAAAAGTAGACTTAGTTTTCTAATTCTGATAACGGCGCCAAAAATGCCGAACCTATCCATCATGCCACTTAAGCCAAGTTGTCATCCCCAGCATGACATGAGAGATGCGGTATTGAAATATGCAACTGCTCTTCTAAATAAATAATAAATAAGATCTGCAAGCGCATAGATTAATACCGATGTAGCATTTTAACCGGGAAGTATTCCAGGTATCGTTATTTATATTTTTACCACTGGGAAGGGATTACTAACATCAATGTTGATTATGGAATGGAATATAGGAATGAGTATCAATCATTGCATGTATAAGTGAGAGCATTCATCTATCTCTTGCATACAGGGGTAAGTGTCACATAAAATATAGATAAAGTATGAATGGTGACAAAGATAATTAATCTGATCAGCTAGCCACATATAATAATGATAAGCACCTCAACAGATATTCTAGCAAGTCATTAGCATGGTATTAGGACGAACTACAAGGATATTTCCTAAGTTATTCTTAACTATAAAGTCTAGCATATCATAGTTAGTGCAAGTACACTTGGCAATCATTGCGAGAAAGGACTACGCCCATGCATAGTGATATTATCAAGGAAGATGAGAAACATAGCAATCACTCCCCCGTAATAATGTTGCTCTGCCTGCCTTACACACGGGAGGGGGACTATATAAGAACCAACGAAGCTGTCACCATCGCGGACCACCCCACGATCCGGCATATAAGGTGCAATCGCAGATAAATATGGTCTAAGCACCACGCCTACACAATATTTATCATTTACCCATGGATCCGATGGATAAACGCTATATGATCCTAAACATGTATATAATTCCAATCTAACTAAGCCAAGCGTATAACTACGATAAACTAAGAACAATATAATCGCAAACATAAACAAGTAGAGCATAGTCATAATCAATATATTGAAATAGAACAAAGTTGTATTCATAATATTGAAGAACAAAGATGAACAATGAAGAACAGTAAAGGAATTACCAAGAATCTTCTTGACAGATCTGGAAACCAATCGAACATTGACTCCTTCTAGTTCTAATCCTATGTAGCTATGCTATACTAGAGATCTAGTTGATGTGGTGGCTCTAGGGCTTGATCAGAGACTCTCCTCCTGAGATTAGGGTTTGAGGAATTGAGAATGAGGGAGTGCCTCCTCCAGGGGCCAGGGGTCCTGCTTATATAGCCCCCTCAAGTGAACGTGGGCCGTCGGATCAAACCGACATTAATCGCACGGTTTTCCTTGATCCCTTAGGTCGGTGGAGCATAATCCGCGAGACGGAGCCTGATTGGCTCTCAGGCCAGGGCGGGCGCCCTAGGGAGCAGGGCAGGCGCCCTGCCTCTGGGCCCGTTCGGCCTTCCGTTCGATCTCGTGGCTTCTGGAGTCTTCTAGATGATAGAAAATCGGTGAACACGTTATTATCTCTATGTAAACCCGACGTGTGGGCCTTTCCTCCGTATTTTCTGATAACCCCCTGCAGAAACAAACAAACACCAAAACTCATGGAATTCTGTCAAATAAAACCCTGAGTCTAGGTGTTGGTTGCATTTGGATCCTTTTCTTTATTTATTTGATAACTATATTTGGTACTTAAGGACCGTCAACACATACCAGGCGCTCAAGCTCCATGATCAACAAGTGTCGATGCCCCCTAGCCAACTATCGCTGTGACCCAAGTAAAGCGTAAAGCTTTAACTGATGCCGAGGCTCAGCAAAAACGACAGAAATTTATGCCAGTCCCCGCATCTGCTCCAACACCTGCTAGTCAGCCAACCGATGTAGTTGAACAAGTTGACCCTTCTGCACAAAATGTACCATCGGCCATCATACCCCAAGGGCCAACTATTGATGAAGTCGTAGAAGACATCCCATCGGCCAGCTCTGCCGATCCTTCACATGGCCCCCTTCAAGCTGCTCCTTCTAGCCAGGCCCAAGAAATCACCTTGAAGCAGGTAAACCGATTGACCTAGTCGATTTATAATATCCATATCTATCCTTAGGTAGGATCTCTGACTTCCTTTCCTCTTCACAGGAACAAGATTCTCCCAATAGCTTGTTTTCTTTCGCTATCGACATTTCCGATGATGTGGAGAAGAAGCGAGTTCTTCCCTAGCATTGGGGACGATATCGGCAGAAATTTATGCCAAGCTGGAATCCCTTTTGGATCTGTTACAACAAGATACTGCTCAGTTGGTAAATGATTGAAATCCTGTAAAAACCATCTTCAAGACAATCCATGGCCAAGTTCCTGCCGATGTCGAAGAAACTCTCTTCCCAGCAGTCCATCTAGAGAGCCGACAACTACAATATCAACGGGCTGCTCACCGTATCACCGATAGAGCAGCTCAAGCCCAGCTCAAGGAAGAGATGCTGCAGCTAAAACAAACTGCCGATGAGAAGCACAAGAGCATTAGCAACTTGTAGACCTCAGGTGCCGATCTTAAGCAGAAGATTCTGGATCTATCGGCAAAGAGGGCAACTCTTCTAGCTGAACTGGAAGAAGTTGAAACAGCCCTAACTCACGCCAGGCAAGAAGAAGATCAGCTCCCTGACGTCATCAAAGCCCTTCAGCAAGAAAGGGATGTCCAAGCTCGCAAGGCCTTGGCCTTGAAGAAGAAACTCAAGCCTGTGGAAGGGGTTGCCGATGAAGATGCTAAAGAATTGAAGGAAGCCAATGAGATTCGCCTGCGTGCAATATCGGCTATCCAATCTTTGTTAAATCTGTAATTCTCATTTAGTGCATCGGCAATCTATGATACATCGATACTTTGTTCAACTCTAGCCAATAGGATTGTTATCGGTAATTACACTTTTATGCATCTATCCAGATACTAGGGTAATATTTCTTTAAATATTTTCCATTTAATGCTCTGGGAAACACAACCCCTTCGAGGGTTTCGAGAATATATGCATTACCAGGAACAAATTGATTTATCCAATACGGACCCTCCCAATTAGGCGACCATTTTCCAAACTTTGAACTTTTAGTCCCAATCGGTAAAATCAACTTCCAAATCAAATCCCCATCGACAAACTCCTTTATCTTCACCTTCTTGTCATACCATCTGTCTACTCTTTTCTTATTCTCTTCGATGCTAACTAAAGCCTTTAACCGATGACCTGCCACATCTTCCAACTCATCTTTCATAAGGGTATCATAGTCATCGGCTGTCAATTGATCTTGAGAATGTATTCGCCTAGAGCCAGTTTTAATCTCCCAAGGCAACACTGCGTCGTGTCCATATACCAACTGATAAGGTGTTACCTTAGTTGCACCATGACACGACATCCGATATGACCACAAGGCTTCATTTAATACCGTATGCCACCTCTTAGGATTTTCTTTAATTTTGCTCTTAATGAGCTTGATAATCCCTTTGTTAGAAGCCTCAGCCTGACCATTAGCTTGGGCATAATATGGAGAAGAATTTAAAACTTTAATCCCCATACTCACAACAAACTCATGAAATTCTCCCGATGTAAACATGGTACCCTGATCGGTAGTGATGGTTTGAGGAATACCAAATCGGTAAACAATATGCTCTTTCACAAAATCAATCATATTAGCCGATGTCACCTTTTTCAAAGGAATTGCTTCAACCCATTTTGTGAAATAATCGGTAGCAACCAGAATAAATTTATGCCCCTTACTCGATGGCGGATAAATCTGACCGATAAGATCAATAGCCCAACCCTAGAACGGCCAAGGCTTAATTATGGGGTTCATAGCTGATGCGGGTGCTCTTTGAATATTACCAAAATTTTGACATTCCTGATATCCTTTAAAATATTTAAAACAATCTTCGAGAATAGTCGGCCAATAATATCCATTTCTTCTGATCATCCATTTCATCTTGAAAGCCAACTGATGAGCCCCACACACTCCTTCATGAATCTCACCCATCAAGCTTTTTAATTCATCACTGCTAACACATCTGAGTAAAACTCCATCTATGGTTCGATAATATAATTCATCATCAAGGAGCACATACTTGGTAGCTTGGAATCTTATACATCTTTCAACCTTTTTAGTTGGATCCTTTAAATAATCAACAATTTCCTTTCTCCAGTCATCGGTATCGACTACCGATGTTAATACTTCTTGAATAGGTTGATACCCTGAGGCATACTGAGCTAATCGATTAGTCTCTTCATTATGCAATCGAGAAACATGTTCCAGATGAAAATTCCTAAACCCTTTCAACAATTGCAGACATTTCTCATAATATGAAATTAAAACTTCACTTCGGCATTCATAAATTCCAGCCAACTGATTTATAACTAGCATAGAATCACCAAAGATTTCAACAGCATCAGCACGTATCTCCTTAAGCAATTCTAACCCTTTTATCAAAGCTTGGTATTCAGCCTGATTGTTTGTCGATGTAGCAACAATCGGCAATGAAAACTCATACTTTCTCCCCTGAGGGGAAATTAACACAATGCCGATACCTGCTCCTTCACCACATGTAGACCCATCGAAGAAAAGTGTCCAAGGAGCAATCTCCAGAGAGTCCACTGTATTGCAATGTTGAGTGACAAAATCAGCCATAACCTGCCCCTTAACTGCCTTAGCCGATTCATAACATATGTCTAATTCTGATAACGCTAAAATCCACTTGCCAATTCTACCACTTAATATCGGCATCGACAGCATATATTTGACCATGTCGTCTTTGCATATGACAGTACACTCAGCTGATAGCAAATAATACCTCAACTTAATACAAGAAAAGTATAGACATAGACATAATTTCTCGATAGCCGAATACCTAGTTTTAGCATCTACTAACCGTCTACTCAAATAATAAATAACACGTTCTTTCCCCTCAAATTCTTGAATAAGAGCTGAACCGATAACAGTATCATCAGTTGACAAATACAATCTGAAAGGTTTCCCGTGTTGAGGTGGAACTAGCACTGGAGGATTTGTTAAGTATCTCTTAATTTCATCTAGGGCTAACTGTTGCTCATCTCCCCATCTAAATTCCTGATCGACTTTTGCTTTCAGTAACGAACTGAAAGCCTTGATCTTACCCGACAGATTAGATATGAATCTCCTAATGAAATTAATCTTACCGATCAAAGATTGTAATTTAGTTTTATTGGCAGAAGCAACCACCTTGTTGATTGCCTCAATAGACTTCCTACTAATTTCAATGCCCCGCTGATGCACCATAAAACCTAAGAATTGTCCTGCCGATACACCAAATGCACATTTATTAGGATTCATCTTTAGTCCATGCTTCCTTGTGCACTCCAGTATCTTTCGTAGATCGGTTAGATGCTTTGTGATATCTCCAGACTTAATCACTATGTCATCGATGTAGATCTCTACTAATGTGCCGATGTATTCATGAAAAATAAAGTTCATAGCTCTTTGATAAGTAGCACTGGCATTTTTCAAACCAAACGTCATAACTATCCATTCAAATAATCCCACATGACCTGGACACCTAAAAGCAGTCTTGGGAATATCTTCTTCAGCCATGAATATTTGATTATAACCTGCATTACCTTCCATGAAGCTGATAATTTGATGTCCTGCTGCAGCATCAATCAACAAATCAGCAATCGGCATTGGATAACCATCCATCGGTGTGGCTTTATTGAGATTCCTAATATCAATACAAACACGAAGTTTCCCATTTTTCTTATAAACAGGAACCACGTTAGAAATCCACTCTGCATATCGACACTGTCGAATAAACTTTGCCTCAATTAATTTAGTTATTTCAGCCTTAATATCAGGAAGTATATTAGGATTGTATCGGGGCGCTGGCTACTGATGTGGCCGAAATCCAGACTTAATAGGCAACCGATGTTCAACTATCGATCGGTCTAATCCAGGCATTTTAGTATAATCCCAAGCAAAGCAATCTTCATACTCTTTTAATAAATTGACTAATTGCTGTTTACACTTGGAATCTAACTTAGCACTAATAAAAGTAGGCCTTGCCCTATTACCATCACCAATATCTACTTCTACTAAATCATCAGCCGATGTAAACCCTTGACCTAATTTTCCATCATCGGCAAACCTATCCATTAAAATTCTTCTTCAGAACCGACTGCTAGGATCGGTGGAATTTCATAATCGGCAACCTTGAGGAACTCTTTTTTCCCAAGCTTCTCCTGATATGCACTTGGTTCGTTCATAAGTATTTGATTCTGCCGATGCGATGATGTAAGAAGAATCTCTGGGAACAACTTCAATTTTATCCCCAATCCATTGTATGTGGCACTGATGCATTGTAGAAGGAACACAACAATTAGCATGAATCCAATCCCTTCCTAGAAGCAGATTATATGCACCCTTGCCATTAATAACAAAGAATGTCGTTGGTAAGGTTTTGCTGCCGATGGTCAACTCAACGCACACTGCCCCTTTAGCCGGTGACACATTGCCTTCAAAATCCTTTAGCATCATATCCGTTTTGGTTAAGTCTTGATCTCCCTTACCAAGTTTCCGATACATCACATAAGGCATAATATTAATCGCAGCTCCTCCATCAATAAGTATCTTAGATACAGGTTGCCCATCAACTCTGCCTTTCACAAACAAAGCCTTGAGATGCTGTCTCTCATCATCGGTAGGTTTCTCAAAAACAGCCATCATTGGATCTAGCATTAATTGAGCTATTTGGTCAGAGAAAACAGCTTCTTCCTCATTATCAGAGAGTGCCAAAAATTCCATCGGCAACATAAATACCATATTGACATCTGCCGATGGGCCTTTATTTTTGTGCTTTATTTGCCACTGCTCATTGCCAGATCTCTCATTGGAGGAATTCTCTTCTCGGTATAAGTCCTCTTGATGCTCTCGCTGCATCCTCCTTTTCTGTGTCTTTGTCAAACCTTCTGGGCACCATTGAGGGAGTTTAGTTTTCCAAACTGGCTGATAATAGGTCCTAGTTGACCCTACACGACGTATATTAGGATCCCTGTAAAATATTTCTTCATCAGGAACTCTTGCGTTTGCCATCTCTTCAAGCTCCTCTTGGTTCCTCGGAAAATATACAGCGCGTTTACCAAGCCTCTCATGTACACTAAGCCTGTCCCCCAGCCTATCATGTACCGATGCTTTACTTCTGATTGGCTCATTGATAGACAAACCCTGATTGCCAGGTTGAAACCTCCTTTCTGAACGATTAACTCCATAATAACCATTGCACTCTGGGCAATTTTCAACAGTAGGTAATTTAATACCTTCTTCCCAACAATGAATAAAAAACGGACACCTCCAATGATCCTTATGCCGATTCCACTCTTCTCGGCGTCTCTCTTCTTACTGTTGTCGATATCGGTCCCTTCGCTGACGCCAGCCCTCCTATTGCCTTCGATGGATAATCACAATGCCAGATCGAGGAGGCTTTCCAGAATTGCTACTTTCTCCCAGCAGCCCCTTGCTTTTTGCATGATCGGTAGTTATCCAATGTTAGGGATCCACTGATGCGTTTTTCTCAGCAGCTTCTAATGTCAACACCTTAGTCTTTCCTTCAGCATCCAACATATTTGCTGGAAAAGGATGTTGATCAATTTTCATCGGCTTCTGGATCTTGGAATTACCAAATTTAATTCTCAAAGATTCAATAGCTAATTGTAACTGTTGCCTAAACACTTTGCACTCATTTGTACTGTGTGAAGTTGCATTGTGCCATTTGGAATACAACATTTTCTTCAACTCTTCTGCCGATGGGATCACATGATTAGGTGACAGCTTAATCTGGCCCTCTTGAAGCAGAAGATCAAATATCTTGTCGGCTTTGGTGATATCAAAAGTAAACTTCTCTGGCTCTTTTTGACCAAATGGACAAGATATCGGCTTTTTATTTTTAACCCACTCAGCTAAACCGATAACTGGCTCTTAATCTAAATCAGAATCTTCTACCTCTCCGACAAATGAAACCTTCTTGTTCCAATTCCTTTTGGATTCAAAAACCCTAGTATCTTGATCAGAAATCCTTTGAACGAGATGACTCAGGCTTTCGAACTCTTGAGAAGCATATCTGTCCTTAAGGTGTGGCAATAATCCTTGGAAAGCCAAATCGGCAAGTTGCCGATCATCCAGTACCAGGCTATAACACTTATTTTTCACATCTCGTAGCCTTTGCACAAAGCCTTCCACCGATTCATCATTACGCTGTCTCAATTTTACCAAATCAGTAAGCTTCTTTTCATGAACTCCAACAAAGAAATATTTATGAAATTGCTTTTCTAGATCAGCCCAAGTAATAATAGAATTTGGCGGTATTGAAATAAACCATGTGAATGCTGATCCAGACAAAGATGATGAAAACAAATGAACTCTTAATTCATCTCTGCTAGCTGCCTCTCCACATTGAATAATGAAGCGATTAACATGTTCCATGGTTGATGTATCATCTTGCCCAGAGAACTTAGTGAAATCTGGTACCTTGTACCGATTTGGGAGAGGAATTAAATCATATGCCGGATGGTATGGAGTCCGATAAGAATAAGTATTGACCTTGGGTTTTATCCAAACTGATCCTCCATATTCTCTGCTATTTTATCGGCCCAAAAAGCATCAACCTCTTGTTTACGATATGGCTGAATTTCTACACGAGGTACTTGCTGATATCCCTCTGCGTATCTTTGTGGCCCACGATCTCCAGCAATCGGCATATTTGCCATTACTTGTGGTCCATTAACCTGCTGGAAAGGATTCATCGGCTGAGCTGCCGATGTTTGATTCTGAAAACCAGCTTGCATATGACCTTGATGAATCCCTGCAACTTGCTGATTTGGCTGAGCTGTGTGTTGAGTAGGACACTGCCCTGACCAACTATTATTAGCGTTCATCGGTACAAAATTTGCCGATGGCTGGTAATTTGCTGGCATTGCTGGATAATTACAACCAGCTTGAGGCATGAACTAGACTCCAGGTTGACTTATAGCAGGAGCCTTCTGTTGCATCGGTAGCAAGTTTGCCGATGGACTTGAATTAGATGTTTGACCCAATGGCATCTGGAAACTTCCTAGAGTTGGTTGCACAGTAGTTGCTATAGTATATTGAGGCACTTGAGCTATCGGCGAACCAGTCGATGGCATAGGAGCTTTTCCTACTGTATCAAACACTTGAGGTAACCCAGGGTTAAAAACATATGGCTCTGGAGGCATACCGTATCCCCACTAATCAGTAGGAATCTGGTTATTCTGTGGCATAGGACTTGATAAAGCCGATGCCGATAGATCTGTATTAAGCTGAACTCGTCCTGATAATACTAAATCTGATTACATCGGTGTAGATTGCATGTTAGATAAGCCTGCTGATACTGGAGGGGAAGAAACTTCTGTACCCACAACGGCTGGGGGAGCCGATGGAGTATTAACAGATGCTGGCTTTGGTTGATGATAGACAGGCCCAACATAAAGCGGTGACGCTTGCCCTTCTTTGAAAGTTCAAACCATAGCATTATGAACAGTATTGGACAACACATTGGAGTGATTAATTAAAGCATGATTTACTGCAGAATTAACCATCTCTTGAAGTTTACCCGGATTAGAATCAAAGGTAACTTGCCGAGGCAACGACAAATCTTGCTTCTGGATGACTTATCCACTCTTGTTCAAGCTGAATGACTTCAAGCAAAGCTGTCTATATTCTTATATAGCCTTTTCCATAGCTTGCTTTTGTTCTTCCTTAAGATCTTCTTCTGATACTACGATGATGTTCCCCGCATCGATCTCAGGATTGAACATATTGATCATATCTATCCCACCGAGCGTGCCAAAAGATGTGTTGATGCAAAAGTGGATCTGCAAACACAAGGGGCTAATACCCGAAATCGATATCCAAAGCGTGCCAGTCGATTTGACCTGTTAATCGACAAGGATGAAGATACGAGCACTTTGGCCCTGACAACAGTGATACGCCCGGAAGTCACGGCCAAGAGGTACTCACGCAAAACTCGAGGATCGTCGAAGATTGCACTGAAGTGATGCAGCTCGCCGAATCGATGAGAACTCGTGAAAAAGGAAAAATATGCAAATTGACGAAGTCGCCGAAAAGTAAATAGATGTAAATAAGAATAAAAGCTGGTTTTTGATATTGATTGATTGATTCTCATTACATTGCCCTTCACTCTATATTTATACCCTGATTTATAGAAACGTAACCAAATACGACTAGGACACTAAATCCAAATCTAAGGAAACACATGACTCTTATACAAATTAGACTCTAATAAACATAGAAAAGGAAATTAATTCCTATCTAATCCCTTGTCCGCCTAAATTACGATGGAATTCCCATCGACCTCCTTTCCATCGGCACACTCCCTGTTTCATCGGCAGCAGCCTTCAAGCCTTCTTTCATCGGCACACTCCCTATTTCATCAGCAGCAGTCTTCAAGCCTCCTTCATCGGCATCGGCAATAATATCCTTAACCTTATCGGCAACACCTCAATCCAACCTAACCTCTCCATACACGGCCACCATTCATCGGCAGCCTTCTTCACAAGCTGTCTTTCATCGGCTATCAACATACATAATAACTTTTCTCCTACTGATTAGCCCACTCTGACCATCTTGACATGTGCCAAAAAACGGTGTCAACAGTGATTTTTGGGTTTCGGTAAAACTGGGATGTTACAATTCTTATCTTATGCTTTTGTCTGAGGATGTCACTTATGCTAGCAATGTATTTGGAACTTATATTATTGTAACCATTTGAAAGCAATGTTGTTTTCTCTAATTGGTTTTGACACCCGAGCTTGTGCTATCTTTTGTGAACTCATTTGTAATATTATTTCCACTGCAACTCCATGTATGTGATGTGTATTTACTTAATCTATTATGGTCTTGGTTGTGAAGTTGATTTAACGAGGTCCTTTGTGACACTTGACGGACTACTGGCTCTATATGAGTGCAAGTATGTTTGTATCAACGTGTTAAACAGGGATAGTTGTACTTGAACTTGTATAAAATTGGGCACTATCACACTTCCCTCATGGGGAAAGGTCGGACCTCACTTTGATTGGATTGACGCTTTCTTGGGGGCTGAGCGCCTGGATGGAGGGGCCAGCCGAGCCATTATCGCTGCCAGGAGTCTTGGCCGCCTTGCCGATGCTCGGTTAGTCGAGCACTGCTGCCACCTTGGCTACTCCTTTCATCGGTGCCCTTCATGCAATGCGGCCAGGGCCATTGGGAGCATAGGGGCGACGAGCATGGCCACTTGGTCAACATAGTCCTGCTCATAGTAGTAGGCTTGCTCAAAGCTGCCCTCGACAGTGATGATTCCCTTCAGACCAGGCATCTTGAGCTTTGAGTAGGTGTAGTTGGGGACAGCCATGAACTTGGTGAAGCATGGCTAGCCCAGGAGAGCATGGTAGATGCCAGGGAAGTCAACCACCTCAAAGATGAGCGTCTCCTTGTGGAAGTTATCTAGCTAGCCAAAGGTGGCGTTGAGCCAGATGCGCCCGAGGGGCATGGCCTCCTTCCCTGGGATGATCCCGTAGAACGATGCCTTATTGGGGCACAGACTGCTCCATGGGATGTCCATCTTGTTGAGGGTGTTGGCATATTGTATGTTGAGGTTGCTACCCCCGTCCATCTGTACCTTGGTGAGGCGCATGGTGCCCATGATCGGGTTGACCACGAGCGGGTAGCGCCCCGGGTGTGGAACACGATCAGGATGATCCTCTTGGTCAAAGGTGAAGGCCATCAGTGACCATCGGAGCCACGTTGAGGCAGTGAGGGTGTGGATGATGTTCACCTCCTACTCAATGATGCAACGCTGTCGGTGGGATTCATATGCTTGGGAGCCCCCGAAGATCATGTGGCAACGATCAGCCTCAGGAAACTTGGCGTCGTCCTCTAGGGTGGCGTCTGTCGGCTCACTGGCCTTGTGGGTAGGCTTCTAGGCCTTGCCTTGTTGGCTGAGGGTGCCACGGATGTATCCCCTAATGGTGGCACAATCTTTGAGGAGGTGCTTTGCCTATCCGCTGTGGAAAGGGTAGGGGGCCTCGAGCACCTTCTCAAAGTGCTCGGGGCGTGCGCTGCGCCGCAATGCTGAGGTCTAGCGGCAGGGTTGCCACAACCACCATCTCCTCCCCACGGTGCTTCTAGTCCTTGTTCCTCTTGTTGCGGTGGCACTGGGATGAGGTGGGGTCATCACTGCCGTCTCCACCACTGAGATGGCCGGTGGCCTTGGCCTTATCATTGAAGTTGGCCCTGATAGGCTGCTCACTAGTGGCATACTGGGTGGTGACGTCTAGGAGCTCCTGTGTCATGTGCAGGGTCTCGCGGCTAAGCACATGGACGAGAGCCTCACAGGTCATGACACAGACAAAGGCGTTGATCATGTCGGCATCGATGATGTTGGGGAGCTCATTGTGCTTCTTGGAGAAGTGATGGATGTACTCCCAAAGGGTCTCGCTGCCCTCTACCTATAGTTACAGAGGTCCTAGGAGTTACCTAGGCAGGTGTAGGTACCTTGGAAGTGGCCGATGAAGACCGAACAGAGATTGGCCTAGCAACGGATGTTGCTGGGCTCGAGCTGCTCGAGCCAAGCTCTGGTCAAGCTCAATAGAAGTAGGGGAAGGTACTGGATGGCAAAGTCATTGTCCGACCCCCGTCCTTCATGGCGAGGCAGTAGTCCTCTAGCCTATAGTCCAGGTTGGTCTCGCCATCGTACTTGGAGATGTGCGTTAGTGGCCAAAAATGCCTAGGGTAGGGAGCTGCCCGGATCACTGCCCCGAACACTAGGGGACCAAAATGATCTGGGGCGGCGCCCCCACCCCATCGCTCAGAGGTACGGGACTATGCTTGAGCATGGTGCCTGGCCTCAATGGTGTCAACATCGTGGTCATCGCTAATCTGGTGGTGTGCGGGGGGATGCTGAGGAGAAAGGTCATGCCTTCGCTCCTGGTGAGGCTTGGCACCCCAAGTGCGAGGCCGGTCAGAGCTGTTACCACAGGTGTTGCCATTGCTCCCCACCCTGCCTATGATGCGTGAATGTCGAAGTGGTCCTTGTTGGTGATGGTCGTCGGCTAGGACGGCCTAGAGAGCACGGCACGATTCTAGGAGGCAAAACTGTTGGCATGCTGCTCGAGGGCAATGTGGAGGAGCCGCTTCGCCTCGTTCAGCTGCTCATTGGTCTTTAGGTCTAGTGTGTCAGAGATGTCCTCCAGTTGGCAGGCGGCGACCGCCATGTTGTAGGCCGCACGGGGAAAGCAGAGGCCACTGGGAGCCCCCGTGCGGGCATCGTCATCGTCACCAAGAGGGTGCGCAGCTCGTTGTTGTGCAAGGTCCTACCTTTGGTGCTCAAGCTCTGCCTCGGTGGTCTCCAGGTCCACCTGCCGAGCTCGCAGGCGTTCCTCCTTCTCCTGAAGGTAGGCCGATCGGCTGCGGGGACTGTGGTCCGGCGGCATGAGCCCGAGTGCCTCCTCGACAAGAACCTCGCCATCGATGTGGTAGCACATGCAAGTCGAAGTGTAGCAGTCAATGTCGTTGGAGTCATTCTTTGGGCCGTTCCCTGAAAGGATCTCGAGGAAGGTGCGCAGTGAGGGGACGTCGGTCCTGGCCATGCCAGAGAGGATGGTGCTCGTTAGCGCATCGTGGTTGATGAGGTGCTCTAGCTCTAGCTAGAAGGATGTTGTTGCATTTTGGATCACAAAAGGCAGGTCTAGGAGGCAGTACCAACAGAAGCCGTCAGGTGGCGGGAGCACCTCACTAGTGGCGATCTAGTGGTGGACGTTGGCCAACATGTAAAACATCTGGCGGTGGTCTGGCACGGTGGGTTTGGGCCCTGACCGCATCGGATCTATTGGACCAGGAGCTCGAGATCTGCTCCTAGAAGTCCCCTTGGAGGGGGCGACGCTGGGGGCTCATTGCCCGTCGGTGCGGCCCCGTGGAATGGATGAAGCTCACTGTAGCAGTCGGTGATGTACGTTAGTCTCCCAAAGTTCAAGACCTGGCCCCGAGCAAAGGTGTTGGCCATGATGGAGAACTCATCGGGGAAGCGAACACCGCCGTCTGGGGCGGCACCGCTTGCTCTGGCAACAAGGTGTGTAGCTTTGGCCACCGCCCACCGTAGAGCCTGAATCACACTTGACGCTGCCCCCTTCCTGGCACGCCAGCTATCACGGGGTCAAAACCGTGGCAGGCATAATTATTCGAGTCGGTGTTAGAGTATGAGTCTCCGGTGGCTTAGGTGGACTCAAGAACACAAGAATCACAGAGAGGATGCAATGGTTTATCCTGATTTGGGCCAATCGATGCCCTATGTCCAACAGTTGATGATTTGGTAGGGGTTAGCTTCGGTGCTAATCCTAAGGTTGCCTCACCGCCCATGGAGTCTTTCCCACATCAGAGAGGAGGAACGACGAGATGCGGTGGAGGACCTCTTGGTTCCCCTATCTAGGTTGCTCTACTCTCGGTGCTGAGTAGGAGCGGATGGAATGGAATGTCTTGGGTTCTCCCTTTTCCCCCTCTAGGTCCGACCTTATCCCTTATATAATGAGATAGGTTGGGTACATGGCGGTTTAGAGAGATAAGTCTATGGTCTACATGCGCCAGAGTCAAGGGAGGTCTTGCTGTGGTGCTCTATGGACCGCGGCGGTGTTGGAGCCGAAGAAGCCTTGGGCATTGTCCGGCTACTTTGTTCTAACACTCTACATGTCAGGCTATGTCGGCTTAGACTGGCCTCCCCTAGGTGAATGTTCTGGAGTCTTCTTGGTGGCGAAGGAAGTCGGCTTCAGGGGCTAACGCACGGGCATGAGAGCCGCCCAGTACCTGGAGGCCATGGGAAGCTTGTCTTCTTATGTCACACCCTGTGCGTGACCCTGTCACGGAAGTGGCCCCACAAGGCCACGCCCAGAGCACGGTGTTTGGGAGCCCCCGAGCCTCGATGGCATGGGGCTTGTCTTCTTGCGCTCGAGCCTTGGCTGGCGTTGCAAGCTAGGAAGGAGCCAAGGCCTGAGCTCGAGTGTGTCGTCGATCAGGAGCCCGAGGCCTGGGCGAGCCCCTGAGCCCTGTGCGGGGGCTACGCCGTGCCCAAGCTCGGTCAAGTTTCTTCATCGGAGGGTGCGCGCGAGCATACCCAATGAGTATAGCCCTCGAGCCCTTAGGTAATCCTAGCGGGGTCGGTCGAGGGTCTCTTCGATCAGAAACTATTGATCCTGAGGCTTAACATATCCATATGTCTGTGGGGGTATAAACCCCTATACCCTTACGGCTAGACATGGGCAGGCCCAGACCGGGCGGTCTGGCCCATTACATGATGACGCGCAAGCCAGATCATCGAGATGGAGTCTCGCGCAAGGCATCAAACCAGACTTGGAGGTCAAGCAAGGTCTTGGTTGGTTAGGTTAGGAATCCTTATCCGGCTCCATATGGCAATTGTAACCAGCTAGGATTAGTTTCCATATCTGTAACCCTGCCTCCCAGACTATATAAGGAGGGCAGGGGACCCCCCTCAAAAACATCGAAACATACTTGTTGATGCAAAAGTGGATTTGCAAACACAAAGGGCTAATACCCGAAATCGATATCCAAAGCGTGCTAGTCGATTTGACCTATTAATCGACAAGGATGAAGATACGAGCACTTTGGTCCTGACAACAGCGATATGCCCAGAAGTCACGGCCAAGAGGTACTCACACAGAACTCGAGGATCGTCGAAGGTCGCACTGAAGCAATGCAGCTCGCCGAATCGATGAGAACTCGTGAAAAAGTAAAAATATGCAAATTGACGAAGTCGCCGAAAAGTAAATAGATGCAAATAGGAGTAAAAGTTGGTTTTGATATTGATTCATTGATATCTTATTACATTGCCCTTCAATCTATATTTATACCCTGATCTACTGAAACATAACCAAATATGACTAGGACACCAAGTCCAAATCTAAGGAAACACATGACTCTTATACAAATCAGACTCTAACAAACATAGAAAAGGAAATCATCTCCTATCTATTTCCTTGTCCGCCTTAATTACGATGGAATTCTCACTGACCTCCTTTCCATCGGCATACTTCCTATTTCATCGGTAGCAGCCTTCAAACCTCCCTTCATCGGCATCGGCAATAACATCTTCAACCTTAGCAACGCCTGAGTCTAAATCAACCTTTCCATCGGTCACCACCATTCATCGGCAACCTTCTTCACAAGCTAATTTTTATCGGCCGTCAGTATATATAGTAACTCTGCTCCTGCCGATTAGCCCACTCTAACCATCTTGACACGTGCCAAAAAATGGTGTCAACACATGCCCCCCAATTTCGGAGTATAAAACATTGATGCTTCGAAATTTACTCCAGATAATACTTGCCTTCACCCATTTATCTTAACCCATTCTCCAAGCATAACATAATTTGTTACTAAATCCAATCAAATCTAGTTTTGATTCAAGCACCTCAGTAAATATCGCATAATTTCTAACCATTCTTGCCCCGATTATGGTTAAGATACCAAAACAATAACCCATCGGCAAGATCTTAATATAATAACGCCGCTATTTTTAAATCTAAAATATCTTGTACCGAGATCTCTTCCAAGTCGTGATTACTTGCCATCAAATCTTATGCACAATCCCTTGATTATCGTGCGAACAGTTACCATATCCATCTGAACCACCTCGACTCACACGCGCGCAGCATGGAAATAAATCAAGAATACCCCTACTCTGAGCTGCCTATAAATAGATTTCTCCGGAACACTCGTCTTCTACCCTCAAACTCCAACCTTTGACATTCTCTCTTTCCGGCGGCGACTCCGACGAACAAACACGCGACCTCAATCCAACGAGAACTCCTTCCAGCGTCAACCTCAAGTCCCCAGTCTGTGCCCTAATCCTCTTCAGAGCAATGGCGATCAACTTCGACGTCCCTGCGGTTCGTTCTACTTCCATTACTTTTACCCTGATTCCTTTGGTCTTTGTGAGTTCATACAGTTGGTAATTTTTTCCTCTTTTTTCTATTCTTTTGATCCTCCAAACTTAGGAACTACGCAACAAATTGGTTATTCCAACCGATCAACCGCACTTCCAATGCCTAGGTCCAATGGGCAACCCAGATCCAACCGATTTAATTAACGCAGAGGTTAACAGAATCCCCTTTAGAGCCCAGAATTTTTCTCTGAATCTATGGAAAGACACATTCTGATCCTGGCCCAAAACCACCAAAGGGTGGAAAGATTGGTATTTGAGGGTAAATGGATCAATGCAGGTGTACTGGGCAGAACGAAAGATAGACCAATGCATTAGGCTATCTATTGCCGATATGCAGAAAAATGAATCAATGATGATTGCTGCTGCTTATTTCTAGTCAGACACAACAAACACCTTCATATTTGGACATGGCCCAGCCACCCCCACTCTTGCCGATGTATACATGCTTACTGGCTTGGATATCTCAACTGTCGATGAGGGCTCCATCTATGGCAGGAAAGCTGAACATAGAGTGAATACCCGCAACATTGGTGGCTGGACAGGATACATTCAAGAATACCGAAGGACCAGGACAGTTAACCAGAGGGAACACGCCACATTCTTGAATATGTGGTTAGAAAAATTTATCTTCTGCGGTCGATCGGTAGGACCAACCAACGCCTTCCTCCTCATGGCTGAACTCTTGGCCAATGGTGTAAGGTTCCCGCTTGGCCGATACCTTCTAAGCTGCACCTATCACCTCCTTCACCAAGTGTCTCAGAAACTCTTGCTTGGCGAACCCATCAGCAATTTAGGAGGCCCCTGGTGGTTTATCAACATGTGGCTAAATGCCCATATGCACAAACGCCTGCAATGGGACTTCTTCGCCCAAGAGTTCCCATGAGAAATCACCGAAGACTACGTCCTTGGAGATGAGGAATCGGCAACACGCCCACCTCTCAATTTTGGTGAAGCCATAATTGTCCTCCCTGGAACAGAAGCCAATGAAGATCAGATCGGCAGATTCTTCCAAAACTTCTATAATGGTCTTCCTCGTGACCATAGGGCTTGGGTACCCTATATCGATGAAGAAAACAAGTTCCCCCTTCTCTTCAACTTTGCCGATGACGAGCTGAACCAAGATAATGAGCCCATGATGGCCATCATTACTCCTAGGGCAATCCCAGTGAAGACATTTGGTAGCGGGAAAAATACCAATACCACTTATGAGTTCTACAATCCATCGGCAGTATCCCGTCAAATGGCTTTTGGGCAACTGCCAATCAAACTCTGCTTTGCCGATGTGATCAAGCCCAGAGAAACAATCACCAGTGGAATAGAATGGAGCAGGGTAGTGAGACTTTCCCCCGATGCCAATATCTCAGACGTCGATCTTTCCATCTGGTCACCAGCATCTTTCATCACTGAATCATATAAGCAATGGTGGCGAGAATGGAGGGGGCAATTATTTGCAACATCCGCCCACACATATCGGCACATGATCGACCCTGGATACGCCATTCCCGATGATGCAGTAAGTTTCTTTAACTCCCTTCTCTTTTTTTCATTCATATATCGGCAGCTAACTTTTTCGTGATAGGTCGACGATCCAGTACCATCTATGAGCAAGAGTGGGAAACCCTTCGACCTTCGACCTGTTTCCCCAATATCACCGATCGGCTACAACCCCCCACCCTAGCTGCTTTAACTCACCAGAGGACCCGTGCCAAGACTATCACCTCTAGATCAAAACTGGCAACAGCTAGGGCTACTCCATTGGCTGCCGCTACAAGCCTAATTAAGGCATTTAAGGTAATAACCTTGTTTATTTCTACTCATGCTGATACGAACTATATTAACATTAACCATCAGGGTGTAAGAGCCGCTGCTAGATCATCATCGGCAATCCCTCCAACATCAAGCACCACTACCTCCAGCCAACCTTTAGAGGTATTCCTTTAACTTTACATTTCATCTGTTAAACATCAAATCTCACACTTGTTTTGCAGCAACAAATGGGTACATCGGCCAGCATACCAAGCGCTCAGGTTCTGCAAACAACAAGTGCCGATGCCCCCTAGCCAATCATTGATGAGACCCAAGTAAAGCGCAAAGCATCAACAGATGTCGAAGCTCAGCAAAAACGACAGAAGTCCATGCCAGTCCCCACATCTGCCCCAACATCTGCAAGCCAGCCAGTCGATGTAGCTGAGCAAATTAACCCTTCTATACAGAGTATACCATCGGCCATCATACCCTAAGGGCCAACCACTGATGAAGTCACAGAAGACATCCCATCGGCAAGCTCTGCCGATCCTCCACATGGCACCCTCCAAGCCGCTCCTTCCAGCCAAGCATAGGAAATCGCCTTGAAGAAGGTAAGCCGATTGACCTAGTCAATTTATAATATTCATATCTATCCTTAACTGACTTTCTTTCTTCTCCCCAGAAACAAGACTCTCCCAATAGCTTATTTTCCTTCGCTATCGATGTTTCCGATGATGATGGAGAAGAAGCAAGCTCTTCCCTCGCACTAGAAACAATATCGGCAGAAATCTACGCCAAGTTAGAAGCTCTCCTGGATTTGCTACAATAGGATACTGCTAAATTGGTGAATGATTCAGATCCTACAAAGGCTATTTTCAAAACAATTCGTGGCCAAGTTCCTGCCGATATTGAAGAAACCCTCTTCCCAGCAGTCCATGTAGATAGCCAACAATTGCAATATCAACGGGCTGCTCACTGTATTGCCAATAGAGCAGCTCAAGCCCAGCTCAAGGAAGAAATGCTGCAGCTAAAATAGATTGCCGATGAGAAGCACAAGAGTATCAGCAACTTGCAGACCTCAGGTGCCGACCTCAAGCAGAAAATTCTGGATCTATCGGCAAAGAGGACAGCTCTACTAGCTGAATTAGAGGAAGTTGAAACAGCCCTAACTCACGCCAGACAAGAAGAGAATTAGCTTCCTGATGTCATCAAGGCCCTCCAGCAAGAAAGAGACGTCTAAGCTCGCAAAGCCTTGGCCTTGAAGAAGAAACTTAATCCTGTGGAGGGTGTTGCCGATGAAGACATTAAAGAAATGAAGGAAGCCGACTAAATTCGCCTGCACGCGATATCGGCTATCCAATCCTTGTTAAACTTGTAATTCTTGTTTACTGCATCGGCAATTTATGAGACATCGACATCCCTGTATAACTCCAGCCGATAGGACTATTATCGGCACTTATACTTTTATGCATCCATCCAGATACTAGGGTAATATTTCTTTAAATATTTTCCATTTAATGCTCTAGGAAACACAACCCCTTCGAGGGTTTCAAGAATATATGCGTTACCAGGAACAGATTGATTTATCCGATATGGACCCTCCCAATTAGGAGACCACTTTCCAAACTTTGAACTTTTAGTCCCAATCGGTAAAATCAACTTCCAGACCAGATCTCCATCGACAAACTTCTTTATCTTTACCTTCTTGTCATACCATCTGGCTACTCTTTTCTTATTCTCTTCAATGCTAACTAAAGCCCTTAACCGATGACCTACCACATCTTCCAACTCATCCTTCATAAGAGTATCATAGTCATCGGCTGTCAGTTGATCTTGAGAATGTATTCACCTAGAGCCAATTTTAATCTCCCAAGGCAATACCGCGTCGTGTCCATATACTAACTGATAAGGCATTACGTTAGTTGCACAATGACATGACATCCGATATGACCACAAGGCTTCGTTTAATACTGTATGCCACCTTTTAGGATTTTCTTTAATTTTGCGCTTAATGAGCTTGATAATCCCTTTGTTAGAAGCCTCAGCCTGACCATTAGCTTGAGCATAATATGGAGAAGAATTCAAAACTTTAATTCCCATACTTACAGCAAATTCATCAAATTCTCCCAATGTAAACATAGTACCCTGATCAGTAGTGATAGTTTGAGGAATACCAAATCGGTAAACAATATGCTCTTGCACAAAATCAATCATATTAGCCGATGTCACTTTTTTTCAAAGGAATTGCCTCAACCCATTTTGTGAAATAATCTGTAGCAACTAGAATAAATTTATGTCCTTTACTTGATGGCGGATAAATCTGACCGATGAGATCGATAGCCCATCCCCGGAATGGCCAAGGTTTAATTATAGGGTTCATAGCCGATGCAGGCGCTCTTTGAATATTACCAAATTTTTTACACCCCTGACATCCTTTAAAATATTTAAAACAATCTTCAAGAATAGTCGGCCAATAGTATCCATTCCTTCTAATCATCTACTTCATCTTGAAAGCCAATTGATGTGCTCCACACACTCCTTCATGAATTTCACCCATCAAGCTTTTTGATTCATCACTGCTAACACATCTGAGTAAAACTCCATCTATGGTTCGATAATATAATTCATCATCAAGGAGCACATACTTGGTAGCTTGGAACCTTATACGTCTTTCAACCTTTTTAGATGGATCCTTTAAATAATCGACAATCTCCCTTCTCCAATCATTGGTATCGACTGCCGATGTTAGCACTTCTTGAATAGGCTGATACTCTGAGGCATGCTGAGCTAGTCGATTAGCCTCTTCATTATGCAATCGAGAAACATGTTCAAGACGAAAATCTCTAAACCCTTTCAACAATTGCAGACATCTCTCATAATATGAAATTAAAACCTCACTTCGGCATTCATAAATCTCAGCCAATTGATTTATAACTAGCATAGAATCACCAAAGATTTCAACAGCATCGGCACGTATCTTCTTAGGCAATTCTAACTCTTTTATCAAAGCTTGGTATTCAGCCTGATTGTTTGTCGATGTAGCAACAATCAGCAATGAAAACTCATACTTCCTCCCTTGAGGGGAAATCAACACAATGCCGATACCTGCTCCTTCACCACATGTGGACCCATCGAAGAGAAGTATCCAAGGAGCAACTTCCAAAGAGTCTACTGAATTACAATGCTGAGTGACAAAATCAGCCATAACCTGTCCCTTAACTGCTTTAGTCGATTCGTAACATAGGTCAAATTCTCATAATGCTAACATCCACTTGCCAATTCTACCACTTAATATCGGCATTGACAACATATACTTGACCACATCGTCTTTGCATATGACCTTACATTCGGCAGATAACAAATAATGTCTCAATTTGACACAAGAAAAGTATAAACACAGACATAATTTTTCAATGGCCGAATACCTTGTCTCAGCATCCACTAATCTTCTACTCAAATAATAAATAACACGTTCTTTCCCTTCAAATTCTTGAACAAGAGCTGAACCAATAACAGTATCATCAGTTGACAAATATAATCTGAAAGGTTTCCCATGTTGAGGTGGAACTAGCACTGGAGGATTTGTTAAATATTTCTTAATTTCATCTAGAGCTAACTGCTGCTCATCTCCCCATCCAAATTCCTGATCAGCTTTCAATTTAAGTAATGGACTGAAAGCCTTGATCTTACCCGACAGATTAGATATGAATCTTCTAATGAAATTAATCTTACCGATCAAAGATTGCAATTCAGTTTTATTGGCAGGAACAACCACCTTGTTGATTGCCTCAATAGACTTCTTACTAATTTCAATGCCCCATTGATACACCATAAAACCCAAGAATTGACCTGCCGATACACCAAATGCACATTTATTAGGATTCATCTTCAATCCATGCTTCCTTGTGCACTCCAGTATCTTTTGTAGATCGGCTAGATGCTTTGTGATATCTCCAGACTTAATCACTATGTCATCGATGTAGATCTCTACTAATGTGCCGATGTATTCATAAAAAATAAAGTTCATAGCTCTTTGATAGGTAGCACCGGCATTTTTCAAACCAAACGTCATGACTATCCACTCAAATAATCCTACATGAGCTGGACATCTAAAAGCAGTCTTGAAAATATCTTCTTCAGCCATGAATATTTGATTGTAACCTGCGTTACCATCCATGAAGCTGATAATTTGATGTTCGGCTGCAGCATCAATCAACAAATCAGCTATCGACATTGGATAACCATCCATCGGTGTGGCTTTATTGAGATTCCTGAAATCAATACAAACATGAAGTTTCCCATTTTTCTTATAAACAGGAACCACATTAGAAATCCACTCTGCATATCGACACTACCGAATAAATTTTGTCTCAATTAATTTAGTTATTTCGGCCTTAATGTCAGGAAGTATATTGGGATTGCATCGGCGCGCTGGCTGCTGATTTGGCCAAAATCCAGACTTAATAGGTAACCGATGTTCAACTATCGATTGGTCTAATCTAGGCATTTCAGTATAATCCCAAGCAAAATAATCTTTATATTTTTTTAATAAATTGACTATTTGCTGTTTACACTTGGAATCTAACTTAGCACTAATAAAAGTAGGTCTTGGCCTATCACCATCACCAATATCTACTTCTACTAAATCATCAGCCGATGTGAACCCTTGACCTAATTTTCCATCATCGGCAAACCTATCCATTAAAACTCTTCTTCAGAACCGACTGCTTGGATCGGTGGAATTTCATAATCAGCAACCTTGAGGAACTCTTTTTCCCAAACTTCTCTTGATATGCATTTGGTTCGTTCATAAGTATCTGATTCTGCCGATGCGATGATATAAGAAGAATCACCTGGAACAACCTCAATTTTATCCCCAATCCATTGTACGAGGCATTGATGCATTGTAGAAGGAACACAACAATTAGCATGAATCCAGTCCCTACCTAGAAGCAGATTATATGCACCCTTGCCATTAATAACAAAGAACGTCATTGGTAAGGTTTTGCTGCCAATGGTCAACTCAACGCATACTGCCCCTTTAGCCGGTGACACATTGCCTTCAAAATCCTTTAGCATCTTATCGGTTTTGGTTAAGTCTTGATCTCCATTACCAAGTTTCCGATACATCACATAAGGCATAATATTAATTGCAGCCCCTCCATCGATAAGTATCTTGGATACAGGCTACCCATCAACTCTGCCTTTCACAAACAAAGCCTTGAGATGCTGTCTCTCATCATCGGTAGGTTTCTCAAAAACAGCCATCATTGGATCTAGCATCAACTGAGCTACTTGGTCAGAGAAAATGACTTCTTCCTCATTATCAGATAGTGCCAAAAACTCCATCGGCAACATAAATACCATATTAACATCTGCCGATGGGCCCTTATTTTTGTGTTTCACTTGCCACTGCTGATTGCCAGATCTCTCATTGGAGGAATTTTCCTCTCGATATTGGTCCTCCTGACGCTCATGCTGCATCCTCCTTTTCTGTGTCTTTGTCAAACCCTATGGGCACCATTGAGGGAACTTAGTTTTCCAAACCGGTTGATAACAGGTCCCGGTTGATTCTACACGACGTATATTAGGATCCCTATAAAATATTTCTTCATCAGGGACTCTTACGTTTGCCATCTCTTCAAGCTCCTCTTGATTCCTTGGAAAGTATCCAGCGCGTTTACCAAGCCTCTTATGTACACTAAGTCTACCCCCCAGTCGATCATGCACAGATGCTCTACCTCTGATCGGCCCATCAATAGACAAACCCTGATTGCCAGGTTGAAACCTCCTTTCTGGCCGATTAACTTTATAATAAGCATTGCACTCCAGGCAATTTTCAACAGTAGGTAATTTAATACCTTCTTCCCAACAATGGATAAAAAACAGACACCTCCAATGATCCTTATGCCGATTCCACTCTTCTCGGCGTTTCTCTCCTTGCTGTTGTCGATATCGGTCCCTTCGCTAATGCCAACCCTCCTGCTGCCTTCGATGGGTAATCACAATGCCAAATCGAGGGGGTTTTCTGGAACTACTACTTTCTCCCAGTAGCCCCTTGCTTTTTGCATCATCGGTAGTTATCCGATGTTGGGGATCCAATGATGCGTTTTTCTCAGCAGCTCTGATGTCAACACCTTGGTCTTACCTTTGGCATCCAACATATTCGCTGGAAAAGGATGTTGATCAATTTTCATCGGCTTTTGGATCTTGGAATTACCAAACTTAATTCTCCCAGATTCAATAGCTAATTGTAACTGTTGCCTGAACACTTTGCACTCATTTGTACTGTGTGAAGTTGCATTGTGTCATTTGTAGTACAGAATTTTCTTCAATTCTTCTACCGATGGGATCACATGATTAGGTGACAGCTTAATCTGGCCCTCTTGAAGTAGAAGATCAAATATCTTGTCAGCTTTGGTGATATAAAAAGTAAACTTCTCTGGCTCTTTCTGACCAAAGGGACAAGATATCAGCTTTTTATTCTTAACCCACTCAGCTAAACCGATAACTAGCTCTTCATCTGAATCAGAATCTTCTACCTCTCCGACAAACGAAACCTTCTTGCTCCAATTCTTTTTAGGTTCAAAAACCCTAGTATCTTGATCAGAGACCCTTTGCACAAGATGACTCAGGCTTTCAAACTCCTGAGAAGCATATCTGTCCTTAAGGTGTGGCAATAATCCTTGGAAAGCCAGATCGGCAAGTTGCCGATCATCCAGCAGCAGGCTATAGCACTTATTTTTTACATCTCGTAGCCTTTGCACAAAGCTTTCTACCGATTCATCATTACGCTGTCTCAATTTTACCAAATTGGTAAGCTTCTTTTCATGAATTGCAGCAAAGAAATATTTATGAAATTGCTTTTCTAGATCAGCCCAAGTAATAATAGAATTTGGTGGTAATGAAATAAACCATGTGAATGCTGATCCAGACAAAGATGATGAAAATAATCGAACTCTTAATTCATCTCTACTAGCTGCCTCTCCACATTGTATAATGAAGTGATTAACATGTTCCATGGTTGATGTATCGTCTTGCCCAGAGAACTTAGTGAAATTTGGTACCTTGTACCGATTTGGGAGAGGAATTAAATCATATGCCGGAGGGTATGGAGTCTGATAAGAATAAGTGTTGACCTTGGGTTTTATCCCAAACTGATCCTTCATAATTTCTGCTATCTTATCGGCCCAAAAAGCATCAGCCTTTTGTTGATGATATGGCTGAATTTCTACAGGAGGTACTTGCTGATATCCCTCTACGTATCTTTGTGGCCCACGATCTCCAGCAATTGGCATATTTGCCGTTACTTGTGGTCCATTAACCTGCTAGAAAGGATTCATTGGCTGAGCTGCCGATGCTTGATTCTGAAAACCAGCTTGCATATGACCTTGATGAATTCCCGCAACCTGCTGATTTTGCTGAACTGTATGTTGAACAGGCAATTCTCCTGACCAACCATTATTAGAATTCATTGGTACAAAATTCACTGATATTGTTGGATAATTATAACCAGCTTGAGGAATGAACTGGACTCCAGGTTGACTCATAGCAGGAGCCTTCTGCTACATCGGCAGTAAGCTTGTCGATGGGCTTGAATTAGATTCTTGAACCAAAGGCATCTGGAAACCTCCTGGAGTTGGTTGCACAGTAGTTGCTGTAGCATATTGAGGCACTTGAGCTATCGGCGAAACAGCTGATGGCATAGGAGCTTTTCCTACTGCATCAAACACTTGAGGTAACCCAGGGTTGAAAGCAGATGACTCTGGAGGCATACCATATCCCCACCAATTAGCAGGAATCTAGCTATTCTGTGACACGGGGCCTGACAAAGCTGATGCCGATAGATCTGTATGAAGCTGAACTCGTCCTCCTGATAGTACCGAGTCCGATCGTATCGGTGTAGATTGCATATTAGGTAAGCCTGCTGATACTGGAGGGGAAGTAACTTCTGTACCCACAACGGTCGAGGGAGCCGATGGAGTATTGACAGCCGGCTCTGGTTGATGATAGGCAGGCCCAACGTAATGCGGTGATGCTTGCCCTTCTTTGAGAGTTTGAACCACAGCATTATGAACAGTATTGGACAGCACATTGGAGTGATTAATTAAAGCATGATTTACTGTAGAATTAACCATCTCTTGAAGTTTACCCGGATTGGAGTCAAAGGTAACTTGCCGAGGCAACGGCAAATCTTGCTTCTGGATGACTTGTCCACTCTTGTTCAAGCTGAATGATTTCAGGCAAAGCTGTCTGTATTCTTCTATAGCCTTTTCCATAGCCTGCTTCTGCTCTTCCTTAAGATCTTCTTCTGATACCGCGATGATGTTACCCGCATCGATCTCAGGATTGAACATATTGATCAGATTTGTCCCACCGGGCGTGCCAAAAGATGTGTTGATGCAAAAGTGGATCTGGAAACACAAAGGGCTAATACCTGAAATCGATATCCAAAGCGTGCCAGTCGATTTGACCTATTAATCGACAAGGATGAAGATACGAGCACTTTGGTCCTGACAACAGTGATACGCTCGGAAGTCATGGCCAAGAGGTACTCACACGGAACTCGAGGATCATCGAAGGTCGCACTGAAGTGATGCAGCTCGCCGAATCGATGAGAACTCATGAAAAAGGAAAAATATGCAAATTGACGAAGTCGCCGAAAAGTAAATAGATGCAAATAGGAGTAAAAGTTGGTTTTGATATTGATTGATTGATATCTATATTTATACCCTGATCTACTGAAACATAACCAAATACGACTAGGACACCAAGTACAAATCTAAGGAAACACATGACTCTTATACAAATCACACTCTAACAAACATAGAAAAGAAAATCAACTCCTATCTATTTCCTTGTCCGCCTTAATTACAATGGAATTCTCACCGACCTCCTTTCCATCGGTATACTTCCTGTTTCATCGGCAGCAGCCTTCAAGCCTCCCTTGATCGGCATCGGCAATAACATCTTCAACCTTAGCAACGCCTGAGTCTAAATCAACCTTTCCATCGGTCACCACCATTCATCGGCAACCTTCTTCACAAGCTGATTTTTATCGGCCGTCAGTATATACAGTAACTCTTCTCCTACCGATTAGCCCACTCTAACCATCTTGACACGTGCCAAAAAATGGTGTCAACAATACTCTAGGGAAATTTAGCTTGTAATACATTGTTCGAGATAGCAATAACAAAGCAGAGCAGGATGTAAGGTATTACGCCCACACGGCGCCTGAACCTGGGTAAATCCACGTGTTGTTCTGCATCACCATCTCGTTCGTGGCTTGCACACCTGTCTGCCGACAATCTACTACCTTGGGCATACCCCTCGGTAGACTGCCAACCAGGTTTTGTTGACAGTGGCGTGCCAGGTAGGGGGTGTGTGTACTGCTTTTTAGGCGTGCGAGATGGTCATCTTCCCCGACTCCATGGCCATGGCGGCAGGCCTCACGTTCACGATCGGCTAGATCACCTGGACCACTGGCTCCAATGACTTTGTCATCACAGCCGTGGAGGAGGTGCAAATCTGATCTGCATCAACTACTTCCCCAACACCGGCGTCGACTACGACTACGCTGGCTCCGACTTCGCTTGCACCAGCGCCCTCATCGACCACGCCGGCAACTCATCGACTCCTTCCTTGCTACCAGGGGAGGAAACTCGACTCCACTGACTTAATCGACTCCATTGATCAGCTCGATGGAAAACTCTCGCTTACCCTGTCTCTGGTCGATTCGCTCCAAGAGCAATTTACCGGATAGAACTCGAACGACTACAATAGATCTACTTAACCCGCTCGAGCCACCTGTTTTCAACGGTTGGGTACAGATCTAGTGGTCACTTCAACTCCTGAAGGATGCTCCGCTCGGCCTCGACCTCGACAACTCAACTTCGTCAATATGGTGGGCTCTGATCAAGTTTCAATTCATACCACCTAGACAGATAGCCGTTTGAGCCCCGGATCGAGCACTGCATCCGACGGTAATACTCAAACCATGGTATTACACCATGTGAGTAGCAGTGATGAAGGGATGCTACATCCTCCGGGCTTTCCCTAAATCCCAGCTTTCCCTCCAAGGCGTGGCGCCATGATCAACGTGGTCAGCCAAGATGAAGACCCACCTGCCGGGGGGGAGTCCAATCAACAGCGACAAGAGCGACAACAACGTAATGCTGACCGAGCTCAACGTCGCATAGATGAAGACGCGCGCCTAGTGCAACAGCAAGCAGACCGTGACCAGCAAGAGGCAGACGCTGCAGGTAGGCATAGCCGGTTGTAAGGGCGCAACCTCAATGAAGCTTTCGACATGGTGGGGAACAGACCAGTATTCAAAACCCCAAGCGCCAACGTGGCTGCTGCCATTGAGAGCCTGAAGCGGTTACCAGATACCCCAGAAATCCAAAACATCCAGGAGGATCTGCAGGCTTATCTACAGGCGGCTATGGTTCAAACCAATGAACGTGCCGCAGGCCCATCAGCATCTGGCGTGACTAGTAGGAGCCGCCAGCACTCCAGTCGACCCTTTAGGTCTGGTCAACGTGGCTTATGAGCACCCGCCGGCCCAGACCACCACGTAGGCAACGACGATCACATGGCTCCTGGCGTCAATCCAGGGGCTGACGGGGGCAATGACGGCAATCGCGAGAACCCTCCCCGCAACGATAATCGCGAGCTCGACCACCGCCTCAATAACAACGATGATGACCGACGCTGCGATAATCGGTGTAATGACCACCGGGACCACCGTCGTCGGGGGCAACAACACGGTGACGAACGAGATCGCCACGATGGAAATCACGATCTCCATCGTGACCTCAACAACCGTGACCTATGTCCTCACATCGAACAGAGAGCTCGGGACTGTGTGTCCCATGAAACCAGTCGTCGCATGGAGTACGATATGGTTCACGGTCCCTCGGGTCCCAAGCAGTTCACCAACCACCTACGACAAGTCATCTGGCCCAGAGGTTTTAAGCTCGAAAAGCTTAACCATTACGACGACAAGGTTAATCTCGAGCTATGGGTCCAACTTTATAAGACCGCGTGTAGATCTGCTATGGGTGATGAGCACGTCATGGCCAATTACTTTCCCGTGGTGTACGGCCCGGTGGGGCTCCAATGGCTTGTCAGTCTCCTTGAGAACCAATTCGACTTGTGGTATGCTTTGCGTCAAGCTTTCATCGAAAACTTCATAGCCACCTGTGGATAGCCAGGCAACAAGTAGGATCTGCAGCACATCCGTGATGCTAGGGACGAACCATTGCGTGAGTACATCCGACGATTCTCAGATATGCGCATCAGGATTCCCAGGATCACCAACAACGAGGCTATTGAAGCCTTCATTACTAGTCTATGCTACCACAATGATCTCAGGGATAAGCTCCTTCGTAAACGACCTATAACAGTGGTTGACCTCCTCACCACCGCTAAGAAGTATGCAGATGCCGATGACGCCAAGAAGCCGCTGAACGAGGGCACCGGCAAAGCACCATACTCTCCACGACACGACGACTACCGCAACAACCATCGCCGTGATGACTTTAGAGGTCGCAACGACATCTAGGACTGCCGCAATAGCAATCATGATCAGCGTGACAACAGAAACCAGCATGGCGATCGCCATGACAACTTCAAGGGCAAGCGTGCTCGCGATGATGACGGCGAGGTCAACGCCGTGAAGAAATTTGGCGGACATCGCAATTATGAAGAAGACTATGCTAAAGCCTTGAAGGGGCCTTGCCCAGCTCATCCTAAGTCCAACCACACATTGGAAAATTGCAAGGTCCTCAAGGAAATCTACCGTCGCAAACAGGCTTTAGAAAATGCCGATAAGCCTAATGACGCGACAGACCAACATAACCACAGTGACGATGACGAGGACGATCCTGACAAGAACCCCAAACACCAGTATCAGGAACTTGTGAGGCATGTCGCAACCATTGTTGGGGGTAAGGTGTCTATTGAAAGTAAACGCGAGCAGAAGCTGCTTGCCCGTGCTTGCTTGAACGTGGCCAAGGTAGACGACCTCATTGCGGATCCAAGACTACCCCCTGGTCACACTGTGAAATCAATTTTAGCAGGGTGGATCAATGGGCTACCATCCCTGAACCAAGTCATTTCGCTCTTGTCCTCAGCCCTTGTATCAATAAAGTGCAATTTGACAGGGTGCTCATTGACGGCGGCAGTTCCATCGACATCCTATTCAAAAACAGCCTTTTAGCATTGAACATATCTGAAGCTGACTTGAAGCCATACGACGCACAATTCTAGGGGGTCCTGCCTGGACAGAGCTCTACGCCTCTTGGGCAGATTACCCTACCTGTGCAGTTTGGCACAGCAGACCACTTCCGTACCCACTACGTCAACTTTGTGGTCGCTGACTTTGAGGGTACTTACCATGCTATCCTTGGTCATCCTGTGATCACCAAATTCATGGCCGTACCTCATTACAGGTACTTGGTGCTTAAGATGTCGACAGAAAAGGGAGTCCTCACTCTCAGAGGCAATGTATTCATTGCCTATACCTGTGAAGAGGATAGTTTTCATGTAGCCGAAGCCCACGACCTCTCCCTGTGCATGGCGGCAACGACGATGGAGGCCAAAAAGACTCCTCCAAACTAGCTAGAAATTCCATAGCTCGAAGCACCATGAAAGTCTATCAAGTCCAAGGAGTACAAGGAGATCCAACTGGTCGAGGGTGACCCCAACAAGACAGCACTGATTGGGTCAAACCTTGACCCCAAATAGGAAGACACGCTCGTCCGGTTCTTGAGAGAGAACGTAAGCGTGTTCGCTTGGAAACCATCGGACATGCCCGGTGTATCTCGAGACCGAATCGAGCACTCCTTGAACATCGACCCCAAGGCAAAACCCGTCAAGCAGAAGCTGCGGCGGTTCGGGAAGGACAAAAAGGAGGCTATTAGGGTAGAAGTTACACGGCTTCTTACAGCCGGTTTTATCAAAGAGGTGTATCATCCGGACTGGTTAGCCAATCCGGTTCTTGTACGCAAAAAGAATAATGAATGGAGAATGTGCATTGACTACACTGATCTCAACAAGCACTGCCCTAAAGACCCCTTTGGCCTACCTCGCATTGACGAAGTCGTGGACTCCATGACCGACTGTGAGCTACAATCTTTTCTTGACTGTTACTTTGGTTATCACCAGATCGCTCTAAATAAGGACGATCAGATCAAAACGTCCTTTATTACACCTTTCGGTGCTTATTGCTACATGACCATGTCGTTTGGCCTCAAAAATGCTGGAGCTACTTATCAGCGTGCAATACAAGAGTGCCTCGAAAAAGAGATACAAGATGAACTAGTCAAGGCCTATGTAGATGACATAGTTGTCAAAACCAAGGAATCCCACTCCTTGATTGACGATCTGACACGTACTTTTGCAGCGCTTAATCAATATCAATGGAAGTTAAACCCTAAAAAGTGCATCTTTGGCGTTCCCTCTGGTATATTACTAGGCAATGTCGTCAGTCAGGACGACATACGTCCTAACCTAGAAAAGGTGCAGCTATCCTTAATATGAAGCGCCCAGCAAATGTCAAGGATGTCCAGAAGCTTACAGGGTGTATGGCCGCCCTAAGCCAATTTCTATCTCAATTTGGTGATAAGGGCTTACCTTTTTTCAAATTACTCAAGGTAGGCGAGAAGTTTGAGTGGTCAGAGGAAGCAGATATTGCGTTTACCCAGTTGAAGCAGTACCTTGCATCACCTCCGGTCCTTACTGCCCCCAAGTCAGGAGAAGTCCTTCAACTCTACATTGTCGCGACTGATCGAGTCGTCTCCACTGTCCTCGTGGTCGAGCGCGAGGAGCCTGACCACACTTATGGTGTTCAGCGCCTGATCTATTTCATCAGTGAGGTGCTCAACGAGTCCAAAACTAGGTACACTCAGATTCAAAAATTGACCTATGCCATACTCATTACAACCTAAAAGTTGAAGCATTACTTAGACGGGTTCCACATGGTGATCAAAACTGAGTTTCCCCTTGGTACCATTATACGCAACAAAGATGCAAATGGACGCATCGCCAAGTGGGCAATGGAGCTATGTCCTTTTGACCTGGAGTTTACACACCTTGATACTATTAAATCACAAGCATTGGCTGATTTCATGGTCGAGTGGATGGACTTAAGCATCCCGACCTCTCAAGGACCCGTTGATTACTGGAAAATGTATTTTGTTGGCTCACTAACCATTGATGGTGTGGGAGCAGGCATATTATTCATATCACCAACCAATGGGCAATTGCACTACGTCCTCAGGATTCACTTCCCGGCATCTAACAATGCCACAGAATACAAGGTTTTCATGGTTTGCGCATTGCAGTTGACCTCGGTATCAAGCACCTTTACGTTCACGGCGACTCGGCCCTAGTTATTAACCAGCTCAACAAGGACTAGGATACAACTAGCGAGAAGATGGATGCATATTGCAAGGAAATTAGGAAGCTTGAAGGCAAATTCTACGGCATTGAATATTCTCATGTGGTCCAAGATAAAAACCAAGCAGTCGATGCACTGTCAAAGTTAGGATCATCCAGAGCTCAAGTACCACATGGCATTTTTGTTCAAGACCTTTCAAAACCATCAATTAAGCAAGAAGGCGACCCCGTGGTCGAGAAGTCCCCGGACAAGCCTCTGGTAGCTATGGTTTCATCACCGACCACTATGACACTATCTCCCACATCCATAGGTCCATCTCACACCTCGACTAAGATATCGGACTGGCGCGTTCCATTCATTCAGTATCTAACAGATGGCACCGGGTATTCTGATCGAACTGAGAATGAACGCCTTATACGTCATAGCAAACAGTATCTGGTGGTTGAGGGTAAGCTATGGCGCAAAAATACGAAAAGCCAAAGTATTGATGAAGTGCATTAAGCAAGGAGACGATATTAAACTCTTGGAAGAAATACATTCTGGCACCTGTGGTAACCATGCCGCATCTCGGACACTGGTCGGTAAAGCGTTCCATGCATGTTTTTACTGGCCATCCGCCGTAGCGGAAGCAGAGAAGAAGCTTGTTCGACATTGCACCAATTGTCAGTTTTCTCAAAAAGAGTTCACGTGCCAGCCTATGAGATCCAGACCATACCAGCCTCTTGGCCCTTTGCGTGTTGGGGACTGGATATGATCGGACCCTTCAAACCAGCACCAGGTAACTTCAAGTTCGTATTCATGCTGATTGATAAATTTTCCAAATGGATAGAGTACATGCCCTTGGTCAAGGCATCTTCTGAAAAAGCAGTCGAGTTCCTCGACCAGGTCATCCACCGCTTCGGTATACCCAACAGTATCATTACAAACCTGGGGACTCAGTTTACCGGGAACACGTTTTGGGACTTCTGTGATGAACGGAGCATTGTAGTAAAATACGTCTCGGTGGCACATCCCAGAGCTAATGGATAGGTCGAGCGGGCTAATGGAATGATCCTGGATGCATTAAAGAAAAGGATGTACAGAGAGAATGACAAGGCCCCTGGACGGTGGATTAAGAAGTTACCAGCCGTGGTCTAGGAACTTCGGACATAGCCTAGTCGCAATACTGGTGTCTCTCCATATTTCATGGTTTACGGCGCTGAGGCTGTGCTCCCAGCAGACATTGAATTCCAGTCACCTTGGGTCGAGAACTACAATGAAGATCAAGTTACAAAATAACGTGAGCTCGAGGTGAATAGTGCAAAGGAACGGCGCCTTGACTCCTGTATACGCACGGCCAAGTACTTAGCTGTGTTACGAAGGTACTACAACAAAAATATTTAGAAACGTTTCTTTGTGGTCGGGGACTTGGTATTGAAATGGAAGACTAGCCAAGATGGTGTCCACAAATTGGCAACTCCATGGGAAGGGCCATACATCATCAAGGCTGTTACACGACCTACCTCGTACGGACTTGCAAGACATGACGGCACTGACGTGCCTAACTCCGTTCATATCGACAAGCTTAGGTGTTTTTACCCCTAATTCTCAATTACAGATATGTATCTTTTTCTGTACTTTAAATTATAATATATATATATATATGTTCGAATTCAGTTGACTACACTTGTTTACATTGTTGATCCTGCAACTACAACACCTTTTTGAGACAACAGTACACCGATCACCAATCCCTTCATGTTCTCGGAGCAGCTCTGTCCTCGACCTTACTCATAGCGTGCACGAGATCCATCCTCTGCGTTTTGAGTGGTCGACAGACACCCTTTGGCCAGACCAGTTGTACTCTTACGTATATACAGGCTATGACAACCTTACACTCGGATCACTAGCCTCTCCAAAGCCGTACAGACCTACAGGATGACGTCGATTATGCTTGAACAACTAAAAACAGAACATTTCGCTGTTCTAACTTAGTTCTCATCGATTACGCTTGAGCAACTAAAAATAGAACATTTCGCTGTTCTAACTTAGTTCTCGTCGACTATGCTTGAACAACTACAAACAGAACATTTCGCTATTCTAACTTAGTTCTCATCGATTATGCCAGAATAACTAAAACAGAACACCCTGCTGTTCTAATTTAGTTAAATTTGCACGCAATACAGAGCTTTAACGTTTTTTCACATAAAAACATAAATAGCTTTACATTGTACTATTCATTAACTTATTACAAGCTCGCCTCTTTACAGACACGAGTTTACAATAAGTTTATGAAACTTAACTACTCCTATGACCTATTCGTAGGTTCCTCCTACTGTGGACCCTTTGGTAGTTCTGCCACCTTTGGCGTGGTCGAGGATGGAGCAGGATGTGCTTCGCAGGAAGCCAACGATGGCGGCATGGGTATTTGACCCACGTATAACTGAATTGTACCTCCGGTCGATGGGGCTGTAGCTGGGCAGAGGATGATGTCCTTCGTAATCGTGGCAGCATGCTTCATCTCCTCTGACCGCAGCTCGTCAGCTTGCTTTGCCCCGACCTCCCTAGGATAACCGGCTTCTAGGCGAGTAATTTCCAACAAAGGGTAGTGGGCACGAACCAAGCTAAGTACATGTGCACCCACATACTCCTTGATGTCCTTCGTCCATTGTTGGAGCCATCCCCAGGCTTTTTGGGATTTCTCGACCAGGCCTATTTTTGGTGCTTCCGCTCCAGCTTCGGTGGAATCGGGGCTAATGATGTCGAGCACTGGTGCGATCCCTTTTGCCATCTCTACACAGGCATGCTTCCAAGTGTCTCGCTCCTTGATGAGCATCTTGCATTTGCCGTTTAGGGCTTCTTGCTCCGTCATAAGCTTGCTGCACTTCTGCGACCATGCCTCGATCTTTTTTGCACCAGCCTGGTTTTGAAGCTCCAGGTCATCGCAATCTTTCTTCATCTTCTCAAGGTGCATTTTGACATTTTTCTTCATAACTGCAAGGTGTTATGTTGATAAGAATTTAGCACCGCAAAATTCAACGAACGCAACGACAATGTTGAGGAATACTTACTCTCCAGATCCTTGGCTAGTTTAGCCTTCTCTTCCTTCATGGTCTGCTGTGTTTGCAGCCATTTGGTCTTCTCTTCAGTCAGCCGGTCACGCTCAGTAGCTACCCGAGCATTTTCTTCGCGAAGCCGGCTGACTTCAATGTCCAGACCTGTAGCAATCCTCTGATTATGTACAGTACGTGAATGCAACACCCTACAGAGCTCGAGTACCTAACAAACAGAAGGAACCCTTACCCGATTTCTATTTCTCGACCACTTCTAGCTGTTGGAGGACAGTGCACATCTTTTCTTCATGATTAATATTTTCCTTCGCATAACTCTCTAACTGCTGTTGTAGCTTCTTCTGTTCTGCACTCAGCTGTTTGTTCTTTTTGGCCACAGTCTACAGCATATAGGATCATAAAAGCAGTTCTTATGGATTGTATAATAACATCTTATACAGTTATGTGAGCCTTACCTTCACCTCCTCTAGGAATATTTTACCAACTGCTTCTACAACCCCAACCTCGTCTCCTACTAGAATCTCCACAGTGTAGGAGCGGGTACCGCAAAATCTGTTTTCTTCTTCATAATGCCCGAGGATTTCTTCTATGACTGGGGCTGAAGGCTCAACTTCTTCTTCTAGGTTTGCACTTCCAGTTGGCTCCTCGGTGGTTCCACCAACTTCTGTAGATTTTGGGACTTGTTTCTCAGGGGCCGGTTGAGGCTGTTTTGGGTCTTTCTAGGGCTGTTTGTGGACCAGGATCGGCAGTTGAAGGAGCTTGCGGCTCGAGGACTACTCTATCTGTTCTGGTATGCTCCAGGATCCACTGCTCGATGATGGCAGTATCAGTTGGTGGCGGTGTTGCACTGCCAGAAAGGTGGTGCCATTGACCAATTATGTCATGCTTACGCGAGTTTTCGACGACTTACAGGTCTGTAGCGTGGAAAATGGTGGCAAACCGAGATTTCTTTGTCTTCTCGGGCCCCGCACCCTTCTCTGCTACTTCTCTAGTGGTCAGGATCAGCTTAGCCACGTCGCTC
The DNA here is from genome assembly GCA_022457205.1 of Saccharum spontaneum. Lineage (NCBI taxonomy): Eukaryota > Viridiplantae > Streptophyta > Magnoliopsida > Poales > Poaceae > Saccharum > Saccharum spontaneum. The sequence goes on along the minus strand of CM039579.1, from coordinate 51,736,117 downwards.
CTAACAGCGGCAGCTGGCTTTGGGATTCCTGCGGCCTGCACTTGTGGTTGCGGTGGACAAGGTGGTGGTTCAGTTGTTTGCAACGGTGGCGTCAGCTCCTGTCTTCTAGCAAGTCGCTCCCTTCGACTGCTTGCTATGATACCGGAGACCTCCTCGACCTCATCTTCTGGCCAATCAGCAATAATGCGTCGACGTTTACTTGTTGGGTCCTCTGCTTCCTTCAGGTCAATTATCTCTTTTGGCTTTTCACTTGCAGAGGTTCCTAGTGAGGTCTGGCCCCTTTTCTTCGTTGGGGCGGCCACTGGTTTCTTCCCTGCAAGTCGGCTGGCTTGCTCTGATTCATCCTCAATTTCAAGCCAATCAACTTCAGAAGGATCGTCGTCCACGGGCAGCGGCTGTGCATCCTAGGCCCGTGGCACGACCTCTGGCCACTCCACGCCTGGAGGGCAGGAGATGAATGCCTACGCTCTCTCTTGTCCATTAAACTAGGCAACAAACAGCAACATTAATTTCAGAATGACAGTACACCAAATACATGGTTGTTATGCAGTATTTCAATCTCAAGGACAAACTATCAGACAACATTTGACTTACCAGTGGTGGTGGGCGAGTAAGCTTGAATGCTAGCTCAATGACTGTCAGCTTCTTGAAGTTGGGATCTTTCAGGTTAAACAGATCTCGGACCCTCATCTTCACTTCTTTCGGCTCGAGGTCCTCATTCCTCATCCTGGTCGGGTCCATGCGACCTTGGTATTCATATGCCACATGTATTCTGGCCTAGCATGGCTGAATCCGATGACTGATAAAATTACTGACTACACTTGGTCCATCCAGCCTCGACCAAGGTAGCAGTTGCATAATTGCTTTGATCTGTATTGTGTTCTGCGGCAGCTCTTTCCAACTATCAGTTTTCTCTTGGACCAAAGATACGTCGTAGTATGAGGCCTAGCTTGGTTCTTCATGGATGTAAAACCAGTACCTGTACCAGTCCTCTAATGTGGTTTTCCAAGGGTAGTGTAGATACTCTGCCCTGATCCCTCCTCGCATGTTCAGATAGCAGCCACCAGCAACATGGGAGCCGCCTCAACCTCCTTTCTTCTTCAACCAAAATAGATGATGAAAATAGTCGAAGTGGGGTTGGAAACCACCGTATGCTTCGCAGAGATGGATGAAGCATGCAACAAGTAACACAGAATTTGGATGCAGATTGTAAATGCTGATCTCATAGTAGTTACAGAGCCCTTGCAAGAATGGATGAACGGGAACACCAAATCCATGAGTAAAGTATTCTTCAAACACAACAATTTCACCTCCTTTGGGATCTAGGAATGGCTCCAGATCGGGTGCACGCCATCCCGCCAGTTCTTGGGCATGCAGCACACCAATCCACACCAGTCACTCAAGACTGAGTGGGGTTCACTTCGACATACTCCACTCCTTCTTCATGATCTCCTTTCGAATTTCGGCCTCCGTCTTCGTCTTCTTCATGGCCATTCTCTGACTCTTTGGACTCTTCCTTTCAACGGATGAAAAGGAGGGCGCCGCTCTTACCAGTGGCTAGGGTTTGGTGGCGGCGGCGCGTGAGGAAATTGGGGTGACTTTGTCGGTGCCTACGACGGTGATTTTGGATTACACTATGGTGGTGGCACTGGGGCTCGAATGGGCTCTGTGATGCCAATGGCGCGGCGGCCGTGGCAGCAAGAAGACAGTTGATTGTGGATCTGCGAGTGTGAGTGAACTGAACCGTTCCCTCCCCTAGTCTTTAAGAGGCAGGGTCGATTCAGTTTTCGAAAGAATGGTGCACGTGGGGCGATATTTGCGGTAACTGACAGATTTCCTCCGCAAAAACTGCGTCCCTTCGATTTTGGTGGTGTTTCATACGCAACCCAAACGTGTCTTATTACATACACAGGGTCACTGTTCACAGTATGCGCGTTGCCCACGTCATCATCATGTTCAATTGGACTAGTCAAGAAAAAAGATCTACCGAGACAGCGTGGTGATGGATTAGCTAAGACCAGTGTGCTCTGGAACCGGTTGCCAGAGCTCCGAGCTCTAGGCCTTACAGCCAGACCTCTGAGCTCTGGGACTTGCAGCTAGAGCTCCGAGCTCTGGGACCTGTAGCCAGACCTCTGAGCTCCGGGACCTGGAGCCAGACCTCTGAGCTCTAGGACCTGCAGCTAGACCTTTGAGCTCTGGGTCCTACAGTCAGACCTCTGAGCTCCGAGACCTGCAGCCAGACCTCTGAGCTCTAGGACCTGCAGTCAGACCTCTGAGCTCGGGGACTCGTCGTTAGACCTTCGAGCTCGGGGACTTGTTACACCACTTCCTGCTGCTGGATTTGTCTTGCTCGACTACATGTACTATGCTTGCATACAGTCGATGGACGCTTGATATTCTTAGACCTTGCTACAGGGCTCATTTTTCGCCTTCCAGCAAGCTCGGGGACTACATCATATATGATGCACCTGACGGTGCATAATGATCATTGGTTCTTGAGGATTCTTTTTTAGACCCTGGCACCACGTGCCTACGTCACCTACTACCAGGATCGGGGACTAAGTGGGTACACTTCACCTGATGGTGAATTGTTTCTATTTTTTGACCCTACGCTCTGGAATTTTTTGTAAGTTACTTCCATCAAGTACGCACACTTACATTTCTTTTCAGAAATACAGGTGGGTACACTTCACCAGGAAAGAAAATTTTTCTTTTTGGACCACTATGCAATCTTCACCGACAACTACAATCTTCATCAACAATCACGGTTTACTGATTCCTGATCTTGACGGAACACTAGCGCATGCTCGGCTAAAATTTCAAGGTGATGTGAAGACGAACCTCGCAAGTTGAAGAAGACTAAGATAGTGTGTCGATACAGAATACATAGTGCTCGGGGACTAGCTGTGGAGGTATAAACCCCTATACCCTTACGGCTAGACATGGGCAGGCCCAGACCAAAGCGGTCCGGCCCATTACATGACGATGCGCGAGCTAGATCATCGAGATGGAGTCTCACGCAAGGCATCAAACCAGACTTGGAGGTCAAGCAAGGTCTTGGTCAGTTAGGTTAGGAATCCTTATGTGGCTCCATATGGCAGTTGTAACCGGCTAAGATTAGTTTTCAGATCTGTAACCCTGCCTCTCGGACTATATAAGGAGGGCAGGGGACCCCCCTCAAAAACATCAAAACATACTCTAGGGCAATTTAGCTTGTAATACATTGTTCGAGACAGCAATAACAAAGCAGAGCAGGACGTAAGGTATTACGCCCACACGGCGGCCTGAACCTAGGTAAATCCGTGTGTTGTTCTGCATCACCATCTCGTTTGTGGCTTGCACACCTGTCTGCCGACAATCTACTACCTTGGGCATACCCCTCGGTAGACTGCCGACCAGATTTTGTCGACAATGTTAGGATCTCGTCAGTGTTATTTTCTAAATCCAATGGTGTGGATAATACAAACGATAAGAGAGCACATTAGCATGTTTTGTACTCAATTCAGTGAAGCTAGTACCATGGAACATACAAGAATTTGTAACTATTCGTTATCTCTTACTGTTCCTGCTTTCTCATGGTTTTCTTCTTTGCAACCTTGCTCCATTGGTTCTTGGGCACATTTAGAGAAAAATTTACGAACATTTTTACAATGGAAACAATGAGTTTAAATTGTCTAATTGGAATGTTAGTTAAGCAAGGGCATGACGAGTCCATCCTTGATTGCATTAAAAGATTTAGAGACATTAAAATCCTATGGTTTAATCTGATTTTTTTGAAAAAGATCTTGTTGATTTTGTTTTTGTTGGTGTGCACTCTAATATTAAAGAAAAGCTAGAGCACTTTGAGTTTCTGTTTGTTAATCAATTGTTGCAAAACATTTCAGCCATTAAAAGCCCAAATAATTATGGAGAATCTCACGACTAACATCATACCATTATGCATGCTTTTGATTATCATTGCAAACACATGGTTCATATGTGCCCATGTATGTCGAGTTGTGATGAGTGATTGTCAGGTAGGCTTCACTTGAGTTTGAGCCTAAACCAAGGGTGAGGTTGTGTGCAACATGTCTCTTAGCTGTGTTGGTGTGCAGGTGTGGCGCACAGAGACGGTCGACAGCTAAGGAGAAGGTCAGTAGAGACGTGTTGTGCTGATGGACCGAGAGCAGTGAAGGATGGACTCAGGCTTGGACCAAGGGTCCAAGGTGGTCGAAAGACTAACCTTAGGTGGCTGACACTTGATGACATTGATTGACGAGCAAGAGCACAAGTGGAGGAGTAAACCGTGTTGATCAAGTCAAGATGACGGTTGACTAAGTCAAGTGGAGGTGAAAGAGGACATGGTGATCGTGCGATGAAGGATGAAGGTGACACATGTCAAGATCGTGGAGGTGGCGTAGCGGATACACTTCTCCAAGGGGTTTGGAGGTTTGGGCCTCAAAACCCGGTTAGAGTAAGGTATGGACTTGGAGGTGGCATGTGGTGTCATCACGAAGCTTGCATCGAGGTGAAGCAAAGTCGTGAAGAGCTCGTGGCCGTCAGATGCACAAATCTAAAGTTGGACCACTTTGCCCCTCGGTTAAGTAGTTCAGCCAAAATATCTAGGGGCTTTGTTGGGAATGTGTAATTAGCCTATAAATAAGATAGGAGGCTGCCCCAACCCAGCCATCTCTCAAGCATTTCATTTCCTGCACTTCTGTTTAGGTGTCAGGTTGGTAGTTTCCAGATCTAGTTTTGTGTATTGTGAGAGATCCACAAATGAGAGCCTGATACCTCTTTCTGTGTTCATTAGTGTAAGACCAAACCTTGTGCAACTTGATCTTGCTGCAATAAACAAGTTGACCTCTGCTATCCTTGTGTCAAGATCTTTGGATTTGCTTGGTTTTGGATTTTTTCCCTTCTGGTTCCCTCTCTTTGCTCCTTTGATAGATTTTCGTTTCTTGAGCTTCCGAGGTCATTTGGGATGGATGGATACATGCTAGGACCTTAGAGGAACATATCTACCAAGTGATTTGGTCAAATTCCTCACGAGCACGAATTTAAGGGATTTTGAGGAAAGTTGAGAAAACCCTAATCTTGGACAAAGTTTTTTCGATCTACGGAGTTTCCTTGATCTTTTGGAATTAATATTTTTTGGGATAATTTGTAAACATCCGTAGGAACATCTCCGCAAATTTTGAGCTCAATCGAACTTCATTTGAATGGATTTTATATTTTTGGAGTTTGATTTTTGGGTGCTGAAACTGCCAAATTAAAGTAGGCTAGGCTTCCATCTAGGTTAGCCCAGGTTGGCATCCTGGCTAGGCTTGGTTTGCATCTAGGCCAGGCTGGATTTGCTGTGTCGGGGTGGTAATCTAGGACAGCCGAGCCCACTACCTGGCTAGGCCAACATTCATGAAGAGTTTGCTTCTCCAAGGACTTTTTGAGCTCCGGGTGTCCATTTTCAGATCTGCTTCTTTCGTGAGTTCTCTGAGGTTGTCAGGAAGTTTTTCAAGTCATCAAACCACCAGTTGGTTAAGGTGATTTTGCATTGGGCTCTTGCTTCATTTTGATTGAAGCGGAGAGCTTGATTTTCGGGTTTCAGAGAGTTTCAGTCGTGCTCCTAGTTTTCTGCTGTGATGAGTGTCCCGCTATGTTTTCTGGTCACCCCAAAGGACATATAGTCACTAGTTGGCTCGATGGTATTTCACTTGTAAGATTTGGGGTTTTTGGAGGGTTGTTTAGGACAATGGACATCAAAAGAAATTTCTCCCATTCACCCCCTTTGGTCGCCTTTCTCGGTCCTTCAATCATTCTGATAGCTTCGATGATGAAACTAAATATTTTTTATTGCTGAATTTATATGGCCAGCACAATCTAATTTTGTTCGATGCTCTTCCCTCAAGCTGATTCACAAGAATCCGCAAAGTGGAGATGAAATTTATATTTTATCATCCTAGTGTGATTGTATCTTTGATGAGATGTTGAACAGTGGGTACATTAAATTGTCACATCATTTCCAGCCACTTGGTGAGTTGAAGCACCATGCATATTGTAAGTGGTATAATTATGCTTCTCATGCTACTAATGACCACAATGTTTTTCCATGGCAAGTTCAATCGACCATTAGTAAAGGATGAATGAGTCTATTAGAAATGCAGGTTGATATAAGGACCTTCCTAACCAACACTTTAGAATTGAAAAATCCTACTATCCCAGTTCACCCCAATCAATCTGAATCTACTACTAGAAAAAAAGTATGATAATTGATGATCCTAGAGAAGACGACAAACCATGCTCGAGAGGCCTATGGATGGCCAGGAGAATATTAAAATGATAATCAAGTCTTCTAGGCTCGCGGGTGAAACAAAAACTACCGTGGGAAAGCAAAACGAAGATGTTATTGCTGTTGTCTAGGGAACTAAATAGCAAAAAACAATAAGGTTATCGGCCTAGTTAAGGTGGATCAAAGACCATTGTGCACGCACAAATCAAGGCAATCAGAGGTTGGAACTTGAAAGGCCAATAATATCAAGAATTCTAGTAAGGAGGTGCTCTCAATGAGCTTTTGACCGATTTATGAACAAATATACTAAGCAAAAGGTGGATTAGATGAATCAACCCATAAAAAATGTCTGATGGTCGCCGAAGCAAATTTATGTGCTTAAGAAGGAGATTACTGCTGATCCTATTAAGTCAAGCAAACATTAATTATAAATGGCTCTATGTAAGTGCCGGTTAATGAAATTGATGAGCCAATTGTTGTTGAAAATCTAGCTCAATCCTTTATGCAAAAATAGGAAGTAGGAGCTGCTGCAAGTAAATATGAAGCCAAGAGTAGAGTATTTCCAACAAAGATGGTGCTGTTTGTCCTTGGCCAAGGTGCAACAACACATGTTTCAGCATGCTTGTAAGAAAATCTCCTACGACTAAAAAGAACGAAGTGTGGACATTTGTTTGGTGCGACTTTGTTTTGGTCTGTCCGTCTGCCTCTTCGTGCGATCCGAGCGACACCCCGCCCACGCATTCGCTCCACCCAGCGTCACCTCGCCTCCCCGCAGCATACGACCTGGCACTAAATATGGAAGGTCATTCCAATCTCTTTCGGGTGCTCCGTTCCCCTTCCAGATCAGCCCTCCCCATGCCTTCATCCCCTCCACGCTCCTCCTCTGACCCCTCCGCCGTCCTATGGCCTCCGCCTGCCGCGCTGCTCGCAAGGAGAACCAGCAGCCCGAGCTGCCCCTAGACCTCAGGCAATGAGGAAACCCCTCTCCCGGCCTTGCTATGATGCGTCAGATTGTAGACGTTGGGACTTAGGCGCACGTTGGTGATGCGACGGCGGGAGGTTAGGGTTCGGAGCTGCGGTGCGGGATCCGTGGCGTGGCGGTGCTCGTCTGCTCAAGCACCACACAAAGAAGCTAGGCCTGATGCCGCCACCTGAAGCACAACTGTGGACCAGACGATGCGGGCGTTGTATAGCTCGACGAACTCTCCTCGCGCGTCTACAATCGGTTAGTACATGCTCTCCTCTCGGCGTTGATGTGCGTAGACACCGCGATGACCCGTTCCGCACGAGCCTGGACATCTGCTCCGCCACCTCCAAAGGTAGCACGAGGGCTAATATGAAATCACGGTGACCACTGCTGCTCCATGCTTGCAGCTGTACATTCATGCACACAATCCGTTTGATTCAATGCTTTTGTGCCATATTTTCTAAAATATGGCAATCTATAATCTAAACTCCTCTGCACCATCTCTTATGATTAATTTGATGTTCTTACATTAAGAAACCACTTTCAATTCTACATACTTCGAGCTTAAATATGAATGACAATCGGATAAATCCTCAAAAAGTGCACGCTGAATTTGAAATAGGTTCTCTACTACTTTAACAGCAACTACATATATGTACTTTCCTGATCCAATATTCAGACACTTTGAAAACTTAATTTCCTGTCCATATATTTCATTTCTATTTATGAAATCTAAAAATATGTAATATGAACTCCTCTACATGCAAGTACTGAAATGCAGCTGTTCTGTGACTTATTTTCTATATATTGACTATGTTATATCAATATAATATGGTACAAAGCCTGATCTAATTTGTAGATATAGATTTCTAATCCCAGGATCAATCCTTTAGTCGTATGTGTTTTGTATGAATAGAAAGCCATGTGCATCGCCAATTTGTTAGGGTAGTTGGATTTCTATTCATTCCAAATCATGTGAATTTTCAGAAGGTTCATAGCTTGTTGGACATGTTGGCCTTGAACAGAAGCTTAGATCGCAGAAGTCAACCAATTACAAAAAGTATCTGGTCGAGTGACTATTATCTGGCTTCAAATATATTCCATGCTATAATGCTTCTGACGAGTGACTATTACCTGGCTTCAAATCTATTCCATGCTATAATGCTTGTCTTTGTCTTTTCTATAATCTATTTTTTCACTTTCTGAATATTGACCTGTATTGTACACAAATTTTGTGTATAAATGCTGAATTTGCCATCAGTATTGGTCCGAACAATCCAGAGCTAAGGAAGCAGCATTCTACCGCCAATGGACATATCAATTCAGTATTGCAGAAAAGGCACCACACAAGCCTCTTCAGTCTTCCCAAACAACTCAAATAATCACCAATGGAATTTCTGGAATTTGCAAGCACAACTCCTCCCTTGCTTCTATCCCTGTGAAACCAGTAACACTTGCAAGCACAACTCAGATAATCACCAATGGTCTTGATTCGCGCTCTCGCCTTGTGTTGTTGTTGTTGTTGTTGTTGTTGTTGTTGTTGCTGCTGCTGCTGCTTCTTGATTCGTTGTCATGATGAAGAGCCGATGAGCTGAGTTGCTGTCAGGCTCAGTGGTTTTGCAATTCTTCTGGTTCAGAAATGGACATGACTCTTTTTCAGGTAACTAACTAATCTTAGTATGTTTCTTTTCTGGCATATAAATTCTCCCAAAACAAACCGTCGAATCTTTTTCTAGAAAAGTCTAAATTTCCCTATGTTGGTGACGACGAAGAACAATCAAAGGCTTGTTGCAGATCACATTGGCCAGGGAAACTTCATTGGTTATCTCAAGAACACTCTGAACTCTGGTGATATGGAGGAGCACGAGCCCCTAAGGTACAACACACCTTGCTTGTAGTACCCTGACTGCCCCATGTGTAGAGCCTTTTTATTTTGAAAACTAAATATTAGGGAATTTTTCTTCATAAAAATAAGAATATCAAAGTAAAAATTTTAACATCCATGAACAAGTAATATTCATTACTAGAAAATAATGACAGAACATAATGTACTCACCCTCCAAGTAGCTCTCCATCCTCCTCCTACCTGCCCCGTAGGTTCTCCGAGTCCTCACCCTTGGAGGTTATAAATGTGCTCAGATCATGAAACATATTAGATGTATTTTTTTCAGGATGTAGCTAGCAGCATTTCCACATCTACAAGCTGCAAGAATAGGCTGTGGTTTTCTTGTTATCGCATTTCGAAAGGTGGTATCCTTTTTTATTCTTTGTGGCATTGTTTTTTCTCTTTGCTCGTCTTCCTTACAGCACAAGCCAGATTCATGTACCGTGCAAGCACACAAAGAATACAAAAACTAAAGTTAATTATTTGTAAGTATCTGATCCCTATTTTTCAGCCTTACTGTATTTTACACATTGATTTTTCAGTGATGCAGCCTGTAAGGGATTTTTCTCATGGGTGATACATATCAATGTTACCTTGTTACTTTCATATCAGATCAGTGGCCCTTGGTGAATCATATCAAACTAATTACATGGTGATATGCTCCGATAAACAAGTTGGAAGATTGGAATATTAACCATTGTCCATGGATTCAGTGTGATTATTAACTTCTGATTTTAGTTTCTTTTTGTTTATTAGGATCATGCCCGTGCATTACAACAGGAACATAATAATGTCAAGATAATTTAGGTCTACAATGTGTGTGTGTGTGTGTGTGTATATATATATATATATATATGGTCCTGCATCCAGCTGATGGATTTTGATTTTGGCAGGACATCTGCTGCATCAGGACGAGACCAAGCATTGTGGTGGGACTGGGACATAAAGATGGGAGATGTGAATTTGGGCATCAATCCGGCAGCATATTTGAGCACATCAGGATGGACATGGTGATGTTTTTATGTCCCATTTTTTCTTGTGGATAGCAGAATGTGTAGTTATGCTCTTCAGTTTGATTATTCAAAAATTGGATTGCTTATTCTGTAAAATTACATGACTGGAATTTAACTTACTGTATAATAATTAATAAGATAAGTTGTTGCGTACATAGGATTCGATAGACAGTGCATAGAACACATCCATTCTCCCAAAAAGCTGGTATCTTCAATTGAAATGGGCAAACATGCTGTAGAGATAAATGATTATGTGGGATTTCCTATTTGTGTATCTTCTACATGATCTGGGATCCCAAAGAAATAATAGAAGGATGGAGGCCGAAAAGCATTTCCAACTGGATATCCTGGCATCTGTATGTGACTTTGGGTACATTCGGATTTACCAGGGTCTTGGTGGGGTTTCAAGTGTGACCCGTAGCAGTTTGTTAGAAATCAGTCTAAACTTGCATCCAAGGGTAATATTCAAGTGCAATAAATGTACATTATCAATGATAATAAAGGTTGGCCTTACTGTTTCTAACTCAATTATTTTTGTATGATCAGCAGGAAAAATTTGGTGACGATGAGGCAGCAGCCACCGGTAGAAAGTTCATTGTTGGTGCTTGTGAAAGTATTTGCAATGGCACATCTACAAGAGGCCTTTATTATCCCCTCCATGGTCCATTTTTCACATTTGTTTAGAATCAAATGATTGTATGTTCTATATTGTGTTTACTGAACTTTTGGCCATTGCTAAAAAATACTTGTCAAACTGTACAGTGAGAATAGTTTTCGGCGCATGGAAAAAGAGGTGGCATCATAACCCAATTATCTAATTTGACTCCAACAACAGTAATGTTGACTTCTGATGCCATTTGAACCGCACAACAGGTAGCTCAAACCAAATGATTCTAAGAAAACAAAATGATAAACTTCCCCAAGTGGCAATTTGCACGAAAGAAATGGGTATTGAAGGTTTCTTTCTGACGATATAAAATATTATTTTAGCTGCATCACAGAAAAATCTATAAAGTAAAGTTTGTGAGTCTGCGACGGCGCGCACTCTGTAATTGTGTTAAATTCATAAACTTTATTTTTTTAGATTAAATTTTACTTTAATGTTGGTATTTAATTTTTACAGTATTGTTATCTTATCGTGCGATCCGTGTGTTTTTAGTTAAAAATGTTAGCTATCCTGTAGCAACGCGCACACACACTACCTAGTAAAGCAACAAGCCTAGAGTCGCTTGAAATACAGCCAATATATACATAGCGCAGGAGGGCGGCTGCAGTGTTGAGGCGGAGTGCAACAATAAAACGTGTTTGCAGGCTGAATACCAAGTCTAAGACTACCCGCAGTGGGTACTCTAAAACGATACTCTAAAGCTTTAGAGTATGAATATAGAGTAAAAACTGCTGCACTGGGTACTCTAAAACGATACTCTATCCTTTCTCTCACTTTATATTTAGAGTAGCACAGTGTTTACTCTATACTCTATAGTGGCGGGTCCCACTAGCTAAACAAAGGGAAAAATGCTATAACTCACAAACCAAAAATCTAAATTAAATTTTGATTGTACCATTAAATTCGTCTCAATAAATCTTTCAAAACTAGATCACACATGCATATATTTAGATAAAGTGACAAGTGGGTCCCACAGTAGATAGAATGGATAGAGGATGATATAGAGGATGGATGGGTGCGGAAAAATTAAGTATAGAGGAGAGAATCTTGCTGACTAGGACGTATAGAGGATGAATATAGAGGTCCATGAGTGCGAGTAGTCTAAGGCAGCGACTGAAAGATGCCTTCTAAGCTGAGATGAAAGACAACCTTTGGATCTGACTTGGAGGGCAGAGAGATAAGGAGAAAGATATAATGCGACTTTACGTTGGTAAGTAAGGAAATTTGAGTCCGTAGGAGATAAGGTGAGATGAGAAGACAATGGTGAGGGTCGTAAAAGTTAGAGCAATAATTTATATGGCATAACTTTTTTTTAGTGACGATAGTAGATATGAGATTTAGAACTTTTTAGTGGCACGTAACTACGTAAGGAATGGCCTCCATAAATAAACTCCTTCACTGATACCATTCCACAGAACGCTCACCCACTATTCCTCAGTCTCCACCTTCGTCGTCCATGTCGTCCCAGCAGCTGTGGACGGCTCCCCCCAAGCCGGAGGCGCCACCGGAGTTCCTGTGCCCGATCACGCTAGACCTTATGCAGGACCCTGTCGCGGCGCCCACTGGCATCACCTACGACCGCGCCGCCATCGAGTCCTGGCTTCTCGCCGGCGGCCAGCGCACATGTCCTTTGACACACGGCGAGCTCAGCGCGGGAGACCTCGTCCCCAACCACACTCTCCGCCGCCTCATCCAGGACTGGTACGCCACCAACCGTTGCTGCTGCAGCGTCGATCGGGTCTCCGCAACGCCCGAGGAGGCCGCCGTCGCCGAGCTCCAGGGCGCCACGCGCGCAGGCGACGCCGAGCGGTGCGCTGCCGCAGCACGCGGGGTCCGGCGCCTCGCCATGGCAGCCGAGCAGAACCGGCGCCGCCTCGAGTCCGCCGGCGCGGCTCGCGCTCTCGCCGCGGCGTTCACATTCTTTGCGGGCACCGCCGATGCTGCGGCCGCCGCTACTGACGACGTCCTCGACGTCGTGCTGGCAGCGCTGGTGCTCGTGATGCCGATGGACGAGGAGGCCATCCTGGCCGTGGGCTCGTCCAGCGCGTCCGTGGCGCGGCTGGTCGCCGTCGCCGCGAACGGCGACCTGCACAGGAGGCTGCAAGCCGTGGTGGTAATCAGAGAGGTCGTCTCGCTCTCAGCTTACAGTGGTGCCCCGGGTGCTACGATCGATCTGAGCGCGAACGCCGAGGCCGTCGCCCAAGTATTGGTGAAGACGATCAGAGACGGCATCTGCCCGCCGGCGACCAGGGCGTGCCTGGTCGCGGCGTACCACCTGGCGTGCACCGGCGAGAGCGCCGCGGCGCGCCTCGCGTCAGCCGGGATCGTGACGGTGCTCGTGGAGCTCCTCGTCGACGCTGACAAGAGCACGGCCGAGAAGGCTCTCGCCGCGCTCGATGCGGCACTGGCGTCCCGCGACGGGAGAGCGTGTGCCCGTGCCGACGCGCTCGCCATGCCCGTGCTGGTCAAGAAAATGTTCTGGGTGTCCAACGCGGCCACCGCGCTCGTCGTTTCTGCGTTGCTGCGCATCTGCAAGAAATGCCCGGAAGACGACGCGGTGGCGGGGGCAGCTAGGCGGCACGCCATCGTCGAGGCGCTGCAGCTGGGCGTCCTCCAGAAGGTGCTGTTGCTTCTGCAGGCTGGGTGCAGAGAGGAAACGAAGGAGAATGCTACTGAGCTGCTGAGGTTGATGGTCAGGTATCAGGGCAGAGCGGAGTGCTGCGTGGACGCCATGGATTTGAGAGGGATCAAGAGAGAGACTGCAATTTTGACAGGATAGTTAGTTTTCTGTGAATATATATGGCATAAGAAAACAGGTTTATATATATACATATATATTATTAGCTAGGAAACACCATGCCCTATTATTTATATATATATATCACAAATGAAGGAAGTTGTATATATATATATATATATATATATATATATATATATATATATATATATATATATATATATATATATTGTAATGGCTATTGGCTACCAAATGTTCTTTAACCTGCTAGAATTGAAGACCTGAGAAATCCAACTTCTTGTATAACCTGGGAAAAATATATGAAAAATTATAATTAAACACCCTCTGAAGATTTGTGTACAAAATGGACAAGCATTTGCACGAGTTCATTGGCACGATTCCGATGTTTGTCCTTACTCCAGGAGCCTTTGTTTTGTTTTGTAATGGACGGCATGAGAATTGCCATATGAATCATAAATTAGAATAGAACAAAAAACACGACATATTTGTCGTCCTTGCATATTGGTACATCGTAGGTATTGACATATTGTGAGTTTGTCATCAAAGATTTCAAGAAATACAGTCAAGTTTATTTTTTCTTTTATTTTGTGATGCGAAGATATATAAGATACTATTATTCATAGTTTTGTTTTTTTTTCCGGTTCTTATTCTTGGAGTCCAGTCTCAGTAAGCGGAAAGTTCAGTTGTTCCAGTCTACTATGTTCATAAGGCAGCAGGCATCCCGCATCCCATCATCGCTACCAGACTGGCATTACCGTCTACGTTAACGACGGATGTTCTGTTCTTCGTTCAAACAAAATTGCTTGGAATAGTCCGCTAAGAATCCAGTCAATGGTCACGTCATCACATCAACATCCACTTATTGTTCCTATTGTTGTGCATGTCAATCAAACAAGATCCCTTTGTCCTATAGTACTTGACCGCTGTGGCTGAGCAGTTCCTCACAAAACCCTTTTCGAATTTTGATTGAAAGATAAACTATGGTCATTAATTAATAAAGAGGCAACTAAACTTTTCAGTTTTTGCTTCTTTCAGAGCACTGCACCGTCCGATTATATTACAAGTGTCCATCACAAGACTGAAAACATCACATGACCCATGATGATGAGTGATAAAAACATAAGGAAGCAACAAAGGTTTTCTTAAAGCTGATTCATCATTGAACCCATTCTGCACCCGGCCAGTCATCAAGAAGAATAATTCAAACCAGAAGAGCAGTATTGCTCATCACGCACGCTGTATATTCCCATCGTTACATTATTCTACATGCCCATCCAACTGGATTCGGTTTGTCATATGGTTTCCAATTTGTTGAACAGTTTCAATACCTCTGGGCAGTTGAAGACAACCATGCCTGTTTGATTGAAAGAAAAAATTAAATTAGTATAACCACCTCACCTGCCTCGCTCATTAATTATATTGTGTAAATGTTACTACAAAATCACCCTGCAAAGCTGTCTGTCTATGGTCGTATTTTCGAGTCAGTATGTACCGCCTGATGGACAGAACAGACATGCAGTTTCATTTCTTTTCCAGTCTTATCCCCGCATATAATCTGGCCTATATATATACGGCTATACCCTGGACCCGTTATTTGTCATTGTCTTTTTCTCGAATACGTAAAAGGTTTATGTATCTTTTATATTAAGATCGAGAAATAGTGAAAAAGTACAACGACGTGCCACAGAGGACGCACTAGGGGGATATTGATATACAATCGGTTCTGCCCTCCCTAGCAGAAGGAGATCAAGCGCTATTCACTACAGGAAACTGGCTCTTTGCCGACTGCAATTTTCTTTGCCAACTGTTTTTTTCGACACTCGGCAAAGAGGTCCCTTTGCCAACTGGAATTTCCTGCAGTCGGCAAAGCAGGATTTGCCGACTGCCTGGCTTTGCCGACTGCCAAGCAGTTGGCAAAGAATTGCAGTCGGCAAAGGCAGGCCATGGTTGACGCCATCCACACCGTCACCTTTGCCGACTGCCACTCCGTCAGCAGTCGGCAAAGTTGCAGGCTTTGCCGACTGCCATCCTCCCTGGCAGTCGGCAAAGGCTCTTTGCCAACTGTCACTGATGGCAGTCGGCAAAGAATTAATTTTTTTTTTGATTTTCGATCCCAGTTTTTTTGTGTTGCCTTGCTACAGTAAGTACATGATATATTCCAAGTTTGGGGTCATTTTGATTTATTTTGCTATATTCCATTGATTTTTGCTGTTTCTTTGATTTTTTCCGGCAGCTCTAGATTTGAACTGCAGGTACATGAAATAATGGAATCCGGCGATTTAGAAAATGATATTCATGATGTTTGGAGCATGTTGAGGCCGTGTGCGGGGCCTCGCGTGAAATTTCGACCGTGTTGGTGTCGGAACACGCCGAGGCACGCGCGTGAAAAGTGTTTTTAAATTTTATAAAATCGAAACGGAGTCCGAAAATGACGAAACTTGACGACGTGTCTTGCCATCGCATGCGGAGGCTGTGGTAAAAATTTGAGAAAGTTTCGAACAAGTGGCGACGTCGGGTGGAGGTTTTAGCCACCCGACGTCGCCACTTGCTCGAAACTTTCTCAAATTTTTACCACAGCCTCCGCATGCGATGGCAAGACACGTCGTCAAGTTTCGTCATTTTCGGACTCCGTTTCGATTTTATAAAATTTAAAAACACTTTTCACGCGCGTGCCTCGACGTGTTCCGACACCAACACGGTCGAAATTTCACGCGAGGCCCCGCACACGGCCTCAACATGCTCCAAACATCATGAATATCATTTTCTAAATCGCCGGATTCCATTATTTCATGTACCTGCAGTTCAAATCTAGAGCTGCCGGAAAAAATCAAACAAACAGCAAAAATCAATGGAATATAGCAAAATAAATCAAAATGACCCCAAACTTGGAATATATCATGTACTTACTGTAGCAAGGCAACACAAAAAAACTGGGATCGAAAATCAAAAAAAAAATTAATTCTTTGCCGACTGCCATCAGTGGCAGTTGGCAAAGAGCCTTTGCCGACTGCCAGGGAGGATGGCAGTCGGCAAAGAATTTCTGAGAAAAAAATAAAAAATAACCTTTGCCGACTGCCAGGTCGCAAAGAATTTCTGAGAAAAAAATAAAAAATAACCTTTGCCGACTGCCAGGGAGTAGAGCAGTCGGCAAAGTATTTAAAAAAAATAAAAAAATATTTTTTGAAAAAAAATAATAGACCTTTTGCACAGGCTATCTGAAAACACAACTTGGGCCTGGCCCGGGAAAGTGGCTTCGGGCCTCTAATCCCGCCATGTAACAATTATTTTATAGATTTTGTTAACATTATTATCCATGAATCGTATATCATTCTTAGTAACTAGCAAGTTAAATAAATCAAGTTTTATATAATATATAAATATTATTTATTGTTAATTGTTTGAAATAGTAGATAAATAAATATACACCTGTATGTAGGAAAGAAAAATAATTAAATAAAAAAGAAAATCGGGTAACCCGAACGTCCAGGCCAGTGATTAGGTTCAAAATGTTCGTCTCGCAAAGTACAACCGAGCTGTACAATTAGTTTTTTATTTTATCTACATTTAGTACTCCGTAGATGTATCACAAATTTGATGTGACGGGAATTTTTTTTTGCATAATACATTTTCGAAGGAATTAAACACAGCCTTAGAAAAAAAAGCCCGGGATAACTCGTGGTGCCTGGGGACCATCACCCTTCCCACCCATCTCCCAGCATCGTGCTCGAACGCAACACTGGTAAAATTTTTTAATAATGTTACTATTACTTTATCGGATGAACAAATGACCAAAATAAAAGTTGTAGATCTTGAGGAGTTGTATAACTTTTATGTTCATGACTTTTTCAACTGAAATCATTTACTCTTTGAAAATATTGTTTCAAGTTGATATTGTTTGAAATTTAAATTTTGAATTGATAAAATAAAAGTCTCATGAAAAGATGGGCAAAATAAAAGTTGTAGATCTAAAAAAGTTATACAATTTTGAAGTTGACAACTTTTTCACTAGAGATCATTTACTACTCCAAAATTGTTGAAGTTCATAAAATTTCTAGGAAGAAAAAAAAGAAAAAGGAAAAATAAAAATAAAAAGAGATCACGATTTTCTATTTGGCCCATGATTTTCAGTTTGGCCCACGATTTTCTGTCCGTTGATCCACGATTGGATGGATGAGATCCGCGTAAAACTCAAACCCTAGCTTCTTATCCCCTCCGCCACCCCCACGCAGCCCAGCACCGCGAGCCGCCGCAAGCCCCGGGCGCGAGCGTGCCCCCAAGCACGCGACGGCGTCCTCCCGCCAGCCCCGCACCACGCCACGGCGCGGTGGTAGCGGGCGCCGATGGTGGCCGCCGCCTCCCCCCGCGGCCTGTCCTGGTCTCGTCTGCTCGTCCGTGGCCCTGCTGCCTAGGGTTTGCACAGTGCTCGCCCTATTCCTCGCTCGCTCGCTCCGTCTCTATCCGCTCCCTCTCTTCCTCTCGAAGCCTCGATGTAGGTTCTCGACGCCTCCGTTCCTCCCGAGCTGACCAGCGGTGGAGCGAGTTTTGGGGCCTCCGGCAGCAAGACGCTGGATGAGGCATCAGTAGGCCCATCGTGCTTGGGACCGGCACCTACGCGCTGGCCAAACTGCTCACCGTTGACCCCCACTTCTTAGTATGTGAATCTCCTCAGTTTTATTCCCTTCCTTTAAATAATGATTATGCTTGTGCCGAGATTTTAGGATTAAACATAGGATTAAAATTCCTTTTGGGCAGATTCTAATTTTTTCCCTACCTGCTTATCTTAATAACTAATTACTAATCAGGTAGGCTTGGTGATTTAGTTTTAGTTTCTCTTATTAATCTGTCGCCACATAACTTAGTATATGTCAGTTGTTTCTGAAGTTGTCATGTTATCATAGTATCAGATTTGTCTTTATATATGGGTGCTCCATAACATGTTAATACTATGACCATGTGACCCCTTCTCTGTAGGTATGATGTCCTGCAAAGTGCCCTCATGATTTTTTATGAAATGTCTACATGGATATATTGGACACGGATCTCAAACACTAATGTGCAACATCTTTTCTCTGCCTATGCTTTCGGTTTTGGTGTCAGTTTCAAAGGCACCACATATTACTGTCAGCATTATATACTTTTTATGGCTAGCAAATTATTCAGGCCCAGCATATATAGAATTAAAATTCCTTTTGGGCATACTCCATGTATTTCCCTAACTGTTACTGATCATGTGTAGCATGGGTAAGTAGAGCTGCTTATTTTCATAACTGATCAGTGTTAGCCACCTCTGCATTCAGTTTACCATATGTTCCTTCCAATTTGACCTCTTTAGTCATTTGTCATAAATTGTTTGCAGCAGGTTGTCCTGGGTCTTTTTTGTGTCTAACAAACATAGTTACCCGTCTAAGCAACTATCTCTGCTCCATACTTAATAATAATGATTTTGCTTTAGTTCTCCACCGAAAATAAAAGTTTTCGCTGACTGAATAAAGATACAAATATTATTGATGGACTAATTAGCGATATTTCAGGATCCTATGTTCACTTATTGAGATGGTGGCTCTATACTGCTTGTGTGTTCGGTTTTTTTTTATTTAGCTACTCTTACCGTCATTTCTAAGTGTGATGTTATTCTTTCTGAATGCAGATGCTACACATGCGTATGCAGGTGTTGGCTTTCATAATAAAGATCTTTCTTATTTTTAGATTAGATTTATATACTTTGTTTACGTTTTCACTACACATTGTTTCATATAATTCCTCATACCACATTTTTATGTGCTTCTCAGCCTCCGTGTGTATAACACAGCTGCAGGTATTTTCTATGTTGGTAAGCTATTATCCTTTTCTCTCTTAGCCTCCGTTTATATAATTCCTACAATTGTTTGTTCCTATATGTTGTTTCTAAAATAGTTTTGCCACTCTATCTTGATGTGGTACTGAAACTGAGCTTGTGTTCCATAGGTTACATTTATTCTGCTTAGCGTGTGCCAAAATCAGTTGTGTTGCATCTCACAATTGCCACTCAGTGGATAGCTTTGGTAATTCCTGATCAGATGAATCGGGCCAGCTTCTAACCAGTTTTCATTTGCTTGTTTGATTCATTTGGGCCCGTTGTTTATCACTTACACCAGATTGATATATACTTAATTATGGAGGGCTGATGGGAGGACATCAAAGTCGTTAATACACTTTTTTGCTTATTTGTAGGGTATCCATGCCCTTGCAAAGTGGCTAACACACTTAATGGTGTTTTATCTGTTTTTTTTTCATGTTCTTCCTCTCCTTTTCTATTTTAATTCTTTGCCTTTTTTGGTTTGCATGAGAAAAATGAAGAAGTCTATACGTAGAACCTATGAATACTATGTTGATGATTAATTCCTATCTTCAATCTGTAGTAAGAACTAATCCCTCTACATTAATACAACTCCGTTTATCAATTACCTGCCTGATCACTGTGGCTCTTAATCAACAGGTGTTCTTTAGTAAATATTTAAGCTAACAAATTATTTTTATACCCAATGCCTACTAATCAACCCACTTATCCAGATATAGGCAATAGTAAATTTGCACTGCTCAGCCTCTAATACCTGCAGAAACACAAGGATCATGGAACCATGTGAGACAGCCACATTAAAATCCGCAGGCCATCATACTACTTTTTAGTTAATATAAGTTTGTTAATTTTTACCCAAGTGTTCCTGCTTTTTTATCGTTTTATTACCCTTCTTTTAAACTCTGCCTATTAATTTTGCCTCCCACTCACAGTCCACTCAATTAACAGCACAGCTACCTGCCCATACACAGCAGCAACAGGGTGAGATCTAGCAAAACTCTATACTCCTACACCCTCACACTGCTTGCCAATCCATTGAATGGCAACTCAAATTTTGGACCATTCATCCTTTCAATCTCAAGAATCACGAAAACAAAAACAAAGTGGCATATCCATGCAGACAATTAGTAATGCTTAGTGTTGACATTGTTTTGATGATTTTTTTTCAATTTCGTATTAGATATGCAAAGAATTAGATGAACAATAATTGGAACTATGCAGAGGTGCATTTACAAATTTCGGCGGATGTAGTTTTTGCCATTTGCATCTCAAGGTACCTTACAGTTTGCAGCCAACACTTGCCTGTAGTGTTTCAAACAGAGTAATCTGCAACCGATGCTTGCCTCGATCATGTACTAATGAGTAGAGTAATGGCCTGCTAAAATTTATGCCTGCAAATTCGTCTTTGTTTTGTCTGTACAAATTCATAAATTCTTTTTTTTTGCTTTCCTCACTATGGTTCACGTGATTTATTATTGGTATAAGTATCTGTGCTTCATAGGCCAGAATCCTATGTCATACAGAGTATGTAGTTAATTCGTTTGCTAGGAATGGTCCACTGAATTACTAATGTGTTGCAGACATGTAGTTGTTGCAATGAAGTTTCATATTTTACTACTTCCTTACAGTACTCTGATTAGAATTATGAGGCACTGCTGCACCAGCAAAGTGTCTCCTTTAACTAATTTTTTCCCACCTTATGAATGTTACACCTACCTGTCCTTTGGTCCAAATCTACCTTATTTTTCTCTTACACTAAATGTTATTTTACATACTCAGATAAGAGGCTACCAGTGATGATTGTTACTGACCATGGGGGTTCAAGAAGATAAACACTCCAGTAGTGGACCTCACAATGATGTCTTAATAAGCTCTCCAGATCAGGTTTGTGGTTGTTTCATGCCCCCTTTTTTTCTTATGTGGTTTAGGTATAAGACTGGCTTGGTCCTAAAGCTCAAAAGATATTGTCTGCTAATAGACCCTGTGATAATTATTTTAGTCTCCATTCAAACTAAGAACTATAATTGTGCATTATTCCAAATCCCAAGGGGGGAATTTGTGGACTGCCTACGATCTTTGCTCTGGATTTCTGCAGTCCATTTGGTATCTTTGCTTTGAACTTTGGAATTTGACCTCTCTCTGTACGAATTACTAAATTGACGATATGATGATAGCCACTCCAAAGAATATCCGCAGTTTATCTACGTCTCCGTATGCATATTATAATTGTTTATTCCAGCAAAGTTCTAA
Organism: Saccharum spontaneum; assembly: GCA_022457205.1. Classification (NCBI taxonomy): domain Eukaryota; kingdom Viridiplantae; phylum Streptophyta; class Magnoliopsida; order Poales; family Poaceae; genus Saccharum; species Saccharum spontaneum. The sequence goes on along the minus strand of CM039579.1, from coordinate 51,714,476 downwards.
CCAGTTTATCCCTATGATGTTTCATTTGTGTTCAATATACCAGATGAAGGTTCCCTCTGATGATTCCCATTCATTGTTAAGGTCCTGGTTTTGCTACTATACTTTTATATCTAATTGGTTTGTTTTTTTTTGCAGGGTTTTGCCATTTCCACCCTATCATCAGCTATAGTCGACTGACGCTCCCATCGTCCGACTCCCTCTTCCCCAAGCATGCACCTTCCTCGGCCACCATCAAGGTCCCAAAGAAGAAGAAGATGACCCAATCTTACTATTTCGCCAGCAACATTGATCTCAATGCCACTGTTACATCAGTGTTGGATACGGTGAGTTCAAAAATATTCTCAGCTGTTTACGGTTATCATCAATGAGGTGCTTTTACTCCAACAAGAAAGAACATACCCTACCTTCATACAGCCGATGACATGTAATGATTCCCTGAAATGTTTCTTCTGTTATACTCATGTAAATCTAAATATGGCTGAACCGCTTGCCGCAGAAAAAAAAGTTAAATATCAAACAAATATGTTTTTCCCTTTTGCTTCATGAACCTCCACTGATCTCAGGACCATAGTTACATAAATGTTGAATGCACCGAATGTAAAAATACAGTGCCACTTTTAGCTCACATGCTCTTAGCTCCAAAAGTGATACACCTGTTATGCATGGCTTATTCAACGCAAAAAATAAATAACAGTTCACCCTTGGTTCTCATCTTGGGCACGAAAGAGGGGTGTGGGGGTGGACTGACCAAGTTCAGTTCTCACGTACCTCCAATCCGTTCTCTAAATTGTACTCCCCCTCCATTACAAATTATAAGACGTTTACGTAGATTTTGCTATGTACTTAGATATATACATCATATCTAGATATATATTTCATTTGTTCCAGATTATAGAACATTTTGGGTTTTTTAATATTTGTTATGCACCTAGATACTACACTACGTCTAGATACATAGTAAAAGCTATGTACCTAGAAAAACCTAAATAACTTATAATTTGAAATGGAGGGAGTAGTAAAAGCAATGTAAAAACAGAAAACAAAAGAAAAAAAACCTTTGCCGACTGCAACTCCGAAAGCAGTCGGCAAAGAACATTTCAAAAAAAATATTTTCTTTCTTTGCCGACTGCCGAGCTGGCGGCCAGTCAGCAAACAGAGTCTTTGCCAACTGCAATGGGAGGCAGTCGGCAAAGAGGTCAAACCTTTGCCGACTGCAACTCCGAAAGCAATCGGCAAAGAACATTTTGAAAAAAAATATTTTCTTTCTTTGCCGACTGCCGAGCTGGCGGCCAGTCGACAAACATTTTTTGAAAAAAAATTCTTTGCCGACTGCCGAGAAACCAGCAGTCGGCAAAGCCTGCCGTCAGGCCTGACGGCGCCACGTGGCTATGCCGACTGCTGGCGTGGCAGTCGGCAAAGGCTTTGCCGACTGTGTGCCACGTGGCAGTCGGCAAATCCGCCTTTGCCGACCCAGGCTTTGCCGACTGCTCTTTGCCGACTGCCACGTGGCTTTGCGGTCGGCAAAGCCTTTGCCGACTGGGTTTATACCTTTGCCGACCGGGGCAAGCAGTCGGCAAAGAGGTGTTTTCCTGTAGTGATTATTAGCTAATGAAACTACCTAGTCATCGCCGACGATCAATCACGTTGGCTTGCATGGCGCCTCGACCGCCTCGGCCCCTCTCCCACCAGATCCGCGAAGAGCTCTCGTATTGCCTCTTGATGTGAGGGGTCGGGGTCGTCGCCGAAGACGCTGTTGTAGGCCTCCTTGGCCACCGTGGAGGGCGTCGTCCGTCCATCGATGAACCCCATCTCCTGCATGACCAGCACCTCCCCCCGCTTGGAAACTAGGACGCGCGAGAGCGGCTGTGTGGCGATCCTCCTGCTTCGGTGCGGCAACGCTGGCCGCGTTGGCGTCTCCTCCACACTCGGTTGGGGCAATAGCGGCAAAGGTGCCTTGCGCAAAATCCTATCGGCGAACCTCTTCAGCTTATTGCTAAAGGAGTCAGCTGACCGCGGAGAGGCTACCACATCCACGCCTGTAGGGGTAGCGTCGGGAGTTCGTGCGGCCGCCTCAGCATCCACGGCCATGCCGAAGCAGTTGGCTGACTGTGGAGAGGCCACGCCCGTAGAGGTGGCGATGGGAGTTCGCGCGCCCGCCTTAGCATCCACGGCTTCATAGGGATCACCCGGAGTTGGCGAGGCATGCCAGCACGCCTCGACAACCACGTTGTCGCCGTCATGCTGTCCCCCCGCGGGTGGCGCGACGGGCGGGTGCCTCTACACAGGTGACAACGGGGGTGAGACCGCTGTCCACACAACAGCCTCCTCCGGCAAACGATCGTCCGCCACCGATGCATTAGCTACCAGAGAGACGCCCCGGTGTTTGCACCTCCGCTGGCCGGCTCACGATGAGCGAGGCAGCAAACTCCTCCAACATTGGGTCAACCCACGCTGGAGGCCCCGCACTCGTGCACACCTCAAACATTAGGGGATCCGGCTCGACATGGTGGTAGCTTCGCAGAGGAGGTGGTAGCTTCGCAGACATGGTCGACCGACGTGCCCACGTAGGCGGAAGTTGCTGGCTTACTCTGACGCCTCCAGCATCGACGCCGAGGTCTACTAGCACCCCGCAAGGGACCCCGCACAGCCCCCACCAAAGTTGTCGGTGACTCCGCGGCAAGGGGTGCAGGCTGGTAGTCCTAAGGGGTGGTACCACAAGCAGAATGTCGTGGCAGGTCGCCCCTCCTCGTTGTGGAGTGTGCAGCAACCCTGGGCAGCCTACAATCCCTGGCAAGGTAGTGGAGGCCTCGACAGCGCAGGCAACGTCATGGCAGCTGGTAGGTCGCCACACAATGCGAGTAGGAGAGGCAGTTGAAGCACCTGTCACGAAACTCTGCAGGGATCCTCTGGGGAAGTGGACACTGCCTCGGGTCGCGGCAAGGCTCTAGAGCCGTCGCGGGGAGCATCTCCTGGTGGGGAAGGATGTCATGCCACCCAGGGGCAGACACCCTTCCGCGGCAGCCCAAACGCTGGCGGGCAAGGGCACGACCTTCCACTGCCCGAGTAGGAATGCTGCTCACCAGCTAGGGATGCGGCCGACCGCACCTCCCCCACCGTCGCCGAGGTCTCCGTCCGGCAGCCGCCCCATCCCGTCCGGAAGCCTCAGCAGGATGTGGTTGCAGCTGTGCCAGAGGCACTGAGGCAGGGTTCTGCGGTCGACGGGCGGCATCCAGGTAGGACGAGGGCCGCCCATTGTTGAAAGCATCGCCGTCGTCGTCCGCCCACCGGCGAAACTTCGAGCGCCCGCCCGAAACGCCCGAAACCAGCCCGAAGGGAGTCGCGTTCGATGAAAGGGAGGACCTTGTGGCCGCCGGCAATGGTGCCCCGGGGCCAACGGCCGGGCACGGTGGCGGGTGAGCAGCGACTGCGTCCCCGTCCTCTGAGGCATCCTCGATGATCACGTCCACCGTCGACTAGTGGCAGGGCGGGTGTAAGGTCCTAAATGGCTAGAGGGGGTGAATAGCCTTTTAAAATTTTCTACAAACTCTACTCAACAACAAAGTTAGTACAAAAGATGGCGAAGCTAATTCTAGCACTAGCTCAACTATGCTAAGCAAGCCACCTACACAATTCTAGTTAACAAGGCTATGATCTCTAATTCACACCACAAGCTAAGTCACTAAGCTACTTACTCATATGTGATACAAACTACTCTAAGCACACTAGACAAGATAAGGTGCAAGAATGTAAAAGGGGAGTGAATTGATTCTTATACCGATGGTGTAGAGATGAGATGTATCCAAAGAATCAATTACACACAATCACAATGAGAATTCTCGGCAAGAGATGACACAAGATTTTTTTACCAAGGTTCACTTGCTTCCTGACAAGCTACTCCTCGTTGTGGCGATGCACCCACTTGATGGATCACGAGCTAATCAACTATTAAGAGTTGAACCCACTCACAAGATGGGGATTTTTCAAGCCACGAGCTCCACTAGAGTAGTCAATTCACGAACTCCCACGGGGAAGGCTCAAGAACCCCTCACAATCGCTTGGTGAGGCTCGAATAAGTCTCCAATCGTGAGCTCAATCACCACCGCTACTCCAAGTCGTCTAGGGTATCGGGAAACACCCAAGACTAACAAGCAATCAGCAGCAAACTCGAAGATCAAGTGCAACTAGATGCATCTCTCAATGCAACGCACTTGAATCTCACTCAATCTCTCTAGAGTATGCAACCAAGCAAGGAGATGAGTGGAGGGGAAGTTCTCTAGCTCAAAGTGTGCCTTAATATCTCAAAAGTGCAAGAGTTCGCTCCCCAAACCCGGCCACCATCTATTTATAGCCCCACGAATGAATATGGCCGTTACCCATTCATTGGGAGAATTTTCGGATCGACCGGACGCGCCAGTTGAACTAACTGGACACACTGCACCGCGTCTGATTGCCCTATGCCGTCCACGTGGCCTACCGGATTCAACTGCGTCCGCTCGATCCTCCAACGGTCACTGCGCGTCAATGGTCAAACGCGATGACTAGACACACCACTTCTCAGACCGGACGCGCAGGTGCGCACACCACCCACGCACGCAACGACATAATTGGACGCACTCCACGCAACGACCAGACGCGATAGTGCCAGCGATGCGATAGTGCCAGCGTCTGGTCGTTGTCTAGAGAGCTCCCATCGTGACTGGACGCGTCCGATCGCAAGTGACCGGATGCGTCGCGCGTCTGATCAGCTCTTTGTCACACTCTGCTCCTCTGGGTGCCTAACCGGACGCTCTGGTTCCACAAGGGACCGGACGCGCCGGTCTGCGACCCTCTCACACGCGCGTTAGCCTTCGGTTTGAACTGACCAGACATGCCTGCCGCGTCCGGTCACTTCGACCACAACATCCGGTCACTATTTTTTCAGTGAGAAACATTCCGGACATTCGCCACCTTTTCTCGCCTCTGGCGCAATGGAAAATAGGCATTTCATTTCCTCGAAAATGCCTGAACCCGTCTTTACCGCTCAAACTCCACCGCCTTCGCAAATGTGCTAACACCACCAAGTGTATATCACCCTGTGCATGTGTGTTAGCATTTTCACAATCATTTTTCAAGGCGTTACGTTAGCTCTCTACTAGATCCTAATGCATATGCTCATGATGATGACCTAGTAGCACTTGATTCACGAGTTAACCATGATTGCCCCTTTTGATAGTCCGCTATCAATCCTAAACCCGGTCAATCACTTCTCTACTCATCTTAGACCGGTAAAAGCAAACCCTATGATTATACCTTTGCCTTGATCACTTTGTTCCATGTTCATCTCCTCAAGCTTGATCACCATGATCATCATTCCATGTGCATCTCCACCATGATCGTCATTTCATGTCCATGCATCATCTCTTTGTGATCTTGTGGCCACCACTTCTTGCCACATACACCTTCATCACATGTGTTGCTTATGCCTAACTCAAAACACTTAACACATGGCATTAGCAACTTGGTGTCATTAATTACCAAAACCAAACTTGGGCTTTCAGCGGGGCCTCCTATGCCAGCATTGACGCGGCTGTTGTGGTGTCCAGCTTGCTCGTCAGCGGTGGTGCCTGCGGGGACGGTGGTGCCCGCGGTGGCTGGGGGCCCGCGCGGCTCCAAAGCTTGCGGGGATGGTCGGCGGCGTCGGCGGCGCACCGGAGTGAGCCCCAGCCCTAGATCCGACCATGCCTCCCGTAGGCCCGACGGCGCCAGGACGGGGAGGGGTCGAGGGAGGGGAGGGGGTGTGCAGGAGGAGGCGGATGGGGGCGTCACGCCCACCGCGGCAGACGGCGGCGGCGGCGCCCAGAACCCTAGGGTTCGGTTGCCCGAGCCACGGTCCCCCGCGACCTCCGCGGCAGGGATGGGGATGGGGATGGGAGGGGGTGGGGAGGAAGGAGGGGGAGAGGTGGGGGCGGGGGGCGCCGGGCTAGAGCGGCCGCCGGTGCCGCCGGTGCCGACGGGGGTGAGGACGTCAGGTCGCGGCGATCGGAGGAGGCTCCGCTTTTCTGTTTTCCGTCTGCTACCTTATTTGTCATTGTCACATAGTGAGTGCATTAGTCTAGAAGAAGCAAAGTTAGTCAAGATCCTGAAATTGAACAACACTGCCTTTCCTTTTCCAAAATGATAATAAAAAGAGAAAAGCATGCATTGCCGCATTGATTGTGACAACTGACAACAATACTAGGTTCACACTAATAAATAGATCCGTCACGCAGATGACTTGTTACTGAGGACATCTGTGTTGATCTTCGTTTGTTTCATCAGTCATACATTTGGCCTAAGCATGTTGCAAGCTTGTTAATTTTAGAAAGGTAAAACAATTGGAGACAATGAATTAGGAGAACACGTCGTACCCTTGAGTGGGGTGATATTTCATATCTATAGACCAGGAACGGCTTGTGTTACATGTTACATGCATGACCAATATGTTCCAACACATATATGTCTAAAATAATACTTGCCTGCAGTCTCAGCAGGAGGATAGCCTTTAATCATGATATCTGCGAACCGTGAGAAGAATGGACATGCATCACTCGAACTTGTCCTAAAGCTACCTTTTGACGAACAAAGTGAATATCTATCCCAATATGCTTTATGTGACTTTCGTGTCTTTACATGTCATCTCAGAATGATAATGCTGAGCGTGAAGTTTGCACCATCCGTTCGCACTTACTAATTCATGCCTCCATCATATTGGATCGAGGGGTTAGCTTACTCCACTTATGTGCTCAATGGGAGACCATCGCGAACTCCGTTTCGTTCGAGCTCCTCTACAACACATATATATATGCCCATAGTTACACAACACAGATGGAATTCAGTCATTGAACGCCAGTTGCTTGACCTGAGTTATAAATGCTTAGAATTTGTTTCATGGCTCTCAAGATTTAGTTCTATATTTATATCTGAATAAAAACCCACTAATTCTATACAGTTCCATGCATAACAAAACTTTTAATTGTAAGATATATAACTAGAACAGCACTTGTAGTGCTACAGCCACTCATTTCACATACTTCTTGTATAATCAAAATAATCCATCTTAGCATGCTAATGTTGTAAATCACATGACGGAAGGGCATTGCTTCACTTCAACCACTCACGAGTAATAGTTCTTGTGAATTGTGATGTGTTTCCTTATCAACCCAGGAGGAAAAACTAAAACTAAGTGAGGGTGAGGGTTTTCATCGTAACTAATGGATGTCAGGGGTCCAGAAATATGTACTACTAGCGTGCGTGACCTTACCACCAGCCTTTTGTCGTTCTTGCACATTCATGCACCGTGTGTATCGACGTTTTGTCAGTTTATCATCAAACCTTTCAACAAATACAAGCTTGTATTTTGTATTTTTAGTAGAAGGCAGGATTCTATAACCCATGGTTTATGGAATATTTTCCAGTTTCTATTCTTTCAATGTTCCATCCAATTTTAGTAAAGCGGAGAGTTCAGTTTTGGTCTATGTTTTTATCTGGCACCCATCTGCCGCACTATCAGACTGTGCCATTGATAGATTCATTTGCTGTGCAATTCACTATCGTCCATACAACAGTATCTTTCCTGAGGATAAGGGTACCATATATTAGATATCATGGAAAATGACCACCCAGGTTCCTCGTTCAAACAAGCAAGCTTGGAATAGTCCGTAAATTCAGTCAATGGCAGCAACCTCACATCAACATCCACTTATATTATTCCTATTGTCGTACATGTCACAACCGGACACGGTTTGTACTGTCATTGTGAACAATTCACTACTACCATTGGGAAGTTGCAGACATTACCAGGTCTGAGTGAAAGATAAAATTTGATAAGAAAAACAGTAGGATGTTAGAATTATTGGTTGTAAATGAATGATATGTATTGAGCCTCTTGGGTGGTAATTCATAGATTTACCTGAATTGGGGGTCCAGCCATTTCGAGTGCACGGTTATATCTTGATTGTATCGGATCTACTAACCAAAGAATGCAGAAGTATAAACACCATCGAAGTAGAACAACACCGAAGAACAATGTTTTCTAATCAGGTTCACCCAAGTGCCTACATCCTCGACGTAATGACTATGTGGGCTGCTCCCCATAAAAAACAACAACTACCCTGATATCTGGGCGCTTCCGCACTCTCATCACCATCCAACCCAGCAGCTCAGTCGTCTCAAATACAACAAGGGTTGTCTTATATTTATATTCCTCTAGGATAAAGAGTTTGACTTTGTGATAGAACCGCTCAATTTATACAAGTTCAAGTACGACTGTCCTCGTTTAACACGTTGACACGCACAAACTTTCACTCATATAAACCCGGTAGTCCCATGATAGACCTCGGTAAATCAACTTCACAACCAAGATCACATGATTAAGCAAATATAAATCACATACACGGAGTTGCAACGGAAATAATATTATAAATGAGTTCACAAAAAATAGTACAAGTTGGGTTTCAAAACTGATTAGTGAAAACAACATAGCTTTCAAAAGATTACAATAATGTAAGTTCCAAATACATTGCTAGCATAAGTGGCATCCTCTGACAAAAGCATATAGATGAGAACACTATATAGAGTCACCAAGCCCACCGGCGGTTAGCCACCATCTTCATAGGCCGAGAACTACACCTGCAACATGGTGGGATAAACCCTGAGTACGAGGGGTACTCAGCTAGACTTACCCGTCAAAAATAAGAAATAACATGACACCAAGGAGTATACAAGGCATATATAAGTGGAGCTCGGTTGATAACATTTTGCATAAAAGCTTAAGTAACATAAGTAGTCATTTATTGCTTAAGCATCAAGTTAATAATAATTAACCTGTCATCTAGATTAGCACCTGTACTATAGCAATCACTTGATTAAGGAGTAAACATTAATAACCATATTAACATGATCATGATGATCATCATCATTACTGAACCATCAAATCATTTAGTGTGACTACAACAGAGATACTCCCATCAAGTTTCTCACTAACCGGGAGAGCTGGCAATACGAATCGATTACTACCCAGCTAGGGAATTATTCCTAACACAAACTCATGACTTCCTCTGTTGAGGAGTATTAGGTCACATTTAGTACAACTCAGGAACCAACTTCGCGGGTTCCATCAGCGCCGCGCTCCCAGGGCTGCCATTCTGCCAGGACGTTCAGGAATTATAACACCTGCCCTTGGACTCGTGCTAATGGCCCCCTGCACATCCTTACTTCCTCCAAAGTGCGCACTTTATACTTGTCGAGTCCCGGCCTGAGTTGAGCTACTCGGCTTCACGGTCGGTTCATCGGATCTGGCCAGCTAAGTGATATGCATACGTTCAAAATGACAAGAAAAGCTCCATGCCTCAGTCCTTAATCGATATAGACAGAATCACTATAAGCATAACACCCCATCTATAAGACTCCGTCTGTTCTTCATTCATTTTATCCATAGTTCTTTTTCACGATAGCAAATATAGTCACCTATGACCAGATAAATCCCTATATCTCACAGGTGACAGGATATCACCCGACTTCTACCGGTCTAAGTAGGGCTAAGTATTTACTTGATCCTGAACCTAAATAGGATTCAAGGTATACTTTCTAGGCAAGGAGAGGATATATGCAACAAGGGTTTCATACAACTCCTATACTTAATGCAACAATACATATATAACATATATACTCATTTACTTTCATAAAGTAGGAGGCTTATAATACTCTAGGCTTGCCTGGGATCCAACACTAGGTCAGTGTTTGTTAAATGACACTCGCTTGGCGAGCATCTTCCATCCTTGCACTTGCTTCGTCTTTCCATCTTCGGGATATGTCCACCAAAGACCATCTTCAGGCTCGGCTCCAACATCACATCCTTCATGTGGTTCATCTAGTATACCTAGATGAGGTGCAACAATGCATATGTATGAATGCATGGAAGTGCAACACGCAAAGCATTCATAAAAACATACCAAACTAATATAAGCACTTAGAGCTATTTAACTTAATCACCACTCAGGCATAGCATAGGAGATGGCAAGCACATCAAGCATGACACACAAATTACTTGATTATAGCCATGGCAAATATTCATCAATCAATGTCAACTTAACATATTTAACCATCAAGAGTAAGCTAAAGCAATCAACCTATACATACAGTGCCTGAACAACAGCACAATAGTCACTTATTTTAGTCATAAACAGAGATGTAGACACTCAATAAAGGTGATCCTAGACTTTCTGGAAAGCTAATGAAATTGTCTACAACTTTGTTATTTACACCTAGAGCTGATTCTACAGCTAACCAAGTCAAAACGCGCCAAGAATCAGATCTGCACAAACAATGGGCAGAAAACTGATATGAACTTCAGGGATGCATATCCAGAGTTTTATCCATCCAACAAAAGTGATTCTTAACCTTTTAGAAAGCTTTTGTTATTATTATCTTAAGATGATTCTACAGATAACAAGTCAAACAAGTACAATTAAGCACCTCTGTCTAGACTTGGATAGATTCTACCATGCAACTTCAACTGGTTGTATCTAGAGATTTAGTTCACCAAAAAGGGTGTTCATAGACACTTCAGAAAGCTTTAAAAAAGAACTACAACTCTTTTATTGTCATCAAAGCATGATTCAAAACTTAATTGAGCCAAATAATACAATCTTTCAAATCTGTTCAGAATAGGAGCAAAGCAACACGAAGCATTTGTTATTTTCATAGCTCCTAAACTATCAATCCTAAAATCCTAAAATTTTTAACAGCCATCAATCATCACATAAGTAGCATGTCATAAAATTTCACATTTATTTGAGCACTACTACTACAGTTATAAAAAAGACAAGTAAGACTAGCATTAAAACCCTAACCTGCATAAATCTATTTTTACAGCAAACAATTTAAGCTAAAACATGCCATATTATGACTGTAATGCATAGATCTACTCACAAGGAATCCAAAAAGCCCTCATTTGCTATTTTACGATTTTTCTATGATTTACTATGCATTTTCGAAGTTTTCAGCCATAATATGCATAAAAGAAACAAAAAAGGATAACGAATTTGCACTAGGACGCCTGCAGGAAATATAAATCAAACGTCAGCAAATAGGTCCTTCTTGGAACTATTCCCCTGAGTCACAGGTGTGCAGTTAACCCCTTGACTTTTCTTCTATTTGAACCTGAGGTCCCTCACGCGAATCAAAATAGAGGAGGAGGAGGAGGATCGCTGGGAGCTCTTTGTTCTAGACGGAGGAGGTCACGCCGGCGGCAATGGAGTGACAGGGAAGCATGCCCATACCTTGGGGCTGTTGTGGGTGGCCACGGTTCGCACCACAGTGGCTTGACGTGGCCTAGCCGCGCGTGCCAGTGGCGACGGTCGGATAGGCACCGATGGCAGCAGCGCACAGCGGTGATGGAAGTCAGGGGAGAGGTGCGACACACACGAGGTGGCTCGAGGAATGCAAAGGTGTGGCCAGTTAGGACTAGGGAGGCTCGTCGGTAGGGAAATGACGACGGCCATGGAGTAGAGCACTGGCGGAGCTTCAACGGCAGCGGTCTATGGCTGCGGCGCGACGGCCGGCGAAGGCGGACCACATGGCACCTGGCGGCCATGCAGCACCCGTGGCAAGGCTCCACTAGGGCCGGGGAAGGGCGCAACGGCTCGGCCATGATGCAGTGCGACGGCCAGCAATGGCGGTGAGCGGCGCCCGTGCTTTGGCGCAGGCGAGGAGGGTGAGCAGGGCAGCGAGAATGGCAAGTGAGGGAGCGTCTGGGGCAGCTCGGCATCTCCCCATCACGAGTGGAGAGGCAGAGACGGGTGTTGGCCGTGGTGGGGGCGCGGACTCGGCATGAACGCCATGGATGCATTGTGTCGAACACGTGGCATGCGCTGGAGTGGGCAAGGTGGGATGCCATTTTGGGCTAGATCTGGGCTGAATTGGAGTACGGGCCTTAAACATAGTTTGGAGGACATGAAGCTTTATAATTTTCATTAAGGGGTCGTGACCATTCGAGCACTGGATTAACATCTAATTAACTTCCAAGATGGCCATGTCACCTTATTGACGTCGATTAACAAGGATCAAAAATTGATGGTCAAAACAACGTCAAACTAGTGCCATCTTTTTGCATGCTCTTCTCCACAACATGTGCTCCAATTTTTATTTGAGGACCAACTCCAGTTGCTTAACAAAATCACAAGAACGCGGGATGCCAACATGCCAATGTCGGTTTAGTGACAAAGTGAACCATTGCTACTTTGGTAGCTATTTTTGAAGATCCAAATAAACTCCAAATTTGATGAGACTTGATTCATTGTTTCTACCACAAAAGGTACTTCAACTCATATTGAGGAACCCAGGTGAGCTGCCATATGAATTTGAAAGATAAAATGCCTCAAAGAAGTTAACTCGCTGTTGTTCTTTCAGGGACTTAGAAATATTTCAGGGGTCCCAAAATAGTGTTGCATCCAAACCTGAGGCCACTGTTTGAGGCACTTAGAAGTTGAATCCTGACTTGGTCCAAAAATAACATTTGTCATACACATCCTAATCTTCAACTTTGCTTAAAGATCAAACATCATATCTTGAATATATTCTGCAGTTCCACCTTGGTCAAAGTAACATCCCAGTAAAGCTTAAACTAGGGTTATAGGCCAATTGAGACATTCTCTTGACATTTGCTCAACATGAACCCTGCTTGACTTTTGTTGTAGAGTTCATTTAGAGTCATTTGGGCAAGGTTGCAAGGTTTGGTTGATGACCTATGTTCTCGTTCACTTAGTAAGACCATTCCAACAAGGATATAACTTATCATTTCATGTGACTTTTCGATTTCAAACTTCGTGAAACTTTTCTAATGATCAATATAGATAGATATGGATGTGAGACACATGAAAGAAGCAACTTCAACATTACTTAGGTATATATCTGAAAGGGGGCCAACATGTAAGCAAAGGTGTGTTGTGCCAATCCAGGTTGGGGCTCATTTTCGTAGATTTGACCTTGACACCTTCATCACCACTTAACATGTCACGTTTGAGCTCAAACCCACTGTGGTGACAAACACCTGGGGTGTTACAGACTCCATCTTTATCTTAATCATAATACAACCCAAATCCTAGCATAACGCAAACATATTGGACACATGTAACAAACTCCACCTTGAAGTCGTCCATGTGCGAACCTCCATGTACCTAGACTTGAGCCATCTTTTTCGCTGCTTACTTTGAGCAGCCTAATGAGGCTGATCCCACATCTGCACTATCACCAGGATAGAACACCACCATAGTTGCATTGCCATTCAAGACTCCACCTTTAACAAATGCTGCCCTTCAGCTCATCACAAGAGATGTGACCTTCTATGATGTTCAGTTTATGTCATTAACAAGGATTTTTATGTCAATAAACGAATTTATAATGTCCTTGTGACAAAAATCTGATCCTCACAGAAGGTGCATCTCGAAGCACCTTATGCTATGAACTCAAATTGTAATAAAAATCATCCATGGCACAAATGTTATTACAAATTTACTCTCTCTATTCCAAATTATAAGTCGCTTTGACTTTTTGGGTACATCAATTTTGTTATGTATCTAGATATAACGTATATTTAGATACAAAGCAAATTATGTAAAAAAAGGTCAAAGTGACTTATAACTTTGAATGAAGGGAGTAATCATCATAAATCCAAAGTAGCTTATGTAAGCTCCTTCCATGGACTAATTTATGTGCTTCATTGTTTGGGCTTAGCCCACTTCAAGACCTAATTTGTTATGGGCAAAGCCATTTTAGTTTTTTATTTCAAAATGCAGGCGGAACATTCAACACATCCTCCGAGTCATCACATGCTTCTTCACTCCTAAAGAGTTGAGCTCATTCTCCTTTTCTTAGGTCGTCCTACTACACAAATGATTTCGCAAGGCACTACCCTTTTTATTAACACAGGCAGGCATAGTGGGCGGCCACCTCTGTTAATCGGTGGTAGGGCTTGTGGTCGAGCGCCCGCCTGTGTTAATCATGAAACAAAGATGGACGACATAAGGCGTCTACCTCCGTTAATGCTCCATTAACACAGGCGGTCGTCTTAAGGCAACTATGTTCGTTAATCTATTAATCGAGGTGGATGGCTTAATTGATCCGTCACCCGAACTCTGGATTAGTGCAACTAAGGGATGGAGTGTTGACGTGGCCGATTGGGTACTGGAAACGTGGCGAAATTAGGAGCCAGATTTCCTGGTGCAAATTTCGTCTTGTTCGACCAAAGTCCATCTGTTCGTTTTGTGCGGACTACAGTCCGTCCGTTTGTTTTCTGTCCCGAAGCCAAAGCAGGGAGCCAACAACCCTTCGTGTTGATTGTAACACCCAAAACTTGCAAGGATTTAAAAATAGTCTAAATTGATTTGATTATGCAATTAATTATGCATATTTAACATAAGGAAATAATACTTTTATAATATTTAAATGCAATATAAGGCTGGGAACATGTTTTTGCAAGCCCACCAAAGCTTTCGCCCTCCATTCTATCGGTTTGTTTCGCTTGGTCCGTCCCAGTCTCCGTATCCTACATTGGTGAGTTTGTATTGAGCTTCCCGTTCATTCGGTGCAAGTCGGCGCTCCGCCGGGGAACCACAACAACCCCTCACAACAAGCTCACCGGAGCCAGCCACAAACAATCTCCAACACGTGCCGGACCTCCACCGCTGCTCCAAGCCGTCTAGGTGGCGGCAACCACCAAGAGAAACAAGAATCCCGCAGCGAATGAACACCCAAGTGCCAACTAGATGCAAACTCACAAGCAAATGCACTTGAGATCAGTCAATCTCGCTTTGATTAGGCAAACAAGCAAGGGAGATGAGTGGGAGGTGATGTGCTCAGCTCAAAGGAGTGCTAGAATGATCAACCAGCCAAGAGAGGCCCCAAAGAGCCGGCCAACAAGTATTTATAGGAGCCCCCGAAAGAATAGAGCCATTGGCTCACGAAATAGCCACACTCGGGGTGACCGGACACGCTGGTCCGGCCTGACCGAACACGCACAGTGTCCGGTCCCTCCACCGCGACCTCCCCGATGAATGCCACGTGTCTCACTTTGAATTTCATTTGTTCGATCATAATGGTCATTTAAAAGTACTCGTTCATGCACTAGAGTGACCGGACACGCAGCTTGAATTGACCGGACGCGCCGATCGCACAGCGCCTGTGCTCGCGAAGCACCGACCAGACGCACTGCAGAACTGACCGGATGTGTTACACCCAGCGTCCGGTTTGAGTCCAGTAAGCACCCACCATGACCGGACGCGTCCGGTCGATCGTGACCGGACTCGCCACCGTGTCTGGTTAGCTCTTCGCTGATGCTGCTGCACGCCAAGTTGACCGGACGCGCCAGTCTCGTGAGGCGTCAGATGCTCCGATTAGAAACCCTAGCTGCCCCTCGTGCTGCTCGCTGACACTGACTGGATGCGTCCGGTTACACTGAGACCGCATCCGGTTCAGCGTCCGGTCACCTCTATGACCTCCGTTCGCCTCCGTTTCTTCACGTCCGGCGCAGTGGAAAATAGGAGTTTCATTTCCCGAAAAGCACTAAATCCCGCCTCGCAAGCTCGGCCGGAGGGAGAGAGGACCCCAAACCCCTCTCTACCACTCAAACTCCACTGCCTTCACAAATGTGCTAACATCACCAAGTGTACATCACCATGTGCATGTGTGTTAGCATTTTCATAATCATTTTCGAGGCGTTAAATTAGCTCTCCACTAGATATAAATGCAAATGAATCTTCATCTAGTGGCACTTAGGTGATCAATAGCCCTAGAAATTCCCATCTTTATAGTATAGCTATCGATCCTAAATGTGATCACACCCTCTAGGTGTCTTGATCACCAAAATGCAAAAACCCTGTTGATACCTTTGCCTTGAGCTCCATAGGGTTGCACCTTGTTCCTCCTCCATCACCATGGTAAGCACTTCATCATCCACACTTGATCATCATGCTTCACCATGCTATGTGCTAACCACCCTTTGCTACATACAATCTTAAGCACATGATTAGCACTTGGGCATTGTCACTAATTACCAACACCAAACATAGAGCTTTCAAATGGACGGTGTGGCTCCATACCCCTTCATGGGGTAAAATTGTTAAAGAGACCCTGAGTTTTTCTTTATTAAAACCCACAGTCCTATAGCGTAATCTAGAAAATACACTTTCTTCTTTGGAAAACGTAAACTTCACCGGGTTAAATGAAAATATGTTTCATATGTTTCAAAGTAATGTTTCAAACTTTAAATGCTTATAACTTGCTCATTTTAACTCTGATTTGACCCGTTCAAGTTGCGTTAGGTTCGTATTTGCAAGCTCTACATGTTAGTGATACTATTTAGTAGGTTTATAGCATTTAAATTTCGAGCTTATATTAAAGTAATTATTTATCTATAGGAAATCTTAGAAAATTCATAACTTTCACGTTTGAACTCCGTTTTTCGTGATTTTTACGTCTGTGTGATCAGAGAGACATGTAGAAGAGTTTTACAAACTTTTTATACTGTTTTGCTACTGTTGGTGTACTGTTCTAATTATGTCTCTTTGTTTGCTTCGTGTATGATTGCTCGGATAATTGTGTGTTGATGCTTGGTGATCGAGTATAGACGGTGAGCAGTTTCTTGACGATCAGGAGTATTATTTTGAGCCAGACCAGTAGTATCAACAGGAAAGTTTTGATCAAGGCAAGTATAACATGGGACCATCCTTGTTGTCCTATTCACTGAAATTATCATACATATGCTTGTGTCCTCCTTGACAACCATAGAGATTGTAACTTAGTTATTGGTATCTTGTTTCCTTGTCACCTATAGGTTGTGCATTTGGGTAGCTATTGCTAGCACTTAATTATGAACGAGGATCTTGTAATATGACTAATGAATTGTGCAACCAACCATTAAGATGGTTTTATTACTGTTAAAAAGGGGGCTAGAGCATGTGGATTATTTTGATGCTCTGGTTTCTCTCCATAAGGACTTACCTGTAAGTGATAACCGGGACATACAGTACAGCTGTGAGGGCTATATGGCTCTAGCTTTAGTTGTTTAAAAGACCTTTTCTAGCTTGCTAGTGGTTACCTTAAATGGTGTAAGAATGTCTTGACACGTTGGGTGTAGGACATCCTCTAGTCTATGAGTATAGCCGAGAAGGAATTGTGCCATTTGAAAAGGGGGGTTCCTACATCTGCCTACCGAGTGAATCTAATGGCCCTAACTTGTTAGACGAATTTTTAAATGACTTTATATGATTTTTGGTGTTTTGGGGAGTCACAAACCCATGCATTTGGAAGTCATAACTCACAGTGAAAGTGTAGACCTCTGCGCAGAGTTAAAAAACTGGTATACTAGCCGTGCTCACGGACACGAGCAGCCTTGGGGATTCTTATAGAATAGTTTATCACCATTATTATATCATGCTTAATTACTGTTGTTACTATTATGCTCATGTTAATGCTATTCTTTATCTTTATTACAAATGATCATTGGTTCATTAATGGGAATTGGTTCATCTTGATGCTACTTAATCGCTAATAATATGGTGAATAAAAACTTAACGCAGTCAAACAGTGTCTAGCCTTTTGAGCCTCATGAACCCTGTGTTATATTTGCGGAGTACGACATGTGCTCACCCTTCCTATTTCCACCACAATAGATGAAGATTATGAAGATGATTATCGCAATGAGTACTAGTCTTGGTGTCAACCAGTCAACCATGTCCCTGTGTTTGGAGTTTTCGCTGGAGAACTACTATTAGTTGCTACAATTATTGTATAAGACTATGTGATAAATACTTATTCACTATGTAATAAGCACTGTGATGATACTATGTAATTTGTCAACTTATGTGTGCGATCGTTTCCTAGGGCGCACATGAGTCTTTTATGCATCCTATTTTTATCCTTAAAAATAGGTGTGACAAATTGGTATCGGAGCCGTGTTGACTGTAGGACGCAAGCCTAGTTAGAATGGTCGTTATTAGCATCTTTGCTTCACTTATTTCATGATTACACTTTCACCTTGTTAATTGCTAAATTTTTATGCTTCTTCTGTCTTATTCTATTGTGAAAAATATATTGCTTCCATCTAATCTATGTCTAAATCTTGTAAATGTCTCCTCATCCCCGCATTACCGCTGCATAGTACATTGCCAGCTTCAAACCCAACGAGCCCCATGAAGATGGTGACCAAGAACTACAAATGCTGAATCAAGAGTCGGAGACACTTCAATGGAGAATCTAGTCGTGGGATGGACCACGAAGCTTCACATCACGGTTCCTAAAGCAGATGTTTTCTTCCATGACGTGCTAAGAAGAACTTTGGATACTTACTACTATGATTGGGAAGCTACGCTGGAGTATCGCTGCAAGGAGTACAGTCATCCAATGATGAACTTTTACTGGGAGACTGAGTAATGGGTCAAAACAATAGATCCTACCACCAGGGAGCCTAAGGTGGAGTCAAAGTTTATCACCCGAGTGAGCCGGGTAATTGTAGAAACAAGCTTGGAAGATGTCGCCTACAATGCGTTTGTCTTCTACCATGGTCTTCGCTCTGACAAGACGTTGAAGGGTGCGCTCCGGCACTTTCCCTATTTCTTGCATGATAAGGGCGTTTGGACCGTGCTGCTTGCTGATGATTCATCCTTGACTTTACAAGCCACGGTGGGGCTGGTTCGTGAGTTGGCTCTTCATGAAGTGAATTTGAAGGATGAGTTGTTAAAGGAAAAGAAACTTAAAGAACAAGCATATAAGGAGATCGACGACCTATGGGCTGAGCTAGGCCATCACAAAATTTATGAGAAGCTCAATTAAAATTAGGAGGTCCCTATGTAATAAGAACGATATTAGTTACGAGTCAAGTCAGTTTAGTCATGTCGAAACGAAAGCATGTGGTGTGAACAATTGTGTGCTTGATGAATTGTTATTATGAAAATGTGTGAGTTGGATTTTTTGTAATGTGTGCTAGAATTTTGTGGGCATGTCTACAAGTTCCATAGTTAAGGATATTAAGTTTGATCATGAATATTTAGTTGGGTTCTGGGTAAACTTGGTTTGTCTTTTGCTGATTTCTGGAGCAGTCTGAGATGTTTCTGGAATAACTCAAAATCTGTTTGTGAGAAATTTATGAAAATTTACTGAGAAAAATTAGACTTCTGTACCTTTCCAACCCCGCAAGAATCATCTTTTTATCCATTACGAGGTAAGAGATATACCTGTTCCAAGTTGAGGTCACTGTGCAGTCTGGAATTCTGAAACAGTTTCGGTTAAGCTCAGTTTTTGAATAATTTCGTGACAGAATATGGAGAAGTGTTATCAATAAAAGTCGTAGATAATTTCATAAGCTTTCCAACCATGTAAGGATCACCTTTATTGGACATATGTAGCTCAAGATATGGCAGTTTTACTGAGCCGCTTAAATTAGAATCCGTCTAGAAAATTCAGATTTACTTATCTCTTATATATATCATCCTGGATAATATTGAGATTTGTTTTCTGTGTTTTAGAGAACAGATGGCAGCCAGAGGAGGCAGAGGCCGTGGTAGGGGCCATGGAGGTCCTAACCCACCCATTACTATGGAGGAACTTATGAACATGTAGAACTAGATGATGCAGATGTTCATGCAGCACATGTTGAACAACCCCCTGCAGGAGGACCGCCACCTGTTCATGTGAGGGACAAACGTGGTGAATTTTTGAAAGGACGTCCTCCAGTGTTCTCTCATGATGTTGATCCATTGGAGGCGGATGATTGGGTGCGAGCGGTGGAGAAACAGTTGAACATCGCTTAGTGTAATGATTTGGAAAAGGTGTTATATGCGTCTGGCCAGTTACAGGGGACAACTCAGACCTGGTGGGAGTCGTATCAGGCTGCATGTCCTGACAATGCTTCTCCTATCAATTGGAATGAATTTGTTAGAGATTTCAAGGCTCGCCATATTCCTGAGGGTGTAATTGAGCTGAAACAGGAGGAATTCAGAAACCTCTCAGTTGGCTCGCTATGCTCCAAATGAAGTGAGAGAAGATGCAGATAAGCAGCGTCTCTTCCTTAAGGGAATTTATTATGACCTCCGTTTGCAGCTGAAGGGTAATAATTATGCAAGTTTCCAGGAAATTGTAAACAAGGTTGTTGTGCTAGATAATGAGCGTCGGGAGATGGACAGAAAGAGGAAGATGAAAGGACAAGGCTCCGGGAACAATACTCATCAATGTACAAATTCTCAGCATGGCTTTCATCCAAGATTCCAAGGACCAGTCAGTCAGTGGAACCGTAATTCAAATCAACAGTGGTCTCAGAATCGGTAGAATAATCAGTTTCAGCAATGACCCCAGTATCAACAGAACAGACAATCCCAACAGCAGAGTGGTCAGCAAACCCCACGCCAGGGTAATCCGAACTCTACCCCGATGAAGACCAGTATACCTAGTACTCCCAAATTGTGTTATCACTGTGGAGAGCCTGGACACTATGCTAATCATTGTCCCAAGAAGCAGAACCAACAGACACCGCAAGGGCAGAGGTCATCCAACACTAGAAGGTGAATCATGTGTCTACTGAAATGGCACAGACGGAGCCTGAAGTAATGCTTGGTACGTTTAATGTTCATTCTACCCCTGCAACCATTCTTTTTGATTTTGGAGCTTCGCATACCTTTATTTCCAACATTTTTATTAAAATGCATAGTGTATCCATGCTTGCCATGAAAGAACCTCTCTTAGTAAACTCACCTAGGGGTACCATGCAAACCACTAATCGGTGTCTTCCAGTCAGTATGGTTTTAAGGGGGGTAGAGTTTAAGATAACTCCTATAGTGTTGACGACATCTAGTATTGATGTGATCTTGAGTATGGACTGGATGATGCAAAATTAGGCAGTGATTCAGTGTCAGCAAAAGGTAGTAGTTGTAAATGCACCTAATGGTGAGAAGATCAGTGTGGATGTAGCAGTGCAGAAGCAACCAACAACCTTAGTGAATCAGCTTGATGATGATGCTAGTAAAGAGAGTCCAATTATCGATGAATTCTCAGATGTCTTTCCAGATGATTTGCTAGGTATGCCACTTGACCGAGACATTGAATTTCTTATTGAATTATTACCTGAAACTGCACCCATAGCTAAACGACCATATAGAATGGGAGTAGAAGAACTTAAGAAACAAATTAAGGAATTACAAGATAAAGGTTTTATTTGTCCTAGTTCATCACCTTGGGGTGCACCAGTTATCTTTGTTGATAAGAAAGATGGTGGTCAGAGAATGTGTGCTGATTATCGGTCACTTAATGAAGTAACTATCAAGAACAAGTATCCTTTGCCCAGAATTGATGACCTGTTTGATCAATTGAGAGGTGCTTGTGTGTTCTCTAAGATTGATTTGTGTTCTGGTTATCATCAATTGAAGATTCATGCTTCTGATATTCCAAAGACACCTTTCACTACAAGGTATGGCTTGTTGAGTATACTGTTATGTCATTTGGTTTGACCAATGCACCTGCCTACTTTATGTACATGATGAATAAGGTGTTTATGGAGTATCTGGATAAGTTTGTGGTGGTACTTATTGATGATGTACTGGTATTTTCCAAGATAAAGAAAGAGCATGCTGAACATCTAAGGTTGGTATTGCAGAAACTTAGAGAGCATAAGTTGTATGCTAAGCGAAGTAAGTGTGAGTTTTGGTTAAAGGAAATCTCTTTTCTTGGTCATGTTGTCTCTAATGGTGGAATATTAGTGGATCTAGGAAAAGTAAAGGATGTATTAAATTGGAAGCCACCTACTGATGTGGGCGAGATTCGTAGTTTCTTGGGTTTAGCTGGGTATTACAAACGGTTCATTGAAGGGTTTTCTAAACTTGCTAAGCCAATGACAGTTCTGTAAGAGAAGAATGCCAAGTTTGTATGGTCTGATAAATGTCAAGCTAGTTTTGAAGAATTGAAGAAGAGATTGACTTCAGCACTTGTTTTGGTATTGCCAGATTTAAGTAAGAAGTTCTCTATTTATTGTAATGTTTCTCATCAAGGTTTGGGGTGTGTTCTTATGCAAGAAGGCAGAGTTGTTGCTTATGCATCTAGGCAGTTGAGAAAGCATGAGCTGAATTATCCTACTCATGACCTGGAGTTAGCAGCTGTGGTTCATGCTCTGAAGATTTGGAGACACTATTTGATTGGGCATAAGAGTGATATATACACCGATCATAAGAGTTTGAAGTATATTTTCACTCAGTCTGATCTGAACTTGAGGCAACGCAGATGGTTGGAGTTGATCAAGAATTATGATCTGGAGAAACACTATCATCCTGGTAAAGCCAATGTAGTAGCCGATGCCCTTAGCAGGAAGAGTTATGCCAATGAGATGCAAATGTTGTCCATGACAGGTGAGTTGTGTGCTGAATTTGAACATCTAAATTTGGGAATTATTACCAATGTAATGGAGTTGGTAATAGAACCTACATTAGAGCAAGAAATATACAAGGGTCAGTTGAAGGATGAGAAACTAAAGAAGATAGCGGAGGATATAGTGATTGGTAAGTCACCAGGTTTTCGAATGGATGACAATGGAATTCTATGGTTTGGAAGGAGATTCTGTGTACCTGAGGATCAGGTTATTAGGGAGGCAATCCTTCGTGAAGCTCATGAGTCAGCTTATTCTATTCATCCTAGCAGCACTAAGATGTGTTTGGATCTCAAACAGAAGTATTGGTGGGTTGGACTAAAACGGGATGTGGCTGAGTATGTGGCAGTATGTGACACATGTCAGAGAGTGAAAGCTGAGCATCAAAGACCTGCAGGATTGTTACAACCAATGAAGATTCCTGAATGGAAGTGGGAGGAAGTTGGTATGGACTTTATAGTGGGGTTACCTCGTACTCAGAGAGGTTATGACTCTATTTGGGTGATAGTAGATCGGTTAACTAAAGTTGCTCATTTCATACCGGTCAAGACTACTTACCATGGACCAAGATTGGCAGAGCTGTATATGGAGAAGATAGTGTGTTTACATGGAGTACCAAAGAAGATTGTATCTGATCGAGGTTCGTAATTTACATCACACTTTTGGAAGGCAGTACATGAATCTTTGGGGACAAAGCTGAATTTTAGTACAGCATATCATCCACAGACCGATGGGCAGACTAAAAGAACCAACCAGATACTAGAAGACATGTTGAGAGCTTGTGCATTGCAGTATGGAACTAATTGGGATAAGAGTTTGCCTTATGCAGAATTCTCTTACAACAACAGTTATCAACAGAGTCTTAAGTCACACCGTTTTATGCTTTGTATGGACGTAAGTGTAGAACTCCATTGTTTTGGAATTAGACAGGTGAGTCTCAGGTGTTTGGTACAGATGTTCTTAGAAACACAGAGGATCAAGTGCGAGTGATTCGTGAGAATTTGAGGGTGGCACAATATCGTCAGAAGAGTTATGCTGACAACTGGAGAAGGGATTTAGCTTTTGAAGTAGGTGATTATGTCTACTTGAAGGTGTCACCAATGAGAAGTGTGAAGAGGTTCAACATGAAAGGCAAGTTAGCACCAAGGTATGTTGGGCCATTTAAAGTTATCGCCAGACGTGGTGAAGTTGCTTATCAGTTAGAGTTACCTGAGAATTTGTCTGGGGTTCATGATGTGTTCCATGTTTCTCAACTTAAGAAGTGTTTACGTGTGCCTAAGGAGCAAATATCTTTGGATGAATTGACCGTTAAAGAGGATCTTACGTATGAAGAGTTTCCAGTTAAGATTATAGAGACTGCTGAAAGAGTTACTAGAAGTCGGGTTATTAAGATGTGCAAAGTTCAGTGGAATCGGTATTCAGAAGCAGAGGCAACTTGGGAAAGAGAGGATGAACTGAGGAAATCATACCCGCAGTTGTTTGAGTAAGCAGTCCAATCTCGGGGACGAGATTCTTTTAAGGGGGGTAGAATTTGTAACACCCAAAACTTGCAAGGATTTAAAAATAGTCTAAATTGATTTGATTATGCAATTAATTGTGCATATTTAACATAAGGAAATAATACTTTTATAATATTTAAATGCAATATAAGGCTGGGAACATGTTTTTGCATACATGCTGGTGCATTTGTTATATTGTGTGGAGTGATGTTGTCTGATTTTAAAAAAAAAACTGATTCAAAGATGATTTGAAATTGTATTAAAATTGGGAAAATTTGAAGAGTGGGGTTCCTCTCCCTGGCTTCTGGCCTGGTAGCCAGCCAGCCCACTAGCTTGCTTTCTCCGCAGCCCGTAGCCCAGGCAGGAGGCCGCTCAGCCTGTTTTTCTCATTTCTTGGGCCCTGTTTTCCCTCGCGCGCGCAGGTCCAGCTGGGAAGGCAGCCCGGGCGTTAAGCCATCCCCTCCCTCCTTCTGTTGTGTCACTGTCAGCATGGCCCACTAGTCAGCGTCGCCTTCTACCTCGCGTCGTGACCGCGTCGGTCACTGTCGGCCCCACCTGAATCCTGAAAGCTACGGGATTCCTTCACGTATTCGGCCCGTCTCTGTCATATATAAGTTCACCTAAGCCGCCGCCCTCCTTTTTCACCAAATTGCAGCACCAATTGCCCTAGAACGGAGCTCGCGGTTGTCAAAACCCTAAACAGCTGGGGCGCAATCTATTCGACGCGTTTCTGACGTTGTGAGTACCGTGACGAGCTCCGTGTCACAATTACGAGCCCACCGAAGCTTTCGCCCTCCATTCTATCGGTATGTTTCACTTACCTCGCATTGTTATTGAACACAGGGACTACGCTACCGCCTTCCCGAGCCGCATCTAACCCTTGGTCCGTCCCGGTCTCCGTATCCTACGTTGGTGAGTTTGTATTGAGCTTCCCGTTCATTTGGTGCAAGTCGCGTGTATTTTGGTGGCCGGAATCGCTTGTTCTAGGTGCGCCGGTGAGGTTTTTGGCCGCCGGCAATGGTCACCGTTGTGGTCTCCCTCTGTTCCGGCATCTGCCTTTTCTCTCTCCCCTCCCTCATCTAATCTGGAGCGTCCATCTCAGATCCAATGGCCGGTGTGGCTCCGTACTCCTTCGCGGGGTAAAATTGTTAAAGAGACCCTGAGTTTTTCTTTATTAAAACCCACAGTCCTATAGCGTAATCTGGAAAATACGCTTTCTTCTTTGGAAAACGTAAACTTCACCGGGTTAAATGAAAATATGTTTCATATGTTTCAAAGTAATGTTTCAAACTTTAAATGCTTATAACTTGCTCATTTTAACTCCGATTTGACCCGTTCAAGTTGCGTTAGATTCGTATTTGCGAGCTCTACATGTTAGTGATACTATTTAGTAGCTTTATAGCATTTAAATTTCGAGCTTATATTAAAGTAATTATTTATCTATACGAAATCCTAGAAAATTCATAACTTTCACGTTTTAACTCCGTTTTTTGTGATTTTTACGTCTGTGTGATCGGAGAGACGTGTAGAAGAGTTTTACAAACTTTTTATACTGTTTTGCTACTATTGGTGTACTGTTCTAATTATGTCTCTTTATTTGCTTCGTGTATGATTGCTCGGATGATTGTGTGTTGATGCTTGGTGATCGAGTATAGACGGTGAGCAGTTTCTTGACGATCAGGAGTATTATTTTGAGCCAGACCAGCAAGTATAACATGTGACCATCCTTGTTGTCCTATTCACTGAAATTATCATACATATGCATGTGTCCTCCTTGACAACCATAGAGATTATAACTTAGTTATTGGTATCTTGTTTTCTTGTCACCTATGGGTTGTGCATTTGGGTAGCTATTGCTAACGCTTAATTATGAACGAGGATCTTGTAATATGACTAATGAATTGTGCAACCAACAATTAAGATGATTTTATTACTGTCGAAAATGGGGCTAGAGCATGTGGGTTATTTTGATGCTCTGGTTTCTCTCCATAAGGACTTACCTGTAAGTGATAACCGGAACATACAGTACAGCTGTGAGGGCTATATGGCTCTAGCTTTAGTTGTTTAAAAGACCTTTTCTAGCTTGTTAGTGGTTACCTTAAATGGCGTAAGAATGGCTTGATACGTTGGGTGTAGGACAGCCTCTAGTCTATGAGTATAGCCGAGAAGGAATTGTGCCATTTGAAAAGAGGTTCCTACATCTGCCTGCCGAGTGGATCTAATGGCCCTAACTTGTTAGACGAATTTTTAAATGACTTTATATGATTTCCGGTGTTTTGGGGAGTCGCAAACCCATGCATTTGGAAGTCATGACTCACAGTGAAAATGTACACATTTGCGCAGAGTTAAAAAACTGGTATACTAGCCGTGCTCACGGACACGAGCGACCTTGGGGATTCTTACAGAATAGTTTATCACTATTATTATATCATGCTTAATTACTGTTGTTACTATTATGCTCATGTTAATGCTATTCATTATCTTTATTACAAATGATCATTGGTTTATTAATGAGAATCGGTTCATCTTGATGCTACTTAATCGCTAATAATATGGTAAATAAAAACTTAACGCGGTCAAACAGTATCTAGCCTTTTGAGCCTCATGAACCCTGTATCATATTTGCGGAGTACGACATATGCTCACCCTTGCTATTTTCACCATAACAGATGAAGATTATGAAGATGATTATCGTAATGAGTACTAGTTTTGGTGTCAACCAGTCAACCACGTCCCTGTGTTTGGAGCTTCCGCTGGAGAACTACTATTAGTTGGTATAATTATTGTATAAGACTATGTGATAAATACTTATTCGCTATGTAATAAGCACTGTGATGATACTATGTAATTTGTCAACTTATGTGTGCGATCGTTTCCTGGGGCGCACATAGGGATGAAAACGGTACGGATATTTTCCGACCGTATTCGAGACTGAATCCGTTTAGAGGGGTTTTAATCCGTCCGTATCCGAGTCCGGATATTTAACATCTGATACCGTATTCTTATCTGAATATTTAAATCACATATTTATGATGTCGATATCCAATCGTATCCTATCCGGCATTTTTTATACTATCCGTATTCGAATCTGAATCCAGACATAAATATGAAAACAAATACGATATCAGTGATCTCCGTCCGTATCCGATCCGTTTTTATGCATTCTATTTTTATCCTTAAAAATAAGCGTGACATTGATGGCAACTTGCCAACTTCACCGCCGAACTGGTGCTGGCGACGACTATAGAACTGACGAAGATTAGACGAACTGCTAGCCCTAGCCGCCTAGTGCCTGCTCCTGCAAGTCTGCAGCCCTCCGCAACCCTGCCCAAATTGCCCTGATTCAATTTTACTTGCAGCGCTCCGCAACTCCGCCCAAATTGCCTTGATTCAATTTGACTTGCCGCCCTCTACAACTCCGCCCAAGTCTGCAGCTCGGCACAGGCACGCAGAGTAAGGCTCTCTGAAACCTGATTTTTTTCCTTTTCCTTTGTCAATTGTTGTTTCTTCAGTTTTTTGTTATCAATTAATTTGGTTGGTTGATTTTAAAGCACAGTGAATCATTAAATCAATATGGAACCAAAAAGGAAAAGCCACGGGAAATGGCAGTGCCAAAACTAGAGGTACACGTTGCAAACCTGTAATTAGCATGATTTAATATAAAATAATTCTGTTTACCTTGTATGTGTTTACTTATATATTTTGTGCTTAACGATCATCATGTCTAGTGTATAAACCATTTCAATGAGAGATATTACTTTGGTACCTATGTTATTGACTTTGCCATACCTTAAACTTTTCCTCCTCGCCGCTGCAATCGAATCTACGAGCATGCCCTCTAGAGAACTTGGAAAGCTATGACCAACTTGGACCAAGTACTCAGCTCATGATTCGACCAGGAGTTTATGGCATGCCCCCAATTAAGAATATGGAGCTGGGTGCTTAACGCCGAACACTCACACGCCACTCATTTTTGTCGTTACTAACTCAATGAGCGTAGTGCTGCTGCTCATGATGGCAAAATGTCCTTCTGCTGATTGACATTGTGTCAAGATCACCTTCCTTTTAAGTAGATTACCTAACTCAGTCTTCCATTGACTATTAAGTCAGATAAAGAACTTAATTGGTCATCCCGGTACACCACCCATATGATATACTTAACCAACCTTCATCTAGGATCACGCGGGTGGAAAGGAAATCATTACAAGACAGATAGATTACATCATATTAAAAGAGTACATTAAGTTACAAATAAGTTGTACGCAAACTTAGTCGTAACACATTACATTCGCTAACCAACAGTGTATGAGCGGAAGTCTTTGGCAACATATTTTAGGATAACAAGTGTGGATCGTGTCATCTTCCACACCACTATACAACTATTGTCCCTCTACCACTCTAGGTCCTCAGCGGAGAACCCATAAGTTGGGGCAACACTACCTAAAAAACTTAAACAATCACACGGTGAATACTCAAATGTACTCCACAGGACTTACCAATATAATACAAAGATTATGAATTTAGTTCGTAGCAAGGAATGCAGTTGGTTTTGTATAAAGCATTTTGTACAAGAATTAAATGTGAACCTCACAACGAAACCATTAACAA
Organism: Saccharum spontaneum; assembly: GCA_022457205.1. Taxonomy (NCBI): domain Eukaryota; kingdom Viridiplantae; phylum Streptophyta; class Magnoliopsida; order Poales; family Poaceae; genus Saccharum; species Saccharum spontaneum. Next base: position 51,685,952 of record CM039579.1, on the reverse strand, counting down.
GTGTAGCATGGTTCAAATAATATGTAAGCAACTTTGCATTGGATCTCGCTCTTCCATAAGTCCCTGTTTCAACTCTAAACCGTATCTAGAAGTACCGAACATACCATTCAAAATCAAGACTCCGCAAAGGGGTACACATTAACCCCAATAAAAGCAAGGGATATCACCCATACCACTCATTGGTACATAAGGGATATCTCAATGACTCCATCTTTCCCCACTTCGACCAAGAATGCCCACAAAAGGTTTGAATGGGTACCGGAGTACTGGCTTCTGAAAGCCCTAGATTGGTTTTGGCTAATTGATGACACCTAAGTACTAACCTATGTCATGAGTGATGAATTGAGCTAGGTTGGTACTTCCAAGTAATTGAGCAAGCAAAAGGTCCATAGAGATGAAGATGGACATGAATTGATGATGATCAAGCTCTAACTTGGAAAAGAAGAAAGAGAAAAATAAAAATAAGGTTGATCAAGGCAAATGTATCAAATAGGTTTTTGTTTTGGCACTCAAGACACCATAGAGGGTGTGAGTGTATTTAGGATCGATAGCCGTACTATAAAGAGAGAAAATATTTGCTAAGCGATTTATAGAGTATCACTAGGTGACATGATTCTTGCATATGCATTAGGAACCTAGTGTGCTAACATTGACCCTTGTAAGTTGCTAGAAAAAATGCTAACACGCGTACACATAAGTTACACACTTTGTGGTTAGCAACTTGGAATCAAGGGTGAAGTGTTTGAGGAGTTAGAAAAATAAAAGGTGGCACGGGGTAGTGGCCTGACACTGTTCACAAAGGTGATTGGACACATCTAGTACTAAACCCTAGGTCTCGGTCAGTGGCACTGCACAGACTGGATGCTGGGATCAGACTCGGGCACCGAGTCCGGTTAGTCGTGGCAGTGAGGTCGAGGCTCGGCCTCGTGATTGGACGCAAGAGCCAATGCGTGACCGGATGCCTAGGGGGTGCGTTAGGTCATGGCTGACGTACGTTGACACTAGTGTTGTGTGTGGGCGCCTATGAGGATCGGTTGTTGGGCGAGTTAGTTTGACATTGATCGGACGTGTCTGGTCAGTAAAAATCATCTCTGGTACCTTACTAGACTCGATCTGACGCGCTGTGTTCATGAGTCCGGTTGTTTCCATTGGTGTGTCTAGTCACACCTTAACACGTGAGTGATCAAATAAGTGATTGTTCGAGATGGACGACTGAGGTTTGAATGTGGACATGTGGATGGCTGTGACTGACCAGACGCTGGCCGACCAGATGCAGGGGCGCCTCTAGTCAGTGCGTCCAATCAGCTCTTGTCGACAAAACCTGGTCGGCAGTCTACCGAGGGGTATGCCCAAGGTAGTAGATTGTCGGCAGACAGGTGTGCAAGCCACGAACGAGATGGTGATGCAGAACAACACGCGGGTTTACCCACGTTCAGGCCGCCGTGTGGGCGTAATACCTTACGTCCTGCTCTGCTTTATTATTGCTGTTTTGAACAACGTATTACAAGCTAGATTGGCCTAGATTATGTTGTGATAATTTTGAGGGGGGTCCCCTGCCCTCCTTATATAGTCTGGGAGGCAGTGTTATAGATCTAAAAACTAATCTTAGCCGGTTACAATTGCCATACAGAGCCGGATAAGGATTCCTAATCTAACCGACCAAGACCTTGCTTGATTTCCAAGTCTGGTTTGATGCCTTGCGTGTGACTCCATCTCGATGATCTGGATCGCGTGTCATCATGTAATGGGCCAGACCGTCTGGTCTGGGTCTGCCGATGTCTAGCCGTAAGGATATAGGGGTTTATACCCCCACAGCTCTACGTGGTGCCAATGGCTCTATTCCTTGAGGACACCTATTTAAGGCCCATGGCCGGCTTGGGGCTAACTCTCTTGGCACTTTGACATTCTTAACATCCTTGTGAGCCTAAGCAAAGACCTTCCGCTCATCTCCACCATTGATTCATCATCATAGTGAGATCGGGAGTGATTTTATGTGTATTTGCTTGAGTGATTGCATCTAGTGGCACTTGGGAATCGTTGTGGTTGTGGATTTCTTGTTACTCTTGGTGGGTGCCGCCACCTAGACAGCTTGGAGCGGCGAGGAGCTTCGGCACGTCTTGGTGATTGTTCGTGGTCGGCTTCGATGATTGTGAGGGGTCTTGTACCTTTCCCGATGGAGAGCCGAAAGGTAACTCTAGTGGATTGCTCGTGTCATTGAGTTACCTCACTTGTGGGTAGGTTCTTGCAGTGTCCAATTGTTAGACTATGTTTGTGCAACACCTGTTAGTCATTGAACCACCAAGTGTTGGTTGATACAACGGGGACTAGCGTGACGGCAAGCACGTGAACCTCAGGAGAAAAATCTTGTGTCATCTTGTGATTGGATTTCGTTCGATGATTGATTGGTATTCATCTTATGATTGGTTCATTCCTCTACACGGCAGTATAATCACCCTACTCACTCTCTTACATTCTTGCAAACTAGTTGTCAAGCTTTTTAGTGTAGTTAGTCTTTGAGAGCTTGTTAGTTTGGTTAGTGTGGCTCTTTAGTTAGTCTTTGAGAGTACAGTAGCTTAATGAGTAGTGACTTAGCTTGTTGTGTGCCTATTGATCATAGCAACTATAATTGTTGGATAGGTGGCTTGCAACCCTTCTAGACATAAAGTAAAATTGCATTACACCATTTGTTGTACTAATCAATTGCTCTAGTGCTTCGTAGAATTTTTAAATAGGCTATTCACCCCCTCTAGCCATATTAGGACCTTTCAAGTGGTATTGGAGTCATGTTCACCGGTTGATTGAAGGCTAAACAACCTCAGTGTCAAATTATGGCTCAAGTTGTGTTCAACCAAGGCAGGGGCAAATGTTGACGATCGTCAACCATCAATTTTAAACCGTCAATAGAACATGAAAAGGGCAAATAATAAATAAAAATGTAGAATAGGGGTTTAACTGACAGAATTCCACAGGTTTTGGTGAATCTATGTTTCTGCAGGTAGTTATCAGGAAATAAATGGAGAAATGAATAAATGTCGAGCTAAAAAGCATATTCCACGGCGGCATGAAGTGAAAAAGGATCTAGAAGATATGAGAAGGCAGACCCCTAAAGGTGGGACCCACCAAGAAGTGACCTAGGTTGGCTGACCTGGCCTGTAGGTCGGCTGACCAAGAGGTCCACCTGTCAGCCTCGGCCTTCGCACACAATGCTCCACTGCTTTAGGATTTCAATCTCCTCCGTTGTTTCAAGTCGGTTTGATCCAAGGGCTGCGGTTCAATCCACTGGCCTATATAAATAGAGCCCACCGCCTCCTGAAGAGAGAAGCCAAGAGGAAATCAGTTGAAGCCAAGGAGAAGCTCTCCACCAGAGATTATATTAGCTACTTAAAGTTCTAGTATAGGCTAGCTAGCAAGGTTTAAGTAGAGTTCAGGTTCTCACTCGAGGATTCTGGATCTGCGGTCATCTGGAGTCTGGTATAATCTTTTGTATCGCTCCTTTGTTATGACTTTATTCTATTTCAATATTATATTCCTATTTATTATGTTTCTAGTTTGCTCTAGTAGTATATTTGATATAGTCATGATTGATTATGAGTTTAAGCATAACGTCGCAAAGCGCTTAATCCAGTACTCGAGTAGGTGACGTGGTAGCCAGTATGTAAGCATGCTTAGATATTGTATGCCTACGGATGCACTCTATATGCTGGGAAGTGTGGTAGATCGCAGGCGTGACAATAATCCCGTTGAGTCCTTTGTAACCCACACCTCGTATATAGAACTAGTATAACCCAGTTGCAGAGGAATAGTCTAGCTATGTTCTAGCTCTCCTCTAGCAATGTTCCTTATGTGTAGATGAAGAGTCCTTTGTGCTATATATGATTGTATATTTGCTAGAGTACGCGAAAGACTTAATGAATTAGTAATTACTTAGGGATTCAACCTCTTAACTAATCTCCTATCGGGTCTTACTAAACTTGTGCAGTATCTATTTCTATCTCTGGGGTTATCAATATTTATGCTTACATTTATTCATTATCCTTATTTATCTACAATGATTTGTTATTTCATGCTACTCAATTTCAATAGCTTGTCCCCGTGGTAAAATATAAATAACGATACCTGGAATACTCCTAGTGAAGTGCTACAATGGTAGGATTAATCTGTGCGCTTGCGGATTTATTGTTATTTAATATATTTCATATATTCAATATTACTGGTCACATGAAATGATAGTCAATTTGATAATACATGTCTAGCTTCATTTGTTGGGGATGACAACCTGGTTCCATAGTTAGATGCGTAGTGATTACTAAGTGACTACTACTAAAACAAGTGCTGCATTAATAAATACCAACAGCAAACCACCATTCTTTGATGGTATATGTTATGACTGTTGGAAGAGAAAAATGAAGATGTACCTTGATTCAATCAATGATCAAGTATGGGATGTGACCGAAATCTGTTATTCTTGATCCCGACAATCCCACAAACCAAGACAAAGCCAATAAGCAATGTAATACAATGGCTCTCAACACCATCTACAATGCCATTGATTCTAAGGTGTTTGAGCAAATCAAGGATTGTGAAAGAGCTAGTGAGGTGTGGAAGAGATTGGAAGAGACCTATGAAGGCATACTGGCGGTGAAGAGTGCCAAGCTATACATCCTTAAGGATAAGTTGACAAGCTTCAAGATGAAGGATGATGAGAGCTAGCATTCCTGAGATGTTCCATCGATTGCAAGTGATTGTCAATGACTTGAAGGCTTTGGGTGAGAAGATCAATGACGATGATGTCTCTCATTGGTTCTTGATGTGCTTACCTCCAAGATTTGAGATATTGAGATTGATCATCATTAGAGGAGGATTGAAGCAGCTAACCCCTAACCAAGTACTAGGTGATGTCATGACACAAGTGACATATCGTGTGAAAAGGGAGGGGGTTGACAAAGATGAGAAGAAAGAGGATGAAGACAAGAAGAAGAGTGTAGCTTTTAAGGCTACCTCATCATCCAAGAATATGGGCAAGTCTAAGAAAGAATCAAGTGATGATAAAGATGCTAGTGACATTGATGATGAGGCCATGGCTCTCTTTGTGCGCAAGATGGGCAAATTCATGAAGAAGGGATATGGTGCAAGAAAGAGAAGAGACAACTATAAGAGCAAGGATTATGTGAGAAGATGCTACGAGTGCAAGAGCAAGGATCACGTTATAGTGGATTGTCCATACAATAGTGACAATGATGTGGATGAGAAAAAGAAGGAGAAAAAGGAAAGGAAGGAAAAGAAAGAGAAGGAGAAAAGATGACCTTCCAAAAGAAAAAGAAAGGTGGAGGCTATATGGTTACTTGGGATAGTGATGGCTCTTCAAATAGTGATGATTCTAGTGATGATGACAAAAAATCTCTCAAGAAGGCACTAGCAAGCATCACCATCAACAACAAGCCATCCATCTTCGACACTCCATCAACATGCCTCATGGCAAAGCCTACCAAGGTAAAATATGATGTGAGTGATAATGATACTTGTGAAAGTAATGATTGTAGGAGTGATAATGATGATGAGGAGTACACCAAGGAGGAGCTCATGGACATGTCAGAGCAAGTCCATACTTGCTTTGAGATGATGAGAAAGGAGTGCAAAGAATAATGCAAGAGAGTCAAATCTCTTGAGCAATCCTTTGATGAGCTCAATGCTTCTCATGAGAGTCTAAAGGAATGTTGGTATTTCTTACCGCATACAGAAATAATCCGTAAGCACACAGAATTACCATTGTAGCATTTCACCTGAAAGTATTCAGGGTATCATATTTCCACGAGGAACGGAGGTGTAAGAGTTTCTTATCTAGTTCATCCATGGCAACAAGAAGAAAGATAGCTCGGGTAGTGAGGTTTTCTAAGGATAGAGATCCTAAGTTAAGATAGCCTTGCCACTATAAACTTTCTTTGAGCAACAACTTAAACCTGGTCTGCCAAGCGATACTAGCCTATAGTCGACATCGAACCCAGACGTGGGGAGTACAAAGGATAGATAGGGTTGTCACCACCTGCCGCCTACCCCTCAACCGTAGAGAATGAGGTAAACAAAGGTAGCCTCTAGCCTAGACTCCATGTCTACGCTATCGACTACTACTCTAGTGTCGATCAGGGTTATCCGTCTTTATCAGGGCCTACTACTAGAGTATCCACCATGGGGATGGACGACGAACCCAAAAGTAAATAATGAACAAAACTAACTTAATGTAGAACTCACCACTGAAGATAAACATGAACCCTATACTCCAAGTAGTATTCCGATCGTAGAGGTACAAGTGAAGAGGGAGCCGACATTCTCGGCATTCCTTCCACTACAAATGGAGGTAGCCGACAACCCCAGTACTTCTCCATCTCTTTTCTCTTCCTCACTCACTCTCTACTACAACTAGCTAGATATATTATGTCTCTTGTCTCTTCCTCACTCACTCTCTACTACAACTAACTAGATATGAAATGGAGCTCTACTCTTCTTGCTATATTATGTCTCTTGTGTTGTGTCTTTCCCAAGTGTGTTGTGGTGTAGAGGGGGTACCCCTCTATTTATACAGGGCAAGAGACGGTGCTAGAAGCTATATTTGGCATGAAGCATGCACTTCACTGCCTCTGCATGTCAAGGAGGCACCGCCACAGCAAGCCTTGGGCTAGACATGGACCAATACCCCATGGTGCTTTGCCCATTTTGGGTTGGTTTGGTGGGGCGTCTCCCTTGTTCTTTTATGCGAATCAGCATCGGAAAGCACCTTTCAGTGAAATCTTCCATGTATTTGTGTTTGTGGCCTGCAAAATAATATTCTCCAAATACATGTGGAACTAGGTCAATAGTAAATGCATATGTACTTAAGATTGTTAATTTATCCTCTTTTTATATCTTAATTGGCGGTTAGAAATTGGAGTTAAAGACCGCCGATAAGGAAGACCATGAGGAGCTTAGCAACACTCACACTAAGTGTCGGGTACCAAAAACAAGGGGTACCCACAAATCAACGATTAAGAAAAACAAAACCAATGGGACTAGCTGAGATAGCGAATGAAACACCTCGACCACATTCTGACTCGTACAAGGCTCGCTCGACGGGATGCATCGACCACGTTCCGACTCGTACGAGTCTCGCTCGATGAGACGCCTCGACTACCGAGAAATCTCCGACTCACACGACTCAGGGTCGGGCTGGTCGACCCACCTCATTCACCAACTCTGAGACAAAAGTCAGAGCATTTAATGCAAACTGCCAACCACTTCCTACCCTCATGGCTACAGCAACAACCGGCATGGAAGCAGTACCGATGTAAAATCTCACTTTTTACTGCCCATCCCGGGGTGGGTGGTGAAAACCTATCACTGTACGCACCATACTGGGCACTATTCCGCCACTGATCACCCTCGAGGGTGAATACGACATGTACCGTACCCCATGATTCCGGGGACTCGGCCTTATCTGTTCACCTCGACCCGACTTCGACCAACCGACGGTCAAAAGAAGAATGCAAGGCTTGCGTGACACAGGACTCGGAGTCTTTTCACCATCTCATCCTCTACGTCACCATGGTGTCCAGGGATGGCCGGCCATTTTCGGGGCACGTCGCTACAACAACCTCCACAACATTCGACAAAACTTCACCTCAAAGCACCCCCGGCGCCCCTGCCTCCTCTTACCCTATAAAAGGGCAAGCAGGGGACTCTACATGGTTGGGGACAATGGACGATAAAAGACTAGTCACCTTCCCACCACAGAAGATCAACATCTCAAGCAATCTCCTTTGTACTCTCACTTTTTCTCTGAGACCTGGGATCGGTTCCCTCTCTCATAGCTTGTAACCCCTACGCAAGCACTTAGGTGCAAGGAAACACAATACTCCCCCCCTCTCTGCTCGACGTAGGGCCTTCTTTTGCCTGAACCAGGATAAACCTTCGTGTACTCTCCTTGCATCACCATCCAGATTAGGGACATGCAGCATTGATTCACTCGTTGGCTTAGGACCCTCGCAGGACCAAACTCCGACAGTTGGTGCACCAGGTAGGGGGCGCTGTGTGCCAACATCATTTTCCCACCATTTTTCTGGATGGCTGACCCCGAACATCCACTCCCATTGGCCATGGTGATCTGGTTTGGGAGCTTGGAGTTCATGTCCCCTACCACGGCTATGACATGGTCCTCCTCCCACCTAGGCACCCGACTGATAGTGACCACGAGCTCTCCCAACCTGGGGGAGCGCTGCGCCAGTATCGTCGCTCTCGTCAGGCACGTGCCACCAGGCGACGGCGAGCCCAGCGCAACCGCCGTCATCGCCTTGCGGAGGGTGGTGGTATTCCCTGATCCGGCGCCTCTCAGCCAGACGCCAACACGGATTTCCTCACTAAGGATCTGTGTAGGATGAGCTTGGCTGAGTGTAAGATGCCGACAGGGAGTCCCATTGCTCTACCGCCTGGTGCGGTGCCGCCACCGACCAGTTCGACTACTCTGGCACCAGGAACGATGCCTTCGTCAGCATTCCCGTTTGGACTAGACTCGGTTGCCCGGGTGTACGATTCTTCTGTAAGCACCTGCATGAGTGCTTATGAGGAACTCCCTGGACACCATCTACGCTCCACCCTCGACCTCATTGCCTTCAAACATCACAACCCTAGGGACGCACGACCCCACATGCACCCGTTGTACTACTATTTCGGCGCTCCAGACTCTGACTCTGCCGATGACACCTACGACCCGACTCGCGAGTGCTTCAAAATCGATGGAGCTATTGCGTCGGATTCAGAGGATGAGGCAGCCGTTGGAGGAAGGAACACGCCACCTCAGGTCGAGCTCCCTACTGAGCGGGATGAGGCTCAATTCCTTGCAGACCAAGGAATGCAACTCGAGCAAATCCGTGAGTTGCAGGACAGGCTCGACGAGGAACGAGAAAATCTACGCCTACTTCAACAAACCCTCGAGCATGAGTGTGTGGCCCGCGCACACGGCGGAGGAGCTCGAGAGAGAGCTCGCGATGTCAATCATCGCATCGTCGAGGATCGGGCAGTCGAGCCCCCGGTTTTCGGTCGAGCCAGCCAGAACGTGGTCGCAGCAGCCATGCTCCTTCGTAACATGCCCGAGCCATCAAACCCCAAGGCCCATCGAGCCCGGGATGAAATCCAAGGACTCCTCAAGAACGCTGCCATGCAGCAGGCCGAGAGTTCTACCTTGAGGCGACATGGGCTTGCCTCAGAGCAGCCCGCGGAGCCATCCCAACAGGAGAGAGAGGCCTCGGTTCATCATGAGCACGCCCAATGAAATAAGGCGGCCTCTGTCCATGAATGCATCGTCGACAACCGTGAACCTCGAGATGCCCGTGATAACATCATCGAGCGCCGGAGGCGCAAACATGGTGATGGTGCAGCTCGATGCTACCACGAGCATAGAGGCGGGCGCTATGTGACAGCTCTGAGGATCGAGGCCCTTCACCCGAGCCACCAGGCCCAAGGGTCTTTAGCAAGGCCATTCGCGAAACATTACTCCTGGCTTGGTTCCCCCCACGACTCTTACCAAGTATAATGGCGAAACCAAACCTGAACTTTGGCTCGCTGATTTCCGCTTGGCCTGTCAGTTGGGTGGGGCCACCGACGATCGGGTCATCATTCGACAACTTCCCCTGTTCCTGTCGGACACCGCTCGAGCCTGGCTCGAGGACCTCCCACCTCGACAAATCCACGACTAAATGACCTTGTGAGAGTGTTCGAGGGGAACTTCAAAGGAACCTATATGCGCCCCGGCAACTCATGGGATCTCCGAAGCTGCAAACAGAAGCCGGGCGAATCCCTCCGGGATTACATTCGGTGTTTCTCCAAGCAACGCACCGAGCTCCCCAACATCACCGACTCTGACGTCATCATGGCCTCCCTCTCTGGTACCACCTGCAAAGAGTTGGTCCAAGAATTGGGCCTCAGCACTCCCATCACTTCCAATGGTTTGATGGATATTATCACCAACTTCACCGTCAGCGAGGAGGTAGTTGGTGCCATCTTTGGTTGCGACCAGGACAAAGGGAAGCGCAACAATGAGGTTCCCGCGGGCTCCAGCCGGGGCTCGAAGAGGAACAACAGGAAGAAGAAGAAGAACTAGCAGGGCAAACAAGAGGCCCTAACCGATGACCTTGTTGCTGCTGCTGATCGTAAGAAACCTCGAGGGGCCCCCAGCGGGGGCATTTTCGACAAAATGCTCAAAGAGCCGTGTCCCTACCACGAAGGGCCCACGAACCACAACCTCGAGGACTGCCACATGCTCCGGAGATACTTTGAAAGCATAGGCATCAAGAAAGATGACAAGAAGGAAGATCCCAAGGGAGACGACAAGGATGAGGGGTTTCCCAAGATCCATGACTGCTTCAGATATACGGAGGACCCTTGACGCGCCTCTCAACACAGCAGCGCAAGCGGGAACATTGAGAGGTCTTCTCCGTGCAACTCGCAACCCCACTTTTCATTGACTGGTCCGAGGTGGCCATCACTTTCGACCGTGATGACCACCCAGACTACGTCCCCAATCCTGGGGTCTACCCACTTGTTGTCGATCCCATCATCGCCAACACACGCCTCACCAAGGTGCTCATGGATGGCAGCAGTAGTCTTAACACCATCTATGCCCAGACCCTCGACCTTCTGGGAATCACGAGGACGCACCTCCGACCCAGCGTCGGGGGCTTCCATGGAGTCGTGCCGGGAAAGCGAGCAGAGCCTGTCGGGTGGGTCGACCTGCCTGTCTGCTTCGGCACTCCCGCCAACTTCAGGAAGGAGACTCTCACTTTCAAAGTGGTTGGATTCCATGGAACATACCATGCCATTCTTGGGCGCCCCTGCTACGCCTGGTTCATGGCGGTCCCCAATTACACCTACCTCAAGCTCAAAATGCCGGGCCCCAATGGTGTCATTACTATCGGGCCCTCCTATGAGCACGCCTACGAGTGCGACGTGGAATGCATCGAGCACGGGGAAGCCATCTTGGAGTCGGCGACCTTGGTGATGAACCTTGACGGTTTGGCCAACGAGACCCCTGACCCCAAGCGCCACGCCGGCAACTTCGAGCCCGCAGAAGATGTCAAACTCGTACCCCTCAATCCCACTGACCCAAAAGGAAAGGCGTTAAGCATCAGCGCCACCCTCGATCCCAAATAGGAAGTAGTGCTCGTCCACTTTCTTCGCGCAAACATCGACATCTTTGCGTGGAGTCCCTCGGATATGCCGGGCATACCCAGGGAAGTCGTTGAGCATGCTTTGGAGATCCGAGCTAGCTCCAAACCGGTGAAGCAACGCTTGCACCGCTTCGACGAGGAAAAGCGCAAGGTCATTGGCGAGGAGGTCCACAAGCTATTGAAGGCCAGATTCATCAAGGAGGTTCATCATCCTGAGTGGCTAGCTAATCCTGTATTAGTTAAGAAAAAGAATGGGAAATGGAGGATGTGTGTAGACTATACTAGTTTGAATAAAGCATGTCCAAAAGTTCCTTTTCCTTTGCCATGCATTGATCAAATCGTTGATTCTACTGCAGGATGTGAAACTCTATCGTTCCTAGATGCATATTCTGGCTACCACCAGATCAAAATGAAGGAGTCCGACCAGCTCACGACTTCGTTCATCACCTCATTCAGCATGTATTCTATGTTACGATGCCCTTCGGTCTCCGAAACACCGGGGCTACGTACCAGCGATGCATGCAACACATTTTTGGGGAACACATTGGACCAACCGTCGAGGCTTACGCCGATGATATCGTTGTCAAAACCAAGAAGATCAGTAATTTGATAAATGACCTCGACGTTGCATTCAAATGCCTTAGGGCCAAAAACATTAAATTGAACCCTGAGAAATGCGTCTTCGGCGTTCCTTGAGGCATGCTCCTGGGGTTCATCATTTCTGAACGTGACATCGAGGCCAACCCGGAAAAATCGCTGCAATAACCAAAATGGGCCCTATGGGCGTGTAGAGGGTCATGGGCCGCCTTGCGGCCCTCAGTCGCTTCATTTCATGCCTTGGTGAAAAAGCACTCCCGTTGTATCATCTCCTAAGGAAATTGGAACACTTCTCGTGGACCCTCGAAGCCGAAGAAGCCCTTGCAAAGCTCAAAGCTACGCTGTCCAACTCGCCGATCTTTGTCCCTCCGACCACAGGGGAACCCCTCCTACTTTACGTCACCGCAACGACACAAGTGGTCAGTGTGGTACTGGTTGTCGAGAGGGCAGAAGAAGGACATACCCTGCTCGTCTAGAGACTAGTCTACTTCATCAGCGAGGTGCTCTCGGAAACCAAAGTTCGCTACCCATAGATCCAAAAGCTGCTGTACGCCATCGCCTTAACGCGGCGCAAACTTCGTCACTACTTTGAGGGCCACCCGGTGACCGTGGTTTCTTCTTTCCCTTTGGGAGAGATAGCCTAAAACCGAGAGGCCTTGGGTAGGATAGCAAAGTGGACGGTCGAGCTCATGGGTGAGACCCTCTCTTACACGCCACTCAAAGCCATCAAATCCTAGGTGCTAGAAGATTTCCTAGTGGAGTGGATCGACACTCAACTTCCTCCAGTTCAGCTCCAGGCCGAGCTTTGGACCATGTATTTCGACGGGTCACTGATGAAAATGGGAGCAGGCACGGGCTTGCTCTTCGTCTCACCCCTTGGAGTCCACATGCGCTATATCATCCAGCTCCATTTTCCTGCCTCCAACAACGTCACCGAGTACAAGGCGCTCGTCACGGGCCTACGAATCGCCGTCGAGCCAGGGGTCTAACACCTCGATGTTAGAGGTGACTCTCAGCTCATGATCGACCAAGTCATGAAGAGCTCGAGCTGTCGTGATCCCAAGATGGAGGCCTACTGTGAGGAGGTACGGCGCCTTGAGGACAAGTTTCACGGCCTCGAGCTCAACCACATTGCGCGCAGATATAATGAGGCCACCGATGAACTCGCGAAAATCGCTTCTAGTCAAACTACAGTTCCACCTGATGTTTTCGTGAAAGATCTCCATCAACCATCCGTCAACATCAGGGCAGACGGAGGGGTCGACGGGCCGTCACTTGATCCCCCACCAGAGGCGGAAGCCCCCTCGACTGGGGTTGAAGCCATGCAGGCGGAAGGCTCGACCCCGCTAGCCAACCCCGAGCCTGACTGGCGTGTTCTGTACCTCAACCATCGCACTCGAGGGGACCTCCCCTCGGATAAGATTGAGGCTCGATGGATCACTCACCGGGCCAAATCCTTTGTGATATTTGGCGACGGGCACCGAGACTTCCCTCGACGCCTAGGAAGTCGACCCCCCAACGGGCTCTAGCAGGGGCCGCACGACGGGGAGGTGCGCCAGAAAAGTCGCGGTATCATACCGCGACCCGGCGTCATCATCGCCGCTGTCTTCGTCCTCCCCCGAGACCGTCTTAGAGGGAGACTCCTCGATTGGGAGCCCCTCGAGGTTCTGTTGGCGGCGGCGCTTCTTCAACGCCTCGCGTTCGAGGGTCTTCTAGACTTGACGCTTCTTGGCAGCGTCCTTCTCTTCCTTCTTCTGGGCCGCCGAGAGGCGTCTAGCCTCCCGAGCAACCAGATCCTCCGGAACCGGCGGCCGCGACTCCTTGACCGCCGACAGATCCTGCACAGAGGCCTCGACCGACTTAGTCGAGGGAATCAGGAAGCAAAGGGACTCAAGGCTATCAAAAAATGACACTTACCAGAGTCTCAAAGCCTTGAGTGGGGCGCATTGGGACCCTGTCGATGTCCTCCTGCTTGAAGCTCCCCACCATCCACCGTGCACGCCGGGCGACTTCATCAAGGGGGAGGGACTCGTGCGACATCCAACTCCCCTCCAACAAAGCCCCTGGCGTCATCTCGTCGAGCCAGAGCCGGTGCTGCGTCAGCGGTAGCACCCTCCGGCGGTGGAACGCGGCGGCCACCATTCCCGCCGTCAACCCGCGCTGACGAAGCCTCCTCAACACGTCGAGGAGCGGCTGCAGTTTCGGCTTGTCCTCCTCGACGACACCATACGACCAGTTCTCCTCACGCGACATCAGCACCTGACCGGAGAACCTCGGCAGCTGGTCGTTGTCATTGCGCAGATAGAACCATCTGTCGTGTCAGCCGCTGTTCGACGAGATGAGCTGTGCCGGGATGTACTGCTCACCTCGACCCGCCCGGACTTGTAGAGTGCAGCTCCCTGCATGCACTGCACGCCGCACTCCTCGCTCGCCCGCCTTCTTGGTGAAATGCTCTGCCCTGAAGAGGTGGAGCCACATATTCTAGTGTGGCTCTATCCCCAGGTACCCCTCACAGACCGCCGCGAAAATGGCAGCCTGCGAGATGGAGATGGGGGCGAGATGATGCAGCTCCACCTTGTAGTAGTGGAGGAGTGCCCACATGAAGCGGCTCGGCAGCACTCCGAGCCCCCTCTCATGGAAAGCCATGAAGCTTACCACGTATCCCTCTGGGGGCGCCGGCTCCCGGTGGTTGAACGGCAGCACCCTCCATTCCGGCTAGGTCTGGCTTGCCCTTGGTCGCAAAAGTCCGTCGCGGACCAACTCCTCCAGCTTCCTCTCTGTCACCGAGGAATGAGCCCACGCGTCCGCGGGAAGGATCTGGCTCTTGCCTGCCATGGTTGTTAGAAAACGGCGCGCGGCGGCGGATGGAGAAGCAATGACGACGGTGGATGGCGGCTGAAGGGCGCACAAAGAGCAAAGAAGGCAGAGATGCAAATGGCCTATAGGGGGCATACGAAACCCCGGGCCTCACACTTATACCCCGATGGAAGGCCAACGGGTGGGCGAAAAGGTAGGAACAGTTTCCGCATTCAATGACCTTACCTAACCGCTCCCTCGAAACCCGCAGGTAAGAGCACATGTCCGCCATTTATTCTGTAACCGTCGCACCACGCCACCCACTACCGCGCCAATCTCGCTTCCCCTCCTAAAAAGACATGGCCCAAATGGGCCGAAAGGGGATCCGTGGACAGATATTCCCAGACGAATGGGTAACGGGCTCCGAGCCTGATATAAACCTTGAGGGATCAAAAGCTAGCCCTCGACCAGGGTTCGATAGTTGCCCTCGAGTAACGGAGTCTGGGACAACTAGGGACACGCCTGTACAAGCCCAGGGCTCAAGCCATGCTCTTAAGGCACCCCCAGACGTATTCGAGGCTAAAAGAGAGGTCGATGGAGGAATCCCCTCGGAGGGAGGCATCGAGCCCTCGAATCCTATCGCAAGGAACCGAGATCCACATGACTACTCTTTGGTATTTTTTGAGAGCGCCTCCGTGGCTGCTAGCCGACTCCTACCGAATGGAGCACAGGCTCCCACTCGAATTCCCCGTTAACAGCTCACCGGAGACCGTCGGAAATCGCCCGATGAGGGTAGTACGACGTTCCCCACCCCTCCTCCTTTTTCCTAAAGAAGGAGCGTGAGGGTCGAACGATAAAAGATGGCCAAGACTCTGATCGACATCGTGCGCACGAGGCTCGGGGGCTCGACTGTAGGAGGCCAAACCTTGAACGAAAAAGACAAAACACGCCATGATACAAAAGCATTCCTCGATAAAACGTACAAAAGACCTCGGAGGAGTCTAAACACTCCACCGAGGCCTCGGGGGCTACACTCGGCGGGTGCGCTCGCGCGCACCCACCAGAAAAGGCTATGACTCTAGTTCATGACTTGCTGAGCCTCTATGAGAGTGACCCACACTCACCCAAAGGCTCAGGGGCTACTGTCGGGTACCAAAAACAGGGGGTACCCACAAATCAACGATTAAGAAAAACAAAACCAATGGGACTAGCCGAGACAGCGAACGAAACACCTCGACCACGTTCCGACTCGTACAAGGCTCGCTCGATGGGACGCCTCGACCACGTTCCGACTCGTACAAGACTCGCTCGACGAGACGCCTCAACTACCAAGAAATCTCCGACTCGCACGACCCAGGGTCAGGCCGGTCGACCCACCTCATTCACCAACTCTGAGACAAAAGTCAGAGCATTTAATGCAAACTGCCAACCACTTCCTACCCTCATGGTTGCAGCAACAACCGGTATGGAAGCAGTACCAGTGTTAAATCTCACTTTTTACTGCCCATCCCGGGGTGGGCGGTGAAAACCTGTCACTGTACGCACCATACTGGGCACTATTCCGCCACTGATCACCCTCGAGGGTGAATACGACGAGTATCGTACTCCGTGATTCTGGGGACTCGGCCTTATCCGTTCACCTCGACCCGACCTTGACCCGGCTTCGACCAACCGACGGTCAAAACAAGAATGCAAGGCTTGCGTGACACAGGACCAGGAGTTTTTTCACCATCTCATCCTCTACGTCACCATGGTGTCCAGGGATGGTCGGCCATTCTCGGAGCACGTCGCTACAGCAACCTCCATAGCGTTCGACAAAACTTCACCTCAAAGCACCCCCGGTGCCCCTGCCTCCTCTTACCCTATAAAAGGGCAGGCAGGGGACTCTACATGGTGGGGGACAACGGATGACAAAATACCAGTCACCTTCCCACCACAGAAGATCAACATCTCAAGCAATCTCCTTTGTACTCTCACTTTTTCTCTGAGACCTGGGATCGGTTCTCTCTCTCACAGCTTGTAACCCCTACGCAAGAACTTAGGTGCAAGGAAATACAATACTCCCCCTCCTCCCTGGACGTAGGGCCTTCTTTTGCCCGAATCAGGATAAACCTCCATGTACTCTCCTTGCGTCACCATCTAGATTAGGGACACGCAGCATTGATTCACTCGTTGGCTTAGGACCCTCGCAGGACCAAACGCCGACACTAAGCTTGAAAAAGCTCACCCCTCTCTCCTCGAGCAAGTCAAGATGGAGGAATCCAAGAAGGAGCAAGTGTTTGTGTCTTATGATGTGGGACTAACATATGATATTTTTGATGAATCTTTTTATAAGCCCGTTGTTATTACTCTCACTAACCCTTCTTGTAGCACTTTCACTTCTTCCTCACCTACTATTGATGGTTTCACTTGTGATACCTAACTAATGGTTGAGAATGAGACCATCAAGAAGGAGGTTAATGAGCTCACTCATGCCCTAGGCAAGGCCTATGGTGGTGAGGACCGCTTGCTTATGTGCGTGGGTAGCCAAAGAGCATCTCTCTACAAAGAGAGATTGGGCTATACCTCCAAGAAAGGCAAGGCCACCTTTGCTCCTCACAAGACTATTTTTGCGAAGAACAATGGTCAGTATTGCTATAGTTGCAAGCAACTTGGTCACAAAGAGCATGAATGCAAGAATAAGAAATCACATGCTAATGTATCCTTAATTAAGTTCGATTCTTATTATTTGCTTACTAAGGCTACCAACGATGTCAAGGCTAAGTTTATCGGTACATCCTTATTGGGCCCAAAGAAGGCCATTTAGGTACCAAAGAGCTTAGTGACTAACCTTCAAGGACCTAAGCAAGTTTGGATACCTAAAAAGAATTGATCTTCTTTTGTAGGTTAATTATAAAGCCGGAGGAAGACATTGGGTGCTTGATAGTGGGTGCACACAACACATGACTAGTGATTCAAGAATGTTCAATTCAATCAATGCAAATGGCAATGATGAAATTCATAGTATCACATTTGGTGACAATGGCAAAGGCAAGGTCAAAGGGCTTGGTAAGATTGCAATCTCCAATGATTTGAGCATTTCTAATGTGCTACTAGTAGAGACCTTGAACTTCAACCTATTGTCGATAGCTCAACTTTGTGATCTTGGTTTCAAGTGCATATTTCGTGTGGATGATGTAGAGATCATAAGTGTAGATGGCTATAACCTAATCTTTAAAGGCTTAGATATGAGAATCTATACTTGGTTGATTTCAATGCTAGTGAAACCCAATTGTCAATATGTTTGTTCACCAAATCTAGCATGGGTTGATTATGGCTTGGTCATATTGGAATAAAACAATTGAACAAGTTGGTTAAGCATGATCTAGTTAGAGGCTTGAAAGATGTCATATTTGAGAAGGATAAGCTATGTAGTGCATGTCAAGCCAGAAAGCAAGTTGGAAACATTCATCCAAAGAAGAGCATCATGAGCACATCTAAGGCATTTGAATTATTGGATATGAATTTATTTGAGCCAACAACATACACTAGCATTGGTGGCAACAAATATGGTTTCATGATTGTGGATGATCTTACAAGATATACATGAGTGTTCTTTCTTGTTGATAAGAGTGATGTGTTTGCTACTTTCAAGTCTTTCATCAAGAGAGTTCACAATGAGTTTGAAACCACAATCAAGAAAGTGAGAAGTGACAATGGAAGTGAATTCAAGAATACAAGAATTGATGAGTTATGTGATGAGTTTGGAATTAGGCATCAATTCTCAGCTAAGTACACTCCACAATCCAATGGGCTAGTTGAAAGGAAGAGTAGAACTTTAATTGATATGGCAAGATCAATGATAAGTGAGTACAATGTTAGTCATTCATTTTGGGCCGAAGCAATCAACAAGGCTTGCTACTATAGCACTACTACAAAACAAGGATATTGTTACACTAGCTTGTAACACATTCATCAATGTGTTCCTAAGAAATTTCATAGTAACACAAATTATGTGTTACAGACTTGGGTTGTAACACAAAACACGTTTTTTTATAAAAATGTGTTACTGGCAATTATTATAGTAACACAAAAGTTAATGTTACAAGTGAAATGTTACAAAAATGGTACTATATTGTAACACATAAATGGAACATGTAAAAAGTGTGACAAGTATATGACCTATAGTAACACGACATATTGTTACAACCAAAGTGTTACAAAGAAACATATACATGTGGATCATCTTCCATTTCATGGTTGGTAAAGGCATTGCAATGGTGGGCCTTTGAACATGGGCAAGGTCCTTGCAAATTGATAGATATCTAGCTAGCGTTGTTGGCAACTACATGATCTATCTACCTAAAAAACCCCACGTACATGATCTCCTCATCCTTTCTAATCAAAATTTCAAAGTGTTGAAACCAACTTGACCACTTGCGTGGGAAAAATGACAAGAAAAAATAAAAATATAGAAAAATGACAAGAAAAATAAAAATTACATGACCACAAAATTTGAACATGCAACATCACCACCACCGCCAAGACAACAACACCACCCCCACTACCATTAGATCACTTGCATGTTTGTGCGATATCCATTGTTTTATTTTATTTGTTATATTAAACTTTAGCATAGCTTCGAAAAAATGATAAGAAAAACAAAAATTGCAACATCACCACCACCGCCAAGACAACAACACCACCCCCACTACCATTAGATCACTTGCATGTTTGTGCGATATCCATTGTTTTATTTTATTTGTTATATTAAACTTTAGCATAGCATAGAAAAAATGATAAGAAAAACAAAAATAGGGCGACCACCAAGATTTGAACCTGCATCCCATCTCACTCCCTAAGAGAACAACAACACCCCACTACCACTAGACCATTTGCTTGTTTGTTTAAAATCTAGTGTTTATTTTATTTCTTATAGGAACCACGACTTGAGCTATCTACGCATAAATTTTGAAATTTTCAAAATAAAGTCTGAGGGAGAAATGATCAAAACAAAAGTTGTAGATTACAATGAGTTGTACAAACTTTATTGTTGACGACTTTTCCATTTGAAATTAATGACTATCCCAAAATTCTATTTAAAGTTCTCAAATTTTAAAATTCAAATTTTGAATTGTTCAAGTAAACTCGAATAGAGAAGCAACCAAAACAAAAGCAGTAGATCTGGATGAGCTCTAAAACCTTGTAGTTGATGACTTATTCATTCAAATTCATTTAGTATCCCAAAATTCTATTTGGAATTTTCATATTTTGCAATTTAAAATTAGCATGGCGTGGAAAAATGACAAGAAAAATCTATTGGAATCATTTACTTTCCCAAAATTCTATTTGAAGTTTTAATATTTTGAAATTTCAAATTTTGCATGGTGCCGAAAAATGACAACAAAAATAAAAATATGGTTACTATCATGATTTGAACCTACAGTCTCACCACCAACCCCAACAACACCCCCACTACCACTAGATCACTTGCATGTTTGTGCAATATCTAGTGTTTTATTTTATTTATTATATTAAATTTAGCATGGTGTGGAAAAATGATAAGAAAAACAAAAAATAGGGCTACCAGCAAGATTTGAACCTGCATCAAACTCCCTAAGAGAACAACACCCCACTACCACAAGACCACTTGCTTGTTTGATTAAAATCTAGTGTTTTATTTTATTTCTTATTGGAACCATGACTTGAGCTATCTGCACATAAATTTTGAAATTTTCAAATAAAGTCCGAGGGTGAAATGATCAAAACAAAAGTAGATTTCAATGAGTTGTACAAACTTTGCTGTTGACAACTTTTCTATTTGGAATTATTGACTATCCTAAAATTCTATTTGAAGTTCTCAAATTTTGAAATCAAATTTTGAATTGTTCAAACAAACTCAAATAGAGAAGCAACCAAACAAAAGTAGTAGATCTGGATGAGTTCTAAAAACTTGTAGTTGATGACTTTTTCATTTAAAATCATTTAGTATCTCAAAATTCTATTTGAAGTTTTCATATTTTGGAATTTAAATTTAGAATGGCATAGAAAAATGACAAGAGAAATCAATTTAAAATCATTTACTGTCCTAAAATTCTATTTGAAGTTTTAATATTTTGAAATTTCAAATTTTGCATGGTGTGGAAAAATAACTAGAAAGATTAAAATATGGTGACTATCAAGATTTGAACCTACAACCTCAACAATGACCCCAAGGCAACAACACCACCCCATTACCACTAGGTCACTTGCATGTTTGTGCAATATCCATTGTTTTATTTTATTTGTTATATTAAACTTTAGCATAGCGTGGAAAAAATGATAAGAAAAACAAAAATAGGGCGACCACCAAGATTTGAACCTGCATCTCATCTCACTCCCTAAGAGAACAACAACACCCCACTACTACTAGACCATTTGCTTGTTTGTTTGAAATCTAGTGTTTATTTTATTTCTTATAGGAACCACGACTTGAGCTATCTGCACATAAATTTTGAAATTTTCAAAATAAAGTCTGAGGGAGAAATGATCAAAACAAAAGTTGTAGATTACAATGAGTTGTACAAACTTTATTGTTGACGACTTTTCCATTTGAAATTAATGACTATCCCAAAATTCTATTTAAAGTTCTCAAATTTTAAAATTCAAATTTTGAATTGTTCAAGTAAACTCGAATAGAGAAGCAACCAAAACAAAAGTAGTAGATCTGGATGAGCTCTAAAAACTTGTAGTTGATGACTTATTCATTCAAATTCATTTAGTATCCCAAAATTCTATTTGGAATTTTCATATTTTGGAATTTAAAATTAGCATGGCGTGGAAAAATGACAAGAAAAATCTATTGGAATCATTTACTTTCCCAAAATTCAATTTGAAGTTTTAATATTTTGAAATTTCAAATTTTGCATGGTGCCAAAAAATGACAACAAAAATAAAAATATGGTTACTATCATGATTTGAACCTACAGCCTCACCACCAACCCCAACAACACCCCCACTACCACTAGATCACTTGCATGTTTGTGCAATATCTAGTGTTTTATTTTATTTATTATATTAAATTTAGCATGGTGTGGAAAAATGATAAGAAAAACAAAAAATAGGTCAACCAGCAAGATTTGAACCTGCATCAAACTCCCTAAGAGAACAACAACACCCCACTACCACTAGACCACTTGCTTGGTTGTTTAAAATCTAGTGTTTTATTTTATTTCTTATAGGAATCACGACTTGAGCTATCTGCACATAAATTTTAAAATTTTCAAATAAAGTCTAAGGGAGAAATGATCAAAACAAAAGTTATAGATATAAATGTGTTGTACAACTTTGTTGTTGATGACTTTTCTATTTGAAATTATTGACTATCCCAAATTTCTATTTGACGTTCTCAAATTTTGAAATTCAAAGTAGTAGATCTAGATGAGCTCTAAAAACTTGTAGTTGATGAATTGTTTATTTAAAATCATTTAGTATCCCAAAATTCTATTTGAAGTTTTCATATTTTGGAATTTAAATTTAGCATGGCGTGGAAAAATGACAAGAGAAATCTATTTGAAATCATTTACTTTCCCAAAATTCTATTTGAAGTTTTAATATTTGAAGTTTCAAATTTTGTATGGTGCCGAAAAATGACAAGAAAAATAAAAATATGATGACTATCAAGATTTGAACTTGCAACTTCACCACCACCCTTGAGACAACAACACCACCCCACTACCACAAGATCACTTGCATGTTTGTGCAATATCTAGTGTTTTATTTTATTTGTTATATTAAACTTTAACATGGCGTGAAAAAATGATAATGCAATATCTAGTGTTTTATTTTATTTGTTATATAAAACTTTAGCATGGCGTGGAAAAATGATAAAAAAACAAAAATAGGGCAACCACTAGGAACCACGACTTGAACTATCTGCACATAAATTTTGATTTTTTCAAATGAAGTCTGCAGGAGAAATGATCAAAACGAAAGTTGTAAATCTCGTTGAGTTGTACAATTTTTTTGTTGACAACTTTTTCATATGAAATTAAATATGGGGCAACCACCAAGAATTGAACCTCCAACCTCACTAAGAATTGAACCTCCAACCTCACTAAACCTCCATTGAGATAGCAACACCACCACTACCACTAGACCACTTGTATGTTTGTTGATGTTTATTGGTTAATTTATTTCTCAAGTGAACAGAGAATGAGAGCTTGTCATATTTTGAAATTTCAATTTGGAATTATTCAGAAAAAAGTCTGATGGAGAATGACCAAAACAAAATTTGTAGATCTCGATGAGTTCTAAAAATTTGTAGTTGACGACTTTCCCATTTGGAATCATTACTGTGCCAAAATTTTGTTTGAAATTCTCATAATTTAAAATTTAAATCTTTGAATTGTTCAAATGAACTCGTATGAGGAAACGACCGAAACCAAAGCTATAGATCTCGATGTGGACTAAAACTTTGTAGTTCACAACTATTTCATTTGAATTCATTTATGTCCTAAAATTATGTTTATAGTTCTTATATATTGAAATTCAAATGTAATAATATCTAAACTTTGTTAGAAAAATCTACAAACTTGCATGACAACATGTTTTTGATGTATAATCATTGTTTAAAAATTTCAAATGGTTTTAATAAAGTAGTACAACACACATGGCGCACATAGTTATATGACTGAATGAAATGCGTTACTATTTATGAAGGATGTATAGTCCCACTTTATTAAAACTGCTTAAAATTTTTATGAAATGCTTATGGACCCAAGATATCTTGTTGTGTCAATTTGTAAAATTATCTGACCAAATTTATTATTATTGAAATTATTTGTTGAATTACCATAAAATAAATGTAATAATATCTAAACTTGATTAGGAAATTCTACAAAATTGCCTTAGAGAGAGGGAACGCGTGATTAACATTTTGTTTTTGTTTACAATATTTTATTTTGAAGAGATTATCAAGAACAAGCGCACTATCTATTTTGAAGAGATTATCAAGAACAAGCACACTATCAAAATTAGTGTCGTGAGAAATTAGCTAAGCTACACCCTCCCGCCAGCGTCCGGTTCAATCTCAAAAGATAGCTCGACGTACCGCAGCCCGGATGTGCCGCGCACTTGGCGACCTCTCCAAAACTTGCCGCTGTTTTCTGAAAACAAAGATTGGAACCCTAGCTAATCTATCCACTTCTCTCACATGATCGCACTTCCGCCGCCCCAACAAGCGCCAACAGATGGGACCTCCTGTTCCTCCTCGCACGCGTCCCTTCACAGCTCATCCCATCCGAACCCTAGCTATTTCTCGTTCTCACCTCTCCTTCCGGTTCAAAGCAGAGGTGCCGGTGCCGGTGGCGGCGGCGCACACGTCCATGGGCCCATGCGCTGTGGTGTTGTGCCAGTTGCGGCGGTGCCTGGATGAGGAAGAGCTTGGCGACGGTGCCGTACGCCAAAGGTGGCGCAGAGAAGAGCGGCTCGGCCTCTGCTCGATCCAGCCAACTGTTTGGTAGCCTCGGCCTCAATCCACCTTGATTCAGCCAAGGGCGGCGCCAGCACGGAGGAGACGACGACAGCTGCGGCCCTCTCCAGCGCCGGCTCTACCTCTCCCTTGCAACGACAGCAACCTCAGCCCCCGCAGGTGCTCCAAATCTCTAATCCTAATTTCCATCCGATCTAATTTGTTTACCCATGCTATAAATCTCTAATCCTGATTTCCATGCGATCTAATTTGTTTACCCGTGCTAGACATGGCCAGTCTATGTGAGGTTCAGCTGTGTGCGTACATCTTCCTGGGTCCGCACATGATTTTGGAAAGATTTACTCATATATTTCTTTTTGGTCTTAAGATTTCCTGCTGTTGGCAGCTGAAGCTCTTTGTATAGATTATTTTAGAATACAACGAGGGGAATTGTTTGAGCCAGCTGAAGCTGCAACGTGTTTTGAATGGATTTCTTCAATTTTACAAACCATAGCCTGATAGATCCGTTTTCTAAAGCTAATTGTGGCAAGTGATAACATTCAACTTTGATTTATAATCTGCAGCCATTGGGTTAGCGCTGCACTCAATTATCTCACATTTTTATGTACACTAATGACATCTTTGTTTTAGGTTCTGGGCAAACAATGTTCTGGTGTTACATGCGGCACTGGATAACCAATTTCACATTCATATCTATTTGAACTTGGTTTCTCCTTATCTTTTTGCTTGTCAGTTACTATTTTTATATATTTGCATCTGCAGGTTTCAGTGATTGGTTTTATACCTTACTTTGGCAAGGCAATGAACTTCCTGCTCCTGTCATTGATGTATGCCTACTATTGCTTTGAGTATGTACACCTGAATGTTATTCGTTATTCCAGCTATTATTTTTCAAAGCATTATGCATTGGCAGAGCTACTTCTATAGTTCTATTATCTTGAACTTTGATAAACTTTTTTTCCACTCATTGTATTATTCTCTTTATTACTTCTGATTGGGGAACAAGTTAAAAAATAAGCATTATTGATCCAGACAAATTTTATACCTGTTCCAGGCTGCTTTTTGAAGAACTAAAAGCTTGAAACACTTATGCCGCAAACCTGGCATAATAAACTCTTCTCAAATCCATCTGAGTTTATGAATTATGATGCGTAAGAATTGGCATACATCATTTAGCAACCTGGTCATACTCTGAAAATGGAACACATCACTTAGTAACATGATGCCAATGTGCAATTTTTTTTGATGGGTGAATATTGGATTTTCTATCTGATGGTGATTACTTGATGCTATTGTTCAAGCTGTCATATAGAGTGTTAGCACTTTCGTCATGATATTATGATTGCTGATTAGTCTAGCATAATTCTGCGTGTGGTACTGTGCTATAAAATGGCATGTGCAAGTGCAACACTGTGTATCTGATCTCAACAAAATATTTTTTGCTAGCTGAAATAGACATAGTTTGTACTTTGAACTCTAAATTATATCTTCCATAGTTCTTGTACTCTGAATTATTTACTACTCTATGATCATGCCTCGTAGATCTTGTACTCTGAACTCTGAATTATATCTTCCGTAGTTCTTGTCCTCTGAATTAATACTGCTCTATGATCATGCCTCCTCGTAGATCTTGTACTTTGAACTCTGAATTGTATCTTCTATATAAGCACTAGGTATCAACCGGTTATGTACCTTTGAACCTGACAACATAGCTTGTTGTGTAGGGAAGTGGAGAACACGCTGCTATGATCTTGTACCAGAGAAGCAGGTGAGTGAGCTGCCAGGCAACTGGGGTGAGGGCCAGCTATCCACATGATTGGTAGGCATATGCTTCGTGGATGTAAATAAGAAAAATGCCAGTCTCTTTCCTACAATTTTCAACTCTACAAAATGCTTGGTATTCAGTGGACCTTAACTTCTTTATTATTTGCACATTTCAGTGTTGTTGCTCAAAATGTGAATACACTTCCATTCAGTATGTGCTTGTTTCATACTTTTAATTCGATAGCACATTTCAGTGTACTTATATTATTTAAAAATCAAAGCTAGTAAGATTTTAATTCTTTTTCATGATATATGTAGTATGCATTCATATTCTTTTAGTTTTTAATCTGTCTATGCATTCTTCATGGTACTATGCTACTAGAGTTTCCACAACTGTGTTGGAGCATCAAATAAGTTAACTAAAGTATCAAGTCAGCTGAAAAGAAAAAAATCATGGGATTGATTTTTCTCTGAAAATAGACATAAGTACATGAATGCTTAGTGCCAAGTGCACGAAGAGAAGTGAAGTGTCTGCATCATTTCAAAAATGAGTTAAGGGCCTTTTGCATTCCATATTTCAATTTATAGTATGCTCCTCCATTACACATATATTATTTGTTTGGTTGGATGGTCACTTAATGCAAACACTTGAAGCTATAGCTAGATAGGAATACAATCTAAATACAGCTAAGATCATGCAGGATGGTCACCATGTGGATCATTATTAGCTACTGAAAATGAGTCGGTCACATTTCAATCCAATCGTTACTCTGCATTTTAGCATATTTGGAATCATTATGGCCAGCATATGGTGTCATCAGAACCCTGGATCACCTGAGTTTGACCCAACCAGGATATCACTCTTTTAATTAGCCGATGTTTCTGATTTTCCATTCTAGATTTAGTTACTAATGCATCTGCCATGTGAATGATTTTATTCAGGATGAAGATACAATTTGAATGGAGTAGTTCAAGTGATGGGATGGTCAATTCAAGCTATTCAACAATATCAAGCCAAGCTTTAATGCAGTGTTACACACAAGTGATGGGATGGTCAAATATCAAGCCAGCTTCGGTTCAGTGGTAGCTAGGCACTTTAGATTTTAACAACTTATTATGGGCTGGCTTGAACAATGTGTGTGGCTAAGCCAATTTTGATATGGGATATTTTCATTACAAATGTGTACAGACAAATCCTATTTTTATTTAATGGCTTTATAGAAATGTTTTACTAATCATATATTGTTCTGAAAAATTAATGGTGTGCCAATATTGTTTGATGCTAGTAAATAAAGCAGTGCAATAGAGACTATTGATATCATCATTTGGCATGGCAATATATGCTATAGCAACACAAAAACGGTGTGGCAGTACAACCTACAGCAATCAAAGATTTAGTGTGGCAACAGAGGGTTCCACATATAGCAACCACAATGTTTAGTGTGGTAATAGAGAGGCCACCTCTAGCAACCAAATATTTGTTGTGGCAATAGAGGGTTCCATCTATAGCTACCATATAGATAGTGTGGCAATAGAGAGGCTATCTGTAGCAACGAAATATTTGTCGTAGCAATAAAGGGTTCCACCTATAGCAACCACAGAGAGTGTGGCAATAGAGGGCCCATCTATTGCAACATTATTGATGCGTGGCAGTAGACAATCCCTGTAACACTAGACAAATGTTCCGATAGATTAATAAATGTGTTACAAACTACGCTTTCTACCATAATGTGAAGTGTTACTAGAGTAAAAAAAGTGTTACAACAAAATTCATTGTAACACTAGACAAATGTTCCTGTAGACAAGTAAATGTGTTACACTAAACCAGTCTATAGTAACATGGCCAATTGAAACACAAAGAAAAATGTGTTACTAAGAGAGCTAGTAACACTTTTTCCAACCTGTAGTAACACAAGTTGGTGTTACTATATCCCTGCGATGTAGTAGTGTAGCAACCACCTCTATTGCTATCCAATGTTGGAGAAGACGCCATATGAGATCTTAAATGGTAGAAAGCTCAATATTGCATACTTTCGGGTGTTTGGTTGCAAATTCTACATATTGAAGAAAGGCACAAGATTGAGCAAGTTGAAGAAGAAATGTGATGAAGTCTTCTTACTTGGTTACTCCACTATAAGCAAGGCTTATAGAGTGTGGAATGAAGAGGTTCATGATGTGGAATTTGATGAAACCAATGGTTCCCAAGAGGAAGATGAGAATCTAGATGATGCGAGAGGCACTCAATTGGCCAATGCAATGAAGAAGATAGATATTGGTGACATAAGGCCTAGAGAAGTGATTGAAGTTGAAGATGACAAAGATCAAGTGCTCTCTAACTCAAATGTGCAAGCTAGTGGTTCTCATGATCAAAATTAAGCTAGTACAAGTGGTGCTCAAGTGCTAGATCAACAATAAGTGGCTAGCTTATCATCTCAACCAAATGATCAATCAAGTGCAAGCAATCACGTTCAAGCGATCCAACCAACCAATGTTACAAGAGATCACCCCTTGGATTCTATAATTGGAGATATTTCTAGAGGTGTACAAACAAGATCAAGACTGGCATTATTTTTTGAGAATTTCTCATTTGTGTTATTCATTGAGCCAAAGAAGATAGAAGAAACTTTGATAGATGTTGATTGGGTCAATGCCATGCATGAAGAGCTAAACAACTTCACAAGAAATCAAGTATTAGAGTTAGTTGAGAGGCCTAAGGGACATAATATGATTGGAACCAAATGGGTCTTTTAGAACAAGTAAGATTAAGATGGGATAGTTGTAAAGAACAAAGCAAGATTGGTAGCTTAAGGTTACACTCAAGTTAAAGGTCTTGACCTTGGAGAAACATATGCCCCGATTGTAAGATTGGAAGCAATTAGTATCTTGTTAGCCTGTGCTTATGCCCACAACATCAAGCTCTATCAAATGGATGTGAAGAGTGCATTTCTCAATGGCTACATCAATGAAGAAGTATATGTTGAGCAACCTCCTAGTTTTGATGATGACAAGAAGCCCAACCATGTATACAAGTTGAAGAAGGCTTTGTATGGATTGAAGTCAGCACCTAGAGCATGGTATAAGAGATTGAGAGATTTCTTACTCTCTAAAGGGTTTAAAATGGGAATGGTTGACACCACTCTTTTCACCCAGAAGATAGGTAAGGACTTGTTTGTGTTGCAAATCTTTGTTGATGACATTATCTTTGGATCAACCAATCAACACTATTGTGAAGAGTTTGGAAAGATGATGGCAAATGAGTTTCAAATGTCCATGATTAGAGAGCTTAGTTACTTCCATGTTCTTCAAATCAAGAAAATAAAGAATGGTACATTTGTGAGTCAAGGCAAGTACATCAAAGACATGCTTGAGAAGTTTGGAAGTGATGATGCTAAGGCAATTAGTACACCTATGGGAACAAATGAAAACTTGGATAGTGATGCTAGTGGCAACATGGTGGATCCAAAGATGTATCGATCTATGATAGAAAGTGTAACACCCCAGGTGTTTATCACCAATTAAGTAGTGGGTTTAAGCTCAAACATGATAGATTAGTGGAGATGACGATGCCAAAGTCAAACCTATGGAAATAAACCCTAACCCAAACTTGGATATTGCACCCTTGCTTACATATAGGCTCAATTAAAAGATATATGCTTGGGTGTTGTGATCAAAGTATCTTCACATGTCTCACATCAATAACTATCTTTATTGATCCCTGGAAAAGTTTCATGAAGTTTGGAATCAAAAAGTCACACGAAATGATAAGTTCCATTCCTAATGGAATTTGCCCCATTAAGTTAATGGAACTATAAAACATCAACCAAACCTTGCAAACTGTCCAAATGACCCTAGATGAACTCTACAACACCTTAACTACACTTAGGGCACTTAATGGAACAATGTTCATGTTGATCATTTTGCCTAAATGTGCTTCTAAGTGATGGTTGACCATGTATGGACCCGGGAACACTTTTGTTTGACCATTTCAAAAGTGTGACCTAGAAGCTTTTCATGACTGTGCACCCTTTGATAAAGTTGTAGAGAATTTTATAAGGAACAAACTTTGTTTAAGAGTCAAGTCATGAAAATGTGTGGACCATGCTCAAACAAGGCCCACAAGTCAGTTTTAGGGCTGATTTCAGCACTTAGCCATTTTTAAACCCTAATTCCGGTAACATCGACGTTGGCATCCCGCGTTCTCATGATTTTGATAAGAAA
The DNA here is from genome assembly GCA_022457205.1 of Saccharum spontaneum. Classification (NCBI taxonomy): domain Eukaryota; kingdom Viridiplantae; phylum Streptophyta; class Magnoliopsida; order Poales; family Poaceae; genus Saccharum; species Saccharum spontaneum. Next base: position 51,655,937 of record CM039579.1, on the reverse strand, counting down.
CTTGACTTGCTTCCAAAATAAAGTTTGTAGCCAATGTCATGATGGAGAGCATGTCGAAGGTTGGTTTAAGTTTGACCATGTTTGACTTAGTAATTAGAGTCCCAACCAAGTGGAGCTTAAACGTCACTAAGTCGCTGATAGTGTCAAATTTAGGGTTAATTATCTCTTAACCGGTTGCTCTAATGACCAAAGTCACTACATAGATTTTGTAGAGTATCTTGTGGGCTTCGAACTTCATGTTGGGGCCAAGACCTAATTCAGCCTAGAACAAGCCCAAACACGGCCTCCAAGTCGGGCTGATTCACACATACCACGTGTTCGGTGGAACGCCTGCATGACGGCCACGCACCCATGCTCGCGGCGCCCTGTCGGCCATCGCCTGGCGCAGCCGCGCGCCCTGCGCCTTTGTGACCTCGATGTCATCCCCGAGCTCTCAACTAGTCTCCCCACTCCCTTCACTCACCTCTCCACGCTCCCCACCTCACTCTCCCGGTCCCGAGCGCAGAGCCGCCATGGCCAAGCTCCATGGCCGCCGGCATTCCTCCGCCACAAGCCTCCTTGTCCTCCATTGAGCGGAGCACCATCTTCCTCCCCTCACACCGCCCTCGAAGTGCCCCTTCCTCGGCCCCGTTGGCTGCCGGCAAGCTTCGGCGACGGAGTCGCCGCGGCAGCTTCGCCGGTCACCGTGGTCAGCGAGCCACAGTTCCTCTCTTGGTCGTCCACGACCACCGACAGAGTTCCTCGGGCACGGGGATGGACACGCGGCCCAATGCTCGCCGCCGTTGGCCTTCCCCTGTGTCACACCCATTTTTAAAGACAAAAATAGGATGCATAAAGTACTCATGTGCGCCCCAGGTCATGATCGCACACATAAGCAGACAAATTACATAGTATCATCACAGTGCTTATTACATAGCGAATAAATATTTAAAACATAGTCTGGAACGATAAATAATAATATCTAGTAATAATCTCCAGCGGAAACTCCACACAGGGACACGGTTGACTGGTTGACACCAAGACTAGTACTCATTACGATAATCCTCATCATAATCTTCATCTGTTATGGTGGAAATAGCAAGAGTGAGTCCATGTCGAACTCAACAAATATAACACAGGATTCATGAGGCTCAAATGGCTAGACACTGTTTAACTGCGGTTAGCTTTTAATCTTATAACTTTCATTTGAGTAGCATCAAGATAAACCACTTCCCATTAAAGAACCAATGATCAATTGCAATAATGATAACGAATAACATTAACAAGAGCATAATATTAATCAACAATAATTAAACATAGTATAACAATGGTGATCATCTATCTGTAGATGTTCCAAGGCCGCTCGTATCCGTGAGCACGGCTAGTATACCTGTTTTTAACTCTGCGCAGAGGTGTACACTTTCACTGTAAGTCATGATTTCCAAATGAGTGGGGAGATCAAGCCCAAACACCCAAAAACCATATAAAGCCACTCAAGAGTTCGTCTAACAAGTTAGGGCCATTAGATTCACTCGGCAGGCAGATGTAGAACCCCCCTTCCCTGTGGCACAACAACCGCAGCCTATACACACTAGGCCAGGGGCTCGCACTACACCCAACGTGTCAAGCCATTCTTACGCCATTTAAGGTAACCACTAACAAGCTAGAAAAGGTCTCTTGAACAACTAAAGCTAGAGCCATATAGCCCTCACAGCTGTACTGTATATCCTGGATGATCACGTACAGATAAGTCCTTACGGAGAGTAACTAGAGCACCAAAAATAACACACAGGCTCTAGCCCCCTTTTAACAAAAATTAAACCATCTTAAAGATTGATTGCTGGATCCATTAATCATAATGCAAGATCATTGTTCTTAGTTTAAGCACTAGCCATAGCTACCCATATGCATACCCAAGGTTGACAAGGAATCAAGACATCAAGCGCTAAGTTATAATCTCTAAGGTTGTCAAGGTAAGCATATGCATATGTATGATAATTTTGATGAATAGGTAACAAGGATAGTCCTGTGTTATACTTGCCTTGATCAAAGCTCTCCAAATAGTACTGCTGACTTGGCTCAAAGTAATACTCCGAATCGTCCAAGTACTGCTCACCTTCTATACTCGATCATCAATCAACAACATACATGCATCCAATCAAACATACACGAAGCAAACAAATAGATATAATTAGAACAGTACACCAACAGTAACAAAACAGTAATAAAAGTTTATAAAACTCTTCTACACGTTTCTACGATCACACAGACGCAAAGATCACCAAAATCGGAGTTAAAACGTGAAAGTTATGAATTTTCTAAGATTTCCTATAGATAAATAAATACTTAATTATAAACTCGAAAAATAAATTATCAAAACTAACTGTAAAACTACACTAACATGTAGAGTTCGCAAATACGAACCTAACGCAATTTGAACGGATCAAATCGGAGTTAAAACGAAGATTTTATGACTAAAACAATTCTAGTGGCAAAACTGTAAATTGCTGAAAACGTATTTTTATTTAACCGGATGAAAATACGCTTTCCAAATGTGAAAACGCAATTCCCGGAATACGCAAAGGACCGCGGGTTGTTTACTAGAAAACGCAGGGACTCTTTAGAAAATTTCACCGCGAACCGGTATGATCTAATCTGGACCATCAATCTCGAATCGGACGGCTACCATTCATCAGAGAAAATCATGAAGATGAAGTCGGTCATCTTCTCCCAAACCGGCCGCCGGCCGCCATGCCCGCCATGGCCGCCTCGCCGGAGAGCTTCGGCTCTCACGATTCCAACCGCGCTTCGCCCCGAATTCAACCCCAATCGAGAGAGGAGATCACAGAGAACATATCTAAACGGTCTAAGAGAGCTACGACGGCCCAAGGAAGGAACGAAGCAAGGGAAGGACGGCGGCACCATTGCCGATGCTTCCAAGCTCACCAAGACCCCGATTCGATGCTTCACATCATAAAATAAAAGCACGAGAAGAAGGAGGAGGAGATAGCGATCTCACCAACACGAAGAAAAGGAGCTCGTACCGTCCCGCAAGCCCCACCGACGACCAACCGAACCCGTCGACCTCCTAAACCCTAAAACTCCGATTACTTGTAGCAACCCTAGCATTTTAGTTGAAAAACGGAAACTAGAGATCCTATGCAACCTATTAATAGCCTCACATAACCGTATTCGATTAGGAAACTCAAGATTCACGATTTGGACGGTGGAACCGGTGTTCGTGTCCGGCTTGAACACGGCTGGAGGAGGGAGACACGACCGACAGGTGGGACCCATCGATCAGCGACTCAAGGGAAAAAGGAACGGCTGCTGCGGGCTCAACCGACCTGGGCCGCGCGGCTGCTGCCCCTGGCCGACTTGGGCCGCTGCGCTGCTTATCGAACCGGCCCACGAGGACACCGCCTAGCTCCTGCCGAGGCCCAACACGGCCGCTGGCCAACAGGCCGACCCAAGGCTTCCGGCCTCCAGCAGCAGGTAAGTTTTTTCTTTTTTTTTCATTTACTTGCTTTCAAAAAATATTTAAAATACAATCTCATCCAAAATAATATAAAATAAAATATAACAAATTCACACCACACAATAAAAATATATGCAACAGCATGAATGCAACACAAATATAATTTATTATTATTTTAGTTTTGTAATTATTTATTATCTAACTTATTCCAATTTTGTTATCTCAAAATTTGGGTGTTACAAATTCTACCCCCCTTAAAAGAATCTCGTCCTCGAGATTGGATTGCTTACTCAAACAATTGCGGATATGATTTCCTCAATTCATCCTCTCTTTCCCAAGTTGCCTCTGCCTCTGAATATCGATTCCACTGTACTTTACACATCTTAATAACCCGACTTCTAGTAACTCGCTCCGCAGTCTCCAAAATCTTAATCGGAATCTCTTCATATGTAAGATCCTCCTTAACAGTCAACTCTTCTAAAGGTATCTGTTCCTCAGGCACCCTCAAACACTTCTTAAGTTGTGAAACATGAAACACATCATGCACCCCAGATAAATTCTCAGGCAACTCTAATTGGTAAGCAACTTCCCCACGTCTAGCAATAACTTTAAATGGTCCAACATACCTTGGTGCTAATTTACCTTTAAATCTCTTCACACTTCTCATAGGTGACACCTTCAAATAAACATAATCACCTACTTCAAAAACTAAATCTCTTCTCCTATTATCAGCATAACTCTTCTGACGAGACTGTGCCACTCTCAAATTCTCACGAATCACTCGTACTTGATCTTCTGCGTTTCTAAGAACATCTGTACCAAACACCTGAGATTCACCTGTCTGATCCCAAAACAATGGAGTTCTACACTTACGTCCATACAAAGCTTCAAACGGTGCCATCTTAAGACTCTGTTGATAACTATTATTGTAAGAAAATTCTGCATAAGGCAAACTCTTATCCCAACTAGTTCCATATTGCAATGCACAGGCTCTCAACATATCCTCTAATACCTGGTTGGTCCTTTCAGTCTGTCCATCTGTCTGTGGATGATATGCTGTACTAAAATTTAATTTAGTTCCTAAAGATTCATGCACAGCTTGCCAAAAGTGCGATGTAAACTGCGTACCTCGATCAGACACAATCTTCTTTGGTACTCCATGCAAACATACTATCCTTTCCATATACAAGGTAGCTAATTGTACTCCCGTGTATTTAGTCTTGACTAGTCAACCTATCCACTATCACCCAAATAGAATCATAACCTCTCTGAGTACGCGGTAACCCCACTATAAAGTCCATACCAACTTCCTCCCACTTCCATTCAGGGATTTTCATTGGTTGCAACAATCCAGCAGGTCTCTGATGCTCGGCTTTCACCCTCTGACAAGTATCACACAATGCCACAAACTCAGCCACATCTCGCTTTAATCCAACCCACCAATATTTCTGTTTAAGATCCAAATACATCTTAGTACTACCAGGATGAATAGAATAAGCTGACTCATGAGCTTCACGAAGAATTGCCTGTCTAATAGCTTGATCCTCAGGTACACACAGCCTCTTTCCAAACCACAAAATTCCATTATCATCCATTCTGAAGCCTGGTGACTTACCAATCACTATATCCTCCGCTATCTTCTTTAGTTTCTCATCCTTCAATTGACCCTTATAGATCTCTTGCTCTAAAGTAGGCTCTATCACTAATTCCATTGTATTAGTAACAATTCCCAAGTTTAAATATTCAAATTCAGCACATAACTCACTAGTCAAAGACAAGGTTCTTATCTCATTGGCATAACTCTTCCTACTAAGAGCATCAGCTACTACATTAGCCTTACCAGGATGATAGTGTATCTCAATATCATAATCCTTAATCAACTCTAACCATCTGCGTTGCCTCAAATTCAGATCTGACTGAGTGAAAATATACTTCAATACTTCAAACTCTTATGATCAGTGTATATATCACTAACAGCTGCTAACTCCAAATCATGTGTAGGAATAATTCAACTCATGCTTTCTCAACTGTCTAGATGCATAAGCCACAACTCTGCCTTCTTGCATAAGAACACATCCCAAACCTTGACGAGAAGCATCACAATAAATGGAAAACTTCTTACTCAAATCTGGTAAAACCAAAACAGGCGCTGTAGTCAACCTCTTCTTCAACTCCTCAAAACTAGCTTGACATTTATCAGACCACACAATTTGGCATTCTTTTCTAACAGAGATGTCATAGGTTTAGCAAGTTTAGAAAACCCTTCAATGAACCGTCTATAATATCCAGCTAAACCCAAGAAACTGCGAATCTCACTAACATCGGTAGGTGGTTATAATATCCAGCTAAACCCAAGAAACTGCGAATCTCACTAACATCGGTAGGTGGTTTCCAATTCAATACATCCTTCACCTTGCCTGGATCCACCGATATACCTCCATTAGAAACAATATGACCAAGAAAAGAAACTTCCTTCAACCAAAACTCACATTTACTTCGCTTCGCATACAGTTTATGCTCTCTAAGCTTCTGCAATACCAACCTCAAATGTTCCGCATGCTCTACATCTGTCTTGGAAAATACCAGTATATCATCGATAAATACCACCACAAACTTATCCAAATATTCCATGAACACCTTATTCATCATGTACATAAAGTATGCAGGTGCATTGGTCAATCCAAACGACATAACAGTATACTCATACAATCCATACCTTGTAGTAAAAGCTGTCTTTGGAATATCAGAGGCACGAATCTTCAACTGATGATATCCAGAACGTAAATCAATCTTAGAAAACACACAAGCACCTCTCAACTGATCAAACAAGTCATCAATCCGGGGCAAAGGATACTTATTCTTGATAGTTACTTCATTTAGTGACCGATAATCAACACACATCCTCTGACCACCATCCTTCTTATCAACAAAAATGACTGGTGCTCCCCAAGGTGATGAACTAGGTCGAATAAAACCTTTTTCTTGTAATTCTTTAATTTGTTTCTTAAGTTCTTCTAATTCATCTACTCCCATCCTATATGGTCGTTTGGCTATAGGTGCAGTTCCAGGTAATAATTCAATAAGAAATTCAATGTCTCGGTCAGGTGGCATACCTGGCAATTCATCAGGGAAGACATCCGGAAATTCCTCAATCACTGAATTCTCCTTAATAGTATCTTCAATCTGATTCACCACCGCGGTTGATTGCTTCTGCATTGCTACATCCACATTGATTTTATCTCCATTAGGCGCAGTCACAACTACCACTTTCTGCTGACACTGAATCTCTGCCTGATTTTGCATCATCCAGTCCATACCCAATATCACATCAATCCCAGATGTTTGCAACACTATAGGAGTTATCTTAAACTCTACCCCCCTTAATACCATACTAATTGGAAGACAACGATTACTGGTTTGCATGGTACCTCCAGGTGAGTTTACTAAGAGAGGTTCTTTCATAGCTAGCATGGGTATACTATGCATTTTAACAAAAATATTGGATATGAATGTATGAGATGCTCCAGAGTCAAAAAGAACAGTTGCGGGAGTGGAATGTACATTGAACGTACCAATCATAACTTCTGGTGCATTATGAGCTGTATCAGAAGACACGTGATTCACCCTTCCAGCACCGGATTGCCTCTGGTTGCTCTTCTGACTCTGAGGAGTCTGTTGGTTTTGCTTCTCAGGACAATTATAAGACAAATGGCCCTCTTTACCACAGACAAAACATCTAATAGGAGTGCTGGGAGTACTATTCTTTATGGGAGTAGCATTGGAATTTCCAGTGCGAGGAGTCTGTTGCCCAGTCTGCTGATACTGTTGACGCTGTGGATATGATGAACGCTGTTGCGACTGATTGTTTTGCCAATTTTGGGACCACCTCTGATTTGAATTACGATTCCACTGGCTAACCGGTCCCTGAAACTTCTGATGAAAGCCATGCTGAGAATTTGTGCGTTGACGGTTGTTGCTTCCTAAGCCTTGCACCTTCATCTTTCTTTTTCTATCCATCTCCCTACGCTCATTATCCAGCACAATAGCTTTGTTCACCAGCTCTTGAAAACTAGCATAGCTATTCCCCTTCAGTTGCAAGCGAAGATCATAATAAATTCCCTTCAAGAAAAGACGCTGCCTGTCTGCATCTTCCCTAACTTCATTGGGAGCATAGCGAGCCAACTGGGTGAACCTGTCATGATATTCACTCACACTCATCTGTCCCATCCTCAGGTTTCTGAATTCTTCCTGCTTCAGCTCAATTATACCTTCAGGAATATGACGAGCTCGAAAATCTCTAACAAACTCATTCCAAGTGATAGGAGGAGCATTGTCAGGACGTGCAGCCTGGTACGACTCCCACCAAGTCTGAGCTGTCCCTTGTAACTGACCAGATGCATACAACACCTTCTCCATATCATTGCATTGGGCTATATTCAGCTGTTTCTCCACTGCCCTCACCCAATCATCTGCTTCTAAAGGATCAGCGGCATGAGAAAACACTGGAGGGCGTCCCTTCAAAAATTCTCCACGCTTATCCCTTACTTGAACAGGTGGTGGTCCTCCAACAGGGGGATTGTTCTGCATATGCTGCATAAACATCTGCATCAGCTGATTCTGAGTTTGCATGAGTTCCTCCATAGTAACGGGTGGATTAACACCCCCACGACCTCTGCCACGACCTCTGCCTGACATCTGTTTCCAAAACACAGAAGATGAAATTCAGTACAATCCGAGATGATGTATACAATAGATAAACAAAATCTGATTTTCTGGGCAAACTCCAATTTCAGCCACTCAGTAAAACTGTCATATCTCGAACTACAGATGTCCAAATCAGATGATCTTTACATGGTTGGAAAGCTTATAAAATTACCTACAACTCGTATTCACAACACTTTTTCTGATTCTGTCAATAAATTGGTCAAAAACTGAACTTAACAGAAACTGTTCCCGAATTCCAGACTGTGCAGTAACTCCAACTTGAAACAGGTATATCTCTTAACTCATACTAGATATTAAGGTGATTCTTGTGGGATTGGAAAGATATAGAAGTCTAATTATTCCCAGTAAAATTTCTTAAATTTCCCATGAACGGATTTTAAGTTATTTCTAAAACATCCCAGACTGATCCCAAAAATCAGCAAAGGACAGAACTAAGTTAACCTCATATTCACTAATATATCTTGATCAAACTTAATATTCTTAACAATAGAATTTGTAGGCATGTCTACAAAACTCCAGCACACATTACAAAGATCCAAATCACACATTATCATAATAACAATCCATCAATCACACAATTGTTCACACCACAAACTGACTCTTAAAACCATCCAAACTTAAAATTAACTCGCAACTACTATCGTTCTTATTACATAGGGGTTTTTCCTATTTCCTAATTAAGCTTCTCATAAATCTTAGGACGACCTAACTCCGCCCTTAATTGGTCAATCTCCTTGTAAGCTTGTTCCTTAAGTTCTTTTTCCTTCAGCAACTCATCCTTCAGGTCCACCTCATGGAGAGCCAATTCACGAGCTAATGCCACCGTAGCTTGCAAAGTCAAGGAGGAATCATCTGCAAGTGGCACGGTCCAAATTCCCTTGTCATGCAAGAAACAAGGAAAGTGCCGAAGTGCACCCTTTAGCGTCTTGTCCGAGCATAGCCCATGGTAGTAAACAAATGCATTGAAAGCGACATCCTCCATGCTTGTCTCCACAGTTGCCCGGCTCACTCGGGTAATGAACTTTGACTCCACCTTAGGCTCCTTAGTGGTAGGATCCCTTTTCTTGACCCATAACTCCGTTTCCCAATAGGAATCCATCCATGGATGACTATACTCTGCATTGCGATACTCTAAAGTAGCCTCCCAGTTGTAGTAGTAGTTGTCCAAGGTTCTTGTCAACATATCATGGAAGAAAGCATCAGCCTTAGGGACCATGATATGAAACTTCGTAGTCCACCCCATAACTACATCCTCCATAGGTGTATCACCAACTCTTGATTCAGCATCAGATAGCTCTTGATCACCCTCTTCCTTTGGCTCCTGGGGTTTGAAACGAGCAACATATTGTGCAGCTGACAGACGGGGATGAGGAGGCATCTACAAGATTTAGACATAGATTAGATAGAATCAATGTATTTTCGCAATAGAATAAAGTAGAGGAAGCATAAAACTTTAGTAATTAACAAGGTGAAAAGAGGAAGCATGAATTAAGTGAAGTATGGATGCTATCAACGACCATTCTAACTAGGCTTGCGTCCTACAGTCAACACGGCTCTGATACCAATCTGTCACACCCATTTTTAAGGACAAAAATAGGATGCATAAAGTACTCATGTGCGCCCCAGGTCATGATCGCACACATAAGCAGACAAATTACATAGTATCATCGCAGTGCTTATTACATAGCGAATAAATATTTAAAACATAGTCTGGAACGATAAATAATAATATCTAGTAATAATCTCCAGCGGAAACTCCACACAGGGACACGGTTGACTGGTACTCATTACGATAATCCTCATCATAATCTTCATCTGTTATGGTGGAAATAGCAAGAGTGAGTCCATGTCGAACTCAACAAATATAACACAGGATTCATGAGGCTCAAATGGCTAGACACTGTTTAACTGCGGTTAGCTTTTAATCTTATAACTTTCATTTGAGTAGCATCAAGATAAACCACTTCCCATTAAAGAACCAATGATCAATTGCAATAATGATAACGAATAACATTAACAAGAGCATAATATTAATCAACAATAATTAAACATAGTATAACAATGGTGATCATCTATCTGTAGATGTTCCAAGGCCGCTCGTATCCGTGAGCACGGCTAGTATACCTGTTTTTAACTCTGCGCAGAGGTGTACACTTTCACTGTAAGTCATGATTTCCAAATGAGTGGGGAGATCAAGCCCAAACACCCAAAAACCATATAAAGCCACTCAAGAGTTCGTCTAACAAGTTAGGGCCATTAGATTCACTCGGCAGGCAGATGTAGAACCCCCCTTCCCTGTGGCACAACAACCGCAGCCTATACACACTAGGCCAGGGGCTCGCACTACACCCAACGTGTCAAGCCATTCTTACGCCATTTAAGGTAACCACTAACAAGCTAGAAAAGGTCTCTTGAACAACTAAAGCCAGAGCCATATAGCCCTCACAGCTGTACTGTATATCCCGGATGATCACGTACAGATAAGTCCTTACGGAGAGTAACTAGAGCACCAAAAATAACACACAGGCTCTAGCCCCCTTTTAACAAAAATTAAACCATCTTAAAGATTGATTGCTGGATCCATTAATCATAATGCAAGATCATTGTTCTTAGTTTAAGCACTAGCCATAGCTACCCATATGCATACCCAAGGTTGACAAGGAATCAAGACATCAAGCGCTAAGTTATAATCTCTAAGGTTGTCAAGGTAAGCATATGCATATGTATGATAATTTTGATGAATAGGTAACAAGGATAGTCCTGTGTTATACTTGCCTTGATCAAAGCTCTCCAAATAGTACTGCTGACTTGGCTCAAAGTAATACTCCGAATCGTCCAAGTACTGCTCACCTTCTATACTCGATCATCAATCAACAACATACATGCATCCAATCAAACATACACGAAGCAAACAAATAGATATAATTAGAACAATATACCAACAGTAACAAAACAGTAATAAAAGTTTATAAAACTCTTCTACACATTTCTACGATCACACAGACGCAAAGATCACCAAAATCAGAGTTAAAACGTGAAAGTTATGAATTTTCTAAGATTTCCTATAGATAAATAAATACTTAATTATAAACTCGAAAAATAAATTATCAAAACTAACTGTAAAACTACACTAACATGTAGAGTTCGCAAATACGAACCTAACGCAATTTGAACGGATCAAATCGGAGTTAAAACGAAGATTTTATGACTAAAACAATTCTAGTGGCAAAACTGTAAATTGCTGAAAACGTATTTTTATTTAACCGGATGAAAATACGCTTTCCAAATGTGAAAACGCAATTCCCGGAATACGCAAAGGACCGCGGGTTGTTTACTAGAAAACGCAGGGACTCTTTAGAAAATTTCACCGCGAACCGGTATGATCTAATCTGGACCATCAATCTCGAATCGGACGGCTACCATTCATCAGAGAAAATCATGAAGATGAAGTCGGTCATCTTCTCCCAAACCGGCCGCCGGCCGCCATGCCCGCCATGGCCGCCTCGCCGGAGAGCTTCGGCTCTCACGATTCCAACCGCGCTTCGCCCCGAATTCAACCCCAATCGAGAGAGGAGATCACAGAGAACATATCTAAACGGTCTAAGAGAGCTACGACGGCCCAAGGAAGGAACGAAGCAAGGGAAGGACGGCGGCACCATTGCCGATGCTTCCAAGCTCACCAAGACCCCGATTCGATGCTTCACATCATAAAATAAAAGCACGAGAAGAAGGAGGAGGAGATAGCGATCTCACCAACACGAAGAAAAGGAGCTCGTACCGTCCCGCAAGCCCCACCGACGACCAACCGAACCCGTCGACCTCCTAAACCCTAAAACTCCGATTACTTGTAGCAACCCTAGCATTTTAGTTGAAAAACGGAAACTAGAGATCCTATGCAACCTATTAATAGCCTCACATAACCGTATTCGATTAGGAAACTCAAGATTCACGATTTGGACGGTGGAACCGGTGTTCGTGTCCGGCTTGAACACGGCTGGAGGAGGGAGACACGACCGACAGGTGGGACCCATCGATCAGCGACTCAAGGGAAAAAGGGAACGGCTGCTGCGGGCTCAACCGACCTGGGCCGCGCGGCTGCTGCCCCTGGCCGACTTGGGCCGCTGCGCTGCTTATCGGACCGGCCCACGAGGACACCGCCCAGCTCCTGCCGAGGCCCAACACGGCCGCTGGCCAACAGGCCGACCCAAGGCTTCCGGCCTCCAGCAGCAGGTAAGTTTTTTCTTTTTTTTTCATTTACTTGCTTTCAAAAAATATTTAAAATACAATCTCATCCAAAATAATATAAAATAAAATATAACAAATTCACACCACACAATAAAAATATATGCAACAGCATGAATGCAACACAAATATAATTTATTATTATTTTAGTTTTGTAATTATTTATTATCTAACTTATTCCAATTTTGTTATCTCAAAATTTGGGTGTTACACCCTGGCCGGAGTAGGCGCCGCCGGTGAATCGCCCCCCCTCCTCTGCTCCGTTCCACGGAGGAAGAAGAGAAAACGATGTGTACGCCTTCTCTTAGTATGACAGGCGGGCCCAACCGGAAAGTGGGTCCCACGAGACAGTTAAAGTGGTGGTCTGATTTGGGTGTACGTTTGGGTGCGCATAGCAGATTCAGTCAGGGTTAGAAAATGCTGATTTTGAATTTTAGATTTTGTGTAAATCTTCTAAATTTTATATCTCTTGCTAGGTAATTCCAAAAATAGCAAAAGTGGACTTTTTGGAAACCTTGAGAAAAGATCTATGCAGTGGAGTTATAATATATTACATGTTTGTAGATATTTTCTGATGTCTTTATTTAAGCCTTAAAAATGCTCTAAAAATGCCTTTAAATTTAACTAGAGCAAGATCTGGAGTTTTAGAACTCCAAAAATAGTAATTCTTGTTTTGTTAATTTTGTAATGACATGTACTTGCTAGGAAAAGTATGAAACACTCTAGTTGTTCACTGTTTTCTTAAGGTTTTGATTGGACCTTGATAAATAAGGAAATTTGCATTATATTGTTTGTCATTTTATATCTTGAGTTGTGTTGCTCCAATTGATGTGAAATTTTTTATGGTAGGCTTTTCATGCTATGGATGTACTGTGGTATAAATTTCATGGCCATTGCTTACTGTATGCTCAAGTTATTGAGTTAACTTGTTTATGGCTTGATAAATAGCTTATAAATAATATATAAATGATAAAATGGAAAATGTTGTTCCATTACCTTAGTATGAGGTTGTTCTATCATTTTGATCCATACTATGGCCATGTGTTCACAGAAAATATTGAGTTTTAGGTTTAACTTGCTCTCACATGATTTATTTCAATAGCTATTTGTCTTTTTCATAGAGGTTGATATACTTGTCCAAATGGATTGAAATTTGGATAGTGTACTTTTGGCAGCATTTGTAGACCCCTGTAATTTTGGTAGAATTTATTGAGCATCTTTATGATGTTGTCATAATTCCACCTAATTATCTAAATAAATTAAGAAAATGTATTAAAAAAATTAATTTAGTAATTGACGTCATGTATGAAATGTTGGTAAAGTTGGTTTTGTCCAATTACATGTTTGCAACATATGTTAATAATTATTTCTTGCGATTATTAGTTTCTGGACAGTTCTGGGAGGAATGTAGATTACACCAGGTTAATTATGTTTTCTGAGCATCTTGTCTATAGAAAAGTTGTAGATAATTTATGTATCTAGCTGCTATTAAAATTTGGGGGCATTTAGCCATGTAGTTTAGGAGTTATAGCTGTTTAAAGTTGGGTTACAGAATTGCTTGCTCTCTGTCTTGCTAGACCAGTTTCTGTGTTTGTGTAAATTCGACATGTGGAACTTTGGAATCATGCTGTGATTATTATAAATGAAATGTAGAGAATTTCCTAATCTTTCCATAATGTCTTCTTTCAAGTCATTTGGACTTACGGAACTCCAGATATAATTGATTTATGAAGCTACTGTTTGCGATTCCAGAAATTGACATATTCGAGTTATCGTTGTTGCTTCATCTTGACTTGCTTTGCATGTTGCTAAGTGTGATTCATGCCCTTGATGATGAAGTTAGTACACCTGAGACTTTGTAAATCTTGTGTCATGTTTGGTATTGCTTTCCTTGCTATCTTAGCATGATAGGTTGTGTGATGTTTATTTAAGCAAGGTGAAGTGCTTATGTGTATTTAGCGTAACCTTGTACTTGCCTTGTTTAGTGTGTGATGCATCATCTATTGCGTTCCCATATATTCATACACTTGCATCTTGCATCTCATTTACGTACGCTAGATGCACCGCGTGAAGGACGTGATGTGGAGCTAACCAGAAGATGGTGTTGGTGGACGTATCTCGGAGATGGAAAGATCGGACAAGTGCTAGAATGAGGGAATGCTCGCCAAGCGAGTTTCATCTGACAAACTCTGACTTGAGTCGGATCCTAGGCAAGCCCCGGAGCATTATAAGCCTCCTATCTTCAAAGCAATTAATTATATATATATGTTATAAGTATTGTTGCATTAAGTGGTAGGAGTCGGGTGAAAACCTTGCTGCATTATATCATTCCTTGTCCAGATATATGAATCCCTGAATCCTACATAGACTAGGATCGAGTAGATGCTTAGCCCTACTTTAAGCGGTAGAAGTCAGGTGATTTCCTGTTACCTGCGAGATGTAGGGATATTCATATATGGCACGGTTGGCTATATTGCTATCGTGGAATGGAACCATGTGTTAATAAAATGAAATGAGACCGGGCGGGATGACGACAGTGAAGCAACAAGGCATGGAGGTCTTGGGTGTGGATCTATCCCCGTCTGAGTCGTTTAAGGACCGATTCACTGTACGTCCTTGAGTCATGTTGAATGCAGTCTAACACTTAGTTGGCCGGATAAGTCATTCTGACCACGAAGCTGAGTAATATGGTTTAGGCCGGGAATCGAATGGTAGGTTGCATCTTGGAGGAGAGAAAGGATGTGCTTGGGGACATTGGCGTGAGACCAAAGGGGGGTTAGAGTCCCTATCACCTGGCAGAGTGTCGCCCTTGGGGTTGCGACATCATTCAGACCCACGATTCCTGAATCGTACGAAAGGTGGCTTGTGCGACCCTGGCAGGGGCCTGCGTAGTGAGTGTTAGAAATACCCCTCCAGCTGGATAGGAATTCGATTCAAATCGCTGTCGCTCCCGGTTAGTGAGCACTTGACTTGAGCAGCGGCAACGTAGATTCCATTAAATTGAACGAATGGTTAATTGGATAACGATGGAAAGGTTGCCTCAATTTATACCTGCTATGGTTAATATTGTTTGCTCCTAATAAAGTGAGTGCTCTAGTACAGGTTCTAATATAGATGACAGGTTAATGATAATTAACTTGATGCTTAAGCATTAATGATTACTTATCCATATTAAGCTTTTATGCAAAATGTTGTCAAGCTAGCCCACTTTATATTAGCCTTGAATGATCCTTGGTGTCACTTTATTTCTGGTTTTTGACGGGTAAGTCTAGCTGAGTACATTGTCGTACTCAGCGTTTTATCCCCACTTGTTGCAGGTTGTGATGTATCATAGTGGCTGCAAGAGTTAGTTGGCTCCTGCCTTGTGGCGGGGTGTGATCACGGGCATGATCCTTCTGAGTTAGCTTCTCTCTAATGCTTTTATTGGAAGTCGACCTTGGTACTGGCATGTATTTGAAATAAGATTATTGTTAGTTTCAAATTACTTTGCTTCCGCTACTTTTGAATTTAAGTTGTAATAACTATGTTGAACTCCGGTGTGTATTGAACTACTTGTGAAATGGATGTAACATGTGACTTGTTATGTTGAATCACTACGATCTTGGCTTGTATGTTGGTTGGTTTGAAATCCCTCACGATTTCATTGGACTACCGGAGTTATATGGGCTCAAGTGCGAGAATTTGATCACTTCGGTGATTGTTTTTGTACTTGTGCTCTTATAATTTGGACGGTTCTGTTACAGCAAGCCTACTCTATGTGACCGCATTAAGGCCGGATGTGATGTTTAGTGTATGAATGTGTGTAAGATTTCAAGCCTCACTAAGAGAATGTAATTTGAAGGAAACAAAGAGAATATTGAGGTACTTAAAGCATACATAAAATGTTGGATTGTGGTATCCCAATGGAGCAAGATTTGAGTTGATTGGATATTCGGACTCCGATTATGTGGGATGCAAAGTTGAGAGAAAGAGCACATCTAGCACATGTCAATTGTTGGGAGGATCATTTGTGTCTTGGTCATCAAAGAAACAAAATAGTGTAGCACTTTCAACCGCCGAAGCGATGTATATTTCGGCTAGCAGTTATTGTGCTCAATTACTTTGGATGAAGGATACTTTGAATGATTTTGAAATCAAGTTCAAACAAGTGCCATTGCTATGTGACAATGAGAGTGTCGTGAAGCTCACCAACAACCTAGTTCAATATGTGAAAACAAAGCACATAGATGTCCGCCATCTTTTTATAAGAGATCACCAACAAAAAGGGGACATTTCAATTAAGAATGTGGGCACTGAAGATCAAGTTGCTGATATTTTCATCAAGCCACTTGATGAGAAGAGGTTGTGCAAGTTAAGGAATGAATTGAACATATTAGATTTCTCAAATATGTGTTGATGCACCCCCCTCCACTTATATGACATGCCTCTCCTTCGAGCAAAGCAAGGTAAAATTGGTTGACATGTCATTCATCCTTTTGCTAAGGACTTCTTTAGTGCATTTGTTCTATAGGCTCTGTCACGAAACCGTCCAAATTATAAGAGTACAAGTCCAAAAACAATCGTCAAAGCGATCAAATTCTCAAACTTGAGCCCATATAACTTAGGTAGTCCACGAATCCCAAGGAATTTCAAACCAAACCATAACGAGCTAAGATCGTAATGATTCAGCATAACACACCACTTGTCACAATAGTTCAAAAGTTTACATCGGAGTATGAATAAGTTATTACAAAACAAAATAGGAATTAGCGGAAGCAACATCCATTGAAACCATTCTAAGTTTAAGTACGGCCAGTACATAGTCACATCCTGCAAAAGCATATTAGAAGAGAAGCTACAAAGACCACGTCCATATGGTCTAGTCTTCATGCCCACATGGCCAAGACAATACTTGCAGCAACATATAAGAATCTGCTACCTGCAACAGGTGGGAAATAAACCCTGGGTATGAGAATGTACTCAGCTGAACTTACCCATCAAAAACCAAACATAAGATGACACCAAAGATCATGTAGGCTTTATATAAGTGGGCTAGCTTTAGGCATTTGCATAAAAGAGCTTATGAGCATAAGTAACCAATTAAACTTAGCATCAAGTTCATCATCATTCACCTGTCAACTATATTAGCACCTATACTAGAGCACTTACTTATTAGGAGCAAACAATATTAACCATAGCGGGTATAATAAGGCCATCATCGTATCATCAATTCCGAACCAGTATTATAATTAGTGTATCTACGCTGGAGATAACCAGTCAAGTTTCTCACTATTCGGGAGAGATGACGACTCGAATCAATTCCAACTTAGCTAAGGGGCGTATTCCTGACACTAACCGGGCATACTTTGCAAGAGTCATCAACAGTCACCTTTGGGACAACTTAGGGTGGGCTCGAATAGCGCCGTGTTCTCAGGGAAACCAGTGGCTCGGACGCCAAAGACTTTTAACTCACCTGCCCTTAGACTCCCCTGGCTCCCCTCCGAGATGGCTTCCACTTTTCGATTTCACAGCCTGAGTTGAGCTACTCGGCTTCGCGGTTGACAACCTCAGGCCAGTCAGCTAAGTGTCAGTCATGCGTTCAAAATGACATAGAAGGCTCCAGGTCTTAGTCCTTAACCAACACAGGCGGCATCACTACAACTGTAAGACCCGGCCTGGTCTATTACTCATATTAACACATGATTCTTTCCTACGATAGCAAATATAGTCAACCATGACCATGTACAGCCTTATCTCTCACAGGTGATATGGAACCACCTGACTTCTACCGATCTAATTAAGCAGGGCTAAGCATAGATACGATCCTGTCTACATAGGATTCAGGTTCATATAGTTGGACATGGAATGATAGTAATGCAGCAAGGGTTTCACCCAACTCCTATACTTAATGCAACAATACATATAACAAATATATAGTAATTGCTTTGCAAAGTAGGAGTCTTATAATGCTCCGGGGCTTGCCTTAACCGACGGAGGATGGCTTCAGGTCCGGCTTCACGAACGGTTCCTACGTCTCCTCCGGGTTCGAAGGATTGGACCTCTGGCTCCCGAACAGACTCTAACTTCAGGGCTCACGCCTTGCGGGACTTCACTCATATCACGATCCTCGGCACACCTATTTCATGTATATGCACCAAATGAATTTTTGTATGCACCAAGGATGACATGATGAATCATATGAGCATGTAAGGATGATGCGAAGATGAATGTGATGACATTGCAACATCATAAACAATAAAAGACCAAGTCATGTGGTGCTGTATTCAAATCACTCAAAGCTTAGGTGCAAAACTCCTCTCTAGCATTAACATGTTTAATCCACCATAAGCGCATGAATCATCCTCAAGTTCAAATTTAACACACATAGCAAGTTCTCAGAAATTTCAGCACATTGACATGTTAACAGCAGCAACTTAGAAAATTCATAAATGGAGTAATATAACTCCAATGGACATGCATGAGGATATTTTGGAAAGCTTATAAAATTGTCTACATTTCATCTTCAGATATCAAAGCATGATTCACAAGTTTACCAGGTCGAAATCAAACATTCCCAGAATCTGTTCTGGGCAAACAGAGAGCAACGGTAACTGGACACTTCTTAAAACATGCACAAATCCTAAACCATGGGAAATTATAAGAGATGACCAGAAATTTACACCAAATTTAAACCAAAACTACTCCAAGAATTTTACTACAACTCTTGTATACAACATAGAGAATGAAAACAAATATAGCATTGCTCAATTTACATATCTTTGAAATCTGTCCAGAAATCAATGAATTATAAAATTAAATTATAAGAGATGACCAAAACATTGCAAATAGCCAAACCAACTTTACCATCATTTAGAACATGTCTACAGAACACCAGATCAAGTCATGTCACTTGTGAAAACATTTATTTAATTGGAGTTTTCTATTTATTTAATTGCATAGGAATAAATATTAAAATATATAAAAAGTGCCCAGAAAATTCTCATAAAATTACAGAGGCATGTACAACGTACCAGTAGGCTACCATAAAAATTTTATAGCAATAGGAGTAGTATATAGTGATATACAAAATCACCAAATTTACATGATTAAATAATGTACTTAACAAAAACAGATACATACTCTAGAATTTATCAACTAACATAGAATTTATCAACTAACAGATACACTACTGCAAAGTACACATCTCAAGGATTCCAGAAAGTCCACATTTTCTATTTTTGGATGTTTCTAAAATTTTCTATGAATTCCCAAAAACAACACACAACTCCGCATTTACAGAAAAGATTAAAACCTAAATCTACAAGGGTATTGACCAGCTGGCCCACTACGGCCAGTGGGCTAGCGGCCCAACTCTTGGCCCAACGTGCAGGAAATAGGGAGGGGATTTCATCAGCGATTCCTCGCCGCCGGTGAGGTCTCCGGCGAAATGAACCCCACCAATGTGACTACCTCATCGATCCGCATCGATTGAGGTGCTTTGCGTGACCCATGGTAAGTCGGATAATGCTTATCGCCAGCCATGGTGGCGGCGGTGGCCTGGCGGTGGTGCGCCATCTGACAGGGAGCACAATAGGGCATGGCAAGGGCAGCTATGCACTCCGGATGACAAGGCGGAGCTGCTAGGGTCACTATAGAGACGACGGAGCAGACGGTGTGCCTTGGCCTCGCGCAAACTCTACGGTGGCAACGGCGAGACCAAGGACGTGACAGCTTTCATCGCCGACGAGGTTACCATCGGCGGTAACATCTTACCCGCTACAAGCTCTGCCCCTAAGACATGCTATGCACTCATTAGGAAAGGAGAAAAGGGAAGCGAAACTGCTGGACTCGAGCTCGCTAGAGATGGCGGTGAGGTGCGCGCACCACGTGGTGGCACGTTCCGGCGAGGTTTAGATGGTAGAGTCTAAAAGACTTGGCGCTACACCATCGATGGCTTAAGAGGGATACAGAACACTAACAGAAAGGAAAAGAGAAATGCCAGGTTGCTCCGACCACAGTGGGCTTCGAGCGTGGCAGCGCTCTAGTGATGTCGACGGTGGTGGAACTCGCTTTCCAGCTAGCACGTGGCTCGATCGGTGAAGCTAGGTGGTGCAGCTGATAAAGCAGATGACGGTGAAGGATTTGGCGTGAGAGGTTGCACAAGTGGTGCAACGACGCACGAGCTACGCATGACAAGGCACTCGGCGGCAATGTCACCGTGGCGAAGATGCGTGGGGGCGAAGCGAGGCGACTGGAGGAAGTTGAGGCGAGCGAGGCGTCGTGGCGGCCTTGGACATGCAAGAACAACACAGCATCGACGCGTGTTGGCCACATGGTGTCGAGTTCCTGCCCTTCAGTCGGCCACGAATGGAAATGACTTCAAGTTTCTGAATTCGAAAATGAAACGTTGATTCAGTTAACATCGACAGACAAGCGAACTTTGAGGCTCCAAAACTCTCAAACCATCTAGAATTAGGAGAAGTTGTAGTAGAGTTTTAGCTAAAGCTATGTGAGCTCTTTCTACAATTCTACTAGAACTTGCTCTAATTCAGCACCGTTTGTGAGATACGAAGCTCGAAATGAGGGTACATGCAAACTATGTAGTCAAGTAATGACAGACAGCCGATGTTGAGTAGCTCCTAACTTCTTAACCAGCTCGAATTAGAGGATGTGGTAAGAGACTTTCAGGTAGAGCTAAGTGAGAACTTGATACAAGTCTACTAGCCCCAGACCTGGTTCGGCTTAGTTAGCAAAGCACAAGGCCCAAAAAGGCAGGCACCTTGCAATAGAAATCCATCTCAGACTTAGTCAAATTGTGCAGTGCTGAAATTCAGCCCTTCCAACTGACTGGTTGGCCTAGTTAGAGCATGATACCAGCATTTTCATGAGATGACCACTGAACAACATTTGTTCCTCATGAAATTTGGCATAAACTTTGTTAAGGTTGCTCTCAAACGCAAAGTCTCTAGGTGAGACTTTTTGTTACGTCAAACTGGGAAGATGCTAATGGTAAACTAAGTCACACAGGATGTAACATCCCGGATTTTCGGGCAACCAAAAATACGAGCTTTTTAAAATTTTTCTTGCAATTGTGTGAAGCATGTAGATTCTAGGTCTAACCCGAGTTTGAACCACTAACAAAACATTGCATACCAGTAGATTGTTTGTAGGAGTGTGTCGGTGCTCTCGAGTTTGTTCGGTGTTTGAGTCATGTTAGTTTTGGAGTGCACAAGTCCATAGCAATCCTCTCTTGGATTCTCTATGAGATGAATTTGATAAAATGGAATCAAAGGAATTTGAGATGAATTTCAAGGAGGTGATCAAGGGAATTTGAAATGAAATTCAATAGAGGTTGAGATAAAATCCAAGGGAAATTGAGAAGGGGTTTGACTCAAGGTCAAGGAGGGAATTAGGATGAGACTTGGAATGAATTCGAGGTGAGGATTTAGGAGTAGATTGTGGTGTGAATTTTCAAGAGAAGCTCAGAGATCAAATTCCCTTGATCACCAAGGGTTATGATCACGACACACTAGCATGAGCCATTGGAATAGCAAAGTGCCAATTGAGTGGCTGTTGGGCATTCTTAATGTCACTACCAAAAGTAGACTTAGTTTTCTAATTCTGATAACGGCGACAAAAATGCCAAACCTATCCCTCATGCCACTTAAGCCAAGTTGTCATCCCCAGCATGACATGAGAGACGCGGTATTGAAATATGCATTTGCTCATCAAGATAAATAATAAAAGGGATCTGCAAGCGCACATATTAATACCGATGTAGCATTTTAACCGGGAAGTATTCCAGGTATCGTTATTTATATTTTTACCACTGGGAAGGGATTTCTAAGTATCATGGTTGATAATGGAATGAGAATATGGAACTGAGTACACATCATTGCATGTATAACCGAGAGTATTTATCAATCTCTTTATACAGGTATAAATGTCACATTAAGTAAAGGTAAAGTGATAATGGTGACAAAGATAATTAATCTGATCAGCTAGCCACATATAATAATGATAAGCACCTCAACAGATATTCTAGCAAGTCATTAGCATGGAATTAGGATGAACTACAAAGATATTCCCTAAGTTATTATTAACTATAAAGTCTAGCATATCATAGTTAGTGCAATTATACTTGGCAATCATGGTGAGAAAAGACTATATCCATGCATAGTGAATATTAGCAAGGAAGATGAAGAACATAGCAATCACTCCCCTATAATAGTGTTGCTCTGCCTGCCCTATACACGAGAGGGGGACTATATAAGAATCAACGAAGCTGTCACTATCGCGAACTACCCCACAATCCGGCATATAGGGTGCAATCGCAGATAAATACGGTATAGGCACCACGTCTACACAATAGTTATCATTCACCCACTGTACACATGGATAAATGCTATACGATCCTAGGCATGTATATAATTCCAATCTAACTAAGCCAAGCATATAACTATGATAAACTAAGAACAATATAATTGCAAATATAATCAAGTAGAGCAAAGTCATAACCAATATATTGAAATAGAACAAAGTCATATTCATAATATTGAAGAACAATGATGAACAATTGAAGAACAATAGAGGAATTACCAAGAATCCTCTTGACAGATCCGGGAACCAATCAAAGATTGACTCCTTCTAGTTCTAATCCTATGTAGCTATGTTAACTAGAGATCTAGTTGATGTGGTGGCTCTAGGGCTTGATCAGAGGCTCTCCTCCTGAAATAGGGTTTGAAGTATGAGACGAGGGCCTCTCCTCCAGGGGCAGGGGCCTTGCTTATATAGCCCTTTCGGATGAATCTGGGCCGTTGGATCAAACCGACATTGATCGTGTGGTTTTCCTTGATCCTCTAGGTCGGTGAAGCATAATCCTCGAGGCGGAGCCTGATTGGCTGAGCCAGCAGGGCGGGCGCCCTAGGGACTAGGGCGGGCGCCCTGTCCCTGGCTCTGTTACGCCTCCCGTTCGTTCTCGTGGCTTCTGGACTCTTCTAGATGTAAGATAATTACGTGTTCGGTTAATATCCCGTCATTAATCCGACATGTGGGCCTTTCTTCCGTATTTCCTGATAACCCCCTGCAGAAATAGATAAACAGCAAAACTCGTGGAATTCTGTCAGATAAAACCCTAAGTCTAGGTGTTGGTTTCATTTGGATCCTTTTCTCTATTTATTTGATAGTTATAATTGATACTTAAGGACCGTCAACAAACTCCCCCAAGCTTACCTCTTGCTCGTCCCTGAGCAAGGAGAGACTCAGTAGTTGCTGAAATGCCTTTGAATTTTGACGGTACACATGCTTTCAAATAGAGTCTCATCTCTGAGTTAAAGTAAACTGTCAAGACTTAAAACTTACTCATTATACCTTTCACCATGGGGCTTGCAACCGTTTGAGCGGTTAAAAGATAGAACAGTCTAGTCAAGCGCCATGTCTCTTATTCTTGATTAGCTATAGCTCTTGGAGTTTTTTTGCAGATTTACAAATAAAACTCAGAGATTCCTTGTATGACTCTCTCAGGTCTCTCTTTTGTGGTATTTCTGGATCCTCACCAAGGCAGTAATGATGTCTGCCTTCTCTCAAAGCAAAGTATGTAGTATTTGTGGTATAAGGCAGAGTGACATTGCCTTCTCTCTCATCCTATTCTAATAAGGCTTTTGATATTTGGAGCTCATCGGTGGGAGATAAAGTATACATACTTACAAGACATTTATTGCATAGTCAAACCATGGATCCAGAGAAATAAGCCAATAAGTCAAATCAAGATGTGCATGTGTGGCAAATAAATGGTGTATGGTGGTAGTGATGATAACAATGATGAAAGTCTAATTCTAATTTTGCTCTTTTTGAGGGGATACGTACCTTTCTTGCTTTTAAAGCTCTTGAGGAGAATGAGGTGCTCTATATTTGCTTTTTTTCCTCTCAGGTGGGTATCTTGTACCCCTAATTCTACTGTCGGACACTTGTCCATTTTTACCTCTCTTCTCACACTTTTTCTTTTTTTTTCATCGAGGTTCCGAGCACTTGCTCCTTTTTATTTCCTCGTATCTTTTTCTTTTCGAGGTTCCGGGCACTTGCCCCTTTTTATTTCCTCGTATAGAGCACTCATCTCCTTAGAACAATATAGCAAGTGGTAGTAACCAAAATAGCTTGAGCATTTATTTCACAGGGGATAATAAGAATGGGAAAATATTTTTGGCTATTCTCTCCCGGATTAGGAGTAGAATAATTTTATGTGGATCTGGAGATGAAAATGAGTGGATATATGTGGATGCGTACTTCCGGAGTAGAAGCAGCATGTATGAGTGATCATGCAAGTGAATCTTGATTTTAACCGCATGACAAGCTCCTAAGGGTCTACACAGCTTGACTACACTCAATGCTCATAAGCAGTAAAAAGTAAAGGTATGGCTTAAAGTCTAGCAAGCATGTATGTATGGCTGTGGTAGGAACTTAAACTCTCATCATACAGGAACTCATCATGTAGCATTTTAAGATTTTCAAAGATAAAATTCTCCAGAATTCTAGCATCTCTAGGAATATATAAACAACACCTCAACCTTCCCATATCATATCCGTTAACAACTTAGACTTTAGATCAAGTTCTCTTCCCACAAGTTCAGGTTTAGAGCAAGCTTTAAATGATAACAGTTATGTCTAAACTTAGAGAGAGAACTTCAAATTTGAAAGTTAGGCAAAGCAACTATTCATCATATCCATGCTAAAGTTTTATTATTATTTAGATTCAGTTTAGCATAGCCACTTTATTTACTTATTAAAACACACTAAGCAAAAGATATAGGTATATATATAAGCACAAAATCTTTATTTGGTTTTTTCATAGTTATGTATATTTTTATTTTTATAGGGTAGAAGTATATATAAATATAAAGATAAAGATAGAAATACTTAGCAAGATAATGGAGGTGCTCTCCCCCAAGCTGGATCTTGACATAATCTCTTCTGATGTAGCTAGCAGATGGCGGAGGTGTATTTGAACGTCGGCAGCACCCTGACAGCGATTAGAATGTCCTCTGTCTGCTAGTCTCCTTGAATTCTGTGAAGCTCAAATAGACAACAAAGCTTTGTGGAACTGATTAAGTGTTAGCATAAATATCTAGCCTTTATCATGCTGAGCCTCCTTGATTTTTTTATGTTGTTTTTTTTAAAGCAGAAGAAAATATTTATGTATTTATTATATATATATTTTATGCCACCACAGTGAATGTACTTATGGGTTTTATGCCACTCGCATACTCACATGGGGCTTTAGGGTTTTTAACATTTTTATTTTCTTTTTAAGATAGTATGAATATGATTAATTAAGCAAACTATTTAAGATAAAGTAAATAATTAAAAGGAAAGGATAACTACCAAGTTACCTCTTGGCAAGGCGTTCGGTGTTTTTAAGTCCTCCGAATGGGACTCTTATTCGTTCAGTCGTCCTGGAACTCGGTGGATGGCATAGTCGGTGTTTTCGGTAGCGCCTCTTCTTCATGTACAACTGTCTTTTCTTTCCATACCTGTCTCGGTGCTTTGGTCTCCTCAGGACAGTGTTGGTTGAGTGGTATGTCTTCAGATCTTACCACTTCTCCTTCATAATCTGCCCATCCATCCTTGATGACCTGTTGCTTCTGATTGTGGTTGCACCGCCTTCTTCTTGTCCTGACCTGCTTGGATTCTTCAAATACATAGTTAGGGTCAGTAAAGTAAAGACGTACCTTCTCAGAGGGGAAGTGCATGTGGACTTCTCCAGTTCTAATGTAAATGATTGCTTTGACAGTACTAAGGAATGGTCTTCCAAGGATGATGGGTGGATCGTATTCATCTTCTCCCATGTCAATAACCTGAAAGTCTGTATGGACAAAGTGATCGTCTATCTTGACAGGGACGTCAGTTACTGTACCTTCGACCTGTCAAAATGTCTGATCTGCCATCTGGAGCTGAATATATATTGGGTTTAAGGGCATTGTTCCGAACAGAAGTTCATAGGTGACCTTGGCCATTATGTTGACGCCCGACCCAGTGTCGCAAAGTGTCTTGTAGAAGTGGGACCCATTAATAGCAATAAATGCTTGGCATACCTGGGTCGTCCTTCTTAGGCAAGAACGGTCACTTGAGTTGGCGATCTTGACCTTTGTGCACGGCAGTGACCATCTTAGCTGTCTCGGTCCATACTTGCTTCTTGCTCTTGTTCTCCTATTGGTCTTCTTCCTTGGTTCATATTGGGGTTGCTCTGGGATTTGTGTAGTCTTGTTCTTGAAGGAAAACGTTTCCTTCCTCCCCTTGATGTAGAAACTGATCTTGGCAGCACTAGCATAGATGACAGCTCCCGCGGTGTTCAGGAATGGTCTCCCTAGGATGACGGGAGCCCTCTCATCAGAACCGGTCTCTATTACTACGAAGTCTGCTGGAGCGTACGAGGAACCCACTCGGACACATATGTTCTTCAATATTCCTCTCGGGAAACTCAGTGTCCTATCTGCAAGCTGCAAACACATGGTTGTTTCTAATAATGGTTGTGAAAAGAGTTTTTCATAGAGTACCCTGGGCATGATGTTGACGCTGGAGCCAAAGTCACAGAGTGCTTCTGGGAAGTCTCGCATGCCGATGGAGATCGGGATGACGGGGCGTCCTGGATCGCCTCTCTTGACCGGTAGACGGTCAGTACTTACTTCCACGATAGGGTTACTCCAGTAATCTCCTGCATCAAACATGTCTACAAGATTTGCAGATTCTAGTCCTTCCGGTTGTGATGGTATACCGGGGTTAGTAGCAGGAACAACAGCAGCTATTTGATTCAACTGAGATTCAATCATTTTATTAAAGCTAATCTGGTTCTTTATGGTAGTAGAGAAATTATCCATTCTATTATTTATATTTTCTAGTATTTTATCATTAGATGCCAATTTCTTAGACAGGTTATCCATTAGCTTTCCTTGGTTGGACACTAACTCTCTCAAAGGTGGATAATTATTATTATTATTGAAAGAATTGTTACCTTGGTAATTACCTGAGTAGTTAGGCCTCTGTTGATTCCAACCTTGATTCTGCTGAGGACGGTTGTAGTAGTTGTTGTTGTTATTGTTGATGTAGTTCACGTCCTCCAGCAACTCAGGACAGTGATTGCCCGAGTGTCCAGTACCTCCACACTCCTCACAAGTCATGTGGGAGTCGTAGACGTGCATGACTTCTTTCTTTTCTCCAGCTCGATCATCGAGCTTCTTCATGAGTAGGTCTAGCTTGGCAGACAGCATGTCTACCTCCTTGAGCTGGTGCATACCTCCACCTCTCTTGCGTGTCTGAGTTCTTTCTTCATTCCTACCTTGGTTGGATGCCATCTTCTCCACAAGAGCTGTGGCTTGAGGTATGGTGAGTGATAGGAATGCTCCTCCAGCTGCAGCATCCATGGTTTCACGGGCACTGTTAATGAGCCCATGATAAAATATCTGCATCAGTAGCCAGCTTTCCATTCCATGATGGGGACATTCTAGGATGTAGTCTTGGAAACGCTCCCATGCTTCTGGAACGGATTCATCATGTTGTTGCTGAAAACTTGTAATCTTCCCACGGAGAGCATTGGTCTTGCCCATGGGAAAGAATTTGGCCAGAAAGTTCATGGAGCAGAGTGCCCACGTAGTGTTCTTCTCCTTTGTAGCGTAGAACCACTGCTTCGCTCTCCCCAACAGTGAGAATGGGAAAAGGCGAAGTAGTATGGCGTCTCTGGGGACTTCAGCCATGGTGAAAGTGCTGCAGATCTCCAGGAAGTGTTGAAGATGAGCACTAGCGTCTTCATGTGGCTTCCCACAGAACTGGTTAGCTTGCACCATGTTGATGAGCCCAGGCTTGAGCTCGAAGTTGCGGTCGATCTCCCCAGCAGGTCCAGTGCGGATGTTGTCCGTAGTGGGAGCTGAGAACTCGCGGATCGACTTGTTCGCCATGGCTTCGAATTCAGTCGACAAATTCCGGATGAAACTTCGGCGGTCTTCGGATTTGGATGAAGCTTTGTGCTGAAGTGTTGACGATGTCTTCTTGAGCTTGGCTCTTGTTCTTCTGAATAAGGCTTCGGGATCGTCAACAAAGTTGTCTGGAAGATGTCTTCTATTCATGCATCACCCTGCAATAAATAATCAAAATGGAAAATACAGGGGTAAAACTGTATAAGAGAATTGATAAGCTCGATCAGATTAGTGATGCAAATGATGACTCAAAGTTCCGTATTCATTCCTACTTAGTAATAAACCTTCCCCGGCAACGGCGCCAAAAATGCTTGTTGGGCATTCTTAACGTCACTACCAAAAGTAGACTTAGTTTTCTAATTCTGATAACGGCACCAAAAATACCAAACCTATCCCTCATGCCACTTAAGCCAAGTTGTCATCCCCAGCATGACATGAGAGACGCGGTATTGAAATATGCATTTGCTCATCAAGATAAATAATAAAAGGGATCTGCAAGCACACAGATTAATACCGATGTAGCATTTTAACCGGGAAGTATTCCAGGTATCGTTATTTATATTTTTACCACTGGGAAGGGATTTCTAAGTATCATGGTTGATAATGGAATGAGAATATGGAACTGAGTACACATCATTGCATGTATAACCGAGAGTATTTATCAATCTCTTTATACAGGTATAAATGTCACATTAAGTAAAGGTAAAGTGATAATGGTGACAAAGATAATTAATCTGATCAGCTAGCCACATATAATAATGATAAGCACCTCAATAGATATTCTAGCAAGTCATTAGCATGGAATTAGGATGAACTACAAAGATATTCCCTAAGTTATTATTAACTATAAAGTCTAGCATATCATAGTTAGTGCAATTATACTTGGCAATCATGGTGAGAAAAGACTATATCCATGCATAGTGAATATTAGCAAGGAAGATGAAGAACATAGCAATCACTCCCCTGTAATAGTGTTGCTCTGCCTGCCCTATACACAAGAGGGGGACTATATAAGAATCAACGAAGCTGTCACTATCGCGAACTACCCCACAATCCGGCATATAGGGTGCAATCGCAGATAAATACAGTATAGACACCACGTCTACACAATAGTTATCATTCACCCACTGTACACATGGATAAACGTTATACGATCCTAGGCATGTATATAATTCCAATCTAACTAAGCTAAGCATATAACTATGATAAACTAAGAACAATATAATTGCAAATATAATCAAGTAGAGCAAAGTCATAACCAATATATTGAAATAGAACAAAGTCATATTCATAATATTGAAGAACAATGATGAACAATTGAAGAACAATAGAGGAATTACCAAGAATCCTCTTGACAGATCTGGGAACCAATCAAAGATTGACTCCTTCTAGTTCTAATCCTATGTAGCTATGTTAACTAGAGATCTAGTTGATGTGGTGGCTCTAGGGCTTGATCAGAGGCTCTCCTCCTGAATTAGGGTTTGAAGTATGAGACGAGGGCCTCTCCTCCAGGGGCAGGGGCCTTGCTTATATAGCCCTTTCGGATGAATCTGGGCCGTTGGATCAAACCGACATTGATCATGCGGTTTTCCTTGATCCTCTAGGTCGGTGGAGCATAATCCTCGAGGCGGAGCCTGATTGGCTGAGCCAGCAGGGCGGGCGCCCTAGGGACTAGGGCGGGCGCCCTGTCCCCGGCTCTGTTACGCCTCCCGTTCGTTCTCGTGGCTTCTGGACTCTTCTAGATGTAAGATAATTACATGTTCGGTTAATATCCCGTCATTAATCCGACATGTGGGCCTTTCTTGCGTATTTCCTGATAACCCCCTGCAGAAATAGATAAACAGCAAAACTCGTGGAATTCTGTCAGATAAAACCCTAAGTCTAGGTGTTGGTTTCATTTGGATCCTTTTCTCTATTTATTTGATAGTTATAATTGATACTTAAGGACCGTCAACAGTGGCACATAGGTCATGGTGCCCTATGAGTGGGTTTGGATTAAGGGATCGTGCCTCTTTTATGCCAACCTTTGTCCTTTCCATGACGAGTCGGTTGAAAGAGTGCGAATTCCATTCTTCTCTCCTCTTTTGTTCTTAACTCCCATTGATCCAGTAAGATGTGGGTTGAGCTCTCTGCTTGTTCGGTGTTGTCGCTCTCTTGATTCCATTCCCTCGATTCCTGCCAAATACTATGGTGTGTGGATCGAAGGAAGGGGAGTCCCGTGTCTTTTTGTCTATTGCTCTTTGTGCTCAATCCCTTGTATGCTTGTACCATCGTTGACCGTAGCATTTCTATAGTTCTTGTGGTGACAACCGCACCGCTTCAAACCCTAGAGATGTTTTAGTGCATTTAGTGCACCTAGGTCGTGGTACCCTACGAGTAGCTTGAGCACTCATGTTCTTTTGTGTGTCGCTTCTCTCCGATGCCTCGCCTTTTGCCATGGCATGTGCATTGGAAGAATTAGACCGCCTCTCTTCTCTCTTGTCTTCTCTTCCGTTCCACCCTCTCTTGGTTCCCTCAACTACAATGTTGTACGGATTGAGAGAGAATGGAACTTTTCTTGCTTGTAGCCTCTCGGTTCTCGTTAGTCTCCCTAACGTTCGGATCGAAAGACTATGAGCCGTGGTGTTTGTTTTGGATGAGCTGGAGTCTATGCCATTTTATTAAAGCTGTATAGGTTGACATGATCAGCCCGGGAAGTACTGGCTTGGCTAAGACTTAAGCTTATGCTTGATAAACTACCACCTGTGTTTCTTGGCTTGGGGATCGGATATCCGCCGAGAGGGCTAAGTCGACTTTTCCTTGTGTTCTTTCGATGTTGACCTTTTTGAGTTTAGGCCTTTTCGAGAGTATTGATTGTTCTCTTGCTTTGTGTGATGCCCTCGTGAGGTAGCGTTGATCGGACCGGAACCCCGTTGGAGGAAGGGAAAGCAGAGGATAGCAGAACCTGTGGAGTGGAGCTGACTTGGGAGGTGGAGACTCGTACTGATCGACTGCACCAACTAAAAGAGACTTGTACCTCTACTACCTCGTCATCGCAGGTGTCATGGTAGCACCTTACTTTAGAGAATCCTATTAGGCATGCAATAATGTAGATGATAGTGCTTTAATTTATGCAAATGAACTGTGATAGGATGCATGGTAGATTGCTTGCGAGCCATTACCTTGTCGCAACCTATTCCCCTGCACACCCGCTGTTAGGCTAGACGCTCGCTTACTATGTACTGCTTACTCTTACTCGCATTATATCTGTGATGTGATGCTGGTGAGTGAGAGGCGTAATGAGATAAGGCACGAGGTGCCGATAACCTGATAATAACCTGATAATGAATATGGGGAGATCTTGGCGTGCGTCTTGGGTGTGTGGTGAGGGTCGAGTCGACCGAGCAGGATCTACGA
Organism: Saccharum spontaneum; assembly: GCA_022457205.1. Classification (NCBI taxonomy): domain Eukaryota; kingdom Viridiplantae; phylum Streptophyta; class Magnoliopsida; order Poales; family Poaceae; genus Saccharum; species Saccharum spontaneum. The sequence goes on along the minus strand of CM039579.1, from coordinate 51,624,176 downwards.
CGAGTCGTGAGGACAAGTCTTGCCGGGGGATGCTACCTGGGCGTTTCCCATGAGTGAGGTACCTGTGGCAGGTACATGTGACAGGGAGAGGTCCCGGGGTGGAGTGTCTTTGTGGGACGAAGCCCCGGGATGGGAGGTGCTGTTTTAGCACGGGGCGCCGGATGTCCCGTCGAGCGGGGCATCGGTTGCCCCTTGTGGAGATATCCTGCTTAGTCACCCTAAGGACTGATTTGTCCGTGGACCGGGTCTTAGGAATCCTTGCACATCCACTCGCTTCTGTGGGGAGGAGACGGACGTTCGACTAGCTAGTACGGTGCCACTACTATTGGGAGGTTAGCGGATAGTGTAGGGAGGTACGGGCGTCGAGCGCCCACACCCTCCTAAGACAGCGTAGTACCCGAGGGGCCAAGTACTACGTCTCACAGTCTCAGCGTGCCGGTGTACGAGGTACTCCGACACGGCCCCAGTTCTGAGTGATAGGGTGGCATCGTGTCTAGTTGGAAGGCGGCCCGTTATCAGCCTAGACGACCCGGATCGTCGATGATGGTGATCTTGTGGGTAGTGTAAACCTCTGCAGAGTTTCTGGTTGATCGATCGATACATATGCCGACTTGTCAGCTATGGACCTTTCCTAAGTACAGCTTCACTTGACTAGTGAGAGGAGTCCTTCTACCTTCCCTGGGTTTCAGTGTGTGATCCGGCCTTGGCCGTTGAGACATGGACGAGAGGGAGTCATCCATGCCGATGAGAGAGTGAGATGAGATGTGGTGTGGTGATGAGATGTGATGGGATGGGAGAACATGTGTAAGAGATGGGTTAAAACTTGATGAACTATTATTATATACTTATTAATGAACATGCATTATAGGAAACCCACAGCCAAATATTTTAGGATCGCCAGATCCCTTTTTCTCTTTTCCACTAAAGCTCATCAGTGCTGACCATGGCCTGCACACATCTGGCAGTGTGCAGTTTTCCTGACTTGCAGTAATAACGAAGTTAGAAAGATTAGGTGGTCTCGTTCCTACGCTCAAGTTTGGTTTTGGAGATGGAGTCTACGCCCGCTGTCTTTCTACGCCAACTCTGATGATTGCCGTGGAGGAGCCTTCACCTGCTGACGCGCTACAACAAATCCAATGAAGACGCGTGAGTTTCCGCTAGATAACGATGTAATAGGTGTGTTAACAAGTGTTGTAAAACTTTGTAATTTGTAATTCTGAGATGTATGACTATGATATCATCTAATAATTGATAATGTGATGGGTTTCTTTCGTGGGCTATCACATTATAATTCATATCTGTGGATTTTCCCTTCGGGGAAAATCGAGATCGTTTCACAGGAGGCTAGAAGGAATTAGGGCATAACACAAACTTAAACCCTAGCTCATTTTGGACCACTAACATATTGCAAACATGAAAAAGACCTTAGACACACCCTAACATCAATAAGCATGAAAGTTACACTAGGTACAAAGAAACACTATTAGAACAACAATTGAAACATGACTTTACATACATGTGTTACAGTTGTTTCAAGACCTTGTTGCACATGTTTCTAAGTGGTATAAGCCTAGTATACATAGACTACATGGGTCACACACACATAATATTACCACTAACAAAACATAACATACATGTGTTGCAGAAGTTTAACATGAGTGTTGCAAAAGTTGAAATACTATGTTTCAACCAAAAATGCCTATGAATGATGATGCACATGATCATAAAATGCTCGTGTTGAAGTAATGATGCAAGGCGAACACCAGGGGTCTTACTGCCTTCCCCCCTTAAAAAAATCTTATCCCAAGATTTAGAAAGCGTACCATTGTTTAAAGAAATTAGGATAATTGTCCTTTAAATAATCCTCTCTTTCCCATGTTGCATCACGTTCACCGTGATTACTCCAAACCACCTTGTATAATTTGACTACTCGACTTCGAGTCACCCTTTCCTAGGTATCCAGAACATATACAAGTTTCTCCTGATAAGCGAGATCTAATTTCAGTTGGATGCGTCTTACATCTACTCTTTTCTCAGGAAGGCGGAGACATTTCTTCAATTGAGAAACATGGAAAAATGGAAAGATAGCTCCCAGCTCACGAGGTAGATTGAGCTTATAAGCTACTCTCCCACTTTTCTCAATAATCCGATAAGGTCCAACATATCGAGGCTCAAGCTTTTTTTTATTTCAAAATGCTTCACGCCTCTCATAGGTGACACCTTCAGATAGACATGGTCACCTACTTCAAGCTCAATGGGTTTCCTTCTCTTATATGCATAGCTCTTTTGCCTAGCTTGAGCAGCTGCCATATTTTTCTGTATAGCCTGGACTTGCTCCTTGGCTTCTTCTACAAAGTCAATACCATAGAATCTTCTTTCTCTAGGTTCCACCCAATCCAAAGGAGTTCTACACTTGCGCCCATATAGAGCGTCAAATGGAGCCATTTTGATACTCTCTTGATAACTGTTGTTATAAGAGAACTCAGCGAGTGGCAACCATTTCTCCCAAGAGCCCGTGCAAGAGATAAGACAAGCCCTAAGCTTGTCCTCAAGAATTTGATTAATACGTTTAGTCTGCCCAGAGGTTTGGGGATGATATGCAGAACTATGGATTAAGTTAGTACCAAGATTCTGATGTAAACGTTCCCAGAAACGAGCGATAAACTGAGAACCCCTATCAGAAACAATAGACTTGGGAACACCATGAAGACGTACCACTTGTTGAAAATAAATATCAGCATAGTTGTGAGAGTGATAATTAGACTTGACAGGAATAAATTGAGCGGATTTGGTCAGACGATCCACGATAACCCAGATTGAATCAAAAACCTTCTCCGTAGTGGGTAACCCAACAATGAAATCCATAACAATCTCTTCCCATTTCCAACTAGGAATAGAGAGGGGTTGCAATAAACCAAGCTTCATGTGAATAGCCTTGACTCTGCAACAATTATCACACCTAGCAATGTAGGCTCAATTTCTTTCTTCATCTTGGTCCACCAATAGTAAAGCTTGAGATCTTTGATACTACTACTACTAGGATGGATGGATAATTTAGAAGAATGGGCTTCAGCCATGATTTTGTTTCTAAGTTCCTTGTCTTTGGGCACGACAAGTCTATCGTTGAACCAGAGAATTCCTTTGTCATCCACTCAAAAGTGCTTGGTTTCTTGCTCTTTCATTTTTCTCTTGATGTGAAATATACCAACATCAGTCTTTTGTAGCTCAATGATTCGACTTCTGAATGAACAATCAACAATGATATGATGGAGTACGACAGGATGTAAGAGATGGGACAAATGAAAATCTTCTATCAGAGAGTTACAATGAGACTTCTGGCTCAAAGCATCCACAACCACATTTGCTTTACCAGGATGATAATGCACTTGAAGGTTATAATCCTTGATTAATTCCAACCATCTCCTTTGTCGCATATTTAACTCGGGTTGAGTAAATATGTACTTGAGACTCGTATGATCTGTATAGATATTGCACACATTTCCAAGCAAATAGTGTCTCTAGATCTTTAGAGCATGCACTATAGCAGCTAACTCTAAATCATGAGTTGGATAGTTGACTTCGTGTTTTCTCAGCTAATGTGAAGCATATGCAATAACTCGGCCTTCTTGCATAAGTACAGTGCCTAAACCAGTTCCCGATGCATCATAATACACATCAAACAGTTTCTCAATATCAGGTTGTGCCAACACATGAGCTGATGTCAATAAAGTCCATAGAGTGCAGAAAGCTTGTTCACACTCAGGAGTCCTAACAAACTTCCTATCCTTCTCTAACAATCGAGTCATAGGCTTGGCTATTTTAGAGAAATCCTGAATGAAACGACGATAGTAGCTAGCCAACCCAAGAAAACTCAGAACTTAATGCACCGTAGTTGGTGCCTTCCAATCCAAAACTTCCTATACCTTAGTCGAATCTACTGAAATCCCCTCACCAGACAACACATGACCGAGGAAAGATACCTTCTTTAACTAGAATTCATATTTGTTGAACTTGGCGTAGAGCTTATGTCCACGTAATCTAGATTAAACAATTCTCAGATGCTCGGCATGCTCTTCTTCATTTTTATAATAGATGAGGACATCATCAATGAATACCACCACACACTTGTTCAACTCTTGCATGAATATTGAATTCATCAGATACATGAAATATGCAGGAGCATTGGTCAGCCCAAAAGACATGACGAGATATTCATATAACCCATATCTGGTAGAAAATGATGTCTTTGGTATGTCTTCAGGACAGATTTTAATTTGGTGATAACCAGATCTCAGAAAAATCTTCGAGAATCCTTTACTGTAAATAACTGATCAAACAAGATATCAATGCGAGACAATGGATACTTGCTTTTGATAGTGACTGCATTGAGTGGTCGATAATCTATACACATGCACAGAGACTGATCTTTCTTCTTCACAAAGATAGCAGGAAAACCTGTAACACCCTAAAATTTGCTTCTTTCAAAATAGATGCAAAGTGATTTAATTTTGCATTCTAATGCTCATGAAAACATAGGAAAATAATATTTTTCATTACATTAAAATTTATCATAGGGTTTAGCAACATTGTGTGTATACATGCTGGTGCATATGATTTGATGTGATGTTTGCTTATTGTTTCTTTATGTGTTGAGGGTGAGCAAAGTCTTTAAAATGCGTTTAGTAGGTCGATCTTCCTTCTCTAGCAAGCCTTTATCGTTTTCTGCAATCAAATTCCATGTTTCTCAACTCAAATTTTCGTTTGGAGCCTCTCAAAATCTTTTCTTTGTAACCCGAATCACTCCTTTTAGTTTCTCATCCATCAATCAATCTCTACAAACTTCTCGAGAATTTTTCTGACTTTTTCTGTAGCTTGTTTCCACTTGTCTGTGAGCATAATCTAAATTTTAGATGCTCAAAAATTACCTTTTAGTGAGCTCCAAATACTTTATTTGGGTTCCTCATGTTCTATAATGTCTCTGGAAAATTTCTCTAAATTTTCGGAGCTTTCGGAGTATTTTTCGCGGCTTAAATAATAATTCTAGACTTTTCTGGAATTATTTTATCCATGAAAATAATTAATTCCGAAAATAATAAATCTCTCATTTGTTTTCCAACGCTCAAAGCCCATGTGCAATAATCCTAATAAATCTCAAAGGCCCGTACATTTATTTACTAATGGGCTTAAATGATTACTTAGGCCTATTTGCGGAGGTGGATGGTGCAACGTCAATTAGCACCATATCACTAGTTGACATGGAGGTGGAGAGTTTTCCTCCCTATATATACGTACCTACCCTATGGGCAAAGCACACCAAAACTACTGTAGAAAAGCCCCTAGTTTGGGAAATCTCTCGTGTAGTAAATTATATTTTCTCCTCCTTCTCTTGTCGTCGTCCGATGAAGCCATCAGGCGTTCTACTCTAAGAAGAGGTATTTACTTGAATTCCACCGTCTAGATTACATTAAAAACCAGATTTTGATTTATTTTCGAAACGAGGTATTTACAAAACTGCCACTATCTTGTTTAGGCCATATCTTCTACGTTTTAACTCCGATTTGACCCGTTCAAATTGCGTTAGGTTCGTATTTGTGAGCTCTACATGTTGGTAGTACTGTACAGTAGGTTTGGAAAATTTAATTTTCGAGTTTATATTAAAGTAATTATTTATCTATAGGAAATCTTAGAAAATTCATAACTTTCACGTTTTAAATCCGAATTTCGTGACCTTTACGTCTGTGTGATCGTAGTAACGTGTAGAAGAGTTTTACAAACTTTTTATACTGTTAGTGCTACTGTTGGTTAGGTTTTTTACCTTTAACATTCGATGTTAGATTTAATCTATTATTTTACTAAAGAAAATCTCGTTTAATTCATAACTTATTTGTTTTAATTCCGAATTAGTCCGTTCAAATTGCAATAGATTTATAACAACATGAACTACGTGTTAGTATTGATGTTTTCTTTATCAAAATCTCTAGAATTTCATAGTTTAGATCTAACTTGATTAATAACTGTACAACTAGATTTATAAATAAAATATTATTGATTTCTCCTTTAGTTTTCTAAATTCAAAAGTAATTTAGCCTAAGTCACTTTTGAATATCTATAAAAAGTATTTTATCCTATATATATGATTTTATATAGTTAAAATAAATGAGACCTATAATTTTCTGTTTTATACAACAAAATCTTTCGGTGTATGTATTTCTTTCACCATAGCTCCGATTAGCGTGTTTTTCGCGTTTATGTGTTCGTAGCAACGCGTAGGTTAGTTTACAAATTTCTTTAATTGTTTGATATACTATTCTAATTATTATTCATTGTTTGCTTCATGTATGATTGCTCGATGCGTGTGTGGTGATTTATTGATCAAATCCAGTCGGTGAGATTTACGTGGAGATTTAAGAAGCTATTAATTGAAGATTTAGATCAGAGAAAAGATCTTGATTTAAGGCAAGTATAGCATGGGATCATCCTTGTTTCCTATTCACCTTTAATATACTTAATTCATGTGCATGTGTCTACCTTGTTACCACTAAGGATATCCTAGCTTTTGTATCTTGTACCTTGACACCCATGGGACATTGCATTGGGTAGTATTTATGCTAGTGCTCAAGATAAATAACCATGATCTGTAACTTGACTAATGGTATATGCAATAAACATTTAAAAGATGCTTTATAGAAACATGGCTCAAGAGGGCTAGAGCATATTTGGTTGTTTTTGTGATGCTCTAGATTCCTCTCCCTAAGGACTTATCTGTAAGCGAACATCCGGGACTTACAGTACAACTGTGAGGGCTATATGGCTCTAGCTTTAGTCAAGTATGAGGACCTTTTCTAGCTTGTTAGTGGTAACCTTCATGGCGTAAGAATGGCTTGACGAATCAGGTATAGTGCGGCCTCTATCCTTATGTGTATAGGCTACGCGTCATTGTACCATTTGGAAGGGGGGCTCTACATCTGTTTGCCGAGTGAATCTAATGGTCCTAACTTGTTAGACGAACCTTTGAAAGACTTCATAGTGAACCCTGCCGACCTTCCTTGGAGGTGGGTCAAGAGATTAGCTACCTCAGGCGAAAGGGTAAATCACGACTCACAGTAAAGTGTACAACCTCTGCAAAGTGTAAAACTGTTATAACAGCTGTGCTCATGGTCACGAGTGGCCTTGGACCCTTACAGAATAAATGATGAACACTGATGATAATGATAATACTGATGATATTGATGCTCACTAATGATTATTGTTTATTGCTATACGTTATTCACGTTTACATGATCATGAGGTTATTTGGGCTTATGGTAAACTTGTTGCTACTCAATTGCTAAAAGTTGACTCACTAAAAGCTAATCGCAGTAAACCAGTGTCAACCTTTTGAGCCTCATGAACCCCATGTTATGCTTGTTGAGTTCGACAAGGACTCACTCTTGCTATTTCCCACACCTCAGGATAGTCTCTGGAGTTTTTAGGCTTGTGATCAACCAGTCAGTTTGTTCCTGGAGTTAAGTCTACACCCGGTGTTCAGAGTTGTCTTTCTGCTATGTTGCTCTCTAAGGTTATATTTTATACTATTGCATTATGTTTATTAAGCATTTGTCTCTTGATATTACACTTATCTGCGGCTATATGTGAGATTTGACTTCTTTATTTTACATATGGTGTATGTCTGGTTTTGTCCTTAAAACCGGGTGTGACAGAGTGGTATCAAAGCAATGCTGACTGTAGGACGCAAGCCTAATTAGAAATCGGTCGTCTTAAGGTTTTAAAATTGCTATAACTTTCTTGGTCTATAAACCTTGATATTTCTTCTCCACTATATCCCCACCCTTGATATTCATCTTCTCCATGATGCTTGTTTTAAACCTTTGATCACATCTACACTCCTTGATTTGATGTGCTTTTTAGAACCATTCCTCACCACCTTCTTGCGTCATCAAAAGAGGAGCTTTAGGATCTTTACCCTTAATATGAAGAGAACAATAGTATCGCTAGTTGACTCAATGTTTGAAGTGTGAACCTTCGGTGTTCCGTTTATTGTCATTATGTTTATGCTTGATTTGGATCTTTGTAATGATTGCAATGAATTTATGGATCCCACAATTTCATTTAGATATAGGCTTAAGATATAAGGATTAGTGAATAGGTAGATGGGTTGGTTTATTTTGACTCTCTACATCATATCCTTTTAGAGCAGTCTGTCTCATTTGGCTTATACATCTGTCTTTGGACGACCATAAATCATGAGAAAATTTTGGACAACATTAGGCTTCAACATCTTTACCTAGCCGCAAGAACCACCCTCATAGCTATTTTGGATTGGAAGTTATGAAAATGGCAAGATGATACAACTATGCTGTCAACAACCTGGAACAGTTTCGGTTGTGCACTGTTTTCGACCAACTTAACTGCAGAATTTGGAAAAGTGTTTTACAAGAAAGTTGTGGAGAATTTTATAAGATTTTCAACGGTATAATCTGCAACCCCATTGGATTAACGGAGCAAGAGTTATAGCTGTGTTTACTGTACTGCTGTTTTTCCACACGCGAGGAAATGCATGTTACTTGTTCTTACCTATGCACATGAGTCTTGCAGAGATATCAGATGGTCCTCGTGAGAGTTATCTTGTTTAGGAGATTATAGAAGCTACCCTTTTGAGTGCCCCAGTTTCTCTTTTCTTAAGGGGGGTAGCAAAGTTGTAGATGTTGCAAGATGAAGGTTTCGTATGTTCTAGTGCTTCACATGGAAATATGGATTAACCCTCTAGTTGAGAAGGAACTATGAAGGGCTAGTACCATTCCTCTAGTTCAGAGACTTGTTGGATTATTACACCAAGCATGGCTAGAGAGTTTTGAGTGAAGGAAGTTCACTACTTGAATCGGGTATCTCTAATGGCGGAGTTAAGAAGAAGAGCTCCAGAAAGTAAATTATTTGGAATTCACCCAAAGAGTTAATTCTGGCATTTAAACGGATTATAAGAGTAATGTCTATGTGGATCATGAGAATCTAAAGGACATCTTCACTATGTTGGTTTTGAGATTGTGGTATCATCGTCGGTTTGATCCTGATCAAGGTTATGACCTGCAAAAGTGTTCTCGCTTGGAGTAGTAAAAGTCGTTGTCGATGTCTTTAGTAATGCAGAGTTATGCTGAGAAGATTTGGACGACACATGGACTAAGAGTTATTCGAAGTACCCGTCGATGTCTTGGAAATAGTTGAGCAAGCTACTCGGAGTAAGATGATCAAAGTATGCTGAAACATTGGAGTGACACTGAGAGGATGAGGCTTCTAGAATCAAGTGAAGAAGATCTATAGTTAAAGTTTTCATCTCTTCGATCATCATCTTCTGAATCTCGAGGACGAGATTCATCTTAAGGGGGTAGAATTGTAACACCCTAAAATTTGCTTCTTTCAAAATAGATGCAAAGTGATTTAATTTTGCATTCTAATGCTCATGAAAACATAGGAAAATAATATTTTTCATTACATTAAAATTTATCATAGGGTTTAGCAACATTGTGTGTATACATGCTGGTGCATATGATTTGATGTAATGTTTGCTTATTATTTCTTTATGTGTTGAGGGTGAGCAAAGTCTTTAAAATGCGTTTAGTAGGTCGATCTTCCTTCTCTAGCAAGCCTTTATCGTTTTCTGCAATCAAATTCTATGTTTCTCAACTCAAATTTTCGTTTGGAGCCTCTCAAAATCTTTTCTTTGTAACCCGAATCACTCCTTTCAGTTTCTCGTCCATCAATCAATCTCTACAAACTTCTCGAGAATTTTTTCGACTTTTTCTATAGCTTTTTTCCACTTGTCTGTGAGCATAATCTAATTTTTAGATGCTCCAAAAATACCTTTTAGTGAGCTCCAAATACTTTATTTGGGTTCCTCATGTTCCATAATGTCTCAGGAAAATTTCCCTGAATTTTCGGAGCTTTCGGAGTATTTTTCGCGGCTTAAATAATAATTCTGGATTTTTTTGGAATTATTTTATCCATAAAAATAATTAATTCCGAAAATAATAAATCTCTCATTTATTTTTCAACGCTCAAAGCCCATGTGCAATAATCCTAATAAATCTCAAAGGCCCATACATTTATTTACTAATGGGCTTAAATGATTACTTAGGCCTATTAGTGGAGGTAGATGGTGCAACGTCAATTAGCACCATATCGCTAGTTGACATGGATGTGGAGAGTTTTCCTCCGTATATATACGTACCTACCCTATGGGCAAAGCACACCAAAACTACCGTAGAGGAGCCCCTAGTTTGGGAAATCTCTCGTGTAGTAAATTATATTTTCTCCTCCTTCTCTTGTCGTCGTCCGACGAAACCACCAGGTGTTCTACTCCAAGAAGAAGAGGAGGTATTTACTTGAATTCCACCGTCTAGATGACATTAAAAACCAGATTTTGATTTATTTTTGAAACTAGGTATTTACGAAACTGCCACTATCTTGTTTAGGCCATATCTTCTACGTTTTAACTACGATTTGACCCGTTCAAATTGCGTTAGGTTCATATTTGCGAGCTCTACATGTTGGTAGTACTGTACAGTAGGTTTGGAAAATTTAATTTTCGAGTTTATATTAAAGTAATTATTTATCTATAGGAAATCTTAGAAAATTCATAACTTTCACGTTTTAAATCAGAATTTCGTGATCTTTACGTCTGTGTGATCATAGTAACGTGTAGAAGAGTTTTACAAACTTTTTATACTATTAGTGCTACTGTTGGTTAGGTTTTTTACCTTTAAGATTCGATGTTAGATTTAATCTATTATTTTACTAAAGAAAATCTTGTTTAATTCATAACTTATTTGTTTTAATTCCGAATTAGTCCGTTCAAATTGCAATGGATTTATAACAACATGAACTACGTGTTAGTATTGATGTTTTCTTTATCAAAATCTCTGGAATTTCATAGTTTAGATCTAACTTGATTAATAACTATGCAACTAGATTTATAAATAAAATATTATTGATTTCTCCTTTAGTTTTCTAAATTTAAAAGTAATTTAGCCTAAGTCACTTTTGAATATCTATAAAAAGTATTTTATCCTATATATATGATTTTATATAGTTAAAACAAATGAGACCTATAATTTTCCGTTTTATACAACAAAATCTTTCGGTGTATGTATTTCTTTCACCGTAGCTCCGATTAGCGTGTTTTCTGCGTTTATGTGTTCGTAGCAACGCGTAGGTTAGTTTACAAATTTCTTTAATTGTTTGATGTACTGTTCTAATTATTATTCATTGTTTGCTTTGTGTATGATTGCTCGATGCGTGTGTGGTGATTTATTGATCAAGTCCAGTCGGTGAGATTTACGTGGAGATTCAAGAAGCTATTAATTGAAGATTTGGATCAGAGAAAGGATCTTGATTTAAGGCAAGTATAGCATGGGATCATCCTTGTTTCCTATTCACCTTTAATATACTTAATTCATGTGCATGTTTCTACCTTGTTACCACTAAGGATATCCTAGCTTTTGTATCTTGTACCTTGACACCCATGGGACATTGCATTGGGTAGTATTTATGCTAGTGCTCAAGATAAATAACCATGATCTGTAACTTGACTAATGGTATATGCAATAAACATTTAAAAGATGCTTTATAGAAACATGGCTCAAGAGGGCTAGAGCATATTTGGTTGTTTTTGTGATGCTCTAGATTCCTCTCCCTAAGGACTTATCTGTAAGCAAACATCTAGGACTTACAGTACAACTGTGAGGGCTATATGGCTCTAGCTTTAGTCAAGCATGAGGACCTTTTCTAGCTTGTTAGTGGTAACCTTCATGGCATAAGAATGGCTTGACGAATCAGGTATAGTGCGGCCTCTATCCTTATGTGTATAGGCTGCGCGTCATTGTGCCATTTGGAAGGGGGGCTCTACATCTGTTTGCCGAGTGAATCTAATGGCCCTAACTTGTTAGACGAACCTTTGAAAGACTTCATAGTGAACCTTACCGACCTTCCTTGGAGGTGGGTCAAGAGATTAGCTACCTCAGGCGAAAGGGTAAATCACGACTCACAGTGAAAGCGTACAACCTCTGCAGAGTGTAAAACTGTTATAACAGCCGTGCTCACGGTCACGAGTGGCCTTGGACCCTTACAGAATAAATGATGAACACTGATGATAATGATAATACTAATGATATTGATGCTCACTAATGATTATTGTTTATTGCTATACGTTATTCACATTTACATGATCATGAGGTTATTTGGGCTTATGGTAAACTTGTTTGTCACACCCAAAATTTTCTATTTTGGGTTGTGCGGGAAAAACGCTAAATAAAATAAATTATTTCAATATCTGAATAAATTTATTAGATAAGTTAAGTTGTTGCTAATTAAATATAGAAAATTGTGGTTTTAAACTTTTTCATATTAATTTAATAATGTGGTGTTTGTGTGATGCTTGTCTTTGGTGTTGGTGAGTGCTATTATTTTCAAAATACCGTAGGACGACGTTTACTTCTCATCGGAAAACTTTTTGGTATTTTCTGGATCCAAAATTCCAATTTCCGTGAGCTTAATCTTTTTCCTTGATCTCTTCATCCATCTTTTCATAAGCTCCAAATACTTTATTTGGGTTCCTCATGTTCCATAATGTCTCTAGAAAATTCCCTCGAATTTTCGGAGTCTTCGGAGTATTTTTCGCGGCTTAAATAATAATTCTGGACTTTTCTAGAATTATTTTATCCACGAAATTAATTAATTCCGAAAATAATAAATATCTTATTTTCCACCAAAGCTTGTGTGCAATAATCCTAAATGTCCATTCATTTATTTACTAATGGGCTTTAATAATTAATTAGACCTATTAGTAAAGATGGAGGGTGCAACGTCAATTAGCACCATATCGCTAGTTGACGTGAAGGTGGAGAGTCTTCCTCCCTATATATATGTCCGGCCTGCCTGCTAGCCCTGTTTTCCGCCGCTATTGCCGCCGCCGCCGCTGTCGCCGCCCGCCGCCGCTGTTGTCGCCGCCGCCGCTATTGCCGCCGCCGCCGCTGTTGCCCATAGCCGCCGCTGCTCGTGTCTCCCTCGCCTCTCCACGTCACCTAGAGCCTCGCAGTCGCAGGTGATCTTTGGGTACTGCCCCCAACGGAAGCTCCCTGTAGTAGCCCGCAGGTGGGTGGTTGACGAACGTGCACGCCTGGCAACCACAGCAGCAGCAGCCGTAGCCACTGTAGCCCCACACCCGCAGATGCTGCAGCAGCACGCCGGAGCAAGGGCCGCCAGCCCACCGGGCGGCTTTGGCAGCATGGCTGGTCGCTGTGGTGTGAGCCTCAGTAGCCGCTCCTCATGGCTGTTCGTGCGTTCATCATAAGGATGAAGATGGTGGTAACTACAAGATTGTCACTGCTTTTAATCTTCGCAATTTATTCATTTGATCTCCGAATCGAGTAGTTCCAGTCGCGTTAGTTTCGTCACGTCGAGCTTTACGCGATAGTACCAAAGTTTTTATGTCACGTGCTTTTCTATATATCGCTAAATATTATATTGATTAATATGTTTGTACTAGCTTTATAATTAAAAGCAATTTAGACTATATACCCACGGTTTCATAAATAAATATTAATTTAATTCATGTTAACATGTGTGTTTATGATTATAATTTAGATAGTATCGATGTTTATCATGTCATTTGATTATGGATTTATTAATTTAAATAGTAATTAGATTAATATATTTATTTAATAGCATTTAATTAAAAGCAACTGAGGGTTGTAATTCCACGTTTGTCATGTTGCTATCTCGCTGACTGTAATCTGCGGGTCATGGATCGTTCATGTGGTTTTGCATTCGGATGGCTTTTAAGTCTATATTGGTGCCAAAATGTTGCGAAAGGCTTCCTGCTGTTGAATTTTACAACTGGATTTGAATCAGATTCCTTTGTAGCAGTATTTGAAGGAGGAACTTTCTTGAAGGATTATGTCGTTTTATTGCGTAAGGTGTAGTTTTGCTATTGCGACTTCACTATGTACTTCGTGGATCTGTACTGGGTTTCATGTACCAAAATATCTGTATTTTTACTAGTTGCCTGTTACCTGGTCTTATCAACCATGTCAAATGGTTTTGTGGGCACAATCGGAGACATTTTAACTGCAGTTGCTGTGCTGTTTGGAGCTATGGGATATTTATGGCTTTTGCCTTAAACCTGGAAATTTCTTCTTTGATGTTGGGTTCGGCGACCACGATATTTAAGTTCTTAAATGTGTTGAAGTTCTGTTGCACTTTTAAGTTTATATCTAAATTTGCCCAGTGTTTAACAGTAGCTGCGCAAAATAACTTGAATGGTAAGTGGTTTATATAATTTTGTTTAGGCCATATCTTCCACGTTTTAACTCCGATTTGACCCGTTCAAGTTGCGTTAGGTTCGTATTTGCGAGCTCTACATGTTAGTGTAGCTGTACAGTAGGTTTAGAAAATTTAATTTTCGAGTTTATATTAAAGTAATTATTTATCTATAGGAAATCTTAGAAAATTCATAACTTTCACGTTTTAAGTCCGATTTTTGTGATCTTTACGTCTGTGTGATCGTAGCAACGTGTAGAATAGTTTTGTAAGCTTTCCTAAATGTTTTTCTACTGTTGGTGTACTGTTCTAATTGTATCTTTTGTTTGCTTCGTGTATGTTTGCTCGGAATGTTTGTATGTTGATGCTTGGTGATCGAATTTAGACGGTGAGCAGTACTACGATGATTAGGAGTATTATTTTGAGCCGGACCAGCAGTATCTATCGGAGAACTTTGATCAAGGCAAGTATAACATGGGACCATCCTTGTTACCTATTCACTGAAATTATCATACATATGCATGTGTCTACCTTGACAACCATAGAGATTATAACTTAGCTATTGATATCTTGTTTCCTTGTCACCTATGGGTTATGCATTTGGGTAGCTATTGCTAGTGCTTAATTATGAACAATGATCTTGTAATTTGACTAATGGATTATGCAATCAACCAATTAAGAAGATTTTATTACTGTTGAAAGGGGGCTAGAGCATGTGGGTTATTTTGATGCTCTGGTTTCTCTCCATAAGGACTTATCTGTAAGCATTAACCGGGATTGACAGTACAACTGTGAGGGCTATATGGCTCTGGCTTTAGTTGTTCAAGAGACCTTTTCTAGCTTGTTAGTGGTTACCTTAAATGGCGTAAGAATGGCTTGCCACGTTGGGTGTAGTGCGAGCCCCTGGCCTAGTGTGTATAGGCTGCGGTTGTTGTGCCACAGGGAAGGGGGGTTCTACATCTGCCTGCCGAGTGAATCTAATGGCCCTAACTTGTTAGACGAACTTTTGAATGGCTTTATATGGTTTTCAGTGTTTTGGGAGTAATTAACCCATGCATTTGGAAATCATGACTCACAGTGAAAGTGTACACCTCTGCGCAGAGTTTAAAAACTGGTATACTAGCCGTGCTCACGGACACGAGCGGCCTTGGGTATTCTTACAGAATAAATGATCACCATTGATATATCATGCTTAATACTGATGTTGTTATTATTATACCATGTTAATGCTATTTCATTATTCTTAATTACAATTGATCATTTGTTCATTATTGGGATTGGATTACCTTGATGCTACTCAATTGCTAATTATATGATGATTAAAAGCTAAACGCAGTCAAACAGTGTCTAGCCTTTTTGAGCCTCATGAACCCTGTGTTATACTTGTTGAGTTCGACATGGACTCACTCTTGCTATTTCCCCCACACTCCAGTGTGTAGTAAGATGCTACTCGGAAGAAGGACTAAGGTGTAGTGGAGTTTCCAGAAGACTAGTAGAAGTGCTAGGCATATGTTACCCCCAGTCAGCCGTCCCTGAGAGGAATGGAGCCTGAAGATTAGTCACTGTTCCGCGATACTCTGATGTAAGTGATAATATAGCTATGTATACGTTATATAATAACATTGTTTCTGATACTTTTTCATTATGGCATATGTGTGGACTTCCTGGGCACACATATGATTAGCCTGGTTTTGTTCTTTAGAAAACCGGGTGTGACAGAATGGTATCAGAGCGATGTTGACTGTAGGACGTATGCCAAGTAGCACTGGACGCATTTTAAAACTTATTTTACTATAAAACTATTTTATCATCCCTTGACTCATTGATTTTGACTATTTTCTCTTCCTTGTCTTGTTGTATCCCCTCCTTGATAGCTTCCTTTGAGCTATTATTTCTTACTCCCTTGGATTTTGTTTTATATTGTTTTTTTACTAAAAGTTTTCTGATCTTACCTGGTTCAAAGATTCTATGGTCTTTCATCATCTATAATGTGCCAATAGGATGACCACCATTGTTGAAGAAGCACGTGTAGTACCGATGTTGTGATGTGTGTTTGTTTTGCTTGATGTGTTGCTTGTGTGTTGCCTTGTTCTTGTGTTTCAAAGGTGGCTCGGAAGGTATAAGTCTTGAGGAGTAGCTCAATCCATGTTAAGTGGGGTAGGTTTTACGTAATACTCCGCATGCTGATTTCTATAGCAGTCAGCAATGTTTCTGTTATATCTCAAGATATGGACATGAGAAATTTATGAAATTTTACTGGGAATAACTAGACTTCTGTATCTTTCCAAACCCACTGGACTTACCTTATTATCTATTTTGAGCTAAGAGATATACCTGTTCCAAGTTGAGGTTACTGCACAGTCTGGAATCCTGAAACAGTTTCGGTTAAGTTCAGTTTTTGACTAACTTATTGACAGAATCTGGAAAAGTGTTGTGAATAAAAGTCGTAGATAATTTCATAAGCTTTCCAACCATGTAAAGATCACTTCATTTGGATCTTTGTAGCTCGAGTTATGTCAGATTTACTGAACTGCTGAAATTGGAATTCGCCCAGAAATTTTCTGCATTACTTCCTTATCTTGTATGAGTGAATATATCATTGGATATCTTTGAATCTCATTGATTTGCCTTAGAATCTTACATTAGAGATGATTATGGTTATCTAGTATAAAAGGAGATGCAAGTTACTTTGGTGTCCCCTAGTTTCTTTTTCTTAAGAGGGGTAGCAAAGTTGTGAGTGTTGCAAGATGAAGGTTTCGTATGTCCTATTGCTTCACTTGGAAGAAGTGGTTATCTCTATGATTGGAAGTCTACTCATGTGCTAGTATTGTTTGCTTGGGATCATCTACAAGTTAGCATGGATGACATAGGAAGGAGATGTTGGAAGTCTATAGTTAGTTTCATGGAAACTTAGATGACATCACCCCCATATCAAGTATGTTTAGTAAGTTTTAAGTGAAGTGAGTTTTCTACTTGATAGGTATTCTCTAGTGGAGTTACTATGAAGAAGAGCTCAAGAGAGTTGAATGTGGAAAGCTCTTAAGGCTGTAAGTGTGGCATTTATTGGGATTATAAGAGCGACATCTACGTGGATCACAAGAATCTGAGGGATATCTTCGCTATGTTGGTTTTGAACCTGTGGTATCATCATCAGTTTGATCCTGATCAAGATTTTTATGAATTGCAAAGTGTTGCCTTCAATGACATTGCTAGGTGGAACAAAATCTTTGTTAAGTGGGGTAGTGTCCGCTACCATCAACAATCTCAAGCGACGAGGTACGAAGAACTGAAGATCAAACCTTATCTTTCTTGTCATCTTTTGGCTATCCTTGATCTATGTCTTATATCTCATCAACGCAAATCAAAGAAGCATGAAGACTTGAAGATTAGTGTTATCTATCTCTCTAATCTCTCTGAATCTCATTTTTATCTTATCCTGTCTTTTTAGAGCAGTCTGTCTTCTTTAGCTTATATCTCTATTTTTGGACGCCCAAAAATCATGGATAAATTCTGGACAATAGTAGACTTCAATATCTTTCTCTGACCGTAAGAACCACCCTGATAGCTATTATGGTTTGGGAGTTATGAAAATCACAAGGTGACGCATTTGTGCTGTCAGCAACCTAAAATAGTTTCTGTTGTGTACAGTTTTTGACTGCCTTAACTGCAGAATTTGGAGAAGTGTTCTATAAGAAAGTTATAGTAAATTTGATAAGCTTTCCAACGGTATAAGCTACAATATCATTGGATTCGTAGAACTTGAGTTATAACTGTATTTCTGCACTGCCATTTTTCTGCTCGCAAGGAAGTGCAGGTTACTTGTTCTTGCATATTCTCATGAGTCTCTTTGATATGATAGAAGGACATGATGGTAGTTATCAATCAGAAACAAATGCAATATATCCATTGGTGTTCTCCAATTGATCTCTTCTTAAGGGGTTTGCCGAACTAAAAGACGATACATGATGGAGGATTTATACGTTCTATTTTCGTCATCTGGAAGCAACAGCTATCTACATAGTTGCAAAGTCATTATCGAGCGTAGGTATCTCTTCTCAGGGTTGGTAACCTGTTAGAACCATCTACAAGGATCGTAAGGGTCTAAAGGAGATATTTACAAAGTTGGATTTGAGCTTGTGGCATCATCATCATTAGATAAGAATTGATCAGAGAAGAGTGAAGACTTGCAGATCAATTTTATCCTTCTCCCTAGTCTCTTCAAATCTCGGGACGAGATTCCTGTTAAGTGGGGTAGAATTGTCACACCCAAAATTTTCTATTTTGGGTTGTGCGGGAAAAACGCTAAATAAAATAAATTATTTCAATATCTGAATAAATTTATTAGATAAGTTAAGTTGTTGCTAATTAAATATAGAAAATTGTGGTTTTAAACTTTTTCATATTAATTTAATAATGTGGTGTTTGTGTGATGCTTGTCTTTGGTGTTGGTGAGTGCTATTATTTTCAAAATACCGTAGGACGACGTTTACTTCTCATCGGAAAACTTTTTGGTATTTTCTGGATCCAAAATTCCAATTTCCGTGAGCTTAATCTTTTTCCTTGATCTCTTCATCCATCTTTTCATAAGCTCCAAATACTTTATTTGGGTTCCTCATGTTCCATAATGTCTCTAGAAAATTCCCTCGAATTTTCGGAGTCTTCGGAGTATTTTTCGCGGCTTAAATAATAATTCTGGACTTTTCTAGAATTATTTTATCCACGAAATTAATTAATTCCGAAAATAATAAATATCTTATTTTCCACCAAAGCTTGTGTGCAATAATCCTAAATGTCCATTCATTTATTTACTAATGGGCTTTAATAATTAATTAGACCTATTAGTAAAGATGGAGGGTGCAACGTCAATTAGCACCATATCGCTAGTTGACGTGAAGGTGGAGAGTCTTCCTCCCTATATATATGTCCGGCCTGCCTGCTAGCCCTGTTTTCCGCCGCTATTGCCGCCGCCGCCGCTGTCGCCGCCCGCCGCCGCTGTTGTCGCCGCCGCCGCTATTGCCGCCGCCGCCGCTGTTGCCCATAGCCGCCGCTGCTCGTGTCTCCCTCGCCTCTCCACGTCACCTAGAGCCTCGCAGTCGCAGGTGATCTTTGGGTACTGCCCCCAACGGAAGCTCCCTGTAGTAGCCCGCAGGTGGGTGGTTGACGAACGTGCACGCCTGGCAACCACAGCAGCAGCAGCCGTAGCCACTGTAGCCCCACACCCGCAGATGCTGCAGCAGCACGCCGGAGCAAGGGCCGCCAGCCCACCGGGCGGCTTTGGCAGCATGGCTGGTCGCTGTGGTGTGAGCCTCAGTAGCCGCTCCTCATGGCTGTTCGTGCGTTCATCATAAGGATGAAGATGGTGGTAACTACAAGATTGTCACTGCTTTTAATCTTCGCAATTTATTCATTTGATCTCCGAATCGAGTAGTTCCAGTCGCGTTAGTTTCGTCACGTCGAGCTTTACGCGATAGTACCAAAGTTTTTATGTCACGTGCTTTTCTATATATCGCTAAATATTATATTGATTAATATGTTTGTACTAGCTTTATAATTAAAAGCAATTTAGACTATATACCCACGGTTTCATAAATAAATATTAATTTAATTCATGTTAACATGTGTGTTTATGATTATAATTTAGATAGTATCGATGTTTATCATGTCATTTGATTATGGATTTATTAATTTAAATAGTAATTAGATTAATATATTTATTTAATAGCATTTAATTAAAAGCAACTGAGGGTTGTAATTCCACGTTTGTCATGTTGCTATCTCGCTGACTGTAATCTGCGGGTCATGGATCGTTCATGTGGTTTTGCATTCGGATGGCTTTTAAGTCTATATTGGTGCCAAAATGTTGCGAAAGGCTTCCTGCTGTTGAATTTTACAACTGGATTTGAATCAGATTCCTTTGTAGCAGTATTTGAAGGAGGAACTTTCTTGAAGGATTATGTCGTTTTATTGCGTAAGGTGTAGTTTTGCTATTGCGACTTCACTATGTACTTCGTGGATCTGTACTGGGTTTCATGTACCAAAATATCTGTATTTTTACTAGTTGCCTGTTACCTGGTCTTATCAACCATGTCAAATGGTTTTGTGGGCACAATCGGAGACATTTTAACTGCAGTTGCTGTGCTGTTTGGAGCTATGGGATATTTATGGCTTTTGCCTTAAACCTGGAAATTTCTTCTTTGATGTTGGGTTCGGCGACCACGATATTTAAGTTCTTAAATGTGTTGAAGTTCTGTTGCACTTTTAAGTTTATATCTAAATTTGCCCAGTGTTTAACAGTAGCTGCGCAAAATAACTTGAATGGTAAGTGGTTTATATAATTTTGTTTAGGCCATATCTTCCACGTTTTAACTCCGATTTGACCCGTTCAAGTTGCGTTAGGTTCGTATTTGCGAGCTCTACATGTTAGTGTAGCTGTACAGTAGGTTTAGAAAATTTAATTTTTGAGTTTATATTAAAGTAATTATTTATCTATAGGAAATCTTAGAAAATTCATAACTTTCACGTTTTAAGTCCGATTTTTGTGATCTTTACGTCTGTGTGATCGTAGCAACGTGTAGAATAGTTTTGTAAGCTTTCCTAAATGTTTTTCTACTGTTGGTGTACTGTTCTAATTGTATCTTTTGTTTGCTTCGTGTATGTTTGCTCGGAATGTTTGTATGTTGATGCTTGGTGATCGAATTTAGACGGTGAGCAGTACTACGATGATTAGGAGTATTATTTTGAGCCGGACCAGCAGTATCTATCGGAGAACTTTGATCAAGGCAAGTATAACATGGGACCATCCTTGTTACCTATTCACTGAAATTATCATACATATGCATGTGTCTACCTTGACAACCATAGAGATTATAACTTAGCTATTGATATCTTGTTTCCTTGTCACCTATGGGTTATGCATTTGGGTAGCTATTGCTAGTGCTTAATTATGAACAATGATCTTGTAATTTGACTAATGGATTATGCAATCAACCAATTAAGAAGATTTTATTACTGTTGAAAGGGGGCTAGAGCATGTGGGTTATTTTGATGCTCTGGTTTCTCTCCATAAGGACTTATCTGTAAGCATTAACCGGGATTGACAGTACAACTGTGAGGGCTATATGGCTCTGGCTTTAGTTGTTCAAGAGACCTTTTCTAGCTTGTTAGTGGTTACCTTAAATGGCGTAAGAATGGCTTGCCACGTTGGGTGTAGTGCGAGCCCCTGGCCTAGTGTGTATAGGCTGCGGTTGTTGTGCCATAGGGAAGGGGGGTTCTACATCTGCCTGCCGAGTGAATCTAATGGCCCTAACTTGTTAGACGAACTTTTGAATGGCTTTATATGGTTTTCAGTGTTTTGGGAGTAATTAACCCATGCATTTGGAAATCATGACTCACAGTGAAAGTGTACACCTCTGCGCAGAGTTTAAAAACTGGTATACTAGCCGTGCTCACGGACACGAGCGGCCTTGGGTATTCTTACAGAATAAATGATCACCATTGATATATCATGCTTAATACTGATGTTGTTATTATTATACCATGTTAATGCTATTTCATTATTCTTAATTACAATTGATCATTTGTTCATTATTGGGATTGGATTACCTTGATGCTACTCAATTGCTAATTATATGATGATTAAAAGCTAAACGCAGTCAAACAGTGTCTAGCCTTTTTGAGCCTCATGAACCCTGTGTTATACTTGTTGAGTTCGACATGGACTCACTCTTGCTATTTCCCCCACACTCCAGTGTGTAGTAAGATGCTACTCGGAAGAAGGACTAAGGTGTAGTGGAGTTTCCAGAAGACTAGTAGAAGTGCTAGGCATATGTTACCCCCAGTCAGCCGTCCCTGAGAGGAATGGAGCCTGAAGATTAGTCACTGTTCCGCGATACTCTGATGTAAGTGATAATATAGCTATGTATACGTTATATAATAACATTGTTTCTGATACTTTTTCATTATGGCATATGTGTGGACTTCCTGGGCACACATATGATTAGCCTGGTTTTGTTCTTTAGAAAACCGGGTGTGACATTGTTGCTACTCAATTGCTAAAAGTTGACTCACTAAAAGCTAATCGCAGTAAACCAGTGTCAACCTTTTGAGCCTCATGAACCCCATGTTATGCTTGTTGAGTTTGACATGGACTCTCTCTTGCTATTTCCCACTCCTCAGGATAGTCTCTGGAGTTTTTAGGCTTGTGATCAACCAGTCAGTTTGTTCCTGGAGTGAAGTCTACACCCGATGTTCGGAGTTATCTTTCCGCTGTGTTGCTCTCTAAGGTTATATTTTATACTATTGCATTATGTTTATTAAGCATTTGTCTCTTGATATTACACTTATCTGCGGCTATATGTGAGATTTGACTTCTTTATTTTACATATGGTGTATGTCTGGTTTTGTCCTTAAAATCGGGTGTGACAAAACCCCATGGAGAAGAACTAGGGTGGATTAGACCTTTCTGCAAAAGTTCATCAAGTTGGGTCTTGAGTTCAACTAACTCATTTGGTGGCATTCTATATGGTCTTCTGGAAATCGGTGCAGTACCAAAATTAACTCAATCTTGAATTCTACATCTCGGTCTGGAGGTAATCCTGGCAGATCATCAGGGAAGACATCTGAAAATTCACATACTATAGGAACATCAACAATGGACTTTGCTATAGTGGCATTCACTGCATGTTGAGTCTTAACATCACGGGGAAGTTGCACTAGAAAAGCTTGTTGATCTTTTGGATCCCTCGACATAACCACTCTCGTAGAGGTATTGATCAGGACACCATTTCCACTCATCCACTTCATGCCTAAGATTACATCTAGGCCCAGTCCTGGTAACACCATGAGATCCACATCGTATATGCGTCCTTCTATCTCAATCCTTGCTCCCAACACCAACTAGTTGGTTAAAATATTATTTCTGGCAGCAATGATATTATAACCACCATTACCTAAGGTAACAGCCTTCATACCATGCTTAGTTGCAAAGGTGAAACTGATGAAAGAGTGAGAAGCACCTGAATTAAACAGCACAATTGCAGGATGTTGGTTCACTAAAAATGCACTAGCAGTAATAATTTCACCCGTAGAAATGGATTCCACAGTGGTGTATTGAACATGTCCTTTACACACATTTGTATTGTTTTCATTTGGTTTCTTCTGAGGAAGAGGACAATCTTTGGCCCAATGACCTAACATCTTGCAATTCCAACACGGCCGGTCACTTGGCAGAGCATTAGATTTTCCTTGCCTAATATTATTCTTTTTGACCTAACCTTTCTTTTGATATGGATGATATTTGGTAGATATGCCAGGCGAATGATACTGAGGTGCAACCACCACAAGAGTATTGGACGAAGATGCTTTAGATTCACAAGATTTCTCGTGGCTCTTAGAAGCTGCATATACAACATTATAGTTCTCTTGAAGGATAGCATCACTGACAACTCGTTGAAAGTTGCACACTTGCTATGGTACATGGCCTTCATCAATTTGGGACATAGCCCCCTTTTAAAGCTAGCGATCTTCTTAGCCTCCGAATTAACAAATTCTGGAGCTTATCTTGACAGATTAATGAAAGCATGCAAATATTACATTACACTTTTATCACCCTAAGTGAGCTTAATAAACTCACTATGCTTGATTGCCATGAGACCAGGAGGAATATAATATCCCTGAAAAGCTTCCTTGAACTGATCCCAAACTACTTCATCATCTTCAGGCAGAGTACTTCGATGATGATACCACCAAATACTTGCAGGACCTTGTAACTGTTGTGAAGCATACTCTGTTTTCATACCATCTGCCACCTTGAGCAAGCGAAACTTCTGTTTGATAGTGTTCAACCATTCATCTGCTTGAAGTGGCTCTTCTACTTCCTGAAATATAGGAGGCTCAGTATCCAAGAAATCCCTAAAGTTGCTGCATTGATTGGGTTCAGGTCCCTGACAAACACTGCCATTGTCATCATTGATCATCTCATGCATATCCTCAAACAAGGCACGCTGGGTTTCAACAAGTGTTGCATTAGTTCCGCAGGAGTAGGCAGCGAAGAATGAGACGATGGAGGGTCCACGTTGCCACGTCTCCTACTGCTAGAGCAAATCTGATGAGACATCTGCAACAAGCATGGATATTGAGCATTGACGATGTTGGAAAATTGCTGTCAAATTGTAGAAATCGTTGGAGAGGATAAATTCATGCAACAAATTGAGGCACAAGAATTCATTCCCGTAAGGTAACACCATCAACCACAACATGATGAATTCCTGCATCTTGTTCAACAAGATTCGCATCACAGAGGAAAGATATATCATGGTCGATATAAGGATCTTCACGATAAGGTAAAGAAGTAACCAAGGAAGGATTCACGAGAAGATAACAAATCGGTGTAGCTCCATAATGGATCATGACTAGCATTCCTCGATACCTACGTGTGCCAAGCAGCACAACCATGTGTCGGCCGCCATAGGAGGCCCTTGGTTTCATCACAACACCGCAGAGTACTCCTCATGACACCATTACCAAACCCAACACCCATGAGAAATCCCACGTGTCAAGAATTTGGCGTATACAGACAACATCACGCAAGGAAGGATAGCAAACAAGGACAGGCACAAGGTAGAGTCAATGGGAAAGTGAGTTGAAGATCAGACTCAGCACAATTCTAGGAGATACAACTCGAGAAGTCTGACCTAGATGTGAGTATGGTCTTCTTCGTTGACACCATACGAACCACAATCCAGAGTTGACACTACCGAAGCTCAACCTGGTTGGTTTATAACCACGGTCCATTATCAAAGGGATGCAACTGCCGGAAGAAAATTAATTGGGAGGAAAGAAAATTTTGAAAGATTGGGGTAAGTAATTATAAGGGAGGGAATGATGCAAAAATGCAATGCATGATGCGAACATGATGCATGCATGAACCGTACGTCCTCACAAAGCTAGAAAGAATTCTTAAATTCTAACGCATATTTCGGTGGCATACACACGTCCTCTCAAATAGCGATAACTAGTCGTTCTATCGGAAAGAGCTGTTATGTACCTACAGAAGATTCATTTCAGCCCAACAATCCCAATATACCACACAATGGAAAGCAATAAATCTACACACTCCGCATACACCCCAATTTATACGAAGGTGGCCACACCCAATCATTGTCCTAATGATGGCATCATCTCCCAAGGGAAGAAAACATCCAACATGTTAGTACCTTTGTATGAACATGCATGCAACATGTAAATACTCTAGCACCATGTAAGCACTCCCCTAGACTGGTAGTGTATCCGATCATGCCCTCACAGCTCACACTTACCTGGGCGTAGATGCGACTTTGCATAAAAAGTAATCTAGCGACATATATGGCTAATTCATATATGAAGGTTACCTCCACCATTAGACCATAGGGTAACATATTGTGGTCAAGGTATCATACTTCTCACCTTTGCCACAACCATAGATGCATAATTTAAAACCCCCAAGTCAGTACTTTAAATAAGCCAACTAACAGTCCTTATTTGGGCATATAGGATATGACCACTAGCACTTTTTAGATTAAAAATAAGACTTTTCACAAAAGCTTTTGTTTATATACACAAATGACATTTTTAATGTTGAACCTTGTTCTGATGCCAGCTATCATGGAACCGTCCAAATTATAAGAGCACAAGTCCAAAAACAATCGCTGAAGCGATCAAATTCTCAAACTTAAGCCCATATAACTCCGGTAGTCCATGAAATCACAAGGGATTCAAACCAAACCATAACGAGCCAAGATCATAGTGATTCAACATAACACACCACTTGTTACAATAGTCCAAAAGTCATCTCATACATTGGAGTACAAATAAGTTATTACAAAACCAAATAGGAATTAGTGGAAGCAAAATACATTGAAACCATTCTAAGTTTAAGTACGGCCAGTACATAGTCACATCCTACAAAAGCATATTATAAGAGAAGCTACAGAGACCACGCCCATATAGTCTAGTCTTCACGCCCGCATGGCCAAGACAATACTTGCAGCAACATATAAGAATCTGCTACCTGCAACAAGTGGAAAATAAACCCTGAGAACAAGTATGTACTCAGCTAGACTTACCCATCAAAAACCAAACATAAGATGACACCAAGGATCATGTAGGCTTTATATAAGTGGGCTAGCTTGATGCATTTGCATAAAAGAGCTTATGAGCATAAGTAACCAATTAAACTTAGCATCAAGTTCATCATCATTCACATGTCAACTATATTAGCACCTATACTAGAGCACTCACTTATTAGGAGCAAACAATATTAACCATAGCGGGTATAATAAGGGCAGTTCCAATGCAGACTCCACCCATAGAGTCCATAGCTCGAAGACTCTACAACAAGAAACCATCCTCCCCAATGCAAAGTTTGATACACTGGTTTCTTGAGACGAAGACATTTATTATGTGAAAAAACTAAATCCGATCAGCTGTGGCATATTGCCATGTGATCCCCCCTTCACCTCAAATACTATGCAACACATATACCACATAATACTGCACTTGAAATATGACAAGACAGTCTTTCGATCACCAGAATCATATTGCAATATCGATACATATAAAAATCCCAGTGATAGATAAGAACCGAAGGATATGCAACAACCATAGGAGTATCAGGTTACTTGATACGACTGCCGTCCATTACAATACGGACAGAAATATAGATAGCAAAACTAAAATAATACGATAATAGTACTTAGATAATCTCTAGGAGTGGTTCCAGTAGTCAAGAAACATTCCAGCAGCATCCAGGTAGAAGCCAGCGACCTTCCAGATAGACGCCATCAACACTTCCATGTCTTGATCACCAACCTGATCATACCAATGAAAGTTTCAGTTCACATTTGAAAGTTTCAGTTTACACAGCAGGAGTTAAGAAATTAATTGGGCATGTACACAAACTGAATCCTTCTATTCCTTTTTTTCAAAATGAGAAATAAGGTTAAACTGATCATACCAATGAAAGTTTCAGTTAACATTTGAAAGTTTCAGTTTACACAGCAGGAGTTAAGAAATTAATTGGGCATGCACACAAACTGAATCCTTCTATTCCTTTTTTTCAAAATGAGAAATAAGGTTAAACTGATCATTCAAATCGAATCCTTGTATCAGTTGATTTTTTTTCACAATTCTCTATCTTCTATAGTAAATCTCTAGGCATTTCGACAGTGATGAAATGATCAAAAATACTTTCTATGCCGCCATAAGAAATGATCAAAAATACTTCGTTGCACTTCCAGAGTTCATACTCCAAAGGCGTACTGTCACTTGTCACTACCCAATTAAAATAGCACTAAACATAGTAATTAAAGGGATTTCAGTTACCTTTCACTCCTTAGGAAACAAAGCAATTCTCAGGCTCTCCAGTGCCAATTTTCTCTCAGCCTTAGCATCTTCACTAAGCTGATCAGTAGGCGCAAGCAGCAACTGTGTGTAAGATCAGTAGGCGCAAGCAGCAACTGTGTGTAAGTTTCTAGCATTTTACCCTTAGTTTGTCCATGAGCGGCTTTACTGTTAAGTCTAGCTGCTTCAATCTTCTTGTCAGCCAAGCTTTGCTGAATTTCAGCCATCTTTTCTGTGTCTTCCTTGCTCTTCGTGGTTGCTTCAATGAACTTCTCAAACTGTCCACTAAAATGAGCCAAAGCATCAGCAGCTTTGCCATTTTTTTCTTTTTTTGCTTTCTTATGTCCCGGAGGCCGCTTTTCTCCATCTAATTCCAAATTCACCAAATGAGATCCATTAGCCTTCGCATTCTTTTCCTGTTCCTTCTTTAACCTAGCAAGATACGCTGACCACTTCTGTTGACCACGTAGTACCTTCCACATATGCTGCAGATGGAAGGCCTTACCATTATTTTGGCCGGCCCACTGCTCTAATGCTTTACCAGTCAATTGATCAGCACTCATTCCACTTTGCCACACTCTACTGGCATTAACCCAAACTCCATGAAAATCCGTTAATGGCTTCTTAGAACGATCCCAACGTATTTTCAATTGGTTTTTGTTCCTCTTACGTCCTCTTTCTGCGGTCTTGTTGTATTCGGTTGGTAACATCTTGCCAATAAGACATCTGACTTCTTGTCATTTCCATCTACTGGGTCCTTAGAACAACGCAACCAAGCAGAGGCCTACAGAAACAACAAAACAGATCATAATTAAAAAAACAATTGTTAATCTTCAAGTATGAATGGAGATAGCTTGGTTTTAACCCACCAATCTTATGTCATCAGGGACATTCCAATTCAGACGCTTCTCGGTTCTAGAATCATCATCGACGTTAATTGTTTCATCTTCTTGCACATCTAAATCATCACCTTGTTCATGAGTTTGCTCTGGTGGAGAGGGGGTTCTTGTACCTCCTAGGTCAATTGGTGAAGACTGACTCATTCCAGCACCAACAAAGTGAAAATTTTCATTTCCATTTGGATGGTTAGCAAATGTGTTGGACTCTAGAAAATTTGAGAACCCTCCTATTGGGTATAACCTGCAACAGTATGTTCAGAGATTAGTAAGTGTCTCCTGTTATCCTTGAAGGTGGTTTGAGAATTCCTGGCACAATTTATGAACAACTATGGGCTGGTGGGAGTTACACTGTCAAAGGGCTGGTGGAATTATTGGAGTCCAATAGTTATTTGCTGGGTAACAGTGTCAAAAGTTGTTAGTTTAGGTGAGTCTAGCCTTCTTTATAATGCCTAGGTGCCCACAATCATTTAACATGGCTTGAACCTATAGATAGCATGTTTTTTTAACTAAAGGTCCTCTAAACAAGCAATGAGCATATTTGAATAGGAACAGCTGTATCCACAGAACTGTTATTCAGGACAAGATCACCACCAAATGCAGGTCACATTACCATTAAATGTCAGATGGGTGCATAAATATTTTTTCCTCAGCAATACAAAATTGGTCTTAACATGGGATCGATCAGATTGAAATTGAAATTTACTTTGATTGTTTCGCTAAATGCGGTATCCAGTATGTCTGAATTTTTAAGATCAAATTGAAATTTACTTTCAGGTGGATCGAAAGTACAAACACTATTATCATCAGATGCAACTTGTAATGTCATCGTTCATAGGAAGAACAACTATATTCATAATTCATGTGGTATCTAGTGTTAGCTAAAAGGAGACAAATGTAGATACCATCTGAGAAAATATTCACTCAAATAAAGCGTGTTGTGATTATCATCGGTCCATTATTTATCAAGAAGGCACTGATTCATATCTCAGGTACAGATTCATATCTCAGGCACTTATTTATCAGTTCATCATATCTCAGAGATTCATATAACACACAGGTGCAGATCTAACAGAGTTAACCATATCTCATAGATTCATCTAGTTAACAAAAGAAGTTGTGCCACCATCTAGTTAACAAAAGTAGTTGTGCCACCATCTAGTTAACAAAAACAATCTGTAATCAATAGAAACATAGCTCTGACGACTTACCCTTCGCTAGGAGATGACATCGGCCACCATCCACCAAAGGGAGAACCATTGACTGGAGTACTGACAGGAACGGCAACACCCCCAGGAACGGCAACACCCGGTCTTGCAACACCACCAGTGGCAACACCCCCAGGAACAGAGGGAGATCGGGTTCCACGGCCACTGCTACCTCGCCGGGAATCGGACTTCGTTAGTTTGTTCATCCTGAATCGAGATTTGGGAATGGATTTGGCTGGGGAATTGGACTTCACTGCTGGGAGGAGAGGGATGCTAGGTCACGCAACTGGGCGAGGGATACCTACCGGTGTGGTGTGGAGTTTGGGGGCGCTCGATTTGTCTTCCCTTGAGCTCGGGGGATGGAGATTTGGCGCGGAAGATGGTGGGCGGCGATGGCGATTTGGCGCGGAAGATGGTGGGCGGCGATGGCGATGGCGATTTCGATGGTGCGGAAGATGCAACTGGAGGAGCTCGCGCGCGGGAGAGGCCTTGGCGCGCGCGGTAGAGGCCTTGGCGCGCGCGGGAGAGGCCTTGGCGCGCGGGAGGACTGTGGCGGCGGCGGCATGCGCGTACGGGATCTGAGGAGTCGATCCTCCTCCCCCCATCGCGAGGTCGAAGCGGAGTCTTTTGCCTCGATGCGGACGACGACTCGGAGTCGAAATTAGACTTCGTTTCTTGTTTTTTTACTCTCTTTCCTCATTAAATTGCTTGCCATGTCAGCAAAATGTCTATGTGGCACTGTAATTAATTAGGATAGACTCTATGGTGGAGTCTGCATTGGGACTGCCCTAAGGCCATCATCATATCATCAATTTCGAACCAGTATTATAATTAGTGTATCTACGCTGGAGATAACCAGTCAAGTTTCTCATTATCCAGGAGAGATGGCGACTCGAATCGATTCCAACTCATCTGATGGGGGTATTCCTGACACCAACCGGGCATACTTTGCAAGAGTCATCAACAGTCACCTTTGGTACAACTCAGGGTGGGCTCGAATAGCGCCGTGTTCTCAGGGATACCAGTGGCTAGGATGCTTAGGACTTTTAACTCACACCTGCCCTTGGACTCCCCTGGCTCCCCTCCAAGACGACTTCCACTTTTTGACTTCACAGCCTGAGTTGAGCTACTCAACTTCGTGGTCGGCAACCTCAGGCCAGCCAGCTAAGTGTTAGGCATGCGTTCAAAATAACATAGAACCCTCTAGTTCTCGGTCCTTCATCGACACAGGCGGCATCACTATAACTGTAAGACCCCATCCAGTCTATTATTCATATTAACACATGATTCTTTCCTACGATTGCAAATATAGCCAACCATGACCAGGTATTGGCCTATCTCTCATATGTGATAGAGAATCACCCGACTTCTACCGATCTAATTAAGCAAGGCTAAGCATACATATGATCCCGTCTACATAGGATTTAGGTTCATATAGCTGGACAAGGAATGATAGTAATGCAGCAAGGGTTTTACCCAACTCCTATACTTAATGCAACAATACATATAACATATATATAGTAATTGCTTTGCAAAGTAGGAGTCTTATAATGCTCTGGGGCTTGCCTTAACCGACGGAGGATGGCTTTAGGTTTGGCTTCACGAACGGTTCCTACGTCTCCTCCGGGTTCGACGGACTGGACCTGCAGCTCCCGAACGGACTCCAACTTTGGGGCTCATGCCTTGCGGGACTTCACTCGTATCATGATCCTCGGCACACCTATTGCATGTATATGCACCAAATGAATTTCATGTATGCACCAAGGACGACATGATGAATCATATGAGCATGTAAGGATGTTGCAAAGATGAATGTGATGACATTGCAACATCATAAGCAATAAAAGACCAAGTCATGTGGTGCTCTATTCAAATCACTCAAAGCTTAGGTGCAAAACTCCTCTCTGGTATTAACATGTTTAATCCACCATAAGCAAGCATCAATCATCCTCAAGTTCAAACTTAACACACATAGCAAGTTCTCAGAAATTTCAGCACATTGACATGTTAACAGCAGCAAATTAAAAAATTCATAACTGGAGTTCTATAACTCTAATGGGCATATATGAGGACATTCTGGAAAGCTTATAAAATTGTCTACATTTCATCTTTAGATATCAAAGCATGATTCACAAGTTTACCAGGTCGAAATCAAACAATCCCAGAATCTGTTCTGGGCAAATAGAGAGCAACTGTAACTTGACACTTCTTAAACACATGCACAAATCCTAAACCATAGAGCCAAATGCCACCAAATTTGAACAGAAACTACTACAAGAATTTTACTACAACTCTTGTATACAACACAGAGCATGAAAACGACTATAGCATTGCTCAATTTACATATCTCTGAAATCTGTCCAGAAATCAATGAATTATAAAAATTAAATTATAAGAGATGACCAAAACATTTCAAATGGCCAAACCAACTTGACCATCATTTAAAACATGTCTGAAGAACACCAGATCAGGTCATGGTACTTGAAAAAATATTTATTTAATTGAACTTTTTTTATTTATTTAATTGGATAGGCATAAATATTAAAATATATGAAAAGTACCTAGAAAATTATCATAAAATTACAGAGGCATGTACAAGGTACAAGTAGGCTACCATAAACATTTCATAGCAATAGGAGTATTATATAGTGATATACAAAATCACCAAATTCACATGATTAAATAATGTACTTAACAAAAACAGATACATACTCCAGAATTTATCAACTAACATATAACATGTAATTACACTACTGCAAAGTACACATCTCAAGGATTCCAAAAAGTCCACATTTTCTATTTTTGGATGTTTCTTAAATTTTCTATGAATTCCCAACAACAGCAGACAACTCTGCATTTACAGAAAAGATTAAAACCTAAATCTACACGGGTCTTGACCAGCAAGCCCGCTACGGCCAGTGGGCCAGCGGCCCAACTCTCAGCCCAACTCTTGGCCCAACATGCAGGAAACAGGGGAGGGGATTTCGCCGGCGATTCCTCACCGCCGGCGAGGTCTCCGGAAAAACAAACCCCACCAACGTGACTACCTCATCGAGCCGCATCGATTGAGTGCTTTGCATGACCTAGGGTCAGCCGGATAATGCTCGTCGCCAGCCATGGTGGCGGTGCGCCATCTGGCAGGTAGCACGATAGGGCGCGGCGAGGGCAGCTACGCGCTCCAGACGACAAGGCGGAGCTGCTAGGGTCACTACAGAGACGACGGAGCAGATGGTGAACCTTGGCCTCGCCCAAACTCTACGGCGGCGACAGCGAGACCAAGGACGCGACGGTGTTCATCGCCGATGAGGTTACCATCGGCGGTAACATCTTACCAGCTACAAGATCTGCCCCTAAGACATGCTATGCACTCGTTAGGAAGGAGAAAAGGGAAGCAAAACCGTTGGACTCGAGCTCGTCGGAGATGGTGGCAAGGCGATGCGCGCACCACACGGTGGCACGTTCTGGCTAGGTCCAGATGGTAGAGTCTAAAAGACTTGGCGTATACCATCAACGGCTTAAGAGGGACACGGAATACTACTAGAAAGGAAAAGAGAAATGCCAGGTCACTCCCGCCTCGGTGGGCTTCGAGTGCGGCAGCGCTCTGGTGATGCCGACGGCGGCGGAACTCACTTTCCGGCTAGCGTGTGGCTCGAGAGGCGAAGCTAGGTGGTGCAACTGATAAAGCAGGTGACGATGAAGGATTTAGCATGAGTGGTTGCACAAGCAGCGCAACGACGCATGAGCTAGGCACGCCGAGGCACTCGGCGGCAATGTTGCCATGGCGGAGATGCGTGGGGGCGAAGCGAGGCGACTAGAGGAAGCTGAGGCGAGCAAGGCATCATGGCGGCCTTGGACACGCGAGAACAGCACGGCATTGACGCGTGTTGGCCACGCGGCATCGAGTTCTGGCCCTTCAGTCGGCCACAAACAGAAACAAATTTAAGTTTCTGAATTCAAAACTGAAACGGTGATTCAGTTAACATTGATTGACAAGCGAACTTTGAGGCTCCAAAACTCTCAAACCAGCTAGAATTAGAAGTCATAGTAGAGTTTTAGCAAGAGCTTTCTACTAGAACTTGCTCTAATTCAGCACGGTTTGTGAGATACGAAGCTCGAAATGTGGGTACATGCAAACTATGTAGTCGAGTAATGAGTGACAGCCAATGTTGAGTAGCTCCTAACTTCTCAACCAGCTCAAATTAGAGGATGTGGTAACAGACTTTCAGGTAGAGCTAAGTGAGAACTTGATACAAGTCTACTAGCCCCAGACCTAGCTCGGCTTAGTTAGCAAAGCTCAAGGCCCAAAAAGGCAGGCACCTTGCAACAGAAATCCATCTCAGACTCAGTCAAATTGTGCAGTGCTGAAATTCAGCCCTTCAAACTGACTAGTAGGTCTAGTTAGAGCATGATACCAGCATTTTCATGAGATGACCACTGAACAACATTTGTTCCTCATGA
Source organism: Saccharum spontaneum (assembly GCA_022457205.1). Taxonomy (NCBI): domain Eukaryota; kingdom Viridiplantae; phylum Streptophyta; class Magnoliopsida; order Poales; family Poaceae; genus Saccharum; species Saccharum spontaneum. The sequence continues at coordinate 51,589,927 of CM039579.1, read as the reverse complement.
AATTTGGCACAAACTTTGTTAAGGTTGCTCTCACATGCAAAGTCTCTAGGTGAGACTTTTTGTTATGTCAAGGTAGGAAGATCCTAATGGTAAACTAAGTCAAATAGGAGGCTAGAAGGAATTAGGGCATAACACAAACATAAACCCTAGCTCATTTTGGACCAATAACATATTGCAATCAGGAACAAGACCTTAGACACACCCTAACATCAATGTCACACCCAAAATTTTCTATTTTGGGTTGTGCGGGAAAAACGCTAAATAAAATAAATTATTTCAATATCTGAATAAATTTATTAGATAAGTTAAGTTGTTGCTAATTAAATATAGAAAATTGTGGTTTTAAACTTTTTCATATTAATTTAATAATGTGGTGTTTCTGTGATGCTTGTTGGTGAGTGCTATTATTTTCAAAATACCGTAGGACGACGTTTACTTCTCATCGGAAAACTTTTTGGTATTTTCTGGATCCAAAATTCCAATTTCCGTGAGCTTAATCTTTTTCCTTGATCTCTTCATCCATCTTTTCATGAGCTCCAAATACTTTATTTGGGTTCCTCATGTTCCATAATGTCTCTAGAAAATTCCCTCGAATTTTCGGAGCTTTCGGAGTATTTTTCGCGGCTTAAATAATAATTCTGGACTTTTCTAGAATTATTTTATCCACAAAATTAATTAATTCCGAAAATAATAAATATCTTATTTTCCACCAAAGCTTGTGTGCAATAATCCTAAATGTCCATTCATTTATTTACTAATGGGCTTTAATAATTAATTAGGCCTATTAGTAAAGATGGAGGGTGCAACGTCAATTAGCACCATATCGCTAGTTGACGTGAAGGTGGAGAGTCTTCCTCCCTATATATATGTCCGGCCTGCCTGCTAGCCCTGTTTTCCGCCGTTGTTGTCGCCGCCGCCGCTATTGCCGCCGCCGCCGCTGTTGCCGCCGCCGCTGTCGCCGCCCGTCGCCGCTGTCGCCGCCCGCCGCCGCTGTTGTTGTCCGCCGCCACTGAGCTCGTATCGCGAGCCGCCGCTCGTAGCTCCCTCCACCCCTCGTCGAAGTTTTTCATCTACAGCTTGCGTTCCGACGAACTTCCGGCGATGGTTCGGTGAGCTTTTCCGGCCACCTTGGACATCTCCGGCGAATTCCGCTTCCACCCTGAGGCCGTTCGTGCATCGCTCTCTTCCTCTCTCGAGCCACAGCTCCCCGTCCCCGGAGACGGCTGTTAGGCCGAGCTAGGGAGCTGCGACCGTCGCCACGTGAAGCACTTGCTGCTACCTTCGTTCTCCTTATCTGGTCAGGCAGCCAATCTGGTGCCACCTGCACGTAGGAACAAATCCACGAGCGCCATGCATCTAAACAACCAGTGATTCAACAGAAACTACCCACGTGAGCTCTTGTCACTTTGCTTTTCTGTTTATCCTTTCTTTTCTAATCAATTCTCTATTGATCACTTTGTCTTAATTAAAACATCTTCAGCACTTTTGGTTACATATACCACCGTGATGCATGAACTCCTGGCTGTTCGTTTGTTTTGGCCAAGCGAGCTCGCTTCAAGCTAATCCTCCATCTATCATCTGTTTCTCGCCAGACCGAAGGCCCTCGGCCGTTTTCCCTGTTGTCACGAATTGCACAGCAATGTACGAGAGGAAAGAAGAAGAGCTACGGTACTAGTTCGCCTCTGATCTTTTAATCTCCACCGTTTAGTCGTTTTAAGTCTGATTTGAGTAGTTCTTGTCGCGTTAGATTCGTGCCGTCGAGCTCTACGCGATAGTACCAAAGTTTTTATGTCACGTGTTTTTCTATATATCGCTGAATATTATATTGATTAATATGTTTGTACTAGCTTTATAATTAAAAGCAATTTAGACTATATAACCACGGTTTCATAAATAAATATTAATTTAATTCATGTTAACATGTGTGTTTATGATTATAATTTAGTTAGTATTAATGTTTTTCATGTCACTTGACCACGAATTTATTAACTTGAATGCTAATTAGATTAATGATTGTTCAAACTGCTTTCCAAATTAAAAACAACATAGAGATTAACATTCGTCCTTTTATGCACCACTGATAACTTGATTAATGTGCATGTAAATATTTTCTGACTAAAAGCAACACATGGTTTAACAATTCGCCTTTACTATATCTACTGTTAACTTGATTAACTGCAACATAAGTAGTTTCGAATTTATAATATGCTTAGCTTAAACACGTGTCCCATATAATTAGAGTAGATGCTCTCACATGTTTATTTATTTTTGTCAAATAAAGTTTAAATGAATTAAATAATATGAGACATGTTCATTTATAAATAAAAAAAAATATGACTAGTTCGAACTTGATTTTCAATTAAAATATGATTTATGGCCGTTTTTCTTTAGTAAAACAAATCCCGAAATACGATAGAAATACGTATATACATACTATCTTGATTAAGCCATATCTTCTCTGTTTTGACTCCGATTTGACCCGTTCAAATTGTGTTAGGTTCATATTTGTGAGCTCTACATGTTAGTGTAGCTGTACAGTAGGTTTAGAAAATTTAATTTTCGAGTTTATATTAAAATAATTATTTATCTATAGGAAATCTTAGAAAATTCATAACTTTCACGTTTTAAGTCCGATTTTTGTGATCTTTACGTCTGTGTGATCGTAGCAACGTGTAGAATAGTTTTGTAAGCTTTCCTAAATGTTTTTCTACTGTTGGTGTACTGTTCTAATTGTATCTTTTGTTTGCTTCGTGTATGTTTGCTCGGAATGTTTGTATGTTGATGCTTGGTGATTGAATTTAGACGGTGAGCAGTACTACGACGATTAGGAGTATTATTTTGAGCCGGACCAGCAGTATCTATCGGAGAACTTGATCAAGGCAAGTATAACATGGGACCATCCTTGTTACCTATTCACTGAAAGTATCATACATATGCATGTGTCTTCCTTGACAACCATAGAGATTATAACTTAGCTATTGATATCTTGTTTCCTTGTCACCTATGGGTTATGCATTTGGGTAGCTATTGCTAGCGCTTAATTATGAACAATGATCTTGTAATTTGACTAATGGATTATGCAATCAACCAATTAAGATGATTTTATTACTGTTGAAAAGGGGGCTAGAGCAAGGGGTTATATTGTTGCTCTGGTTTCTCTCCATAAGGACTTATCTGTAAGTGATAACCGGGATATATAGTACAGCTGTGAGGGCTATATGGCTCTGGCTCTAGTTGTTCAAGAGACCTTTTCTAGCTTGTTAGTGGTTACCTTAAATGGCGTAAGAATGGCTTGCCACGTTGGGTGTAGTGCGAGCCCTTGGCCTAGTGTGTATAGGCTGCGGTTGTTGTGCCACTAGGAAGGGGGGGTTCTACATCTGCCTGCCGAGTGAATCTAATGGCCCTAACTTGTTAGACGAACTTTTGAATGGCTTTATATGGTTTTCAGTGTTTTGGGAGTAATTAACCCATGCATTTGGAAATCATGACTCACAGTGAAAGTGTACACCTCTACGCAGAGTTTAATAAACTAGTATACTAGCCGTGCTCACGGATACGAGCGGCCTTGGGGATTCTTACAGAATAGTTGATCACCATTGTTATATCATGCTTAATTATTGTTGATTATTATTATGCTCATGTTAATGCTATTCATTATCCTTATTACAATTGATCATTGGTTCATTAATGGGAAGTGGATTATCTTGATGCTACTCAATTGCTAATTATATGATGATTAAAAGCTAAACGTAGTCAAACAATGTCTAGCCTTTTTGAGCCTCATGAACCCTGTGTTATACTTGTTGAGTTCGACATGGACTCACTCTTGCTATTTCCCCCACACTCCAGTGTGTAGTAAGATGCTACTCGAAAGAAGGACAAAGGTGTAGTAGAGTTTCCAGAAGACTAGTAGAGGTGCTAGGCATATGTTACCCCCAGTCAGCCGTCCCTGAGAAGAATGGAGCCTGAAGTTTAGTCACCGTTCCGCGATACTCTGATGTAAGTGTTAATATAGCTATGTATACGTTATATAATAACATTGTTTCTGATACTTTTTCATTCTGGCATATGTGTGGACTTCCTGGGCACACATATGATTAGCCTGGTTTTGTTCTTTAGAAAACCGGGTGTGACAGAGTGGTATCAGAGCGGTGTTGACTGTAGGACGTATGCCAAGTAGCACTGGACGTATTCTAAAACTCATTTTACTATAAAACTATTTTGTCATCCCTTGACTCATTGATTTTGACTATTTCCTCTTCCTTGTCCTATTGTATCTCCTCCTTGATATAGCTTCCTTTGAGCTATTATTTCTTACTTCCTTGGATTTTGTTTTATGTTGTTTTTACTAAAAGTTTTCTGATCTTACCTGGTTCAAAGTTCGATGGTCTTTCCTCATCTCCAATGTGCCAATAGGATGACCACCATTGTTGAAGAAGCACGTGTAGAACCGATGATGTGATGTGTGCTTGTTTTGCTTGATGTGTTGCTTGTGTGTTGCCTTGTTCTCATGTTTCAAAGGTGGCTTGGAAGGTATAAATCTTGAGGAGTAGCTCGATCCATATTAAGTGGGGTAGGTTTTACGTAATACTCCGCATGCTGATTTTTATAGCAGTCTGCAATGTTTCTGTTATATCTCAAGATATGGACATGAGAAATTTATGAAATTTTACTGGGAATAACTAGACTTCTCTATCTTTCCAAACCCACTGGACTTACCATTTTATCTATTTTGAGCTAAGAGATATACCTGTTCTAAGTTGAGGTTACTGCACAGTCTGGAATACTGGAACAGTTTTGGATAAGATCTGTTTTTGACTAACTTATTTACCGAATCTGGAAAAGTGTTGTGAATAAAAGTCGTAGATAATTTCATAAGCTTTCCAACCATGTAAAGATCACTTCATTTGGATCTTTGTAGCTCGAGTTATGTCAGATTTACTGGACTGCTAAAATTGGAATTCGCCCAGAAATTTTCTGCATTACTTCCTTATCTTGTATAAGTGAATATATCATTGGATATCTTTGAATCTTATTGATTTGCCTTGGAATCTTACATTAGAGATGATTAAGGTTATCTAGTATAAAAGGAGATGCAAGTTACTTTGGTGTCCCCTAGTTTTTTTTTCTTAAGGGGGTAGCAAAGTTGTGAGTGATGCAAGATGAAGGTTTTGTATGTCCTAGTGCTTCACTTGGAAGAAGTGGTTATCTCTATGATTGGAAGTCTACTCAAGTGCTAGTGTTGTTTGCTTGGGATCAGTGCTTTGTTGGATCGTTTACAAGAAACTCGGGTATTCATCAAGACTGGTCTTCACTGCAAGCTATCATCAGTTGGGAGTTCAACATTCAATTCAACATACTCTATACAAGTTAGCATGGACGACATAGGAAGGAGATGTTGAAAGTCTATAGTTAGTTTCATGAAAACTTAGATGACATCATCCCCATATCAAGTATGTTTAGTAAGTTTTAAGTGAAGGACTTATCATTAGCAGCAAGCCTTAAAGAAAGTGTTGCCTTCAATGACATTGCCAGGTGGAACAAAATCTTTGTTAAGTGGGGTAGTGTCCGCTACCATCAACAATCTCAAGCGACGAGGTACGAAGAACTGAAGATCAAACCTTATCCTTCTTGTCATCTTTTGGCTATTCTTGATTTATGTCTTATATCTCATCAACGCAAATCAAAGAAGCATGAAGACTTGACGATTAGTGTCATCGATCTCTCTAGTCTCTCTAAATCTTGTTCCTACCTTATCCTGTCTTTTTAGAACAGTCTGTCTTCTTTAGCTTATATCTCTATTTTTGGACGCCCAAAAATCATGGATAAATTTTAGACAATAGTAGACTTCAATATCTTTCTCTGACCGTAAGAACCACCCTGATAGCTATTATGGTTTAGGAGTTATGAAAATCACAAGGCGACGCATCTGTGCTGTCTTCAATCTGGAATAGTTTCTGTTGTGCACTGTTTTCTACTACCTTAACTGCAGAATCTGGAGAAGTGTTCTATAAGAAAGTTGTAGTAAATTTGATAAGCTTTCCAACGGTATAAACTACAATATCATCGGATTCACAGAACTCAAGTTATAACTGTATTTCTGCACTGCTGTTTTTCTGCTCGTGAGGAAGAGCAGGATTACTTGATCTTGGATATGCTCATGAGTCTCTTTGAGATGGTAGAAGGACATGATGGTAGTTATCACTCAGAAACAAATGCAATCTAACAATTGGTGTTCTCCAATTGATCTCTTCTTAAGGGGGTTTGTCAAACTAAAGATGATACAAGATGGAGGTTTATATGTTCAATCTCGTCACTTGGAAGCATCACCTATTTACATGGTTGCAAAATCATTATCAAGCGCAGATATCTTTTCTTAGGGTCGGTAAACTGTTGAAACCATCTACAAGGATCGTAAGTGCCTAAAGGATACTTTTACAAAGTTGGTTATGAGCTTGTGGCATTATCATTGGATAAGAGTTGATCAGAGAAGCGTGAAGATTTGCAAAATCAACTTTATCTTTCTCCCTAGTCTCTCCGAATCTCGGGACGAGATTCCTGTTAAGTGGGGTAGAATTGTCACACCCAAAATTTTCTATTTTGGGTTGTGCGGGAAAAACGCTAAATAAAATAAATTATTTCAATATCTGAATAAATTTATTAGATAAGTTAAGTTGTTGCTAATTAAATATAGAAAATTGTGGTTTTAAACTTTTTCATATTAATTTAATAATGTGGTGTTTCTGTGATGCTTGTTGGTGAGTGCTATTATTTTCAAAATACCGTAGGACGACGTTTACTTCTCATCGGAAAACTTTTTGGTATTTTCTGGATCCAAAATTCCAATTTCCGTGAGCTTAATCTTTTTCCTTGATCTCTTCATCCATCTTTTCATGAGCTCCAAATACTTTATTTGGGTTCCTCATGTTCCATAATGTCTCTAGAAAATTCCCTCGAATTTTCGGAGCTTTCGGAGTATTTTTCGCGGCTTAAATAATAATTCTGGACTTTTCTAGAATTATTTTATCCACAAAATTAATTAATTCCGAAAATAATAAATATCTTATTTTCCACCAAAGCTTGTGTGCAATAATCCTAAATGTCCATTCATTTATTTACTAATGGGCTTTAATAATTAATTAGGCCTATTAGTAAAGATGGAGGGTGCAACGTCAATTAGCACCATATCGCTAGTTGACGTGAAGGTGGAGAGTCTTCCTCCCTATATATATGTCCGGCCTGCCTGCTAGCCCTGTTTTCCGCCGTTGTTGTCGCCGCCGCCGCTATTGCCGCCGCCGCCGCTGTTGCCGCCGCCGCTGTCGCCGCCCGTCGCCGCTGTCGCCGCCCGCCGCCGCTGTTGTTGTCCGCCGCCACTGAGCTCGTATCGCGAGCCGCCGCTCGTAGCTCCCTCCACCCCTCGTCGAAGTTTTTCATCTACAGCTTGCGTTCCGACGAACTTCCGGCGATGGTTCGGTGAGCTTTTCCGGCCACCTTGGACATCTCCGGCGAATTCCGCTTCCACCCTGAGGCCGTTCGTGCATCGCTCTCTTCCTCTCTCGAGCCACAGCTCCCCGTCCCCGGAGACGGCTGTTAGGCCGAGCTAGGGAGCTGCGACCGTCGCCACGTGAAGCACTTGCTGCTACCTTCGTTCTCCTTATCTGGTCAGGCAGCCAATCTGGTGCCACCTGCACGTAGGAACAAATCCACGAGCGCCATGCATCTAAACAACCAGTGATTCAACAGAAACTACCCACGTGAGCTCTTGTCACTTTGCTTTTCTGTTTATCCTTTCTTTTCTAATCAATTCTCTATTGATCACTTTGTCTTAATTAAAACATCTTCAGCACTTTTGGTTACATATACCACCGTGATGCATGAACTCCTGGCTGTTCGTTTGTTTTGGCCAAGCGAGCTCGCTTCAAGCTAATCCTCCATCTATCATCTGTTTCTCGCCAGACCGAAGGCCCTCGGCCGTTTTCCCTGTTGTCACGAATTGCACAGCAATGTACGAGAGGAAAGAAGAAGAGCTACGGTACTAGTTCGCCTCTGATCTTTTAATCTCCACCGTTTAGTCGTTTTAAGTCCGATTTGAGTAGTTCTTGTCGCGTTAGATTCATGCCGTCGAGCTCTACGCGATAGTACCAAAGTTTTTATGTCACGTGTTTTTCTATATATCGCTGAATATTATATTGATTAATATGTTTGTACTAGCTTTATAATTAAAAGCAATTTAGACTATATAACCACGGTTTCATAAATAAATATTAATTTAATTCATGTTAACATGTGTGTTTATGATTATAATTTAGTTAGTATTAATGTTTTTCATGTCACTTGACCACGAATTTATTAACTTGAATGCTAATTAGATTAATGATTGTTCAAACTGCTTTCCAAATTAAAAACAACATAGAGATTAACATTCGTCCTTTTATGCACCACTGATAACTTGATTAATGTGCATGTAAATATTTTCTGACTAAAAGCAACACATGGTTTAACAATTCGCCTTTACTATATCTACTGTTAACTTGATTAACTGCAACATAAGTAGTTTCGAATTTATAATATGCTTAGCTTAAACACGTGTCCCATATAATTAGAGTAGATGCTCTCACATGTTTATTTATTTTTGTCAAATAAAGTTTAAATGAATTAAATAATATGAGACATGTTCATTTATAAATAAAAAAAAATATGACTAGTTCGAACTTGATTTTCAATTAAAATATGATTTATGGCCGTTTTTCTTTAGTAAAACAAATCCCGAAATACGATAGAAATACGTATATACATACTATCTTGATTAAGCCATATCTTCTCTGTTTTGACTCCGATTTGACCCGTTCAAATTGTGTTAGGTTCATATTTGTGAGCTCTACATGTTAGTGTAGCTGTACAGTAGGTTTAGAAAATTTAATTTTCGAGTTTATATTAAAATAATTATTTATCTATAGGAAATCTTAGAAAATTCATAACTTTCACGTTTTAAGTCCGATTTTTGTGATCTTTACGTCTGTGTGATCGTAGCAACGTGTAGAATAGTTTTGTAAGCTTTCCTAAATGTTTTTCTACTGTTGGTGTACTGTTCTAATTGTATCTTTTGTTTGCTTCGTGTATGTTTGCTCGGAATGTTTGTATGTTGATGCTTGGTGATTGAATTTAGACGGTGAGCAGTACTACGACGATTAGGAGTATTATTTTGAGCCGGACCAGCAGTATCTATCGGAGAACTTGATCAAGGCAAGTATAACATGGGACCATCCTTGTTACCTATTCACTGAAAGTATCATACATATGCATGTGTCTTCCTTGACAACCATAGAGATTATAACTTAGCTATTGATATCTTGTTTCCTTGTCACCTATGGGTTATGCATTTGGGTAGCTATTGCTAGCGCTTAATTATGAACAATGATCTTGTAATTTGACTAATGGATTATGCAATCAACCAATTAAGATGATTTTATTACTGTTGAAAAGGGGGCTAGAGCAAGGGGTTATATTGTTGCTCTGGTTTCTCTCCATAAGGACTTATCTGTAAGTGATAACCGGGATATACAGTACAGCTGTGAGGGCTATATGGCTCTGGCTCTAGTTGTTCAAGAGACCTTTTCTAGCTTGTTAGTGGTTACCTTAAATGGCGTAAGAATGGCTTGCCACGTTGGGTGTAGTGCGAGCCCCTGGCCTAGTGTGTATAGGCTGCGGTTGTTGTGCCACTAGGAAGGGGGGGTTCTACATCTGCCTGCCGAGTGAATCTAATGGCCCTAACTTGTTAGACGAACTTTTGAATGGCTTTATATGGTTTTCAGTGTTTTGGGAGTAATTAACCCATGCATTTGGAAATCATGACTCACAGTGAAAGTGTACACCTCTGCGCAGAGTTTAATAAACTAGTATACTAGCCGTGCTCACGGATACGAGCGGCCTTGGGGATTCTTACAGAATAGTTGATCACCATTGTTATATCATGCTTAATTATTGTTGATTATTATTATGCTCATGTTAATGCTATTCATTATCCTTATTACAATTGATCATTGGTTCATTAATGGGAAGTGGATTATCTTGATGCTACTCAATTGCTAATTATATGATGATTAAAAGCTAAACGCAGTCAAACAATGTCTAGCCTTTTTGAGCCTCATGAACCCTGTGTTATACTTGTTGAGTTCGACATGGACTCACTCTTGCTATTTCCCCCACACTCCAGTGTGTAGTAAGATGCTACTCGAAAGAAGGACAAAGGTGTAGTAGAGTTTCCAGAAGACTAGTAGAGGTGCTAGGCATATGTTACCCCCAGTCAGCCGTCCCTGAGAAGAATGGAGCCTGAAGTTTAGTCACCGTTCCGCGATACTCTGATGTAAGTGTTAATATAGCTATGTATACGTTATATAATAACATTGTTTCTGATACTTTTTCATTCTGGCATATGTGTGGACTTCCTGGGCACACATATGATTAGCCTGGTTTTGTTCTTTAGAAAACCGGGTGTGACAATCAATAAGCATGAAAGTTACACTAGGTATGAAGAAACACTATTATAACAACAATTGAAACATGACTTTACATACATGTGTTACAGTTGTTTCAAGACCTTGTTGCACATGTTTCTAAGTGGTATAAGCCTAGTACACATAGACTACATGGGTCACACACATAATATTACCACTAACAAAACATAGCATACATGTGTTGCAAAAGTTGAAATGCTATGTTTAAACCAAAAATGCCTATGGATGATGATGCACATGATCATGAAATGCTCGTGTTGAAGTAATGATGCAAGGAAAACACCAGGGGTGTTACAGGCTCATTCATGTAAAATTAAATGAATTTGATGCTTGTATGGTAACACTATTGCTTCTATGCTTAAAATGACCTAGTGGTAGCATATGACATGTTTGGGACTTGTGAACCTAGTGTTTAATCTAGAAAATGAGCTATAAGTGTTTAACTCAACATGGTATAAGATAACCCTTATTTGGAGGTGTGAAGAAGCTTGTCCTTGGATGAAACCGAGTTAAATATCTTTGGCAAGTAATCTAGATTGAACCAAATTTGGAAAAATGATCCTCACTTATCATGGTTTCACACAACCTATCTAAAATTTGAGCTCACCTTTTGTGGTCATCGATGACAAAGGGGGAGAAGTAATTCACAATGATAGGGGAGAGAAACAAAGATAATAAGATAGGAGAAAAGAAGGGGATCAATTAAAATTTGAAGCACACGAGTAGGGGAGCAAGCTCATAAACTTGTATGTTGCATTTATATGTGCATTCATATGTTTGCTTGCATGGCACAAGTTTTTAAAAATTCCATATCCATGTTTGTATGGTGTATGCTAGTTGTAGGCTTGAGTGATTAAATGAAAAACAAGCATGTATAGGATAGCTAGACACTTGAATTGCTTTCACAAGTAGTACTAGAACCTTGTCTCTAATGTTGATCTCATGAGCTATCTAGTTTGTCTTTGTGTTTTCAAATGATATTTAGCAAACCGTGGTGCTAAGGATGGTGTTCAAATGGCAACTTTGATTGGTATCATGCTTTAAAGGTCCATTCTTTACACCTTTGCATCAATTGGTAGACATTACTTCCCCACACCTCTAATCCATGTATATGTGCAAGCATTCAAATCCAAACTCTTAGCACATATGCAGAGGAGCTAATGCTACCAATTTGGGTTTATGAAACTTGTCTATATCCTTTACACATGGTAAAATGCTTGGGCAAGCAACATGAATCCAAAAAGATTCTATTGAATATCTTTGTGATCCTTTACACATGGTAAAATAATTGGGAAAGCAACATGAATCCAAAAAGATTCTATTGAATATCTTTATGAAAAGGTTGTTATCAATTACTAAAAAGGGGGAGATTGAAAGCCCTAGTTTGGTTTTGGCTAATTGATGACACCTAAGTACTAACCTATGTCATGAGTGATGAATTGAGCTAGGTTGGTACATCCAAGTAATGGAGCAAGCAAGAGGTCCATGGAGATGAAGATGGACATGATTGGATGATGATCAAGCTCTAACTTTGAAAAGAAGAAAGAAAAAAACAAAAACAAGGTTGATCAAGGCAAACGTATCAAATAGGTTTTTGTTTTGGCACTCAAGACACCATAGAGGGTGTGAGTGTATTTAGAATCGATAGCCGTACTATAAAGCTAGGAAATCTTTGGCTAAGCGGTTTATGGAGTGCCACTAGGTGACATGGTTCTTGCATATGCATTAGAGACCTAGTGTGCTAACATTGACCCATGTAAATTGCTAGGAAAAATGCTAACAAATGTGCACACAAGTTACACACCTTGTGGTTAGCAACTTGGAAGCAAGGGTGAAGTGTTTGAGTTAGAAAAAGAAAAGGTGGCATAGGGTAGTGACTAGATGGTGTTCATAGGGTGATTAGACGCATCTGGTACTAAACCCTAGGTCTTGGTCAGTGGCGCTGCACTAACCAGATGCTAGGATTGGACTCTGGTGCCATGTCTGCTCAATCATGGCAGTGAGGGCAAGGGTTGTCCTCGTGATTAGACACAGGAGCCAACGTGCAACTGAATGTGTAGGGGGTGTGTCAGGTCATGGCTGACGTACGCTGATGCCAGCACTTTGTGTGAGCACCAGTGAGGATCGGACATTGAGCGAGTCAGGTCGACGTTGACTGGACACGTCCGGTCAATAAAAATCATCTCTGGTACCTTACTGGACTCAATCAGACGCGCTGTGTTCGTGAGTCCGGTCGTTTCCTTTGGTGCATCCGGTCACACCTTAACACGCGTATGATCAACTAAGTGACCATTGGAGATGGATGGCTGAGGTTTGAATGTGGACATATGGATTTGCTGTGACTAACAGGACACAGGGGCACGTCTGGTCAGTGCATTCGATCAACTCTGTGTGGAGCCAATGGCTCTATTCCTTGAGGGTGCCTATTTAAGGCCCATGGCCAACTTGGGGCTCACTCTCTTGGCACTTTGACATTCTTGACATCGTTGAGCCTAAGCAAACACCTCTCACTCATCTCCACCATTGATTCATCATCATAGTGAGATTAGAAGTGATTCCATGTGTATTTGCTTGAGTGATTGCATCTAGTGGCACTTGGCAATCATTGTGGGTGCAGATTTCTTGTTACTCTTGGTGGTTGCCACCACTTAGATGGCTTGGAGTGGCGGAGGAGCTTCAGCACGTGTTGGTGATTGTTCATGGCCAGCTTCGGTGATTGTGAGTGGTCTTGTGCCTTCCCCAACGATGAGCCAAAAGGTAACTCTAGTGGATTGCTTATGTCATTGAGTTACCTCACTTGTGGGTAGGTTCTTGTAGTGTCCAATTGTTGGTCTAGGTTTATGCAACACCTATTAGTCGCTGAACCACCAAGTGTTGGTCGACACAACAGTGACTAGCATGTCGGCAAGCATATGAACCTCGGGAGAAAAATCTTATGTCATCTTGTGATTGGATTTCTTTCGATGATTGATTGGTATTCATCTTGTGATTGGTTCATTCCTCTACACGGTAGTATAATCACCCTACTCACTCTCTTACATTCTTACAAGCTAGTTGTCAAGCTCTTTAGTGTAGTTAGTCTTTGAGAGCTTGTTGGTTTGGTTAGTGTGGCTCTTTAGTTAGTCTTTGATAATACACTAGCTTAGTGAGTAGTGACCTAGCTTGTTGTGTGCCTAGTGATCATAGCAACTAGAATTGTTGGATAGGTGGCTTGCAACCCTTGTAGATCTAGAGCAAAATTGCATTACACCATTTGTTGTACTAATCAATTGCTCTAGTGCTTTGTAGAATTTTTAAATAGGCTATTCACCCTCCTCTAACCATATTAGGACCTTTCAGCTTCCTTGCTACCCCACGTCACTCCTCACGCTAAATCCATAGGAAAATCAGTCGTAACTAAGTACTTGGCTTGCCACACCCATATATGACAAGTGGTTTGTACAAGTATATTCAGATCGTACTACCACATATACACGGTCCTTAACTAGTTAGTGAACTACACCATCAAATACCTCACCCATCTTGCCATGGTCCAACCCCTCGCCAACCATTCACATTCATTCTCATTATCTTGATCAACTTTTAGATCATAGCTCCATATATGTTGCTTAGTGGACAAGCATTTCCTAAACCACGTGGGAGATGAGAAACCCATAATCATCTCGACTTCTACAGTCTAAGCAAGCTAAGCATGATTTATTTGAATAACAAAGGTAAACAATGAATGATTAAGTAGTGCTGATAACATTCAAGGAATGCGAGCTCAAATAGGCAAACATAGGATTTCTAGTCATATTGTAACATAGCAATGCATTTACTTAAGCTTAGGAACATTATGCAATCTACAAAAAGAGTTAGAAATGATTAGGCCTGCCTTGGGATTGTTCGCGCTGTGGCTTCTCGGTCACTTATACTATTTGGGTTTCCTTGGTGTTGACTTCTCTGGAGACCTCATCACCTAATGAATGCATGATGCGAAATGAGTAAAATGTATTGAATTAGATGACATGATATGCTTTGCAATGATGTATAACATATGGGCTACAATAGTATATGGCATATGTGTGAAGCATAACTAAACAAGTTCTATCGATGTGCTAGTAGACGATCCAGGAGAACAACAATTGGTCTTCGAGAAAGGTCTGCCAGAGCATTTATGGAAATTCTAAGTGTGTGATCTCATAGATGGTTCGGTGTCTTGATGGACGGTCCATCAGTGCATGGCCCGAATCTGGTGCTCTCAGGCTAGAAAATGAATATTTGAATATTTTAACCGATCAGTCTGGTGTTTCTAGTGTTCTCATAGATAGTCCATGGGAACATCGACAGTGAGACTATGTGCTAAACTTAGTGAACGTTCTCTCAAATAGTTTGGTGAGTGGATTGATGGTTTGGGAACATAGTGTATGTAGTTTAAGATTTTGAAAATGAAATCTTCACCTAGGGTTTGCGCATGACCAAACTATGTTTTGGGATGTTTCTAGGGTTCTATAGACCACATCTAGCTAGTTCAATCATCAAAACATCATCTAGTGCATAGGGGACGCTTTCTAGGTGATGAACACTAAATTTTGGTTTTTGGTGAGAATGATGGTTGAGCTCAAATCCATCTTACCCAATGGAGCTAGGAGGTGTTGTTGAGTCCCTCAACAAGTTGGAGAAACTAGATTCACCTACCTCCTTCCCTTGCTCTTTCCTTTCTTGAAAGCTCCTTCTTACTCCTAGTTGCTAGAGAGGGAGGTCTTCTCCCTCTTCAACCCCCCGCTCTTGTGGACATCTCTAGGTTGATCCCCATAGTCATCTCCACTCCTTCCTCCTCTTTGTGCTTGTTCTTGGTGGTTAGAGAGAGATGAACAACTAGAGAGGGTGTGAGTGTGAGAGAGGTGAGAGTAAGTGAAGAACTGTGGGTTCTTGCATTCTCCACGAGTTGGACACCTATGCTGACATGTGGGGCCAAAGAAGTTGTTGTGATGGCTCATGCTGTACATGTAATGTTCTGTTGGACGGTCTAGGTAATCACTAGATGGTCCTTGGGAACATTAACTTGGTGAAAACTGCTAAGTTTGCGCAGATGCTCTCATGGATGGTCACGGGTGTGCTGGACGGTTTGAGGGGACACAACAGAGCCTAGAAACTAATGTTTTATGAAAATACACATTTCAAACTATCACGACATAGTCTTGACAACCTTGAAGTCATGAGCACCTTTGCATTTGAAATCCATTCTAAGAAACCAGTCTACACTGAAATCTGCATTTAACCTGCTCACTGTTGATTTGACGGAAGGTCCGGCTAGTGCGCCAAACTGTCTGCCACTTCATTTGCATGACCTAACAAAGTTTAGACTCTGTCAGTTGAAGCACCGACACTATCAGACAGTCTGACAGTACATCGAACTATCCGGTAAACCATCCCATGCAATAGATGTGAAGTGTCAAGTTAGGAATCACCCAGGCCCCACACGTCAGCCTAGCTGTCCACTTCATGGCAATGTCGACCCAGATGCCTTACCAGTTCACCAGCTCACTCTCACACTCCCTCTCTCTAGTTCATCCCTCTCTCTACACTCTTTCACACACTCAAGCAAGGAAGAGAAAGAAGAAGGAGAAGGGAAGGAGGGGAGGATTGGAGTTGCAGCAGCAAGAGGAAGCCATGGAGATCACTTAGGAGCTCTTATCCACAAGAGGTTGGGGTTTGTAGAGGGAGGAGCCCTTTCACCCTCACCACAAAGAGCAAGGAGGAGAAGGAGCCAAGAACAATAAGATTTTGAGTCACCAAGGGGAGATCTAGCTTCTCCAACTTGTTGGGGAGCATCACTTCTCTCCTTTGCAACCCTTGGTAAGGTTGACATCAAGCAAACCCTAGGATTGCACTTTCATGAGCCAGAACTTAGGAAATGTCACTTTGTGACCTAGATTCAGTTTGCACCCAATGTAGCTAGTTTAGCCTAACTAGACATACTCCTTAGAACACTAGAAACCTACCCTGGTGATGGTTTGCACATGCATGAAGTCCAAGTGAAGACTTGGATTTTGAGTTGTTATGTTTGGTCACTGCCAGTTGTTTGGTGGAGGGTTTGACCATATTGGCTAAGTGTCCATTAAACACTGATACTGTCTGTCTACACTTAAGCAGAGCACTCTATAATTCACTAGAGGGTCTGACCACTTTTGCGGAGTGTCCATTGAATTATAAGCTAGATACAGAGAGCCCAGGCTATAGACTTGTCCCAGTGGAGAGTTTGTGAGTTCTACCAAAGTGTTCGTTGGTGAATAAATAGGATTTTTAGTGAAACCCAAGAGTAGCCAGTTCACACAAGACAATTAGACAGTTTTGGCGGAACATTCCCATGGAACTTGAACACTTAGTCAGTTAAGTGTCACCCAAACCCAATCTGATGGATGGTCCATCATATTAATGGAACATTATAATGATTTATAGTCAAACAACAACCTAGTTTCCTGAGAGCACCTAGTTGGTACCGAGAGTCTGCTACCTACAGTGGAGTATACGATGCTTCTAGTGACCTATGTTCACTAAGTCCCTGGAACAGCGGATGGTCCAACACTCATGCCGGATCATCCGATGTCTCAGACCAATAGTCCATTGGTGCTACACTTTGACACTTAATACATGTCATCAATTGTTAATCAACTAAATATCATTGCATGACATCTCATACCAGTTACCTTTATGCATTGTACTCATAAAGCATCATGCATATATAGGTGACAGAGTTTTGGAAGAGCCCGAAGTTGGGGAGAAGCCTCAAGCATTGGAGCCTAAGTTTCCCAGCGATGAAACCCAAGGTAGGCCCCTATTCATCCCTATGCTTTGCTGAATGCATAATGAACTACGGTTATCTACTACATTGATATGTTAACATAAGACTAGAATAACCAAGAGTTACCTACTTGAGCTATGATACCTTGTTGATGCCACACCACTCAACCTTTGCTTGGATTTCCTTTATTAATTCTTGCTTAGTATGCTTAGATCCTAGAGTCAAGCAAATGATGGGTTTCTCATTTCTCGTGCGATATTAGGTATGTTTGTCCACTAAGCATCACCAAAGGATAATGATCTAAAACTTGAGCAATGATGAATGAATGTTGTTGAATGGTCGGCTAGGGGTCGGGGCATGGCAAGAAGAGGGAGATTCTTGAATTACATAACTCGCTAACCGATTAAGGACTGTGTATCCGTGGTTGTTGGTTTGAACATAAAATTACAGACCACTTATTGTTTTATGGGAGCGACAACCCAAGTAGCTAATTGCAACCGTTTTGTTTGTGAGACTGGCAAGAAGGTGGTGCTAGTTGGTTAGTGGAAGCACTTGAACTAATTGCGCACCAATCGAACCTTTTGTGAACATCTTGGCTAGATTGGTGGAAGGTTGAAACATCGAGGTATCCCTTTTGTACCGACAAGTCTTATGGGCGATATCCTTGTTTCTGGTGGGGACAACTTGTACCCCTTTGCAGAGTGTTTTATTTGAAGGCAATAAGTTATACCTTCTAGATTCGGACTAGAGCTACGTAGGCTCAGGGCTTGTGGAAGATCGAGTTCTATTTGCTAATCGCTTAATTCATATTCCTATGCTATGCTTGCAATGCTAAGTTTTAGGATTCATTGTTGTTACTATTCAAAGGCTTTTACACAAATTCAATCATTCCTTGCTACTACCCAAATGCATGATCCTGCAGAGTACAATTGAGTACTCACCCTATGAGATCTTGAGTTTTGTAGGTGATGAATCGCCTATCCATGGATTCTTCTACACTCCCGATCCTTCTCAGGACATGGGATGGTGAGGGGTCTATGTTTCATAGATACATGGATGTGGCATGTCCATGTATCGGTTATCATAAATAAATGTTATGTTTAAAATACTTCCGCTAGACTTCGATGTTAAGATGTAATGTGAAACTTGTGTTATGACTAAGCTTGTGAACCATGGTGTGTAAAACTTAGGTACTTGGAACTTGTAATGTAACCTATGCGTGGTTGTGATGTGTTCTCTCTCTTGGGCTGATCCTGGATGAGGGTTGGTGATTTGTACATCTTATGGGAGGTGTACCAGGATGGCCTGTTAAGGGGTGTATCCAATCTAATAGCCCCTAGTGGACTATCATATTGGGTACCTACTTAAGAGGGCGTTGATCCTGACACAAACTGAGATTGCAATGCATATGATGCTCATGATGATTATGAAAGTGACCATGTCATGACACGTTGTTAGCGAATAACATTGTCCAACTTTATTACACTTGATGTGTACAATTACAAAGACCTTCGTGGGTCACTCGATGTATGATAATAGACCTTTTGAGCTCGAGGCGACTTGAAACTTAATAAACCCACTAATTGCGGTCATGAATGGCAGAGCCAGTTGGCCTCAATCTTCCAAAAGAGAATTTTCATACATGCAAAGGCAAGTTTGCTTCCACTCTCAATCACCTCATGAGTATACTGTCACCATCTTGGCATGGTCAGATAGTGGAGAGTTGTAGGAAGAACAGAGCACAGGGGCACATCATGAATCTTCTCTTGGTGTCCACTACCATGCACAACATGCTTTGCTCGAGAAAAGGGATGCAAAACCCTCAAGAAAATGGCAGCCCAAAGCCACCAAAAATTCTAGGCGACAACAGAGCTACGGGAGAGTGTATGCAACAAGGCCGCAAGATGGCACTCTTATGAAGCGTTGAGCTAGCTCTAGTCCTTCGTACTTTAGGTGTATTCTTCTTGTATTAGGTTGAGCAGCCATGGTTGCACTAAGGTACTCGGAGAGGCTCATGTACATGCAATGCCTTCTCCCAGCATCGACGCTGGCTTCCACAAGCGGCCGGATGAAGGATCATGGTGGGCACTCAATGAGCTCACTCAACTTCTATCCAACTACCAGTATTCTATCCAACAATGGTATAGGACCAGTCCTTATTGCCCTCTAGCTGTTGTAACATAACATGGGCCATCCAACTGTTGTTATATAATGGCAGTAGGAAACACACGTACGAAGCGAGAAGTGAGGACATAACTATTGAGTTGTATGGACCGACCTGTTCAACTCAAAAGCTTAAACTGATGGTGATAGGTTGATAATTCACTTATACTTCAACACTTTCCCTCATGTAGAGACTCTCTCAAGCCTTAGGTGTGGAATAGGAGTGAGCAACAATTATTTCATTTAATCGCGCTAACTAGAATTGGAACTCGAGACCATTGGCTTTGATACCGTATTGAGTTGCATATACCAACCATTTGAACCCGCTTAACCTGATAAGGAGAGTTAGACAATTAACTTATACTTCACAATAACAGCATATGTTGTCCTTCATGCTACAGGTTCACAAACTACAGATTTCATGCAACATGCATGATATAAGCCTCATAAATCATAACAACATTCAGGGATACAATTATCATACTAGTACTTTTTGTCAAAACATGCACACATAGATACCTATACAAGGATAAACGACATAGACTAAACATTTCAAATAGGTCCTGCTACTGCATTTTCCTTCTTGTGTTCCCAAGTGTCACAAAGAAGTATAAGCAACATAGAACAAAGAGCCTTTCCATAGGTTCAAGTAGAGATTTTTTAATAATGGAAAGAGTATCTAGCTTCATCTTCATTGAAGATGCATATCCTTCCTCCAGAAGATGCATATCTAGAAAATCATGATGCTAGTGAAAACTACATAACAGAATAAGAAAAGGAGCATTAAATGGTCAAAACAACGAGGGGACAAAGCATCTGGAGTATAAATATTAAATAAGATAGAGGAAGATACAAATGTACCTTGTGCATGTGCTGCCACCTAACCATGTATCTCTCAGCCTCATGGTCAAGACCATATAGGTAGATGTCCACATGTTCCCCACTGATGTCATGGCGCTGTTGTTTCAGACTAGGCATTCACAGCGACGAGAGGTCCTGCATTCTGATGTCGAGCCAGAGCTTCTCCAAATTGCCCAATTCCTGAACATGTCTTAAGTTCGTACAGTGAGTTACCCTCATCTCTCTTAGTTTGGGAAGATTCAAGATCTTCTCCAAGCCTTGACAGTTCACAATTAGAAGTACCTTTGATAGGAATGGAAGGTTCTCCACCACCTTAAGGCTGTCCAAATCTCTTAATTGCAGCTCCTTCAAGCTTGTGGCCTGCTGTCCAAGCTGCCATGGGAGAGCTCTCAGCTTGGGGAAGCTAGCAAGTTGCAACTCCTTCAAACGAGGCATCAGCCTTGGAGATGGGCGGCCTTCCCTTTTTTCCTTTGCAGTAGCTCCATCGTTTCCTCCTTCATTACCTGCTCCTCTTACTACTTCAACAACAAAGGACCACTCCTCCCAATTAGGCATATCCCATATGACCAATGTTTCAAGGATGGGGAAAGCTATTGCCTCTCTAGACCCAGAATTGCTCATCCCACAGCCAAGAAGTTCGGGTCCAATCTTTTTAACTGCAGTTGCTCCCTGGATTTTTAGAAATTTCAAGCTGGGGAGCTGACCAATTGGTGGAAGATGCACGCATGATTTGCAATGCATTAGCTGCAAGTATTTTATTGATGACAAATGGGTAGTAGCACCTAACCAAGTGGGATATCTACAACCAAAGAATCCTATAATAGTTAGATATTCTAGGCTGTGTGGTGGCATTAGATGCTCAAAGGTCCTCTCAATGCTGATAACATAATCTTCAGAATATGGACCATCGATACGATCAGTGCACTGTAACTGTAATTCTTTTAGATACTTTTTGTCAATTAGCGGTGAATTAGTTCTACAAGTAGCTCCCCTTTCTAATTTAACCATTTGAAGCTTCCTCAACTGCAAAAGAGGGTCCAATTCTTGCGTGCTCCATCCATCTTGCGTTGTATTATTGCTAACACAGCTACCACCAACTGGAAATCCTTCTATGTCATTAAGAAGCTTCAATCTGCATATCCCTTTTGGTACATTATTTATTGGTGTATCATCAAGACCAAGGCGCCTTAAGTTGCATAATCGAGTGATCCCTAATGGAAGACTGTGCAATGCATCACAATGATCCAAGTTCAATATCTGAAGATTTACAAGAGAACCAATGGACTCTGGTAGATAAGATATGTCAGTACCATTAAGATCAAGTGACCTTAAGTGGATCAGACTTCCAATACAATCAGGAATACTCAGTAAAATTGCACCTGTTAGATCCAGAACACGGATCTTTACGAATTTTCTGAAAACTGTATTGTCAACCTTTAATGCATTACACTTAGTAATAAGAGTCCTTACTCCAATCTGCTCCTTCTGAACACTAGGAGAAATTAATAACTCCTTTCCCACAACAATTGAAACATGTCTTAGTTTATGCAAAGATCTA
Source organism: Saccharum spontaneum (assembly GCA_022457205.1). Lineage (NCBI taxonomy): Eukaryota > Viridiplantae > Streptophyta > Magnoliopsida > Poales > Poaceae > Saccharum > Saccharum spontaneum. Next base: position 51,568,047 of record CM039579.1, on the reverse strand, counting down.
GCCTCTAATGATTTTTGATCTCCACAAAAAATATCGTGACCTGATAAATGTTGAGCAAGCTTCCTTAAAAGATCATGCATTTTACACTTAGAATAGTCAGCAAAGAAAGGGTCTGGTTGAAGGAGATTTTGTAACACCCAAATTTTAGGAGTAGTAAATTTTAAATCATTAAGAGAAGGGGAATTAAAAATTTTAAGAAAATATTTGGTGTTGCATTCATGCTATGCATTTAATTTATTTTGTGGTGTAGATTTATTTTAGTTTGTTTTGGTTTAGAAAATTTCATTGGAAAAAGTTTTTGGAAAATAGACCAATAAAGAAAAGAAAGAAGAAAAAAAAAAGCAACTTACCTTCTCACCTGTTAGCCGGCGGCCCAGCTACCGAGCCCGATATTCTTCCGCGCTCGCGCTGTAGACGGGCCGCGTCGGTGGGCTGGCTCAGCATCACAGCAGTCCAGTCCGGCTGAGCCCAACAGCGGCCCTCTCCCTCCCTGTACCGCTGACCGGTGGGGTCGAGTTGTCAGTCATCTTCTACCTCCCGTATTCGAGCCGGACTCCGAGCCGGAGAACAACCTCCGTCCCTTCTTCGTGATTTCCGGGATTTCCTAACCGTATACGGCAACGTGGGGCTACAAATAGGAAGTGGTGACCCTCTATTTTCCGTTTTCCATCTAAAACCCGAGCTTCATCACGTGAGTTTGAGCGTAGGAGGCCGGAACCCTAGGTTCTTTCGGTTGGTCGTCGGTGGAGCTTGTGGGAAGGTTCGGGCTCTTTTTCTTCGCATTGGTGAGATCGCTATCTCCTCCTCTTTCTTCCCGTGCTCTTCTTTTGTGTTGAGACGCTTTGAATCACGGTTTTGGTGAGCTCCGGTGAACCAGTAATGGCGCCGCCGCCCTATCCTAGCCGTATTCCGATTTCGCGCTATTGTAGCCTTCCTAAACTATGTAGACAAGTTCGGGGGGATCTTCTCCTTTGAATGGTGTCAGTTGGGGGGATGTTTGGCGGCTGGGGTTTGAAGAGATGGCCGGACTCTCTTTCTCCCTCCTGGATCAATTATGACCGTCCAATTTCAGATCAACGGTTGAGATTAGAACGTAACTGTTCGCGTGGTAAATTTTCTAAAGAGACCCTTAGCTTTTTAGTAATCAACCCGCCGTCCATTGCGCATTTCTGAAAATGCGTTTTCGTGTTTTGAAAGCGTATTTTCTTCCGGTTAAATCAAAAATACGTTTTCAGGTATTTACAGTTTTGCCACTAGGATTGTTTTGGTCATAAAAACTTCGTTTTAACTCCGATTTGATCCGTTCAAGTTGCGTTAGGTTTGTATTTGCGAGCTCTACATGTTAGTGTAGTTGTACAGTTAATTTTGATAATTTATTTTTCGAGTTTATAATTAAGTATTTATTTATCTATAGGAAATCTTAGAAAATTCAAAACTTTCACGTTTTAACTCCGAATTTGGTGATCTTTGCGTCTGTGTGATCGTAGAAACGTGTAGAAGAGTTTTATAAACTTTTATTACTGTTTTGCTATTGTTGGTGTACTGTTCTAATTATATCTCTTTGTTTGCTTCGTGTATGTTTGATTGGATGCATGTATGTTGTTGATTGATGATCGAGTATAGAAGGTGAGCAGTATCTGGACGATTCAGAGTATTACTTTGAGCCAAGTCAGCAGTATCACTTGGAGAGTTTTGATCAAGGCAAGTATAACACAGGACTATCCATGTTACCTATACATTGAAATTGTCATACATATGCATGTGCTTACCTTGACAACCTTAGAGATTATAAATTAGTGATTGTTATCTTGATTCCTTGTTAACCTTGGGAATTCATATGGGTAGCTACTGCTAGTGCTTAAACTATGAACAATGATCTTGTAATTTGATTAATGGATTAAGCAATCAATCATTAAGATGATTTAATCACTGTTAAAAGAGGGCTAGAGCTTGTGTATTATTTTTGATGCTCTGGTTACTCTCCATAAGGACTTATCTGTACGTGATCATCCGGGACATACAGTACAGCTGTGAGGGCTATATGGCTCTGGCTTTAGTTGCTTAAAGGACCTTTTCTAGCTTGTTAGTGGTTACCTTAAATGGCGTAAGAACGGCTTGCCACGTTGGGTGTAGAGCGAGCTCCTGGCCTAGTGTGTATAGGCTGCGGTTGTTGTGCCACTAGGAAGGGGGTTCTACATCTGCCTGCCGAGTGAATCTAATGGCCCTAACTTGTTAGACGAACTTTTGAGTGGCTTTATATGATTCTCCGGTGTTTGGGTTTGATCTCCCCACGCATTAGGAAATCATGACTCACAGTGAAAGTGTACACCTCTGCGCAGAGTTAAAAACTGATATACTAGCCGTGCCCACGGATACGGGCGGCCTTGGAACATTTACAGATAGATGATCACCATTGTTATATCATGCTTAATTATTATTGTTATTATTATGCTCATGTTAATGCTATTCATTATCTTTATTACAATTGATCATTGTTTCATAAATGGGAAGTGGATTACTTTGATGCTACTTAATTGCTAATTACATGATGAATAAAAGCTAAACGCAGTCAAACAGTGTCTAGCCTTTTGAGCTTCATGAACCCTGTGTTATATTTGTTGAGTTCGACATGGACTCATCCTTGCTATTTCCACCATAACAGATGAAGATTATGAGGAAGATTATCGTAATGAGTACTAGTCTTGGTGTCAACCAGTCAACCGTGTCCCTGTGTGGAGTTTCCGCTGGAGATTTACTATTAGTTATTATTACCTATCATTCAAGACTATGTCTTAAATATTTATTCGCTATGTAATAAGCACTGTGATGATACTATGTAATTTGTCTACTTATGTGTGCGATCATGTCCTAGGGTACACATGAGTACTTTATGCATCCTATTTTTGTCCTTAAAAATGGGTGTGACAGATTTCTATATATCAATTCATAGTAATATTCTTCTGCTGTATCCTCCAGAAGTTGTTCCTCTTGCTCTTCAACAAAACCTTCTGCAACCCAAAACCTCACAAGATCATCACGATGCATGCTAAAATCTTCGGGATACAAGGCACAATACAAAAAACATTGTTTCAAATAGCGTGGTAGCTCATCATAACTCAAATACAGAGCTCCACTTAGCTCACTCGGAAGCTTGCTCGTGGAGACAGTACTTTTACTTATTACCTTTCTCCATTCATTCTCAGTTTTCTCTTTAGAAGCTAGAACACTAGCTGTAACCTTGATTGCAAGAGGAAGGCCACCACACAAACGAACAATGTCAACCCCTAGAGCTCGTAGGTTTTCTATTTCACTTTCTTTGCTAACGTTCATACTCTTTACAAGCAATTCCCATCCTACTTCTTCTGACATCAATTCTACTCGATGAATTTCTTCCACCCCAATTGCTCGTGCAACTGTATCATTGCGAGTTGTGACAAGAATTATTCCTCTAGCTGCAGTGTTTAATGGGGCTCTAAGTAAATTAGTCCACACCTCATGTTGCCAAATGTCATCCAACACAAGAAAGAAACTTGCATTTTCGACAGCTATTGCAAGCGTTCTGCAAAGTTCTACAACAGTTTCATCATGCTTATAATCAACCCCGATGTTCCGAAGGACTTCTTTCAAAACTGAAATATCAGAATACTGTTGAGAAACACAAATCCATGCTTGTTTACTAAAGCTGCCTTTTATTTTGTGGTCATTATATATCTTCTGGGCTAGAGTCGTTTTTCCAACCCCTCCTGTACCAACAACTCCAATCTTGTATGCCTTCTTTACCTTGTGTGCAAGAATCAAGTCCACTAACCTTGTGCATGCAAGTGCAGTTTCCTTTCCCACAAGGTTAGGCTCCACAATTGGGCCAGTTTTCATCTGACTCACTTTTGAAACGACTGCTTCCAGCTGCATAGTCTTAAGCTTAAGTTGTTCACCCAGCTTTAAAATCTTTTCAAGTTTAGTGTTGAATTTCCTGATACGAATGGCAATCTCATGACGTCTTTGGATACGAGGAAAGCAGGTGACAAATGAAAATCCTGTACATGCAGTAGTATTTGTGAGTGAAGGATGGTTTGCAAGCAGCCTGTTTCCTTCTAATTTGGCCAAGTCAATAATATCATCAGCTTCATAAATAGCATCTTTCAGCTCACTAAGCCAATTGTTAACCGCTGAGTCTTCAGTTCTCTTTTGCTCAGCATCATTAAGAAGACACTGTATAAATTCCATTGTTTGTTGTAGTTCATTAAGATCTTCTTTTACCCCAAGAATCAGAATGGCCTCTTCTGTAATGATATCTTGTAACTTCTTAGCACATGATCCAACAAGAGAATCTAGTATGATGGCCATAGTTGGCAGCTGGCAATGAGTGTACAACTTGTGTTAAGATTGGTTGAGAATAAGAAAAGCTTCATGGATTTTTATTGCTATAACAGAGGCTCTAAGATAATGCTAGGTTTTCCATCTAAATTTTCTCTTCTTCATGGCATAGGAAAGTTATGGATGCCCAGTGATGGCTTCTTAGGTGGCATATATGATATATCTTTTGCACAGCATTAGTATTAGTACTTGTGAAACAGTTAAAACACATTCACAGTAAAGAATTATATATAACTCCTAGGTTAGCAGATCGCATGTGAATGAGTAGCTAATGCACCAAGTGTGTTCCAGTCAGTGGTGTTTGATGAATTCAGTAGTATGGTGAGGTCAAGTATTAACATGTTTTTTGTTCTATGTGTATGAATTAACAGTGTTTAGTTCTTTATATGAGTGTGGCCTATCATTTGTTTGATTCTGCTGGAGGGTCACTGACATCTTACTTAGCATCTCATAGACAAAACCTATAGAAATATAATTATGGCAACTTAACCATAGTTTATGTTATTGCAAATTTTATGTCTTGTGAATTTATGGCTTCACAATTTTCTGATGCATCTTCTTGAACAATAACTATAATCAGATTCTCACACGCCATCTTCTATGCTGTAATGGTAGCGGCATCACAAAAACAAGTAAACAATTGAATGATAGCTAAAAGTCTAACCTTACAAATGGTATCTTCCAACAATTGGAAGTGATGGATACTAAGTATCAATAGAAATCATCTTGCAGAAACAGTTTCGATCAGATGATCATCCCACGAATGCAATTAAGATCTCTTCAGTGACCAACGAGATTTAAAGCTAGTGCTTGGAGAAAGCAGCACATGGAATAGATTACGGAGAACAATCAGTCAATCTGACCAAGAGATTAGTAGATAGTAAGAAGAATAACCTCTACTAGTTAAGCGATTAGACCTACTAGAACTAGAAACTTACCTGAATAATTGAACAGTCAACTGATATGAGGGTGATGAATATGGAGATCAGGATGCACCGAATCAAATTTTGTGCTTCCAACAGGATCTCTTCACAGGGGTTCAACAGAAACGGGTGAAGTCCCTAGCATCAACCTTCTGCTCCCTCTGCATGGTCAGTAGATGCAAATCAGATGTCTTGTGAGAAGAATAAGCAGGTTATCAGAGCACTTTCTTTATTAAGTAGCAGATGCCATGGTGCTTTCCACAGCGAACGACATACCATGAGCAGAGCAGATGAGAGCTAAGGGAGATGCAACGGCAGAAGAGTAGCTGAAAACTGGAGAGAGGCCTCTGCTCAAAGCATCCTTTTTGGTAAACCAACCATTCAACTGCTTTGATTGTGCGAGTCATGAGGTACACTAGTGGGTGGTGCAATTAAAATCCTTATCACGGTACAATAAAAAGTGCCCACTTGCTAAATTTTAATTGGCTAATTGACTAGTTGGAGCACTCAATGTATATAACAGTCTTACCTTTTGTTCATCTGTCTTTCGGTTTATATTTCCTCTAATGCCTCCAGATCATGTCAGATTTACTTCTTGTCGAGATGACATCATGTTAAGCTATAATTGACCAATGACTATTATTTGGTACGTAATAAAAAAACATGAGATATGGATCAAACGAATACCTTAGATGGAAAAATTTGCCAGATCAACACATTTCTTTAAAAACCTGAAAACGTTAGTGATGGGGGCTGTGACCCTTTGTGTCTACAGACTCCTTTATCACATTTTAAAAAATCTAAGTCCAGTCTTAACAAGAAAAAAGCTAAACGTCGTTCCAAATGAAAGGCATTTTTTGGAACTGCAACGGTTTTGCTGACCATAAAAAGTATAGATTTCTATCCGACTTGACAAAAGAAAAGAACCTAGATTTCATTGCCTTATCGGAGACTGGGAGAGCCAACTTTTCGCAATCAACTTTGAATAATATATACGCTGGCAAAGATTTTCTTTGGCATTGCATGGCTCCAAGGGGTCGGTCTGGTGGTATGATGCTAGGTATAAATCCTTTGATTTTTGACATTGGTCAGATAGAAGAAGGAGATTTTTTTATTCGGTTCTTGTTAAGACACAATGACGATGATTTTAAATTTAATTTAATCTCGGTTTATGGCCCTGCCCAATTAGATCTAAAAACACAATTCTTATCTGAGCTGGTTAGAGTATGCTCAAAAGACACCTTACCCATTATTATAGGTGGTGATTTCAACATTATTCGTAGCCCGGATGAGAAAAACAATGAAAACTATAGTGATAGATGGCCTTTTTTTGTTTAACGCGGTCATTGACACTCTAAATCTTAGAGAATTAGAGTTGACGGGAACAAAGTTTACTTGGGCTAACCATTTACAAAATCAGACCTTTGAGAAACTAGATAGGATTCTAGTTTGTACGGATTTTGAGTCTAAGTATCCGCTCTCAACTGTGGTTGCATTGAACAGAGAGATTTCTGACCACACTCCACTTTTATTTAGCACAAATAGTTCATCTTTAGCTTACCAACCCCAATTTAAGTTTGAATTGGGATGGTTGCTTAGGGATGGTTTTTGTGAGATGGTGCGAGATGTTTGGCTTAGTGTTATTGTAAACGGCAGCCCTTTAGAGAGGTGGCAAGCGAAAATTAGGAGGCTTCGCCAATACCTCAGAGGCTGGGCAAAAAATATGAGTGGGGCTTATAAGAAAGAAAAGAAGGAACTGTTAGATAAACTTGATGAGCTAGATAAAAAGGCAGAAATGCCTTTGCTTAATGAGACGGATTTAAACCTCAAACATGTGTTAAATGAGAGACTGGCCGAATTACTGCGTGAGGAGGAAATTAAATGGTACCAAAGGGAAAAGGTAAAACATTTACTGGAGGGTGATGCTAATACTAAATATTATTATCTGTTGGCTAATGGTAGGCATCGAAAAACTCGTATTTTCCAGTTGAAGGATGGTGAGAATATAATAGAAGGTGATGCTCAACTAAAACAACATATTACCAACTATTATAAAAACCTTTTTGTCCCCCGGAGAGCTCTTCTATAGTGTTGGATGAGCACCAGGTCCAAGACATTCCTCAAGTTTCTGATCTGGAAAATGAGTTTCTCACTGATTTGTTTTCTGAGTCTGAGGTCAGAGCAACGGGGTTCCAGATGGAACACAATAAGGCACCAGGTCCGGATGGATTTCCACCAGAGTTTTATCAGGTCTTCTGGGATTTAATAAAAGACGATCTGATGGCTCTCTTTATGGAATTTCATGAGGGAACTTTGCCTTTGAATAGTCTCAACTTTGATACTTTAATACTATTACCAAAGAAGAAAGATGCGAAAGTCATTCAACAATATAGACCAATTTGTTTGTTGAATGTTTCTTTTAAGATCTTTACCAAAGTTGCGACTAATAGACTATCTACTGTTGCCCATAAGATCATTAGACCAACACAAACTGCCTTCCTCCTAGGAAGAAACATCATGGAGGGCGCAATAATTCTACATGAGACAATTCATGAACTACATTCGAAAAAGCAAGATGGAATAATCTTTAAAATAGACTTTGAAAAGGCTTACGATAAAGTAAAATGGAACTTTTTACAACAAACCTTAGCAATGAAAGGTTTCTCTCATAAGTGGTGTTCTTGGGTGCAGCAATTTACACAGGGAGGAAATGTAAACATTAAATTGAATGACCAACTTGGTTCTTATTTCCAAACAAAAAAAGGACTAAGGCAAGGTGACCCCATGTCACCAATACTATTTAATATAGTGGCAGACATGTTGGCTATACTAATTGCAAGGGCCAAGGAAGCAGGCCAGGTAGAGGGGGTCATTCCTCGTCTTGTCCAGGATGGACTGTCTATTCTACAGTATGCGGATGACACTGTGATCTTTATGGGTCATGATGTTGAGAAGGCGATAAACATGAAATTGATTCTAAGCACTTTTGAGCAACTTTCGGGGCTCAAAATTAATTTTTATAAAAGTGAAATATTTTGTTTTAGCAAAGCGAAGGAACATGAGGTTTTCTATTCGCAATTGTTTGGGTGCGGGGTGGGTAAGTTCCCATTTCGTTACCTTGGTTTACCTCTGCACACTAGAAAGCTATGTAATAAAGATTGGCAGTCAATAGAGAACAGAATTGAAAACAAGCTTAGCGGATGGAAAGGAAAGCTGCTTTCAGTAGGAGGTCGACTGGTCTTAATAAAATCAGTGCTCTCTAGCTTACCGATGTTTATGTTGTCTTTCTTTAAACTCCCAAAAGGAGTTTTAGAAAAAATCGATTGCTTCAGATCAAGATTCTACTGGCAAAGCGACCATCATAAGCGAAAATATAGATTGGCCAAATGGAAAACTATGTGCCAACCAAAAACACAAGGTGGGTTAGGCATACATAATTTAGATTTACAAAATAATTGCCTGTTAAGTAAATGGCTCTTCAAGTTGCTAAACGAGGATGGCTTGTGGCAAGAATTATTGAGAAATAAATATATAAAAGATAAAACTCTAGGGAGTTGTACCAAAAGGCCCACTGACTCTCACTTCTGGAAAGGACTGATGAATGTCAAAGATAGTTTTATGTCTTTTGGTTCATTCAGAGTAAAACACGGGTCACAAACTCGTTTTTGGATGGACACCTGGTTGGGAAACCAACCATTAAAAGATAAATTCCCCTCGTTGTTCAATATTGTGAGAAGAAAGCAGGATCATGTGGCAACGGTACTTGCATCAGTCCCACTAAACATTTCCTTTCGCCGTAATTTAGTGGTTAGGAATTCAAGGGATTGGCATTGAATTGTTGCCTCTTTACAAAATATGAACTTAGATGGGGAAAAGGATTTGTTTGTTTGGGGATTACATTCATCGGGTACCTTTTCTGTTAAATCCATGTATGCTGCACTAATTAACAATGGGGTCAGGGTGTCACAAGATTTATGGCAGATCAAAATTCCTTCAAGAATAAAAATATTCTTGTGGTATTTAACAAGAGGTGTCATTTTAACCAAGGACAATCTTGCACGACGAAACTGGAATGGTGATAAGAAATGTTGCTTCTGCCACCATCTATAAACTATTCAACACCTTTTTTTTCCAATGCTACTATGCTAAATTCTTGTGGCGCGCTGTACACTTGATGTTTGGGTTGTCTTCCCCCATTAGTATAAACGATTTATTTGTCAATTGGTCTAAGTCAGGTGATACCACACAGAATTCATTGTTATTAACTGCAGCATCAGCTCTATGTTGGACAATCTGGTTAATAAGAAACGAAGTGGTTTTTGACAAATGTAGACCGAAAACTTTTTTGTAGGTGCTATTCAGGGGAACCCATTGGCTACAGCAATGGGCAGGACTGCAGCGGCGTGATGATCTATGGGAAAAGTTGACCCTAATTGGGCAGCATTTGGAGACATCAGTATTGCACTTCTTCAGCTCCAATGGGTGGTTATCGACTAGTTTTATTGGTCTTCATTAGTCAGAACTTTACTTCCCGCTTTGTTTTCCTTGTGTCTGCTTGTAAGTTTGATAACCCAGAAGGTTGTGTGCTGGTCGTTGGACCAAACTTTGTAATAATTGGCCTAATTCTACCCTGGGGTAGATGAAGCCGGATATAAATTATCCATTATCTAAAAAAAAGTGGCAGACTGTTGCGTCTACCCTCAGTGAACAAGGTTTTCAAATCTTAGAAGCAGTAGTAAAGAAAAACAAATAAAGCAATGCAGCTAAAGAGCCATGATGAATGATATTGGCTCTGATGTATCAATTGATAAGCCAGCACCAGGAGCACGGCTCTGACCAAGACTATTCCAGAACCCAACAAATTGAATACACATGCCTTACTGGTCTGCCTTCCCTAATTCCATCCCTATTTATGCAGGCCGCAAATTAATTTAAGAAGCTACCTACCAATTTAAGGAGGCCAAAAGAATTAGGCTCTCGACGAAAGCAACATGCTAGCAACTGTTAGATATAATTGGACCTGTTCCATTTTTATTCAATAATTAAATCAAAGAATAATTCCAAGACTATGATTAATGTTGGGTGTAACAAGCATGGTTCTTTATGCCATTAATGAAACTGATGTCTTGATGTGTGTCAAGTGCATGAGATGACCATTATATGCTAGTGTGTCATGATGTCTTAGTGTTTCTGTTACTAGTAACGGACAATTAAATTGTCAATTTCATAAGTTACCAGTAACGGATACGCTATGATGACCAATATCTCTTCATGCACCCGGCTATTCATCTTCGTTTGTTGCTGCATAAAACAGGGACTGCTTCTCTTGTTCGCGAGAGTAGAACACATAACCAAGAACACCACCACGCTGCTGTTATGCATTCCCGTCCTAATCCTCTGCGCGTATGGAGAGTTGGGAGAGCAGGCCTCCAGAACCGGCGTTCGCATCGGGTCATCTGCTCGGGTGTGTGCGGACGATCAGGTTCTTGGGGAGCATCTCCGCGACTGCTCGCCGTTTTGTTCTTCATCGGAACGTCTTCATCTCCTTCCTGGTGGTGCCCTTTCTTCCTCGGATCGGCTTCTTCTACTTCCCAGTGGACGTTCGAGGGACGGCACGACATACATCTTCCTACACCGACTGTGGTTCGCGATTTCGAGCAACTCACCATGAGTGGGTCTGGAGCCACAGGTGCCTTGAGCATGGGTTCCTCCGCAGGGTACATCTCTGTTCTCAAATTGGTTAAGTTCAATCTCTTTTTTGCCATGATCAGTATAATGTTTATCAACACATTTACTACTAATCTGAGTAGTAGTAAAATCATACATGTGCACATTTTTGCCATCATAAATTTGTTATTATTTTTCTAGATTAATTTTAACATAAAATTGAGTCTGTTCGCTTCACTGAAAAGTCATGGCTGAAAGTACTGTTCGCTGATTTATTGTGAGAGAAAAATATTGTTCCAACTAAAAATTCAAGCTGAAGAGTACGGATTATAAGAGAAGCGAACAGGGCCATTGCCTAAATTCCTAACACCAACTCTGTTGAATCTCTAGTTGAGAGAACACCCCAAACGTCATATACAGAAATTTTTTCACCCGTTGATCTTTCAAAAAAAAATTTTAATTAAGAGTACTATGGTAACTTAACTCCAGGCTTCAGCAGGTGTAATTAAGAGTACACCAAACAAGGCAAGCATGCAACACAACATCGACACTACACGTGCTTCTATAGCAATGGTAGGCATCCTAAAGGTAGATTATAGATGATGAAGGGCCATCGAGATATTGAGCAAGGTGAGATTAGAAAAATTAATTTTAACAAAACAACAAAAACAATAGATCAAGGATATTAGTAGAAATAGTTCAAAGGAAGCTATCAAGGAGAGCAGACAACATGACAAGGATGAGAATGTCAATTCAATGGGTCAAGGAGGTAGAAAAATAGTTTTATAGCAAAATAGACTTTTCTAATAGACCAGTGCTATCTAGACATATGTCTTACAGTCAACACAACTCTAATACTAATTTGTCACACCCGGTTTTTAGAACAAAACTAGATGTACACCATATGTGTGCCCAGGAATCAATCACACACATATGACGACAAATTACAAATGTATCAAAAGACAACGCTTTATTACATAACGAATACAATATAACATTATCACTTACATAGAGACAAAGCTTGCATCAAAGTAGTGGAATCAGAATTTCTAATCTTCGAGCGAAGCCTCCAAATATCACAGGGACTGTTGACTAGGGGTAACATATGTCTAGCACTTCCGTCAGTCTTCTGGAAACTCCTCCATGTATTCTTCAATCTTCTAAGCAACTTTTGCTAGAGACAGGGGTGTGGGAGAAATAGCAAGGGTGAGCACATGTCGTACTCAGCAAATATAACATGGGCAAATGAAGGCTCAAAAGGCTAGACACGGTTCAACTGCGGTAGGCATTTTTAGTAGACCAAGTTTTATCATTAGAACCTGAGTTGCTAACTTATGCTTAAGCTCAAATCCTCACATGATCATATGACAACAATACAATAATATTAAACATGAGTATCAACATCATAGAATATCAATAAGAACCCAATAATCCCGTCAGTTTTCCAAGCCGCTCGTAACCGTGAGCACAACTGTTATAATAGTTTTTAGACACTCTGCAGATGTTGTACATCTTTACCCATAAGCCATGATTTACCCTTTCACCCAAGGTGATCAGCCTCTTGACCCGCTACCAAGGAAGGTCGGCAGGGTTCACTATGTAGTCTTTCAAAGGTTCGTCTAACAAGTTAGTAGCCGCTAGGTTTCTAATTGGCAAGGGAATATAAAGCCCTCCTTCCGAATGGCACATTCCGCACAAGCTATACACATAGGGATAAAGGCCGCACTATACTCAGCTCGACAAGCCCCTTTTGCACCTTTTTGGGTAAAGCTAGAAAAGGTCCTCGTACTTGACTAAAGTCAGAGCCATGTAGTACTCATGGTTGTACTGTAAGTCCCAAATTTTGCTCACAAATAAGTCATTAAGATTCCATGTTGCGAAAAAACACATTTTAAACATCATTGCATTTGCCATTAATTAACATTAAGGAGCTTTCATTTAAGTAGAGCAACTAGCAAAACTACCCATATGCATGAACCATAGGTATCAAGGACCAAGGGATAACAATGTGCTAGGATAAAATCCATAAGGGTTGATCAGGTTAGACACATGCATGAATGTAGTGGCATTAATGGTGAATAGGTATCAAGGAAAGCCTCATATTATACTTGCCTTACTCTTGCTTTACACCTAAAGCAAGTTTCTTAGAGAATCTTCAAACATCATCTTCTGTTCTATAGCTTCTGGCACTCAGCTTCTGGTCTCTAGTGCTTACATATGGTTCACTTCTACTCGTAGCAAACACCAGGCACAAAGAAACATACAAAACAGGGAAAGCAAAGACAACTAAGAACAATACACCAATCATAACCAAAACTTTAAAACAACATACTTAAAGAGAGGGTTCCTCGCTATGGTCATGGGTACGCAAGAAACATCGAGATAGAAGCTACGGTGCAAAAGAAGCGACTACCGAAAGGTTTATATTGTAAAAGTAACAACTACGAGTTTCATTTATGTTAATTAAGAAAAACTATGTGAGTAGCATTAATTCAGATTAAAACAAAACATATTTAAACTTGAAAACCGAGTTGAAGCTAATTACATTTTATTTTATAAATGTTATCACCTAATTTATTAAGCAAATTATTAAGCTTTAACTTTGCAAAAGAAATAAACATTAAGCAAATTATTAAGCTTTAATTTTGCAAAAGAAATAAACATGTGAGAGCATCTAATTCGAATTTTGTATATGAACGTGTTTAAACTAACCAAATTATAATTATAAACACATACATTAACATTAATAAAATTAGAGTTTATTTCCGAAAGATTGATATTGAACTACATTGCTTTTAATTGTAAAATTGGTTACATATATATTAATCAATTTAATATCCAACTATATATAGAAAAACATGTGACATGAAAAGCAGGGTACTACTGCGTAGAGCATGTCGACACAAATCTAACGCAACTTGAACGGAGTCTAACGGAATTAAAACGATTAAACTAGGCCTAATCTTGTTCGGTGGCAAAACTGTAATTACCTCGTCTTGTTCATTGGGTTGCAGATCGTGTTCTTCCTAATCATGGAGAAGAAAAGGCAGGGGCCCGCCGAACGCGGCAGCCTGCGCACGTGCGCACCCACACGCCAGCGGGGTAGCAGGGCAGCTGGGCGGACCAGCCCGTGGCCAAGAAGCTCCGACAGCTGCTGGATGGTGGCTAGCGGCGGCAGTCTGCGTAGGGGCGCGAGGAGGTGGCCCGGGTGCAGCACACGGCGGCGGGAGTCGGTGCCACGTGCGTACAGCGAGGTGGTAGGCGCGAGCAGGGACCGGGTTGGCCGGAAAACCGATGAACAGAGCGACGTCAATGGAGAAGCTCGCCGGGAAACCTCGCCGGAAAAGAAAAACGAACGGAAAGAGGTCAAACGGTGATGAATTGATGTAAACAAGGGCTCTACGGTATAGGGAACAATGAGACGAACCTACTGGTGGTGGTGGTTCTCACTGGAGACATCCGAGGTGGCTGGAAAAGCTCGCCGGAGAGTTCGCCGGAAACCTAACTCGTCCAAACTTCGGCGCTAGATGTAGCGCGTTAGGAGCGATGGCTCGAAGAAAGGATTTTAGATCTGGAATTAGCGCGTCGCGCACAACAGCGACATATATACAGTGATAGGGTTAGAGATCGGTGAAAAAACAAGATATTTTATTATTTTTGGATTTAATTAATTTCGTGAATAAAATAATTCTAAAAAGTTCAAAATTAATATTTAAGCCACAAAAATTACTCCGAAAGCTGCAAAAATTCGAAAAAAATTCTCAGAGACACTACGGAACATGAGGAACCCAAATATAGTATTTAGAGCTCATGATAAGATATTTTGTAGCATCTAAAAATTAGATTAGGCTCGCAGATAAGCGGGAAAAAGTTTCGCAAAAAGCATGAAAAATTCCCAAGAAGTTTTGAGAGATAGTTTGATGAATAGTGAACACAAAGGAGTGTTTTGGAGCAGAAGCAAAGAATCTTGGGAATCTCCAAATGAAAAGATTAAGATCGAAAGAGCAGGTATTTGATTACAGAAAAAGACAAAGACAAGCCGGAGACCTATAAATAACTTACTAAACGTGTTTTTAAAAATTTTACTTACTCACAACACCAAGTCAAGCAAACAAACATCACATCAACAAAAGCCAATCAAGTTAATTCAAAAAAGTTTGAAAATTCACATTTTCTTATAACTGAATTTACACTAGCTCAAACTAAACTTGGTAAAATTTACACAAATATTAAATCCATTTATTTTGTTTAGTATTTTCTATTCACAACCCAAAATTTCAATTTTGGGGTGTGACACAACTATACCCACACAGAGAACGGGACTAACCACCATACCCTGTGCACTAGAGGTAAGGGTTGCCTCACGTCTCCAACCTTTCCCTAATCCGGCCCAAGTATCCTATGAAAGGTTTGACTGGTGCCCGGTCAATGTCCTAGACATTCCCGACCGGCGCCACCCCCTTGCCAGTTTCACGGATAAACTAGTCGCAGTTAGCTACTAGGCTTGTTGCCCCCATTTGCGACATATGGTCTATACGGGTGGTTACTCAGACCTACGTATCCCAATAAATGGTCCTTAACTGCTCCACGAGCTACATCGCTTGAGATCCCACACTCACAATGACCTACCCCTCGCATAAGCGAAGTCATCAAAGTGGTGTCCAAGTTTATAAACTTTAGTGATATTATTCCTTGGCCAGATTAGTAAAGTAAGTCAAGTTGTATCCTCATTGATTTTAGTAATCAACTATCTAAGTGTAGCATCCTACACACGCTAGAATGAGTTTCCTTCTCATGCTCGGCTTTTACCATTGCTAAGCAAATAAGCAATTAAGCAATTAAGCATTT
Source organism: Saccharum spontaneum (assembly GCA_022457205.1). NCBI lineage: Eukaryota > Viridiplantae > Streptophyta > Magnoliopsida > Poales > Poaceae > Saccharum > Saccharum spontaneum. The sequence goes on along the minus strand of CM039579.1, from coordinate 51,552,235 downwards.
TCATTCCCATTGTTTAGGTGAGAGGCTTCTAACAAATTTACGAGTGACTCTAAGTGTAGAGTGAACAAGGTTAACAACCAAAAACTACATGTAATGCATAACTCATAATGGAACTTCATAAGTACCCAAAATAGAGTTTATAGTAGTGGTGCCTGCCTGATTCGCTGTTGTCCTAACTCTCGAAGCTGACGATGATGACTTGTACAATTACACGATCCTTACTCGAGACGTTCCTGAAAGAATAGGAGAAACACAACTAAGGAGATATATCGACGATCAGGATAAAGAGAAAGGATATGGGTAACATAGGTCAATACGGGGAACTTAGGAAGGAACATCTAACTGTGGCTCTACTGTTTCACTATTTGGTAAAGGATATAAACTAGTATTGTTGACCTCTCGGGTAAGTTTACCAAACAATCTCACACTCTCTGTGTACTGTCGGACACTTCATCCTAGCTGACGGACACTCCACTGTGCTAGGTGCCGAGGTGGGTTGTCTCTAGGTTGGTTCGGTTCAGGTTGGCAGATACTCCATGGAGGTCATGAATACTTCGATAGGTTCAGGACCTAGTCATTTCTAGGGTTGTTGCTAACATTGGATGGTCCGACCGACCGAAGGACGCTCTGGTAGGAACTAGGTTCTCTCGGGTTTACTAGCTATAAGTCTTTATAATTCAATGGATACTCCGCGGGATACTACAGACACTCCGGTGGTCCAGGCTGACTATAGATAAGGCTTTCTAGTGGCTACTCGGGGGTTTGACGGACACTCTGTCGATCGGGCGACAGAACCTATGCTCTTGGGAAAACCTAGGTTCAAGCTTAGATTTGTGGTGTTGTGCACCTTGCATGTGCCAAACATTCCTAGGGTAGCTTAGGTGGCTTACTAGACTCAATATAGCTAGGTTTTGAACTAGTTATACTAAGTGTGGCTAAGGCTTAGGAATTAAACCAAAACTCATGAGAAAAGAGATAAACCTGGAGATTGAGCTAGAGATCCTTGGCTCTGAGATTGAGCCAAAAGATTGAAGATCCAACTCTTCTTCGATTCAAGCTCCTTCTTATCCCAACATGTAAATCTTCCATCCATCATTCTCTCCTTGCAAAAATCTAAACAAATACCTTAAAGTGGATCCATGAGATGACAAAGTGATGGAGGTGGATGAGGGTCACTTGGGCTTACTCTACATATGATGGAACCACCTCTAGCAAGAGAATATCTCCAAGCTTCCACCAAAATCCACAAATTAGACTTTTGGAGAAAATCCACAAAAATAAGAGCTAATCTCTTAAGCTCACCATGATTGGGTTGAAGATGTTGATGAGATCCACATGGGGTTCTGATGCTTCTCTTCTTCTCCTTCCTTTCCTCCTCCATTCCCTTCTTCACTCCTTTCTCTCTCTAGTTCTAGGGTTCATCCTTGCTCTTGAGGAGTAGAGAGAGAGAGGAAGAGGGTTGCAAATGAATGGATGAGGGAGAGAGTGGGTGAGAAGGTGTGTTTCCAGCTGAAGACATATGCCAACTCATGCTGACATGTGGGTCCACTTCCATAATTGGGAAATAGCCCTTTTCCACTTAAGTCTGCTCTGGTTCAACTTCTGTCGGATGGTCCGGTAACTTGGCGGACGGTCCGATAGTCTCTACCTTTGCTGAATTGACTAAGTCATTGGTTGGTTGGTTATTGGTGACCAATGCATCGCTCTTGAGTAGCTTCTCGGGACTGAGTTGGTGTTGATGATGTCAATAGGATGAACTCTAATTCATATAGAGGTCTTCTTTCACTCTGAGTGCGAACCTAACGATGACTACTCGAGGTTTCTCACAGGGCGCTTCGATGTCTTGCCTCGCGTAACTCATTAGGAATCTTCGGGGTGACTCGGTAGGTGACTTTCCTTGATAGTCAAAAATGACTGCTTAGGGTGTAACAAATTCAGGTCGTTACAGTTTGCCTCGACGTGCAACGCTGCTGGAGCTTCCTGGCACAGGGCATGGACTTCGCAAACGACACCACCATATTGATACATGCCATGGCTGAGGCAAACGCCAGTGATGCAAAGATCCAAGCAACACGACACAAAGGAGAATCAAACTTACATCAACTGTTGTGGTCTGTAGATGGCGAAGGAGAGTTTGTGACGCAGAACTCGGTAGTAGAATGGAGAGAGAGATAAGCAGTCAAGGTGACGAGCCCATAGCTCCACGAGATGTCTATGGAGACATGTCTAGCAATACTTTAAATATAGCAGCCGGTAATTCTCTACTATCCTCTGGTCTTAAAGTTTGGCATTGTTATTTTTGATGAGAAATATATGACAAACATGAAAAAATTTACTGCTGCTGGCGTGTTGTCGAGGACCAATCTTAAAGGTGCAATGTTCAATAAAGAATGAAATATGAAGCCAAGGCTTATGGGCTCCATGCATGTGACCAAATATTTCATTGGTTTTTCTTCTATTAGCTTACTGATTTTTTTTACCAGGTCCGATGCAATAAAATAACATGCAAGTCTATACGCGGGTTATGCTTCTAGTTATTATTGGCATAAAGAAGTACTTTGCAAAGAAGCGGTAAGTTTAGCATGTGTTCATCTGCACGCAGGAGATCAGAGTTCTAATGACGGTGATTTGCATCATGACCGAATTATTAAATAATGTGTTAGTCTTCTGTACTTTGCGTGTGCGTCATTGTTAATTATAGGATGTCAGACTAGCATTAGTTTTGGTGCCATATTACTTTACATAGATTGGCTAGGTGTCGACATGCTGGAGGCTTGGTGAGTCCGTTTCCTTTTATTTGATTTGCTACTTGTTGAGTCTGGACACACACCGTTAGGCTAATTCCTCCGCACCCGTTTACGTGAGCACCACTGAAGGCACAACGCTGACTTTTCGACGGCCTCTTCGTATGGCGGCTGTAGTGAGCCGGCCGGCAACGGGCCGGGCCAGCGCCGGGCGGTGTGGCCACCATGGGTGGTTGCCGCCTAACTCTGGCACCGGCGTTGGCGCACTCCTTGCGTCCTCGGCAAATGACACCGACCTCGCCGACACCAGCAGATCACCGGTGTGAATACCGAGCGAGAGCTGAAATTTCCAAGGCCGTGCAGCTAGCAGTGGCCTCCACTTCTAGGCCAAAGCCGGTGCACGTTGTATCCAAATTCTGGGCTTCGCCGGAGGGCGACGAAAGCTCCGAATCAGATGACGAAGGTCTATCACGCGAGGAGTTCATCCAGGAAGCTGAAGAAGCCGGTTTCACTTTGGCGGATCTGGTGCAGGCTGAGGTACAACTACATGCAGAGAAGGTAAATGATCTTGTTCCTTCCAAAGGTAAAGCTCAACAGATTGTCTCCACTTTGGTGGAACGCCGGCTTCATGGGAAACCATGGCAAGGTCCTCTACCGTCACCAAGGGTCTCACCTCCGAGAACATTAGGAGATGCGTTGGCAAAGGCAAAAGTTATCAGATCGCCTGTGTCTCTTAAAAAAAACTATGCATCAAGGTCGGCATCACTGGTGAATTCCGGTGGCCAGAAGGCTTCGCCCGGTGTTGCCGGCGGCCATGAGTGTCAAACGACGGATGAGTTTCCTGGCCTGAATCCAGGGCTACATTCAAGGAGGTCCGTTCAAAATATTTAAAATTCCAAATATAGTGAAGGGCCTTTGAATAACAGTTTTGATGTGGAGATGAGTCAGGTGCTAATTAAGGGCCACGATACTCTCCCTGATCTAATCTGTGTGGGACCAGGAAGGTGGTACCGGCCCACGAAGGGTTTGGTGTCTTTCTTTTCTCGGACTGGCATGGCGAAGAAATCCAATCGAGTTGCTCCTTCTTTTGTTACGCCGCCGCCACGCACATACGCACAAGTTGTGCGCCAACCTCCGTCAATGGTGACGCCGAACGGGGGCAACCCTGCTGCCACTGGACAGCCTTTCGGAGGCCAACATGGTCGGGGCACAACTCAGATGGGGATGGCTCGTGGCGCCGGTGGACAAGGGGTACCTAGGTTTAATCCCGGGTTTCACCTGGGATAAAATCCTGGCTATGCTGGCAGGGATGGAGGTCACTACGGCCGGGGTCAGCCCCCTTTTCGGGGTCGCGGCCGAGGTCGTCTTGGGGGTCACGGCGGTCACATTGGTGGCCACGGAGGGGCTACTACAACAACCAGTTTCATGGCTATGGAGGCTATGGACGTGGCAACTTTGGTGGCCATGGTGGCCATGGCAATTTCAGTGGCCATGGTTTTGGTGGTCATTACTTGGAGGCGACGGCGCATCACACTGCCAACCATGGACAGCATGTCCTGTCCGCACCAGGGGGCGCAATGCAAGCGGGGGCGCCTGCAATACCTGGTACTGTACCTGGGACGACAACGGAGCTGGGCATGTCTTCGGCGGACGCTGTTGTTGCCGCGACAGTGATCATTGTTCAAGGGGTTGTGCTGGGGGCTCCCACCTCCAGCAACTTGGGAACATCTGCCGCCACAGGGTTGGCAACGGTTCCTGTTGGTGGTCCGGCAACAGGAGGTTCATTGGCTTTGGACGTTACACACGGTAATGCTGGAGCCCAACCCATGCAAGGAGTGGAGCCGGCAGATGGGACTCAACAAGGTGGTGGCTTGGAAGTAGGTGCTGCATATCAAGAGCCTGAAACATCTTTACATGGTGCAAAAAAAAAGTAAGAATAAACCTTACTGCTATAGATGCCACACAAAGGGTCATGTTTATGCAATGTGTACAACTGTTATTAGTTGTGATATCTGTGAATCTGATGCACATGTTAGTAAGATTTGCCCTCTTTTGAAAGCTGATAAACCATTGGCTATACCATGTGGCCATGCTATTGAGAACCTTGGTTTCTATTACATCCCGCATGTGGGGGTTCAGAAAGCAAAATCTGAAAGTAAAAGGGCTTTGGTTAGGGTGCTCGAGGGATCCATTACCGCAGCTTAGCTTGCGGTGGAACTCGAACGTCTTATACAGGGTCTAAGTGGGAAATTGAGGAGAAAGGAAAGGATACGTTTACCACCACATTCCCATCGGCTGTAGAGTTACAGAGGATGGTGCTGTGGGGTCATATGGAAACAAAAATTGTAAAGGGCAAGATTGAATTTGAAAAAGCCACTGACAACAAGATATACAAGTATGAGATCCCAAAAGCCTGGGTGCAGTTTAGGGGGGTCTCCCAAAGGAGTTGAGAGACTTTGCCATTATCTGGGCAACTGGGTCCATTTTGGGTGTTACCAAAATGGTTGACATGAAGTTCACAAGAAAATATGGGCAGCCGAGACTTAAAGTGGCCGTGTTGAACCCGGACCTTATCCCTGACCTAGTGGATGTGGTTATTAGGGATTTTGTTTACGAGCAACAATTTAGAGTGGAAAAGGAGGAAAATATTGATGACCCCAAACCAATTGATATGGATGCACCTGAAGATCCTCATGATGAAAACAAAGGGGGTGATGCGGATATGGATGATGATCCGGTTAATGATGATGATCCGGTTAATGACAACAAAGATAAACATTTAGATGAGGATGCAACTGATGTTGGCTCAGGCAAAAATAAAATGGTGGCTGCAGCACCGCCTAGCGGCACTAAGCAGGCACCACCAGGTCAGAAGGGGACTACTGCCCTTCAGTGCTCAGGCAAGGAGGGAGTGTCCACCCCAGCAAAACCGGGCATTGCCTTAACACCTACAGGAGCAGCAGCACCTACAGCTCAATGGCGAGCTGATGTGATGACGGCTGGATACTCCAAAGGGAGCCAGTCTGCCCCGGCAAACACTCATGCCACTCCTGTAAGGACTAGTAAGAGATCGGCTGCAGCTTGTGATCAGGATACAATAGAGAAAGCAACTATGCTAAAGGCAAAAAAGAACCTGGATGGTACCCCTAATAAAGGTAACCCCTTGACAGTCTCTTCCTTTATTAATTTTGAGAATTCAGTTTTAGCTTCTAAAGTTGCTAGCTTAGGAGTATCTCTGGGTAGTTCAGGTGAACAAGTAAATAAGGCTCTTGTAAGGCTGAAATCAGTAGAAAAGGGTAGGTTGCATGAACGGGTACAGTTGGAGCAGCAAACTCTTCAAGAGGATGAGGGCAGTGTCGATGGTGACATCGATTTACAGGCTCTGATTTCTCTTTGTAACGACCTCACGGATTGTGTTGGTGATGGGGATTGTGATCTTAATGATCTACAGTTCTCCATATCACCGACAAATAAAAAGGGGTCCAGGGAAGAAAGAAGAAAAATAAAAATTAAAAAAGTTATCAATGAAAGGAATTTTCTAGAATTGTAATGGACTTGGGGACTTAAAGAAACATCGTTTCTTGTCGGACCTGACAAAGGAACATGACCTTGATTTTATTGCCTTATCCGAGACAGGGAGGGATTCATTTACACAATCATCGCTAAATAATTTTTGTGCTCGCAAAGATTTTCTGTGGCATGTAAAACCTCCTAGGAGTCGTTCGGGTGGCATGCTAGTCGGGGTGAATTTTTTAGTGTTTGATTTAGGTGAAATTGAAGAAGGGGTTTTTTGTGCACTTTAAAATTAGGAATAAAGAGGATGGATTTATTTGGCTGTATATGGGGCAGCACAGGATGAGTTCAAAGCGAATTTTCTCACTGAGTTGGTCCAGTTATGTTCAAAAGAAACCATACCTATCATGATAGGTGGGGACTTCAACATCCTACGGGACCAGGGGAAAAGAATAATGACAATTATAATGATAGATGGCCGTTTTTGTTTAATGCAATCATAGACGCTTTTAATTTCAGAGAGATATAATCTTTGGGTAGACAGTTTGCTTGGGCCAATAATTTGACTAATCAAACATTTGAAAAGCTGGATAGAATACTAGTGTGCACGGAATTAGAGGTCAAATATCCGCAAATGTTGGTAAACCTACTCTCTAGGGAAATCTCAGATCATACTCCCTTGCTTTTGAGCACTGGCCAGCGACTTACGAATTACCATTACCAGTTCAAATTTGAACTCGGTTGGTTACTTCGTGATGGTTTCAAAGAGATGATTTGTGAAATTTGGCAGAATGTGCAACAAGGCTCCAACCCTTTGGATACCTGGCAAAAGAAAATAAGAAGGTTGTGACAATTCCTCAGGGGTTGGGCCAAAAATACAAGCGGAACTTACAAAAAGAGAAACAACAATTATTGGATAAATTTGATGCGCTAGATAAAAAAGCAGAAAAGCAAAACCTCCAGCAAGCTGAAATAGACTTGAAACATGTGCTAAATGACCGACTAGCAGAACTGTTAAGAGAAGAAGAGTTGAAATGGTACCAAAGAGCGAAGCTAAAACATTTGTTAGAAGGGGATGCCAATACAAAATATTATCATTTAGTTGCAAATGGGAAACGTAGAAAGACTCGTATTTTCCAGTTAGAACAGGAGGAGGGAACTATTTGTGGGGAAGTGGAACTAAAAAAATACATTACTAAGTATTACAAGTCTCTCTTCGGCCCGTCAGAGAGGTCGACAGTATCTATGGATGAGTCCGCCACAAATGATATTCCTCAGGTATCTTTATTGGAAAATGGGATGTTAACTGAGATATTCACTGAAACTGAGGTGAAGGAGGCAATTTTTCAAATGGAACATAATAAGGCTCCAGGTCCAGATGGGTTTCCTCCAGAGTTTTGCCAAGTATTCTGGTTTCTTTTAAAAGATGACTTGATGGCTCTGTTCGAGGATTTTCATATAGGGACCCTGCCAATCCATAGCCTTAATTTTGGCAATATCATCCTTCTACCAAAAACAAATGACGCAAAGATAATACAACAATATAGACTAATTTGCCTACTAAATGTCAGTTTCAAGATTTTTACTAAGGTTCTTACAAATAGAATTACAAAAATAGCCAATACAGTTATCGGCCCTACTCAAATAGCTTTTATACCAAACAGAAATATAATGGAGGGGGCAGTTATTCTCCATGAGACAATCCATGAGCTTCATACTAAAAAACAGAATGGTGTCATTTTTAAAATCGATTTTGAGAAAGCTTATGATAAGGTGAGATGGTCCTTTTTACAACAAAACCTGCGAATGAAAGGTTTCTCTGAAAAGTGGCGACAATGGGTATCGATGATAACAGAGGGTGAAAGTGTGGGAATAAAAGTAAATGATCAACTGGGAGATTATTTTCAAACTAGAAAAGGTTTAAGACAGGGCGATCCTCTATCTCCAATTTTATTTAATCTGGTAGCGGACATGCTGGCAGTAATGATCACTAGAGCCAAGGATGACGACCAGGTGACAGGGGTAGTACCAAATTTAGTGGAAGACGGTTTATCAATTCTACAATATGCAGATGATACCGTCATCCTTATGGACCATGACTTTGAAAAGGCTACAAACATGAAACTCATTCTTTGTGTCTTTGAGCAATTGTCTGGTCTTAAAATTAATTTCCACAAGAGTGAATTATTCTGCTTTGGGGAGGCTAAACAGTGTGAGCAACAATATGCGCAGCTGTTTGGTTGCAGTATTGGCACATACCCCTTTAGATACTTGGGAATTCCAATGCACACAAGAAAATTAAGTAACAAAGACTGGCAATCTGTAGAAGAACGGTTTGAGAAGAAACTAAGTGGTTGGAAAGGAAAATTACTCTCAGTAGGAGGACGTCTAATCTTAATTAATTCGGTGCTTTTCAAGCTTACTGATGTTCATGATGTCTTTCTTTGTACCTAAGGGGGTATTACAGAGAATTGAATTCTTTAGATCGAGATTCTTCTGGCAGAATGACAAACATAAGAAAAAATACCGTTTAGTAAAGTGGAGTATGGTATGCCAGCCGAAAGAACAAGGGGGTTTGGGAGTTACTAATTTAGAGATACAGAATAAATGCCTACTTAGCAAATGGTTGGTTAAACTGTGTAATGAAGATGGCTTATGGCAACAAGTGATTAGAAATAAATACTTAAGAAATAAAACAATTGGAGAAGTTCAAAAGAGAGCAACAGATTCACATTTTTGGAAAGGTCTTTTAAATGTCAAACATCAGGTTATGCAACTTGGAAAGTTTAAGGTAAAAATGGAAAGCAAACGAGGTTTTGGGAAGATATTTGGATTGAGAATAGTTCTCTCCGAACTAAATTCCCGAGACTGTTCAACATAGTGCACAGAAAACAGGATACTGTGTCCAATGTGTTGTCGTCTATTCCACTTAATGTTTCTTTTCGGAGAGCGTTAGTGGAAAACAACTCAAGGGATTGGAATAGGATCGTCGCAACAATAGTGAATATACAGTTACAGGACGAAAGAGATATCTTTGTTTGGTCTCTAAACTCGAATGGTTTATTTACAGTTCGTCAATAGTGGTGTGCGGGTCTCACAGGAAATTTGGTGTGCTAAGTTACCCATGAAAATAAAAGTTTTCATGTGGTACTTAAAAAAGGGAGTTATTTTAACAAAGGACAACTTAGCAAAAAGAAATTAGAGGGGTAATAGAGGTTGTTCTTTTTTGTAATACTCCAGAATCAATTCAGCATTTATTTTTTAATTGTGCTAATGCTAAGTTTCTGTGGACAGCAGTACACATGGTTCTGGGCATTGCTCAACCCACTGATGTTAATGATCTTTTTAATCATTGGTCAAAAAGAGGGGGAACCAATCATAATTTGAACTTATTGACTGCAGGCGCCGCATTATGTTGGTCACCGTGGATATGAAGAAATAAAATTGTTTTTGATAAATGTAGACCTAAAACTTTTTTTTGCAGATACTGTTTAGAGGGACTTACTGGCTCCGTCAATGGGCCAAGTTACAGCACCATGAAGACCGCCAGCAAGAGTTAGTCAACGCCTGTCGGGTTCTTGAAACATCGTGTCTTCAGCTGTTTTCATCACTACTACAGAAACAGTCAACAGTGCCGGCCACATCACTGCCGAAATTAGGACAACCGGCAGTGATGACCCTTCACTGCCGGTTCTAGGCTCTGACAACCAGAAAATAATTGGGGGGTGCGAGAACCGGCAGTGATGACAACTATCACTGCCGGTTTGTGCCTCCCGCCGGCAGTGATGACAACTCCACTTATCACTGCCGGTTCAAGCCACGAACCGACAGTGATTTGATTCTATCACTGTCGGTTCTAGGATAGAACCGACAGTGATGAGCCTGACAGCACAAAAAGGTTGTAGCCGTCATCTTCTTCCTCCACTCTTTTATCCCGAGAACAGAGGCGCGCGTTTGGGCCACTCCCTCCAATGTTGCGGTCGCCCAAATCCGTGAAGCTACCACTTGGATTTGGAAGAATGGCTTGATCTTTTTGCTTTAAGGTTAGTAACCAGCCTCCATTCCTTCGATTTTGTTGCTTAATTAGCTTTGTTTTGATGGCTATAATGCTTGATTCTCATTCTTATTTCTCCATTCTTCTACAGAGCACTTTTCTAATTCATGGCTATAATGCATTGTTAGTATGTGATGTTATAATTGGTTCTTAGGAGTAGAGTAGATTCTTTTACAATGTTGATGAGCAAATTAACCCATGTGTCACCAAACAATGCATTGTTTGAGCAGTAGTGGCGGATCTAAGGGGGGGTGGGTGGGCTCCAGCCCCCTAATGACTTGATTTACTACTAGAAACAATGCATTGTTCATGATAATGTCTCCAATTTTAGTATTTATTTAAATTAATGTCTCTATTTTTATGTGGCATGGAGTAGAATAATTGTTCTACAATATTGTGCAATAATTAATTTTTATGGGGCTGCGATTTTTAATTTATATGGGCATTGTTTGGAGCTACATTGTTATTCATGATCATGTCTCCAAATTTAGTCTTTTTTTAAATTAGTGTCTCTATTTTTATGTTGCATGGAGTAGAATAATTGTTCTTCAATATTGTGCAATAATTGTTTCTTATTAAAACTTTCCTATGTTTCCTCTGCCCGGCCCATTTTACCTGTGCAGACATGGATCGAGGGTGGATGTACGATCTGTCATGTACAGACCAACGGTACTTGACGGGCATCGACGATTTCATCAAGCTCGCTAAAGCCAATGCTGGGGACTCACAGCCTGTATTCTGTCCATGCAAAGATTGCAAGAATACGAGAAAATGGGGCGACGTGGAGCATATACGATTGCACTTGATTACCAGGGGGTTCATGAGAGACTACACGATTTGGACTTTGCATGGGGAGGTTGGTCAAAATGTTGCACAAGAAAACAATGATGATGTGCCTATTGATGATGACCAATGCCTAGACGCATTTCTACCTATTGATGATGACCAATGCTACACAGTACCTGTGCCTACCAACGATAATGTGTTTAGGAATACATTAGTGGACGACACAGAGGAAAATGATGGCATTTCACAGTTTCTTCATGATGTGCATGGCGGATTCCTTAGTGCTACACAGTTGAAAAAACTGGAGATCATGAGAAAGGATGTAAAAACACCATTGTATCCGACCTGCCCAATAAGCAAACTGGAAGCCAACATCATGCTATTAGAGTTCAAATCAACGAATGGATTGAGTGATAAAGGCTTCGATAGCTTGTTAGGTATACTGCATAAACTGCTTCCGAAGGGTACCGAGTTACCAGAAAAGACTTACCTAGCCAAGCAAATGATTTGCCCAATCGGCCTCGAGGTTGAGAAAATACACGCGTGTTCCAACGATTGCATATTGTACCGTGGAGAAAAATACAAAGACTTGGATGCGTGTCCCAAGTGTAAAGCTCCCCGATACAAGCAAGGGCCGTCAAATCAGGGAAGCAAGACCAGAGGAGGGCCCATAAAGGTCGTATGGTATTTTCCTATAGCTCCACGAGTGCATAGGTTGTTTGCAAATGCAAAGTCAGCCAAACTGTTGTGTTGGCACGGCGAAGAGCGTAAGAAAGATACAATGTTGAGGCACCCCGCCGACGGGTTGGACTGGAGGACTATCAACACTATGTTCTATAAGAACATCGGTGGAGAGGTAAGGCATCTTTGGATAGGTTTGAGCACAGATGGGATGAATCCGTTTGACCAGGTTAGAAGCAATCATAGCATTTGGCCAGTGACGCTATGTACATACAACCTTCCACCCTGGCTTTGTATGAAACGGTCATACATCCAGATGCCACTACTAATCCAAGGGCCAAAACAACCTGGTAATGATATCGATGTGCTTCTACAACCAGTGATCGATGAACTACTACAGATGTGGGAGACGGGTGTGAAGGATGTTTGGGATGAGTATAAAAAAGAACATGTCATGATAAAGGTTATACTTATCGCTACAATCACTGACCTGCCAGGGCGAGGTTGCTTGTCTGGAGAGAAGACAAAAGGATACACTGGGTGTGTCGAGTGCTTGGACGAGACTGATGCTATACATCTACCAGAAAACAAGAAGATGGTCTATATGGGACACCGTAGGTTCCTACGAAGGGATCACCCTTACCGCAAGAATAGAAAAGATTTTAATGGGACTACTGAGAAACGTGGCCCTCCAAAGTATCGAGACGGGAAACAGATACTTAAACAAGTAAGCAAACTCACAGATGTTGTCCTTGGGAAGGGGGAAGGTGCAGTACCAGCGCCAGCCGGTAGTATCTGGAAGAAAAAATCAATCTTTTGGGAACTACCTTATTGGCCACTTTTGAGTGTACGTCACTGTCTTGATCCAATGCACATAACTAAAAACGTGTGCGGTAACACACTTAACATGTTGATGAACACCGGGGGAACAACAAAGGATTCTCTCGCGACACGCTTGGACATGCAACACCTAGGCCTCAGGAAGGAGTTGCACCCAATAACTCTTGAGGATGGCCACTTGAAACTTCCAGTGGCATCATGGACACTGAAAAAGGAAGAAAAGGCCATGCTTATTTCTTTCTTTAATGATCTCAAAGTGCCAACTGGCTACTGTGCGAACCCGAAGAGGCTAGTTAACATGAGAGAACTTAAGTTTAACTATGGTTGTATGAAGGCCCATGACTGTCATGTCATTATGACTCAGCTGCTCCCAGTTGCCCTACAAGGTATCCTCCCTGACAAGGTCCGTGCCCCAATCATAAAGTTGTGTTCATTCTTCAACGCGATCTCTGAAAAGGTCATTGAAGGGGCCAAGCTAGACTAGCTGAAGCAGGAGATAACCGAGATTCTATGCAGGCTTGAGATGCATTTCCCACCGACTTACTTCGACATATCAGTGCATCTACTTGTTCATCTTGTGGACCAAATTAAAGCCCTTGGCCCAATGTATCTACACCAGATGTTTCCTTTCGAGAGGTTGATGAAAGTTTTTCAGGCGGTATGTTAGGAATAGATTCAGACCAGAAGGGAGCATGGTAGAAGGATGGACAACGGAGGAGGCCATTGAGTTCTGCACATATTATATGGACATCAATCGGGTCGGAGTTCCAGTATCTCGTCACGATGGAAGACTAGGGGGCAAAGGAACAATAGGTGAGAAAGCAGTCAAAATAGTCGAAGTGGTTTCCTTCAGACAGGCACACTTCGCTGTTCTCTAACAGGCCGACGGTGTGATGGCATACATTAATGAGCACAAGCAGTTACTGCAAAGTAAGCACATCGGTAGGTCACAGTCTTGGCTTGAGAAAAAACATAAGGAGGAATTCGGTGACTGGTTTCGACGCCACAGGCTAGGAATGGTGTCGGGATGTCAGCTAGATCTCTTAGCTCCCGGACCTTCGACTACGGTGATGATGTACCAAGGTTATGATATAAATGGTTTTACATTTTACACAAAAAACAGGATGGAAAGAGCACCAACCAAAATAGTGCTGTTCGTTTCGACGCCCACGATGAATACGGCACGGTGGAGGCAACATACTATGGTTTCATAGATGAGATATGGGAGCTAGACTATGGACGACAGTTGAAGGTCGCTCTTTTCCGTTGCCAGTGGGTCCGGCTAGATGAAATCAACACCGACAATGATGGGTTCACTACCGTTGACCTATCCAAGACCGCATACAGAGATGACCCCTTCGTCCTTGCAAAGGATGTTTTGCAAATCTTCTATGCAAGGGATAACAATACAAAGGGAAGACTACAAGTAGTCATGCAAGGCAAAAGGAAGATTGTCAGTGTTGAAGGAGTGACGGACGAAGAAGAGTACAAAGGTTATCAAGAAATGGCTCCTTTTGGGGCAGACATTACCCTACCTATCCTTGAAGAGGGTGACGAACCTGCTTACCTCCGGAGTGATCACGATGAGGCCATCATAGTTAGAATATCATAAACTATATAATCCTTAATGAAATGTTGTAGATCTTCATTAGTTGAACAACCTTGGTATTCATCACATTTTATGTTCAAATCATTTTGAGTTTTAAATTTTGGACTGGACGTTCCATTTTTCAAAATTTCAAATTTGAAATGTTCAATTTTTTTCAAATGAAGAAATGACCTATATCAAAGTTGTAGATCTTCATGAGTTGTATAAATTTGGTATTCCTCACTTTTTCATTTGAAATAATTTGGGGTTCTAAAATTTGGTTTGAACTTGTTGTTTTTAATTTTTTTTAAAAAAAGTAAAACTAAACCGGTTCTAATGACCAACCGGCAGTGATGTCCTACATCACTGCCGGTTGGTCATTAGAACCGGCAGTGATGTCCCACATCACTGCCGGTTCTAATGACCAACCGGCACCCCTTTTGCTCGACAAAAAACCAAACTCCCGCCAGTGCACGCCGCCGCCGCCTGACTCGCCGTCCACGACGCCGCAGCCCGACCGCACCGTTCGACGCCGCAGCCCGACGCCGGAGCCCGACGCCGGCATCCTCGACGCCCCCAGGAGCTTCTCCCTTTGCTGATTCGCGCCACCCCTGCAGTTTGGGTGAGTGCCCATAAGGTGTTCGGTGAAATGCCTCTACCATTTTCTTTCTTTCTTTCTTTCAATGAGAATATTGAATATTAGCAACCTCTGCAGCAATGAGATACCTCTGCAGCAAGGGATCTCATATTGAATATTAGCAATGAGAATACCCAATGAACTCTGAACAGAGTATTAATAGATAGGTTGTATTTTTAGAATAGAATGCCACTGGTTTCATATTTTTTATTTAAATAAATTAGTGGACTTGTTGAAGAGGATACGATTACAATACCGACAATAATATTGTTGGTGCCAAACATGGCCTAGGAGGGATCCTGTCACGGTTGGTGCATTTAGGGTTGTTGTAAGGTCAGCAAGGCTACTTAGAACGCCTCAATCCTTGTAGGTGCATCAATTGGAAGGGCATAAAAAGAAAGTCTTAATTTTTTGGTGGGAAGCTAGCTATTCTACCACATATAAACTATGAAAGAATAGTATGACATGAAAATAAAAACATCACAGGATAATCTCTTGAAATGTGAGATAGTATGGACTTTCTCATGATGATCTCCATTGTCAAGTTTCCAGTCCTTTGAGCCATCATGCTTTTGTGCTTCTTGATAAAAAACTTCTAATAACTTCTTGTCTAAACCTAGGGGTATTCTTGAAATGCTTAATAGCCCTATATAAATTGAAGAAAAACTTCTTGAATTCATCTCTTGTGCCCCTTTGGTTGTTATACGAGGTCGAGTCGGTAACTTGATCAAGAGTTGGAGTCAAGAGTGTTTTGACGCATATATGAGATTTACCCTAAGAAAGTTGATGCCTTTGATTGCATGTCCAGAAACATGACTCGTCATCGCCAATTCACCACCCGTCGCCGAGCTACTGATACCCCACAAGCAGAGAGCACTGCGACAGGAGCGTCGCAGGATCCAACTAATGGTGGTGGTAATCAGGACGATTGGAGCCCTAGCCATTATCTGCAGCTAGACCAAGGAGACGAGGTAATAACTTAGGTCAAACCTAATAACGTGATAGTAAGAAATCACGCTAGATAAGTTTGATGGGGACTTATTTATGAATTTTGAAGCAGGTTCCGCCGCAAGAGCCAAGTGGTGAGGGTACCAGCAAGACTAAGCGTGGTGCAACAAAGCTTCCTCAAACAAGTAAACATTGGCACATCTCTGAGTTCGACCAAGTAGGGGAGCCGGTGGAGCCTCTTACAGCATTAGGCCCATACAAGAGTGTCATCGGGGCACTTGTAAGAGACTTTATCCCGATCAAATACAGGAAATGGACTGGTCGTGAGGATGACCCATGGAGGGTTCCAGAAAGTGAGAAGGAGCTAGTTTGGAACAAGTTGAAAGGGTTTTTCACTTTTCCTAATGACTATGACGAGGCGACAGTCAAGAAGAAGGCCAAGGAAATCATGGGTCGCTCGTTCAAGACTTTCAAGGGAACCTTGTATAAGTTAATCAAGGAGGACAGAGAACCAAATTTTGAGGGAGGTCAATACACCAAGCAGAGAGACTTCTGGGAGGAGTTCAAGGCTTACAAGCTATCCGAAGAGGCCAAGGCATCAAGCGAAAGAAATAGAGCAAACTCACTTAAGGCAAAGGATCCTCATCGCCTAGGATCGCGTGGCTATGTACGAAAGATTCCGGAATGGGAAATGGAAGTCCAGAAACTAGAGCAGCGCGGCGTTAGGCCTCAGACAAGCGATTGGCAGCCCAGATCAGTAAACTACCTACTTGCAAGGGGGGCACGATACAATAGTGACGGGAGCCTTAATGCTAGTAGTGAACCCGTCAACGATCTCCTCCAGAGGATTTCAACCTTAACTGAGGAAGTGAATAGAGGTAACCGCAAGTCAGATAGAGAAAATGACGTGCTCACACAAGCACTTGGAAACAAGGAGCACCCCGGTCGCACTAGAGGAGCCGGGAATGTACCTTGGGTGAAAGCATTCGAAGGTGAATCTTCATCCTATAGGAGCCGGGCGAGGGCTAGAACACAAAGAGAAGAAGAGCTCCAAAGGTTTCGAAAGGAAATCGAAGATAGCATGGAAGCACGGATAGCTGCTCAAGTTGAGGCACGAGTTATGTCAGCTATGCAATCCATGTGTTCGTCACAACCGCAGCCTATCCTGACTTTGAATAGCCCAGTGCCCAAGGGTCGCAGTAGCTGCGGCTCAACCCCTATGCTTGACGAAGAAGAGGTCAATGCTCCTCATTCGGTGGACAACATCACTGGACCTATTAATGTCAGGTTATACATCCGTCAGCAGTGGACAAAAGACAAGGTGGCAGTCGGACAAGCATTCCAAGAGGAGACGGCATCATTCATGGCAAGCCAATGCCACCCGGGTATGCTAGGGTCAGCATTGATAAGATCTTGGATAAGAAGTACAATAAGATACACATTGATTTCCCAGTGGAGGAAGATAGGCCGCGTCTTGTTCACAACTTGGGCACTCATGTGGCTTGGCGCAAACGCTTCATCAAGCTGGATGAGCAGCCATCTTCGGATGATGAGGATGGCAGTGAATCATCGGCATCGCCGCCGCCAAGAGGTTTCTCTCCTCTGCAAGATCCTCATTCTCCCTCTCCTGCCTCGAAAGAGAAGACACCTCCTCCACCGCCAAAGGAGAAAACACCTCCTCTACCTCCTCAACCGCTAAAGGAGAAAACACCTCCTCTACCTCCTCCACCGCCAAAGGAGAAAACACCTCTTCCACCTCCTCCACCTCCTCCACAGCCAAAAGAGAAGACACCTCCTCCTCCTCCGCGAAAATCCAAAGTGCGATCAGGTTCGACCTCGCAACACAAGAGGTCATCAGTTTCGGTTGGTAATGCTCCCCAGACAAGTAAAAAGAAGGTGGATGCTAGCATTACGAGTAAGATGAAGGACCCGATTGTGGAGCCTCCAAGCAAGAAAGCCGCCATTGCCTTCTTTAATCGAATAGCCAGTCTACCTAAGTGGAGACAACAGACCGAATTTGAAAGGCAACACAACAAAGAGAGTAATCAAATCAGAGCTAGAGAAATACACACCAAAGAATTGCTAGAGATACAGAACTTGGCCAACAACATGGGCATATCCATGGAGAGGGCCACGGAGTTGTATTACGGAATGAGAGATTTTGAAAAAGCCACGGTCGCATACAAGTATTCAAGAGGCAAACCTTTGGTCGCCACCGAACAAGAGTTTAAAGATTTGCCAACATACATGCGACAGTTGCATGATTATTACTCCCTGGATACTGCCAACGGAGACTGTATCGGTTTTGAAGTTTGCATCCCTCCCGGAATGGTTTTTAATCATCCTGAAGAAACGGTGCATACTATTTATTAAGAACACCTCTTTCAGCTCTTCCAACGACGCTCGCTCGATACGCAGATTTTGATGATATGGTCTATGTAAGTACCCTACCCTCACAACGTTATAATAAACTACGTGATTTGCATTTGAATATATCATATGTTTATTATGCAGGTGTATGGCAAAATGGTGCCTAAAGAAGCAATTGAGCAATATAGACTTCTTGGATCCCATATTTGTAAGTGAGACAACATGCACCGCCCCTGGTGATGATGACTATGTACCAACAAGTTTGAAGATTGAGTTTGAAAGTATGTTCAGAAACAACAAAACAAACGTACTCCTACCCTACAACTGCGAGTATGTGTTCTCGACCCTTATTTTAGTGTTTCTTTTCTTGATATGTCATTCAATAACATGGACTTTGTGATTGCAGCAACCATTTCATCCTCGTAGATATCTATCTTCAAGATTCACATATCGAGGTGTGGGACTCAAAGAAAAAGCCACTTTCTCTTATCGACCCCCTAGTCAAAGTGCTGAATAAGTAAGTGAACCCAATATCACAACACTTTCTAATCACATAGGATATTGTAATGTCCTCGGTCTTCACACTTCATTTACAATGTAACATAGAATGAAGGCATTACCGAATTGGAGAAATCTCGATAGCAAGATGCAAAAGCAATGGAGGGCCCCATTCAGTGTAAAGTATATGGAGGATCTCAAGACCCTAGATCAACCGATGGGGAACAACGAATGCGGGTTCTATGTGATGTGGGCAATGCTAAAATACTTTGGCGCAAAAACAAATAAGGGAGATGACATGGTACGTAGGCATCCCATTTCTATTGTTTTGTCTTACGTTTGTGCATCTCAATATCATCTTGCTTCAATTACAGCGCAAAGCAAACAATCACAACCAGTTGCTAGATTTTGAGATGAGAGGAATTCAAGAGGAGGTAGCAAGGTTTGTATTGGACGAGATATTGACCAAGACAGGATCATTCTCCATTGCGAGGACTAAGAAGTACAAGGCGCAGTACGGAAGAGACCACATTGATAGGCTATTGTAATGCGACTCTTAATTCGATACTTAGAGTTTTTTTGAAACTTTTGTAATATAAATGTTGATGGGTTTGTATTGTCTTCATTCACATCGATATCAAATTGATCGATAGCAACCACCTCCACCTCCACCTCCCCGACCTCCCACCCCACCACCTCCCCTCGAAATGAAAATAAAACAATTATTAAAATGCAAATTGTGAATACTATATCACTACCGGTTCAAAGATAACCGGCAGTGATAATATAATCTACACAACCGGTTGGTTAAAACAACCGGCAGTGATGGCTCAAGTATCACTGCCGGTTTTTAACACGAACCGGCAGTGATACATGAGCTATCACTGCCGGTTTGGCATAACCGGCAGTGATGTGATCAGCTCATCACTGCTGAGTTGGTTATGGCGGTTCAAAATCCGCCAGTGAAGGGGGTTTTGAACCGCCAGTGATGTTCTTCTCTGCTGTAGTGCATCTTTTGGATGGTCATCTGCTTTTAGGATTGCTTTACATTGATTTTCGTGTGAGAAACCTTTGCATTTAGTTCATGTTTCTTTGGTTTGCTTACGACCCCGGTCGTGTTTGTCTATGGCAAGTGCCATGACACGGTGATAAACGTGGTAATAAATTGGCCTGAGTTCATCCTTTTTCGGGTGAATGAAGCCGGATAGACTATCTATCCTTTATCTAAAAAAACTTGTTGAGTCTGAACAAAACACGTTTGTGGGTTTAGTCGGAGTCTGGTCGAGCTGGTTGTCGAGATGGATGGTTCATAGGCTATGAACTGACATGTAAGATGAGGTAATTGGGTAAGTTGGGTTTCTCTGGCCTTATAATAACTTTTATAACACATTAATACATTTTCGTTACGAATAATTCCTTTTAGAGCTTGTTTGTTTAAGACAAAATGATGCGTTCTCTAAATAGTCATGTGTTATGATAAAGCTTCAGTTTAAGTTAGTGCTAGCCTCTAAAAATCTATCTCATGGCAACAAGTTTATTCGGGATTATAGCATTTGTGCCGTTAATAAAATCAGTTTTGATAATTTGTGATTTTATTTTGACAAAAGAGATCTATATAACAATGAGTTGTCAGAATTAGTGTTTTTGTCTCTTCCGATGCAATGCACAGACAAATTGGCTAGAATATTTAAAAGTAGTAAGCCTAGACAGACACCGACAAGACTTCAAAATGTTGTACAAGACATAACATATTAATATGTATGCATCGTTCCAAATTTTTTGAATACTCTATTTTGTATGTCATGGAGGTTTAATTTCTTGTTTCCACTGGAAGAGAGTTTGTACAACATATTATGCTGCTATAATAAGTTGCCGTCAGCAAAGTAAGGTGCCACCAAATTCATGTGTACACACGATGGTGCTAGTGAGGCTTATGGAGTAATAAATTTAAATAAATATGTATACTTAATGAGTCAATGGAGTCTCTTGGATGCATGATGCACGAGGATCATGTATATACATGATTGTTGTTGAGAGATGCTTCCACAAATGACATGGTGGTCGTTGAGAGATGCTGCCCTCTCCAGAACTGTCAGTTTGTGTATGCACGTTTGTAGGAGCATATGGAATAGGAAATTACTCACAAATTTATATCATTTCTCTTTTCATCCATGAAACACGTTGCCAGTAAGATGTCCTCTCTATAAAAGAAGCCCCAGTGCACAGCGCACATAGATCATCAGGATATCGAGCGTGCATATAGAAGTATTTAAGTTTTCAATTATAGTAGAGATTATTGGCATAAAGAAGTACTTTGCAAAGAAGCGGTAAGTTTAGCATGTGTTCATCTGCACGTAGGAGATCAGAGAATCTAATGATGGTTATTTGCATCATGACCGAATTATTAAATAATGTGTTAGTCTTCTATACTTTGCGTGTGCGTCATTGTTAATTATAGGAGGCCAGACTAGCAATAGTTTTGGTGCCATATTACTTTACATATATTGGCTAGGTGTCGACATGCTGGAGGCTTGATGAGTCTGTTTCTTTTTATTTGATTTGCTACTTGTTGAGTCTGAACAAAACACGTTTGTGGGTTTAGTCGGAGCCTGGTCGAGCTGGTTGTCGAGATGGATGGTTCATAGGCTATGAACTGACATGTAAGATGAGGTAATTGGGTAAGTTGGGTTTCTCTGGTCTTGTAATAACTTTTATAACACATTAATACATTTCTGTTACCAATAATTCCTTTTAGAGCTTGTTTGTTCAAGACAAAATGATGCGTTCTCTAAATAGTCATGTGTTATGATAAAGCTTCAGTTTAAGTTAGTGCTAGCCTCTAAAAATCTATCTCATGGATCAACAACAAGTTTATTCGGGATTATAGCCGTTGTGCCATTAATAAAATCAGTTTTGATAATTTGTGATTTTATTTTGACAAAAGAGATCTATATAACAATGAGTAGTCAGAATTAGTGTTTTTGTCTCTTCTGATGCAATGCACAGACAAATTGGCTAGAATATTTAAAAGTAGTAAGCCTAGACAGACACCGACAAGACTTCAAAAAGTTGTACAAGACATAACATATTAATATGTATGCATCGTTCATTATCTAAAAAATGTGTATGCATCGTTTCAAATTTTCTGAAAACTCTATTTTGTATGTCACGGAGGTTTAATTTCTTGTTTCCACTGGAAGAGAGTTTGTACAACATATTATGCTGCTATAATAAGCTGGCGTCAGCAAAGTAAGGTGCCAACAAATTCATGTGTACACACGATGGTGCTAGTGAGGCTTATGGAGTAATAAATTTAAATAAATATGTATACTTAATGAGTCAATGGAGTCTCTTGGAAGCATGATGCACGAGGATCATGTATATATATGATTGTTGTTGAGAGATGCTTCCACAAATGACACGGTGGTCGTTGAGAGATGCTGCCCTCTCCAGAACTGTCAGTTTGTGTATGCACGTTTGTAGGAGCATATGGAATAAGAAATTACTCACAAATTTATATCATTTCTCTTTCCATCCATGAAACACGTTGCCAGTAAGATGTCCTCTCTATAAAAGAAGCCCAGTGCACAGCGCACATAGATCATCAGGATATCGAGCGTGCATATAGAAGTATTTAAGTTTTCAATTATAGTAGAGATTATTGGCATAAAGAAGTACTTTGCAAAGAAGCGGTAAGTTTAGCATGTGTTCATCTGCACGCAGGAGATCAGAGAATCTAATGATGGTTATTTGCATCATGACCGAATTATTAAATAATGTGTTAGTCTTCTATACTTTGCGTGTGCGTCATTGTTAATTATAGGAGGCCAGACTAGCAATAGTTTTGGTGCCATATTACTTTACATATATTGGCTAGGTGTCGACATGCTGGAGGCTTGGTGAGTCCGTTTCCTTTTATTTGATTTGCTACTTGTTGAGTCTGAACAAAACACGTTTGTGGGTTTAGTCGGAGCCTGGTCGAGCTAGTTGTCGAGATGGATGGTTCATAGGCTATGAACTGACATGTAAGATGAGGTAATTGGGTAAGTTGGGTTTCTCTGGTCTTATAATAACTTTTATAACACATTAATACATTTCTGTTACGAATAATTCCTTTTAGAGCTTGTTTGTTCAAGACAAATTGATGCATTCTCTAAATAGTCATGTGTTATGATAAAGCTTCAGTTTAAGTTAGTGCTAGCCTCTAAAAATCTATCTCATGGATCAACAACAAGTTTATTCGGGATTATAGCCTTTATGCCGTTAATAAAAATCAGTTTTGATAATTTGTGATTTTATTTTGACAAAAGAGATCTATATAACAATGAGTTGTCAAAATTAGTGTTTTTGTCTCTTCCGATGCAATTGTCACACTCCAATTAAAGGACAATATAGAGTGCATACATCTTATGTGCGCCCCAGGAGTAGTCGCACACATAAGCCGACAAATTAACAGGAGTATCGTCACTGAGTACATACATAACGTTATTACATCACGTAGTTCTTACACAATAAGCGGAAAAGTAAATAGCAACTCTCAGGCGTAGTGTCTGATCCACAGGGAAGGACGACTGGTTGACCCAAACCTAGAAATCTTCCGGGAAGTCCTCATAGAAACTGTCATCTGTTACCCATCCGGGATTTTTATCCAAAAACAATATAGCAACAAGTGTGAGTACATTTGTACTCCGCAAGTATAGTATGAGGATTCATGAGGCTCAAAAAGGTTAGACACGGTTGACTGCAGTTAGCACTTTTAGTAGTCCAACATTCCATTATTAATCATTATTAAGTTATGCTCAGGCTCCCATTTATCCCACATGATCCACTACTAGAAATAAGAAGAGAAAGCATCAGTGTGATCTCATTTTCATCATCATAGTTCATCCACATATCAAGTAACTATTTATTCTGTGAGTTTTCCGGGCCGCTCGTGTCCGTGAGCACGGCTGTTATAACAGTTTTAACACTCTGCAGAGGTTGTGCATCTTTACCCGTGAGTCGTGTTACCCATATTCCCGAGGTCCGTCGACCCCCTAACACTTCCAAGGTGAGCAGGCAGGGTACACTATGAAGTCTTCCATAGGCCTCTTCTAACAAGTTAGGGCCGCGAGGTTTCCTCGGCAGGCAGATATAGAGAACCCCCCTTTCGATGGCACAATTCCCGCAGGCTATACACATCTGAACAGAGGCAGTTCTATACCCAACGTGGCAAGCCCCTCTTGCGCCCTTTCGGGTAACCTCTAACAAGTTAGAAAAGATCCTACTACTGAGCTAAAGTCAGAGCCATTTAACTCCCACGGTTGCACTGTAAGTCCCAGCTTTTGCCCTACAGATAAGTCCTTACGGAGAGTTTAGGGCAACATGATCAACATCATTTGCACCATCACCCTATAGTTCCACCATTATAATCATGTTTATCCGTTGGTTCCATTAGTCCTAGTATAGATCATGTTTAATTAGAGCACTAGCATTCTACCCATATGCAAATAATCCCCATAGGAATCAAGGTACAGGTCATCAATTTGCTAGGAAGTCCTTATAATCGAGCAATATTAGACACATGCACAATGAATATGTTATATAATGAATAGGACAACAAGGTAGGCCCATGCTATACTTGCCTTGGTTCACGAACTGTTGCTGGTCCTGCTGCTCCTCGTACGTGTCCGTAATTCCGACGTACTCCTCACCGTCTGAACTCGAACGACACGAAGTACAACACGCAATTCGGAGCAGACATACAAGCAAAACATAGCTACTATTAGAACAGTACACCAACAATAAATAAATCTGAATAAAATGTTTACCAAAATCATCTACGTCTCGCTATGATCACATTGACGTGAATTACACGAAAAACGGAGCTACAACGCAAAAGTTACGCGCTAAACAAGGTTCCAAAACTAGCTATTAAACTAGACTTAATCGAGAAACTTAAAAGCTTCTAACATGTCTATCAGTAGCACTAATGCGTAGATTACGAAATTACGAAACTAACGCAAGTTGAACGGGTCGAATCGGAGCTAAAACGACGATTTTTATACACGTTTTACTGTAGTGGCAATTCTGTAAATAGATCAAACTATTTTCGGATTTAAAATAAATCAAAACTCGGATTTATTCAAATGGCCGAGGACTGCGGGTGGAATTATTGAAAAGGATGGGGTCTCTTTAGCAAAAGCACCCGCGAAGGGGTATGTTCTAATCCTGAGCGTAGATCTCAAGATCGACGGCTGGGAAAGGATGGGAGAGTGAGAGAAGGAGCAGTCGGCCGGGAACAGTAGCAACCGCGGCGGCGCTGCCATTTCCGACGGCGAGAAGCTCGCCGGAGCACAGGAAACAGGGCCTACGGGCGACGGTTCAACGAACCGAGAGCACTGGGGTGACGCGGAGATGATGGCGACCTCGCCTGAGCCATTTGTGCGGCCGGGGAAAGTCCCGCACGGCGCTCGCCATGGCCGGCAGTCGGGAGAGCTCGCCGGAGCTCGCGAAACTGGCCCTAGAGGCCACGATTGGAGAAGATAAAGGCATGGGGAGATAGAGGGGAACGCGGGGGTGCTCACCGAGCGGACAAACGGAGTCGAGGCAGCTCGGGGGCGATGACCGGCGAGGTGGGGCGGACGGCGTTCCGGCGATTCGTCGCTGCGGGGCTTCGTGAGCTCAAAAGAGTGGGGGAATGGAGCGGGAATGCAGCCTGGGAAGGGGCGAAGGGGTTGCGGCTCCCTTTTAAGGCCGGGCGCAGGGCATGGAGGCGCTCCCATGACGCAGGGACGTGGGCGCGGGCGGCTCGGTGAGCGACTTGACCGGCGGTTAGAGCGGGGAAGACGGTTGGGGAGGGGAAACATCTGACGAGCGGGCCTCGACTGTCAGCGACTCAGAAGAAGGGAGTGGGCGCGGCTACGGTTGCTTGGCCTGGTTGGGCTGGGCCGCGGTCCAAGAGAAGAAGCGCGGGGAGGAAGTCATGGGACGGCTGGGAATTGGGCTAGCAGGCCGAATCCGAGGAAAAGTGAAGGCGGGAAAAGAATTTATTTTCCTTTTTCAGATTTAATTTTCAAATCACATTTCCAAATAATTTTCAAATCCTTTCAAAAATTTATCAAAACCACTCATCACAAAAATATTTGTGCAACAGCATGCATGCATGAATATTTTCTAACCTTATGATTGATTTTAATTTCCCAAAATTTATTATTTCCTAAATTTGAATGCACAACAAATTCATATTTAACTCAAATTTATCTATTTTTAAATAATACAAAAATTTAGGGTGTCACAGCAATGCACGGACTAATTGGCTAGAATATTTAAAAGTAGTAAGCCTAGACAGACACCGACAAGACTTCAAAAAGTTGTACAAGACATAACATATTAATATATATGTATCGTTCATTATCTAAAAAATATGTATGCATGATGGGGACGTGATTTCTGATCTTTCGTCAGGTTCAAGATAACTATTGATTTGGTCGGAAGTGACACACCGATCCGGCTTCAGATCACAAAGACCCGAACCCTGCAACCTTAGCACCACGTCTCCTCTGGTTATCAACCATGTCACAATCCGGTTGACCTCGCCACGAAGGCTAATCTCTGCTGCGAATCGAAGAACACAAGCAAGAACAAGATAAAATACAACTCAATTGAAGTGATAATTGCAGATGAATGTTTAAGCACTCGAAGTTGGGGTCTCGCAAACCGAAAGACGGCGACTGTCAATGGACAGAATATTCTAAGAAAAACCTCCAAACCCTAACGTAGGCGGTGGCTACTGATTATAAAGCCTAAGGGGCATCCAAGGACCCCTACTTACGTCACTAAGGAGTCTCGACACGTTACATGGCCCGAACGGCCCAAAAGACGACAACGCAGCGTCCTGACAGATTCTGGATGTCAACTTATTTTGACGATTCCCATCGACTCCGATGGAATTTGGGCCTCAAACCAAAGCCATTGCTTAGCTTATGAAATTATCTATCCATCCATATGTGGATCATCAAAAACGGAGTCCGGATGTGTCTTAGCTGTCTATTTTATTGCAGACTGATCCAGAAGACCGAGGCAGACTCGAACTCGAATTGG
The DNA here is from genome assembly GCA_022457205.1 of Saccharum spontaneum. Classification (NCBI taxonomy): domain Eukaryota; kingdom Viridiplantae; phylum Streptophyta; class Magnoliopsida; order Poales; family Poaceae; genus Saccharum; species Saccharum spontaneum. The sequence goes on along the minus strand of CM039579.1, from coordinate 51,525,494 downwards.
ACTAGGCCTCCGACTTGGCTTGGACGTCTTTGCTGGCCTCCTAAGGTGGTGGCCAAGGAGGAGGACGTCCTTGGGCATCTCTTAAGTGTTCTCCATCTTCTTGGGGCATGCTCCAACTTGGGCCTGAGTCCCAAGTGTGAATAACAAGCCTGCGACGACCTCGTAGCACCCGACAGAAATAGCTGCAGAATGTCTCGATGATTTGGAAACAATGCCAATGTGATATTGAGGTGGGACTAGATCTATTTGAAAGCTTATACCCATCAAGTGCTCATTGACCTCGATCGCACTCCGGATGGATGAGTTATGGCCTTCCTAATGAAGCACTATCGGGCTGCCGACGAACCGAAAGTTTAACTTTGACGGACTTCCACTTCGAGACACATTTGTACCTATATTCAAATAACGACATGTACATGTGGAAACAAGTGGATTATATCCAAAATTACTAGGCAAATGTAGGAACGAGGACACCTTATAATCAATTGTCGTATCTGATGGTGTCATGTCCTCACCAATGCATCGTTTCAAATTTTCTGAAAACTCTATTTTGTATGTCACGGAGGTTTAATTTCTTGTTTCCACTGGAAGAGAGTTTGTACAACATATTATGCTGCTATAATAAGCTGCCGTCAGCAAAGTAAGGTGCCACCAAATTCATGTGTACGCACGATGGTGCTAGTGAGGCTTATGGAGTAATACATTTAAATAAATATGTATACTTAATGAGCCAATGGAGTCTCTTGGAAGCATGATGCACGAGGAACATGTATATACATGATTGTTGTTGAGAGATGCTTCCACAAATGACACGGTGGTCGTTGAGAGATGCTGCCCTCTCCAGAACTGTCAGTTTGTGTATGCACGTTTGTAGGAGCATATGGAATAGGAAATTACTCACAAATGTTTTACGGAGAGAGAGGAGATCCTATCATTTCTCTTTCCATCCATGAAACACGTGCCAATAAGATGTCCTGTCTATAAAAGAAGCCCCAGTGCACAGCGCACATAGATCATCAGGATATTGAGCGTATATATAGAACCAAACAAGCAGTAGATCGAGCTAGCTGCTCTAAGTTGTGGAGCTGAGAACCCCGCTATTGCCTGCCATGAAGGTAGAGAAAGAGCTTCGCATGGCCACCGGCGACGGAGGGAACAGCTACGCCGCCAACTCCAGGCTCCCGGTTTGTATTGTACCCGTTCATGCATTTCGACTGAATGCAGTCCATTAGATAGGGTATTGGGTAACTAATATAATGGTGGCACTTGGTAATTCGATCCATTTCATGAGCAGGAGAAGGCCTTGATAAAGACGAGGCCAGTGCTTGAGAAGGCGATAAAGGATGTGTACACGTCGACGCTCACTCCTCAGGGTCAGGGCATAATGGTGGTGGCTGACCTCGGCTGCTCATCGGGGCCCAACGCCTTGCTCGTCGTCTCCGAGGTGACGAGCAAACTCCGAGACTGCCTCCGTGAGGAGACGGACGACGACGACCGGCGCCATGGCGGCATGGCGGCGGTGCAATTCTTCCTCAACGATCTGCCAGGCAACGACTTCAACCTCGTCTTCCGGTCCCTAGAGAATTTGCAGAACTTGGCCGCGGAGACTGAGGCTGATGATCCGGAGCTTCCGTGCTACGTTGCCGGGCTACCAGGGTCCTTTTACACGAGGCTCTTCCCATCCAATAGCGTCCATCTCTTCCACTCGTCCTACAGCCTCATGTGGCAATCCAAGGTACTCCCCTCATCTCCAAATAAATAAATTTCTAGAATCCAAACAATTCAAACTATCTTAAATTTGACTAATTGAAAAAGTAACAATATTTATGACATAAAATAAGCACATTATAAAAATACATTCTATGGTATATCTAATGATACAATCTTGACGGTCAAAGATTAAAAAGTTAAACTTATAACTCTAGGCCCTGTTTACTTCCCATGCAAACCCAAAATATTTCCTCTTCCACCCATCACATCGAATCTTTAAACGCATGCATGGAGCATTAAATATAGGTAAAAAAATAACTAATTGCATAATTTGTCTGTAAAGTTCGAGACGAATCTTTTGAGTCTCATTAATCCATGGTTGGACAAATTTTACCAAATAACAACGAAAAGTGCTACAGTAACTTTTCACCCAATTTTTCTCAACTAAACACACCTCTAGCTATTTATTTATTCAGGGACGGAGAGAGTATGCATTCACATGCAACCAACCAACATTATTACTCACTGTGGGGATCTCCCCCATAGTAGTTGCCATAAAAAAACCAACATTCTTAAATAATGATTTGTTAGCGTGTTGGTTTGCGCTAACGTCCATCACGATCTTACGTGAGATCTGATGCCGTACTGTACTGAGATAAAATAGGGATCGGAGTTGGTATCACATTAATTTATTTATTCGACGCTTCAACCTTCACGTGTGGTTTAAAGAATCTATAACATCTATACAGATCGTGGTATAGATGTATAAAACTGGCCAATTTTACAAAAGACAACACTATGACATCGTAAAAAAATATAGATAGCATTTTTTTATCCGGAGGTAGTTGTCCTTGATCAAAGTCTCGGACTATGGTAAGCCAAACTAACAAGAGCGAAGGCAAGCATGAGCTGTATAAAAAATTCGATCCGCGGGGCTAGACAGCCTTCGAGTATTTCGGCTTAAGAAGAAGATCTTCTCATGCAAATCAAGAAACTCCCCGAAGCCCCGCCCCATCTATACACAGGGAGCCAAGCTCTGTAAAAGGGTCGTCTCTTAACCTGTGCGCACACAGGGAGCCCAGACCTGAGTCATCTCTTAACCTATGCTTTGGCCTAAGGCGAGCGAGGAGATTTTTTTACCCTCACTAGTACAGAGACATACTATACAGGTGGGTCTATACCCATTTTCACTGGCGTTTTCCAGCACCGCCTGCACTGGAGGCCAGTGAAAATGGGACCACAACGCAGGACAGGCGGTTCAAAAGCAACCACCTGTGATGTTGGATATTTTTATATTATTAAATATATACATATACATTGATATTGGAACTACTAAACCTTATTGGATGGTGTTCAAATATAGCAACATGCAATTTAAATATTTCATACATACATTTATATACATCAAAGTTTCGTGCTCACAAACATAAAGTTACAAGAGTATCTATACATCACACATTATATACATCAATGTTTTCACCCGTTGTCTAATAACTGTCTCGACTAAGTTGAAGCCTACTAATCTCTGTGAGACTTTCACACAAGGCACTTAGCTAGATAGTCCATGTGTCAAGAAATATAATCCAAAAAAAAACACAGACCATACTACTTTTACTAGACCTGAAAATGTTAACATAAACACTATAACGATATAATTTAGAAAAGGAACACTACCAATAAAAATATTTTACAATTCAGTATTATTCAACCAATTTATTGGACTTCGTTTAGATTGCAACTTGTCACTTAACTGCTGGATAAGAATCAAAATCTAGAAACTATTATACTACTACAGTTAATTCTATCAAATTTGTTGAACCATCTCAAGTCAACTATTACAGAACATATTAGATTCTATCTAATTTGTTGAACCATCTCTGTACCGCAAAATAGCATAATAGTTCGTCTGAGCAATGCCACAATCTCACGTTTCTAACCAAAATCACTGCTGAAATCAAACTACACATGGTTCCAGCATAATAGTTCAGAATATATGAAAGAGTGAATTTAGAGAGCCTCACTGTTGTTGGCCTCTACTAGCACTCCGATTGGCTGTAGACATTGTTTTCAATCTGTACAAGCATATTGACCATTTAGAGAAAGACATATGACCAATAGAAAGAGGGGAAGAGATAACAACAGTCATAAACGTATAATCCATTTTCCAATAATTGAATTACACTAACCAGATCAATGTAATTTAATTAACAGAAATATTAACTTAGCCAATAGAAGATAACAGCAGTCATAAACTTATAATCCACCTGACTAAAAATTAAAAGGAAAGAATTGCTAGCACCTTCAATCTTTATTAAGCATTGTATTGGAGTAACGCTAATGAATCTACCTTCATGAGTGCCTCGTAAAGTCATGTTACCAACCAATGACATAGAGTTAGAAAAAAAGATGTAAAGAAAGCAGGATGTATTGGAGTAAGGCTAATGAATCTAACATTTCAGCTTTAGGTAGTTCATACGGTTGCATAGCTATTTCCAAAATCTTTCTACAAGGACTGACACTGACAATGCTTTCATTATTTCCTTTCAAAATTTTGGGATGTAACTTACAGTAAAACAGCATCACAAAATGGTGGAAAGTGCAGTTATGTCAGAGGAACTTCTAGACCTCATCTAGCTTAAGCACAGTACCACAATCATTTCTAGTATTCCTATTTGAATGACACCTAATAAAAGGAACTGATTTTGAAGCAAATCTGTGTAGCTTCAGATCCTAGAATGTAACTTTTGTACTCTTTCTCAACTCTGGCAACCCTGCTAACATATTTGATCTCACGCTTACGATATCACAGGCTACAATTTTTTTTAATCTATATATAATATATAATGGTCGCTGTACTTAGTATCATTCAGAATTCAGAATCAATGTAATTAGTTAAATATTCAACTATAGCTGCAACGAACAAGCTATTCACAGATATATAACAGGCAAGTAAAAGGACAGAGAGAGTTGATAGGGTTACAGGGCACACACCTTGATGCTGATTCGAAGCTAACGCGACCACGGCTGTCGTGCCAAAGATGGAGGAGCTCGCCGCCTTGGAGTCCCTGGCGCCACATTGAACGAGGTGGAGACAAGGAGAGCAGCTGGATCCGCCACTACCTGGGGGCGCGCTGTTGCCTGGGAACCGTGCCAGAGCCTGGGAGGGCGCTGTTGGCTGCGTACTGCGCCGCTGCCTTGGGGCTGCCATCGCTTGGGGTGCCGCCGCCGACTTGGGGCCGCACCGGCGCTAAGAGGCCGCGCCGCCGCTTGGGATTGCGCCTTCACCAAGTGCAGCGGGCTGAGATGGGGGAGATGGACGGGAGGGTGCGGCGGCTGAGATGGGGGAGGCAGGTGTGGTCTAGGGTTAGGGCTGACCTGTTTTATATGTCCATGCGCGCAAGCCGTCTGCTCGGGGAGGAAGGAGGGGTATATATACTAGAAACATCACTTGCGGTTGCCTTTAGTAACCGCCTGTGGAAATCCATTTCCACAGGCGGTTGTCATGCGGTTGGCTTATGACAACCGCCTGTGGAAATGGATTTCCACAGGCAGTTACAAAGTGGTGGCTCACCCATTTTTTTACATAGCCGGTCCTAAAGTGAAACCGCCAGTAAAAAAAGAGGACCGCCGGCTTAGAGCTCTTTTCTACTAGTGCCTCAGCCTGAAATCCGCCCCCACGGGGGTTCGAACTCAGCACCTGAGGGGTGCCTCCAGAACTACTAGCCAACTAAGCTAGCATCCTTTGGCAAGCAGAAGTTGTATAGAAAACAAAAAATCATCCTCTGCCTTTTTATTCGCTAGCAAATATGCTCGTACGTTGTAACGGGAGAAAAAACCTATCAAACATTCATGAAAGAACAATGTAAATGGTACATACCTATTAACCTATATCTATTTATGTTTCACCATTTCTATAAAATTTAAAAGCTATAACTTATTTTATGATGATCATATCATCCATAATATAAGCTAATTTTTGTTTGTATCAATTTTAAAATATAATCTTGATAGACATTTTTCTTCCGTTACAAAGTACAGAGATATTTTCATACTATTTATGTGTACATATTTAAACGTCGAGTTCCATGACTTTCATTATGGACCCATAATCAAAGGACTGGTCTGTCTGCTGATGATTTTAACGGAAGACATCTCTCAACTTTCTATATGATAATCCTCATCGCGGATTGCACAACTGTACATATGTATTGTTTAGAGACAAATTTATTTCGACCAAACCGATAACAATATGATGAAGATTTGAGTTTACAATTTGATTGGTTAGGCCAAAAGCTGAACCATTTATAATAAGATAAATTTTATTCCTAACTAAAACTACATTAACATCTTGGTAGTTTAAAATTCTTAAAAAAAGATCATGGGTTCAAATATCTATAATATTTGTTATTTTTGTTATTTGTTTTAGTGATTTATGGAAATTCGGACAAAAACGGAATAGGAGATCGTATGGGAAAAAAGAGAAAACCTAATGTGCAGAATAGGGAAAAATAATACTCAAAAGAAAAAAACAGAAACTGAACGTGAAAGGAAACAAAAACTATAGGTGCAAACTGAAAAGAGGAAAATATAACGTGGAGAGAAAAAAATAAGACGCAAAAAAGGAAATCCGAACGTGAAAGACAACCAAAACCACACGTGAAAAGAAAATAGAGAAAGAAAAAACAGAAGCTAGGATGGACGCGGTACTACAACACTCGGACGGAAAAACAACGTGAAAAAGAAATGGGACGGGTGTTTTGTATTCAGATCCACAAAAAATAGAATTGAAACTCAGTGAAGAAAAACAAAAGAGCCTAGAAACTTTTCGTGATTTTTTATATTATTAGGATAGGAGACATAAGATTAAGAAAATTTCAATTATTATTCATTTGTATTTGGATTTGGATTTGTATTTGTATTAAGTCCCTATTCAAACTGTTTCATTTTTGAACACGCAAACCAAAGCCAAATACAAACTGGATTCATGCCTAGACTCAAATCCGGACTCTCACCACGTACACAAACAAAACTGGACTTACGTGGCCATAGAGAGACTGACGAAAAAGAGGGTATTGTATTAGGAAGAAAAAAAGGCGGTTCGAAGGAATGTTTCGTTCTATATAGAGAGTAGGATAGTATTAGGATTCTTATCTAGGTTAGTCAGTACTTAAAGGATCTAGTTGGATTAGGATTTGAATTCGTACCTATCCAGGATGCCTCACGAAGGCCTACGTATGTTATTATATATAAAAAACAGGAGAGTTGCAGAGAGACGAATAGAAATAGTTTTCACATTCACGAAGTCAGTTAGAGGAGGTCATACCAAAAAAAAAACGAGTACAAAAAAATAGGCTAAAATTTACCTTTTTATTATTAGGTGCAGATATAGATGAGGGCACTATTTATAGGGCCCTCTTTTTACAATTAGCAAACCGTAAATGTTCCCATGCCAACTCCGGATGCCAACCATATATTCCTACACTAGAATCATGCCCGTACGTTGTACTAAGAAAAAAAATATTATCACAATAATTTAAATTTGACTATATGTTATAATATTACCGAAAAATCAGTACTTTTAGCGAGATATACACAACATTATATTTGTTTCCAGATCCAGCCTTTTGATTCATGTTCAATTAGAAAACAATTCATGTTTTGACGTCATCACGTGGAATCAAAACAGTCTAGTTTATAGTGTAAGAACCGTGTTCATCACAACTATGTAAAGTGAACTTGAGGAAATTATTATCTACCTACGACTAAAGGATCCTAAGGTGAACTTCTTTTAGTCTGACATACTACTTGTCTGTGACAATAAGATTAAGGACAACCAAATAATCTGCTATGGACATACAAAATTCAAAAGGAAAATACTTGCAGTGATTATCACACTAAATGATTTTTCAGGAAGTTGATTTTATTTTGGTATGTAGGGAGTTATCCCTCTCTTTTTTTACCACACTGATTATCCGGACGCCAGGCATGATGTGGACCTGGTTGGCATGCGGATCGCTGGCCAGGCGAGGTGAGGCGGGCGATTGGTTTGCTCACCGATGATTCCCTTATACATTTTTTAGGTGTAGTAGAGACTAGGGGGCATCACGATCTATTTCGTTACACTCGAGTCAAAGTAGGGCTTGGTCTCTCTCGTGCCCATCTTGGCCCGATCAATCCTTTGATACTTCACTTCGGACTTCGCATCCGCGAACCTTGCTAGTTGCGTCGAAAGGCCATTCGTCCAAGGCTCCTAGGCTTTGTCTTTCTTCCCTTGCCTCGAGCGAAGATGGCATCCTTCAATTCATAGGCTCATCCCGTGAAGCTCCTTGTTCCCTGCGAAATAAGTTGTTTCGATGTATTCGGCAACCCAGGCTAAACAAGATAGGTGAAGGGGTCCATAGCGAAGGGAGTTGTCAACACATGCGTTTGTTCCTTCAATGCAAAGACATTGTAGTTATTGAATCCAGGAAACAATAATGCAACTGTTCTTATAGAATATGATATGTGGGTTATTTAATCAATTCAATGTAATATGAATTTTTGAATGACAGCATTTTATTAAGTGTATCTCTGTCATTAATCATGTTCCTCTTGTATATACTGCATGTTGGTGTTCATCAATTAGGTGCCTGAGGATCTCTCAAACGGAACTCATCTGAATGAACAGAACATCTACATTGGGAAGACTACTTCACCGACCGTGGTAACATTATTCCAAGAACAATTCAGAAAGGACTTCAAGTTGTTCCTCGCATTGCGGTACAAAGAACTTGTTTCTGGTGGCCGTATGGTGCTCACATTTCTAGGCCGAAAGAGTGAAGAAATGCTGATGCATGGGGAAGTGGGTACCATGTGGGAGTTGCTTGCTAAATCTCTGCAGTCACTGGTACAAAAGGTATACTTAAATCTTGCCTCTGATCGAGAATAATGTGCCATTTATATATTTTCAAATGATTTCTGTTACAAGGAATCTATCTAGAAATATACAAACCATACCTACCATTAAAAAATAAAACCAAACCAACATGGGATGTTAATTAATCTCTCTTTCTTCTAACACTTCTTGCAATTTCTCTTTTATCAATCACATCCAAGCTCGTTGTTAACATAACAGTGCATGCATGGCAGGGTCGCGTGAAAAAGGAGAAACTGAGCTCCTTTAACCTGCCATACTACGCACCATCAGTTAATGAGGTGAAGGCCTTGGTTAAGGAGGACAATCTCTTTAGCATCGACCACATCGATCTCTTCGAGTCCAACTGGGATCCCCTTGACGATTCAGAGAGTGACGTGGTGCCTGATTGCGACAGCAGTGGGCAAAATGTGGCGAACAAAAGCATAAGGGCAGTAATGGAGCCGCTTATTGTGGAGCACTTCGGTGAGGCTATACTAGATGAGCTGTTCGTGGTGTTTGCCTCCATGGTTTCAAAGCATCTCGAGATAACCAAGGCAAAGTATCCGGTCATTGTAGTCTCCTTGAAGAAGGCCACAAGTTGAGTCGACTGTTAGGTATATATACTTCATTCATGGCGCTCGCGATGTTAATCTATGCATTACGGGAATATCAACCAAAAAAGACCAAAGTTGCAGACACTATTTTATATAATCATGTAAAAGGCAATGAGGAATAAAATAACCTTCAATCATATACCTTGTCATTTTGTTTCACAGTAATGAGAAAATTAACTATACATCTTTGGGGAAACATTTATTCGAAGATGTGCTGTAATTATTGTCTAAAAAAATAGAAGTATTATAATTTGATCGGAAATATAACTTTATTTATTTAGCTCGACAAATAAACATGCTTTTGAGCCCACAACACTCCTGCGAGCATTGGCGCATGGCTGAACATGCCAAACAAACTTGTGTCAGATTAATGGTTGTTAGGCCAATATCTTGTCACATAAAATTTTTAGTGACATGTCAATGATTTTAAGAAGAGTGGCCCTGTTCATTTGTCTTATAATCCGTCTTATTCAGCTTGTTTTTCAGCCGGAACAGTATTTTTCTCTCACAAAAAATCAGCCAACAGTGTTTTTCAGCCGGCTTATAATTCCAGCCGAACGGGGCCAGAAAGTGAGTTCCATGCAGATGAAATTATCATGGCTCGGTTTCTGTCACACCCGGTTTTCTAAAGAACAAAACCAGGCTAATCATATGTGTGCCCAGGAAGTCCACACATATGTCAGAATGAAAAAGTACCAGAAACAATGTTATTATATAACGTATACATAGCTATATTAACACTTACATCAGAGTATCGCGGAACGGTGACTAAACTTTAGGCTCCATTCTTCTCAGGGACGGCTGACTGGGGGTAACATATGCCTAGCACTTCTACTAGTCTTCTGGAAACTCCACTACACCTTTGTCCTTCCGAGTAGCATCTTACTATACACTGAAGTGTGGGGGAAATAGCAAGAGTGAGTCCATGTCGAACTCAACAAGTATATCATGGGGTTCATGAGGCTCAAAAAGGCTAGACACTGTTTGACTGCATTTAGCTTTTATTCATCATGTAATTAGCAATTGAGTAGCATCAAGGTATTCCAATTCCCATTAATAAATCAATGATCAATTGTAATAAGGATAATGAATAGCATTAACATGAGCATAATAATAATCAACAATAATTAAGCATGATATAATAATGGTGATCAAATATTCTGTAAGAATCCCCAAGGCCGCTTGTATCCGTGAGCACGGCTAGTATACCAGTTTTTAACTCTGCGCAGAGGTGTACACTTTCACTGTGAGTCATGATTTCCAAATGCATGGGTTAATTACTCCCAAAACATTGAAAACCATATAAAGCCATTCAAAAGTTCGTCTAACAAGTTAGGGCCATTAGATTCACTCGGCAGGCAGATGTAGAACCCCCCTTCCCTGTGGCACAACAACCGCAGCCTATACACACTAGGCTAGGGGCTCGCACTACACCCAACGTGGCAAGCCATTCTTACGCCATTTAAGGTAACCACTAACAAGCTAGAAAAGGTCTCTTGAACAACTAGAGCCAGAGCCATATAGCCCTCACAGCTGTACTGTATATCCCGGTTATCACTTACAGATAAGTCCTTATGGAGAGTAACTAGAGCATCAAAATAACCCACATGCTCTAGCCCCCTTTCAACAGTAATAAAATCATCTTAATTGGTTGATTGCATAATCTATTAGTCAAATTACAAGATCATTGTTCATAAATAAGCACTAGCAATAGCTACCCAAATGCATAACCCATAGGTGACAAGGAAACAAGATATCAATAGCTAAGTTATAATCTCTATGGGTGTCAAGGAAGACACATGCATATGAATGATTATTTCAGTGAATAGGACAACAAGGATGGTCCCATGTTATACTTGCCTTGATCAAAGTTCTCTGGTAGATACTGCTGGTCCAGCTCAAAATAATACTCCTAATCGTCGTAGTACTGCTCACCGTCTAAATTTGATCACCAAGCATCAACATACAAACATTCCGAGCAAACATACACGAAGCAAACAAAAGATACAATTAGAACAGTACACCAACAATAGAAAAACATTTAGGAAAGCTTACAAAACTATTCTACACGTTGCTACGATCACACAGACGTAAAGATCATAAAAATCGGACTTAAAACGTGAAAGTTATGAATTTTCTAAGATTTCCTATAGATAAATAATTACTTTAATATAAACTCGAAAATTAAATTTTCCAAACCTACTGTACAACTACACTAACATGTAGAGCTTGCAAATACGAACCTAACGCAACTTGAACGGGCCAAATCGGAGTTAAAACATGGAAGATATGGCCTAAACAAAATTGTATGTATATATGTATTTCTATTGTATTTCGGGATTTGTTTTACTAAAGAAAAACGGCCACAAATCATATCATCAATTGAAATTGTGGCTAGAAATCCTGGTTCTGTGAAGCATAGGATACATCATTCATATAGATCCATATCCGATACTATTTCTTAGTATTGTCTTCACAATTTTTATTATTATTATATTCATAATCACCAACTAGTGGTGATTTCCTTTTAGAGAATCCTTCCAATGTGCTTTGATTGCCTGTCGAATTGGTCACATAATATTAAATTAAAGCCCATAGATACTAATTTGCAAGCATGAAGCATCCATGATCCATGCATATATTATAAAGTCACATATAGATACCTGGCATCTTTACTCCAACTGAAGCAACAGAATGTACTAATTGCCTTTCGAGTTCAGACGATATAGATGAAAAAAACAAAAAACCTAAGACTGGATAGAGACACAATCAGGAGAGGAGATGAGCGGAGAGAGCTACCTTATTGCTATCTCCGGAGGCTGACCACCGTTGCAAGTCGACGGCTCGCTCGTCACTGGGATTAAGTCCGGCCGGCCACCGAACGCAGATCATCATTCACCACCCGACGGCAAGGAGGATTAGCGATGGGAGAAGCCGAAAGGATTTGGGATGCGAGCAGCCGAGAATAACGAAGATGAAAGGGTGCGGCAACGTTTGGCATCCAGGCCGGTTGCCTGCCTGCATATATACGAGTATTGCTAGGGCTATGGAGATGTCGAGATGGGCTGTTGCTACTGGGCTGCCAGCGTACCACCGGGGTCCAACAAAAAAATTTACTGAGGTCCATGCCGGCCAAAAATCGCAGGTACAAGTGGCGACGGGCGGCGACAGCGGCGGCGGCGGCAACAGCGGCGGCGGCGGCAAGAGCGGCGACGGCGGCAATAGCGGCGGCGGCGGCAATAGCGGCAGCGGCGACAACAACGGCGGAAAACAGGGCTAGCAGGCAGGCCGGACATATATATAGGGAGGAAGACTCTCCACCTTCACGTCAACTAGCGATATGGTGCTAATTGACGTTGCACCCTCCATCTTTACTAATAGGCCTAATTAATTATTAAAGCCCATTAGTAAATAAATGAATGAACATTTAGGATTATTGCACACAAACTTTGGTGGAAAATGAGATATTTATTATTTTCGGAATTAATTAATTTCGTGGATAAAATAATTTTAGAAAAGTCCAGAATTATTATTTAAGCCGCGAAAAATACTCCGAAAGCTCCGAAAATTCGAGGGAATTTTCTAGAGACATTATGGAACATGAGGAACCCAAATAAAGTATTTGGAGCTTATGAAAAGATGGATGAAGAGATCAAGGAAAAAGATTAAGCTTACGGAAATTGGAATTTTGAATCCAGAAAATACCAAAAAGTTTTCCGATGAGAAGTAAACGTCGTCCTATGGTATTTTGAAAAAATAATAGCACTCACCAACACCAAAGACAAGCATCACACAAACACCACATTATCAAATTAATATGAAAAAGTTTAAAACCACAATTTTCTATATTTAATTAGCAACAACTTAACTTATCTAATAAATTTATTCAAATATTGAAATCATTTATTTTATTTAGTATTTTTCATGCACAACCCAAAATAGAAAATTTTGGGTGTGACAGTTTCCAACTCTAGTTGAGTCATAGAACTAAATATCTATATGGAACAAAAGAATGGAACTATGCATTAAGGGTTATTGTGTCATCTATGTTTCTATATTTTGGAAACAACGCTATGAAACTACCCACTGACAACAGCCCTAAGAAATCCTCCCCTTACACACAATAAAGGGAATATAATGACTCCTCGGCCAAAGCCCAACATGGCTTTTTCTGTCGCCACCACCCCCGCCCCCGCCACTCAGGTAGGGCTCCAAGCTATATCGCCACTGCCTGGGGGCTCCTCCCTTTTCTTCTCCAACAACGTCACCATGACAAGAAGGAACAAGCCACACTCCTCATTTATAATTAAGCAATGCTTTAGGTTTGAAAGGACTTAAGATGTCTCCAAGAAGGGGGTGATAGGCATTTCTAAAAAATTACAACTTAAAATGCGAAAACCGTTAGTGTGAATTTCCAATTCCCAAATCAGAATAATGAACCCCTCTAGAGTGATACACTAAGCATATAAAGGTTGGTAAACAAGCCTAGGAGCTAAACACCCGCAACACAAGAGGTTAAACGCAATATATAGGAATTCAGTTTCTGGGGCATCAAACCGGACTGGTCTGGTATGCACGACAGAGCAGCCCCAAAACTACTTGATGCTTTCCAATTCCAGCTTCAATCCAATTTTGCATGGACTTTCCAGGGGCTATGTTATCATATATTCCTGCACACAAACAAGCACAACCCAGAGTAGATCGAGGAAAACACAAAAATAGCAAACTGAAATGCAATAATGAGATGATATTTGTTTTTTCGAAGTTCGGACTCCCTCCACGGCATCTGGGTCTTGATCCTTCAGCCGCCACATCGGTGCCTGATTTGCAGGATGGTCGGAAGAACGAAATCTGAATATTTGATGCACAACTTGGTCCGTCAACATCTGCTTCGCGCCCAAGACAGAATGAAGCGACAAGTTGATAAGGGCTGCTCAGACCACTCCTTTTCTGAGGGTGATCTCGTATTCCTCGAGCTCCAACCATATGTGCAATCTTTAGTCGCCCGGCGTTCCAGTCAGAAGCTATCGTTCAAATTCTTCAGCCTATTCCTTATCAGTCATCGTGTGGGTGCTGCAGCGTTCAGTATAGACTTGCCGTCATCTTCTCATGTCCACCCGTTGTTTTATGTTTCATAGCTGAAGCGCTCCCCTAGATCCCAGCACCTCCCTTTTGAGTTGGTCGTGTTTCAGGTGCCAAAGAAGATTTTGCAGCATTGCTGGTCGTCAGGCGATCATCTCATGGTGCAGTGTTTGATCAAGTGATCTTAGATGTCGTTGTCACTGTCCACCTAGGAAGATCCACTAAAAATAGCAATTCCCGCGAGCCCTGGCCCAGGGTCATGTCAAAACCCAAGCAGGGAAGTGTCACGAGAGCTTCTCCATCCGCTACTATTGTTGTTGGGCGCCGGACAACTAATGATCCTCAGCGCACATGCCCACTTAGGCCCAGGAGAGCGATGAAGCCCAATAGCATGGTGACCGGGCCACAGTAGGGTGCCTAGCGTATTGTGTTCTTTATACTCAGAAGAGAGCGAGTGAGAGAGGGGAGGAATTGTAATGACTAAATTATGAATCTATCGCATATCTATCGTCGCCATCTTTCTTGTGTGTTCTTTCTCGCTTCTAGTTCTTCTTCCTTTCCAAGCCAACTCTAACATTTTATTAGCCAACTAATCAGCGAGTAATTTAATTCATACTTTGACACTTCACTTTTGTACTGTTTTGAGAAATTCCTAATTATTTCTATGATTGACATATTACTGATTGGGATGTGTGTGACCTTGTCAATTAGAAGAGAGGTGTGTTGGGTTATAATGGCGATATAGGCC
This sequence comes from Saccharum spontaneum, assembly GCA_022457205.1. Taxonomy (NCBI): domain Eukaryota; kingdom Viridiplantae; phylum Streptophyta; class Magnoliopsida; order Poales; family Poaceae; genus Saccharum; species Saccharum spontaneum. Next base: position 51,510,445 of record CM039579.1, on the reverse strand, counting down.
AAGTTCCTCTTGGTGAAGAATTTTTTGAATTGACTCTCATTCGCCTTCCTCGGATCACCATTTCAGTCCTTCACTATGTTTGATATGGCTCGAAAAAGGGGAATTGATGATGTAGGATTAATGCCATCGAGCTTTACAATATATAAAATCTCTGTTGCCGGCATCAAGGTAAAAGAGGTTGTGAGGGCAGAGTCCGGATTCACTACTGGGAAAAATTAATTCCCTAATTTCCTTGTCGGTATTATGAATTTTGTTGTCGGTTTTGCACTGGCAGGGAAATTTTAGTTTCCAGTGGTGATTACAACGAAAACAGTTTGTTCTTGACTGGTTGGCAGGAACCTGCAGTGAACTGATAATTGTTCTTGCCAAAGCTGCCACGACTTGCGAGAATTATAGGCACGGTGTTCCTCATTGATATATTCAGGCAAATTCAAACAATAGACCAGGTGCAACAGCAGATTATAATTATATCACCGTCTTTATTCATGCAGTAGGGGCAGCGCTACGTACAAGAGTAGAAGTTTATTCTAATAATTCAATCATAAGCCACACTAGCCAGAAATATTGAAACAGAAAGCAGGGCTACATTATTTGTTTATCCAGACAATAGTACACGATTATAGCGAAGTATGAAACTTACAAACTCTTGGAGCCTCTCTAGTCTTGCAACATTGAATTAATTTTATTTGTCGAAACACTTTGAGATCCATCCAAAGTTTAGCTCTGATGAGGACAAGAAGCAGCAGGTATCCTATCCTATCCATCCAGGGAGGGGTACCTGTGACACCGGATCGCCCTACCTTGACACACAGGAATACCATATTTCCAGGATTTGGGCTCCCTTAGTTTAGCACCTGGAGATGGAAGACGTGTATGAATTTATTATTTGTGTACAGGTAGAGTCGATTTGTAGCAGCAAGGGTATGGTAACACGAAGAATTTTAATGGAGAAGAATAAAAGGGATTTGAAAGGTACCTTCATGTGGATCGCTTGAATGCGCGTGTGACAAGTCTCTTTCCTGAAGGCTGTCAAGCCGCGGTGGTGTTTGTAAAGCAGTTTCATATCTATGGCCGGGCAGTATTTGATTGCAAGTCCCCGAAGAGCAGGATAACTCCCAGCGACACCTGGTAAGGTTGTAAGGCACTTGCAGCTATGGAGACTGAGCCGCACCAATGATGGCCGGTCTCCAACGGAACCCAAAGGCTGCAACTTATTGCAGTCAAGAATGCTTAACGACTCGAGTGCATCCAGCTGCCCAGTAATCGAACATAGCTCCTGACATTTGTTAATATATAACCACTTGAGTGAAGGCGGTAAGTTTGGAAATGCTACCAAGTTACCACAACCAATTAGGCATGGTGCAGGATGATTTGCCTGTGATGAAGATTGCTCTACCACACTAGCAGATGCGTACCTGTGGCATGGTTGATCCAGCCATGTACATGTGCCAAACTGATCCTCCTTGCCCCATATGAGCTCAAGTTTTTTGCAGCTTAAAATTTCAAAATTTTCGAGAGATTGGGGGAGGATGAAGAGCTCTACCAAGTTGGGACAACCGATAATCCTTATTCTCTTTAGATGTGGCAGCACTGGATTCGTTGATGGAATTGGTGCACCATTCACATTTGCAGGCCCTATTAGGTTTTTACATAAACAAACCAGCAAGGTCTTCAATGATACCAAGCTTCGGAACGCTTCCTCCGGCCAGTGGATGAGGACAAAACTTCTTTGTATTGTCAGATCTACAAGTTTTCCAAAACATTTCCAAACCCCAATTGTTGGCTGTGCTGGACTTGAGACGAAGAAAAAGTTGCAGCCATTGAAGTTCAGTACTGTCAGAGGTGATTCATGATTCTCACAGTCCAGATCAAGTGTTGCTTCTGTATTTTCAGCCGACAGTGTTAGCTTTGGCAGTAATGACATGTATCTCGAATTAACTATCAGTAAGGAAAGCTGTGCCTTGCTTTCATTCACCTCTAGAGCCTTGAGCTTTGGTGCTTCAGGAAGACTAGTCAATTTTGGACAATCCTTAATATCAATTGTCTCAAGTACAGGAAATGTTACTTCTTTTCCTTCAGTTGCCACCCATCTCACCAACCTATGCAAATAATGTAACTTGAGTTCTTTCAATGCTGGAAATGACAATAATGATGGATCGCTGCACAGGTTTTCCAATCTGTCCAATTTTTTCAAATAAAGAACTTGAAGAGCCTTGAAATGACAGAATTGAGGGAAATCCTCACACCCTGTACAACCAACTAGATGGAGCTCAGTCAAGTGCTGCAACAATATAAGGTCTGTCACCCATTTCACTAAACTGGTGGCTTTATAGCTAGCTATCCTTAGCATCTCGAGCCTTCCATGAGGTTTAAGGGCATCCAACACCATCTTTTGACAATCTGGCACTGGTTCTTTCTGGCTTTCAGTCCACTCTAGAGATAAGTGCGTCCATTGGTCGCGCTCTCCGACTTCGCTGGTTATGGCACGATTGGACGGAAGACAACAAACCTTGGGCAGGAATGGAGCTTCCTTGTAATGATGTCGACCAGTCTCCTTTTCAACTCTTCGACCACAATCTCCTTAGGTGATGGTGCAAAGGCTCGCTTCTGGCACAACAATTGGCTTGATGGGGAGGCACCCAAGTACCTTGCCCCAAATCTTTTCACGATGGTCCGAAGGAAAAATAAAAGTGTGCAGCAGGAGCTCCGCAACAACAATTGGATACGATCTCTGAGGGGATATATCACCACAGCCATGCACATAGAGGAGTTTGTGTCCCTTTGGATTAGGATCCAGGAGGTGCATCTGGTCCAAGGCGTCAAAGATTCGATCACCTAGAAATGGACACCAGATGGTACCTACTCAACCTGCTCAGCTTACCGGATCCAGTTCAGAGGTTCCTTTGCCAAATTTCCGAGAGATCGCATTTGGAAGGCACATGCTGAAAACAAGTGCAAAGTCTTCACTTGGATTTTAATCCACGGGAAACTCCTAACCGCAGACAACTTGTAAAAGAGAGGATGGCCGCATCAGGAACACTGTGTTCTATGCAATGGGCCCTTAGAGACTGGACTCCATCTTTGTCTCTGCTGTCCCTATGCCAAGGCAATTTGGAGACAAATTCTTGCATGGGAACACTTTGATACTAATCTAGGACAGCAGCAGGGGGACCCCTTGCAGATCATGTCCTGGTGGGAGAAGGCTGTTACTGTAGTGCCCCTAACGGAGCGGAAACGCTTCAACGGCATGGTCATATACACCTTTTGGAACCTCTAGAAAGAGAGAAACAGGCGCATATTCAACAATTATGAATCAGTGATGCAAGTAGCAGCAAGGACCAAAGACGACATTGAGCAAAGAAGGAGAGCTTTCGGCTAGAGGGGGCTTAGTGTTTTGAGGAGAGCATATCCTTTTCCTGCTCCCCAGGGCGTGTTAACCCTGGTTTTGCTTGTACTTTATCAACTTTTTACCCTCTTAATTGAATGGCAGAGCTCCTGCCAATTTTTCAAAAAAAATAAGTGCGTCAATTTTTCTTTGTTCTGAAGATGGCTGCTTTGGCATGTCCTTCAGATACATTTTCTAGGCCACGCAATTCTAATGCACCACCAAGCTCTAACATACTCAATTCTTTAACAGTGCTGCAACCAGAACCACCACCTGCCACAAAGTATGCAAGAGTCTGTAGAGAAGTCAGTTGTCCCATATCTGGTGGCATACAACTCAATGACGTGCAGCCATTAGTATAGAGGTGCTGGAGCCCTATGATATACTTCATACCCTTTGGAAGTTGATACAGATTCTTGCAATGAGAAAGGTCTAACGTCTGCAGATTATACAAAATGCTTACAGCTTCAGGAAGTTCTCGGATCTCTTCATTGCCTGAAAAATTAAGATACAGCAGGTGCTTTAGGTGACTTGATCTGAGCAGATGTTCTCCCAAGGTATGGAGCTGCAGTGCTCGAAGAGATTTGTAATTCGATACATGTGTTACTGAGGCTCTACTAAACTCATAGGTGCACAACAATGTCCGGAGAGTCGAAGATTGTTTTTTCAGAAAATCGTAAGAATATTTTGTTTGGTATGATGATGAAAAGAAGTTGCGAGCATCACCTGACGAAAACTTCTTTTGATTGTCTGAATCAGATATAGTTACACATTCCTTCCCCATAACAGAGAGCGCAATGTCATGCATAAGATCATGTATTTTGCATATGGTTCTACAACGAAGCTGCTTCCTTTCTCCATCCATCATTGGAGAAGTTTGTCTCACATCTTGAAAGAATGACCTCCAGGTTAGCTCCATAAAAGTTTCTCTGCCGGTAGTTTCTGGATGGTCTTCATCTTGTGCCGGTATGAAGTCATGTGCCATCCATAATTGGATGAAAGTGTCCACATCAATCTCAATCTTTAGGAAACAGAGCACAGAATACAAAACACAGCTTCATGTGTGATGGTAGATCATCATAGCTAAGCTTGAGTATAGGTAAAATTCTGTTCCTGTCATCCGTACAAATGTTGCTTTTAGTTAATATATCATTCCATTCTTGTACACTAGTCTTGGTACTCAACATGGAGCCAAAGGCTTTGGCAGCTAAAGGAGAACCATCACACCTGGCCACAATCTTGTCAATAATATCTTTGACCTCATCACTATTTAGTTTCTGCAAACTGAAGGCCCTAGTCTTTATTATTTCCTTAAGATACTTTTCACCCAATTTTTCAAGATTGTAGGCTTCAGCTACACCTGTGACCATAATTCGTGCTACTTCAACATCACGAGTTGTGGTCAGTACCACACTGCCCTGACCACCTTGCTTAAGGCATGTCTTAAGTTTTCCCCACTCATCAGGATCTCGATTCCATACGTCGTCCAACACAACGAGGTATCTCTTTCCACTAATTTCTTTTTTGGAGATCCTGCAGTGCTTTCTCACAAACTTGCTCATTTGTGTAGCATATGTTTTTTGCAATATTAGCCACATAAAATTCGTCTGACACACAACACCATCTACAAAGCTCGAAATGATTTTTGATCACAGGGTCACTGTAAATGAGTTGCACAAAGGTTGTCTTGCCCAGCCCACCCACTCCAACAATGCGAAGGACCAAGAGATCGTAGCCGCTCTCTTCATCAAGCAATATCTTCATGATCTTTCTTTTTTCTTCATCTCTGGATCTGCCAACAATATCCTTGTCAGAGTCGACCATGATAGAATCTGGTATCAGAGCCAGTTCCTTAGTCATTTTGAGCCACATAACAGAAATAGTCTTTCGCCATTGCTTGGGTCTTGGTGCTTGCAGCTGTTGTGTGAACCCAAAGTCATTCATCTCTTTGACAAGGACCTCAATGTTCTGCACAATCTTGCATAGCTTCTTGCCCATCCTGTAACGAAACACAATGGGGTTACGAGCAAGCAAGAGGCTTACAACATACACGCTCAACGTGTTGTAGTGCCCTTTCTTGCAGGCGTCACGACGGAGTGCTTCATACTTGAACTCGTTGAAGACATCAATCGCTTCATAGGAGACCTTCTTGAGTGCTTGGAGCGAAGAACTTATTCCTGGTCGGCTAGGCCCTGACCCTACTTCATCGATGAAATCCAAGATGGCTGGGAGCCTGCGTGCCAGGATCTCGCACTGCTCCTTCAAGCCTTGCGTCACCTTGTATTGGTCCAGCAGGTAGCTAGACACCTTATCCTTCAGCAAGGGGACCAACGGCCCGATCATCAACTCAGCCATAGCTGCTCTCACAACTTATAGTATTATTTGTAAAAAGAGGAAAGAGAATACTCACCAGCGATGGAGAAATCCGAGATAACATAAAGAACAACAGCTGCCGAAGGTTTGAGTGCCTGCTTCATAATTGGTGTCACGGCAAGTTCCCTTCTCTCACCTCCAGGTCAGCCATCTATGTCTCCACCGCGGTTGCGGACAAACCAATGTGCACTCATGGAAAAGATGCAATCGTTTGCAATAGGAAACTATTTGGAGCACTGGCCTGGGTCCATTTGCCAAGGACTTTAGGACAAAGTTGGCCAGAAGCTGCGAGGAAGACTCAAGGAAACACCATATGCCTTCACCAACTAATGATGTGAAAGTGAAAGCATTTAGCAATAGTGATGTGACACAATGTGAAAATATTCTTCCACATAGCTATCAAGAAAGCCTCCACTTCCCACTAGGAGCAAATATATAAAACGTCTAGCACTTGCATGGTTGGAAGGCATATATTAATTTTCCTTTTTTTTATACTGAAATAATTTTCTTTTCCAGCATACAAAAATGGTTATATGAAATGGAGTTAGAAGAAAAAAACTCAACCTACGAGGGAATGATTGCCCCTGTAGCATTACCAACCTTCTCACCAGGCGAAGAAAACTCCCGAACCCCCGCCCCACCCTTACACAGCAGAATCTGTTGCCCAAGCGAGAATTGGGTCAGGTCTTAGACCTATGCTTTGGTTTATGGGGCGGGCGAGGGGAATTTTTTTAACCTCAGCCTGAAAATCGCTCCTACGGGGAGTCAAATCTAGGACCTGAGGAGTGCTACTCAGACGTCCAAACCACTCGGCTAGAGACTCTTTCTTAAGTTTTATAAAAATACAGAAAGGCTTTCTTCATTCTCCTCATTTTCAATCAAAAAATCTAAAAAACGAGTAATCGGACTTTAAGTTCAAATTATCTTGAAGGTGTCTTCACCTTATAGTAATGTACTAGGCAACTAGGCATGTAGCTCACCCAAAGCAAGATGCTCTCCACTTGGAACTAAAAAAACATTCACTTGGAGTAGATGAGTACTAAACTACAAACACTAATATAGACGTTGTTGCTTTCTTGTTGGCCAGTGAGCAAACAATCTTTTGTACCACACGCATGTTCTTGTTGTCATGGAATTGAACTATATTCTCTGCCATTCTGCCCATGCCAACCCTGTACAGACGAACGAGGCCTTGTATGAAATATTAGCCTAAGACCATATGACCTAGCGTGCTCTTTAAATCGGAAGTGATTAATAGATAAAATTGTGCAGCTTAAAAGTTAGTCGGCTGACCCATGTGCACTCGCTCCTCCTCCATGACTGCTTGTATCACCCTGTACTGGTCCAGAAGATAGCTGGACACGATCTACTTCAGCTATTGTTGCTCTCACTGTAATCAGCCACTTACAATGCGTTTCATTTTCATATTAGCACTGTGAAGTTCTGCTCTACCATATGTTTGAAACCTCCTATGAATGATTCCAAACTGGGACACGTAGTTCAACAGTACTGTTGGGCACCGCGTGGTAAATACGGAGAGCAACACTCATGCAAACAGTACTGCTGGGCACAGGTGGCCCAAAATTAGGATGAAATTTGAAGAAATTATTTTCCCACAAAACGAATTTAACTTCGGAAATTGCAAATGGACAGACGACATTGCCAAATTCTACCAATGAACCGTCCCAAATTCGAAGAAATCATCTGCTGGACAAACGATATTGCCAAATTCGTTCTACCAATGAAAATATACCTGAGCAGCATACGCCTACCGCCCACAATGAAGCACCACCGCCCCCTGCGCGGCGCCCTATGGCCTCGGCGCTGTGCCCGCTGCGCCGCAACACCGCCCTCCCCCTCTCCTGAACTGCCGGCGGCATCTCCCTGCCAGACGCCGCGACGGAGACACGGAGACGACCAAGATTGGGACGCCCGAACCCTGAGAGAGGTGTCCAGGTGCTGGCCTTTTTAATCCGCTCAAAGTCAGCCCATGAGTAATAAACGAAATTTGATATTTCGGCCTTCGGTAAAACGAATCTGAGATGTCTTCTCCCGGAACACAAATGAAAAAACCTACGAATCTTTCGTGCTTAAAAAAAGGTGCGAGACGCTGCTTCAGCTCTAGCCACGCGAATTCTCGACGTTTCCTTTTAATTTCTCATCAACCAAATGGCATCTTCTTCAGGAAATTCCGACGGACAAAAAATCATTAAGTCCTCTTTCCGGACAAGACATTTCTCAGAAAAAAAATTCAATACCGTTTTCCCATCAAACGAAAATAAATAGTTTAATTATAAATATATAAAATAAACAAATAATTATTTCAATAATCTATAAAAATATATTCACAATAAACAAATAAATTAAAGTACATGTGAACTGATCATATATTAGTTGGTTGTGTTTCTTTGGTAGAACTTGTCAACTTAGGTTCAAAGTCCTCGACTTGGCATGCGCTCGTATTTTCCTAAATTTATTCTAGAATTTAACGGCGCTATGCAGTGAGGTGTCTGTGGTGACTTGAAGTCTTTTGGAGGTGTTCATATGGATAGAGTTTACATACGTGTGTTCATAAAAGCAAGTAAACTGAGTGTTATCAGGAGGTGCTCATAGAGGTAGGATTTTCGTACGTGTGTTCATAAATGTGAGTAAGGTGAGAGTCATCTACGTTATATTATGTTATTATCTGAAAAATTTAAAGTACATAAAAACGATGCGAGACAAACAAATAAAATAAAATAAAATATTTCAACGTCCTGCTTGGTAATGAGCCGATTCAGGTAAATTTTGTGTTGCCCGTCTATACAACCGAATCCTGTAGGCTGTAGTAGAGCTGATTCATAGACATGGCACTATGGTACGTCTCGTAATTTGCAAATATTTTTGATGACTTATTGCTATGGGAATGAAGCATGACAATGAACTGATTATGATCTAAACCCTGGATTACTAAACTCTAACCTAATTGTAATAGGTACTCTTGACCCTGGTTTGATATATGCAACACATGATCTAAAATAATGTAATTATTAGTTGCCGTTTCCCTTCCTATATCTTATACATATAGCGATGTCATCAACAAGAAAATAAGTGGTTAATTCACATCATGGTTAGTATTATTTTAAATTTAATTGATGCTCGTATTAATTTAGTGATCTTTATTAAGGTTTTAACTTGGTGCGCTTTTGAGTTCATTTAGTGCTATGTATCGAATTAGAGATGGTGTATTGGGTGATGAATCTAATTCACCACAACAATCCTCACTGTTGAGTGGTCCAAGTAATTCATAGCATTGTGAGGTTTACTTTATGGCAACCTATATTATTATTAGGAAGCATCAATGACTTCAAATTGAAATGCCCATCATGGTAATCTATATGATAATTTTAAGGCATATTAGTTAACGGTAAGCATGTGAGTTATTCGCAAGGAAGTTAATTGCTATTCACTGATTATATATGGTTTTGTTTTCAAGACATGTGTGTTGTATGTGTATTGTTATTTCTTAAAATTTTTATTGTTATTGCTCCTTGTGATGATTTTTTTTTGTAGAGACTAGTTTATTGCTCATGTATGTGTACTAGTCTTGAAAACAGAGCGTTATTTCGCGTTTGCAATTTACTTTTAGATAGAAAAGTTAATTTTTTTGGAAAAGGTACCTATAAAACAGGTATTCTACGCCTCAAACTATTAAAAACTGTCTAAATAACTCTCCTGAGATGGTTTTAAAGGCGTTTTTTTTGTGACGTGACATATTAAAAATTTTATATAACCCCTAACATATCAAGAGTTAACTACATGACCCCCTTAACTATAAAATATTATATTATAACCCTTAAAATATCTAATAATGTTCAAATAAAGGTTATGTAGGGTCGTTTAGACACCGTATATATCCCACCCCAATGGCCTAAGCACGCATGCTTGTACACAGGCTCATCGACTGCCTCCCTCTCTAAACTCCTTCCAGGCTTGTGCTACCGCCCGATGAGCACCACCTTATTTCCTACTCCACATCATGTACTCCTCAATGACATTGAGCTCATGCATGGATCCTCCCACATCCTTGTCTCCTCTCACTTTCTCCTCCTAACAAGTTTACCTAAAAAATTGAAGGACATCATAGCACCACTGGAATCCTCTTGTCTTCCTTGGGCCAAAAACCCTAGGGAAAGGCTTAAATACCTTACCCTAGTTCGGAAATGCTTTCACGGGAAACTAAGAAGTGCCCTAGAATTTCAACAGAAAACCCTCGGGAAATTACTTCCCTAGGGTATTTGTGCCCCTAGGAAAATCTACTGACATGCCACTTTAGTGTCCACGTATAAAGGTCATTTCCCTAGGGGTGATTTTTGTAGGGCAATGTCATCGACAAGTGATGGGAGGTGGAGCAAGGAGACAAAATGTCACATGCTACTCGTTAGTGCGGTAGCTCAGTCTAGAAAGATTAGGCGGTGGAGGCAACAAATGGTCTGCATTCAAGCATATGTGTTTAGGCCAGTGTGTCGAGATACGGTATCCAAACGACCATAAAGATCATCCACCGAGTCATTTGAACATTGTTTGATACTTTTTCAAGCTATAATATCATGTTTTATAGTTTAGGAGGTCATACAGTCAACCCTTGATATGTAGGGGTTATATAGATTTTTTAATATGCCACGTCACCAAAACCACCATCAAAAACATCTCACGGGTTATTCAGTATAATAGTTAGTTTTATAGGTAAGGGGTGAAGTAGACAAACAGCCAGAGTTAATTTGTTTTGTGTGTCAACGATCTCGAATCCTCAGTTAATCTAAGAGGAATAGAGGATTATGAAATTAGCATACGCGTCACATTGACCGAGCACAAGTCAATAGCTTAGCCACTAAGTCGAGTTAGAGGAATTTGCAGGTAATTATTACCCCCTCGTAGATCCAATTTCATTGCCATCAGCTTCAAATTGAATGATCCATCGCGACAAAGACAAGAACCGCTACTATGGCGAGCCTCCTCGAGAAGTTCGTAGACGCTGGGCAGTGGGATGCCGAGGACATCGCCGGCCGGCTGGGCATGGTCTTGCACGCCGCCTTCCTCTTCGCCGGCTTCCAGCCCTACGGCGCGCAGCCACGGTCAGGACACCTCCTGAAGAAGGGAGGCTCGCTGTGCCTCTCCCGACAGTACACCGCGCCGGACCTTGCGCACCGCGAGGGCGCGGACGCTGCTGTGCTGATGCTGTGTGCGCAGGGGACCGACGTCGCGCTCCTCGTGTTTCTCGTCACCGACGGCGACGACGTGCCGGAGAACGCGTACCTGGAGCGCCTGGATCTCCTCACCGTGTGGCCGCTCCTCTCCCGTAGCCTCGATGGCGTGGAGCCCTGGGCGTCGCGGATCTGCAAGTCGCTCGCCGACGGCGTGTGCTGGGGCTTCCTCGACGAGCTGTGCCGCAGGAACGGACTGCCGCTGACCGGCTTCGAGTCCCTGCCCGACGACCTCAAGGGAGCCGTCTTGGAGAAGCTCAACGACGGCAAGGACCTCGCGAGGGTGGAGTGCGTCAGCTCCCAGCTGAGGCTGCTCGTGGCGGAGCGCGACCACGAGCTGTGGAAGGCCTTGTACAAGGCCCTGCCTGTGCGCCAGCGCCGGGGCTACAGGTGGCGTTTGTGGTGGTTCCTCCCCGACGCCGAGAGGTCCGACGAGGAGCAGGAGACTCTCAGTCCGGGATCGAGCTGGAAGGACAAGTACGTGGAGGCCAGGCGGCATTCCCGTCCCATGCTGTTCTCGTGGTACTTCGACTCCTTCGATCCCATCCCAATGATTCGTCGCAGGGGCCTGTCCTCATGGTCCCTTGACTACTGGTTCATCCAAGATCCGCCGGAGGAGGAGAAGACGGTTCCTCCAAGGGTCGACAGAAGCGGTGGCGGCCACAGCCAGAAGCTGGCACGGAACAACTACATGAAGAAGTGGCATGGTGGCGGCGCCATCCACTCGCCATCGTCTCGCTATCGATGGAAGCATCGCTAGCTGCTCATCATGCGCTGCTCATATGCCTGCAACTGAAATCCTGCATATATAGTCAACTCAACGACCGACGATGCGTTTGATTTATTTGTTTCGAGATTTCGATCATGGAACGAATGGAATGGACTGGTCAGATTGTAATTAATTAGTGCTGTTATGCTCCGCATAACTGGTGACTATTACGCACCGCAGTAATAATGTACATCTGAATGGTTTATTGGGAATTCAGTATTGAATTTTAGTCAGTGTGTTGATCTCACGGTAATTCTGCTTGTTGATTGGTGTTGCTAGAACGTACTATCCACAATCGGAGTCGCTCGGATGTTGCAACTTGCAAGTTGTGATTTGGGTCACTGTCACCGTTCCTTGAACGCAGCTCCGGAGATTCGTGGATGGTGGATGCTGACAAGTGGGAAGCCGACGACCTCGCCGGCCGGCTGAACGGCGTCGTAGTGTTCCATGCGCGCGTACTTCCACACGAGGCACCGGCGACAGGTAGCGCTCGTACCGAGACCACTATATGCATATTGAAATGAGAAATTTTTACTTAGGGTCCTCGGACGTATTCGAGTTCTTCTCCGTATTTTCAAATTGCCTTTTACCTCTGTAAATTTTTTGTGCAGTTCTCATTCATGTCCCCATAATTTTAAATTGAGCACTTGGTTCCTTAAACTTGTCCCATGTTTTTATCCTGATCCAGGTATTTTTAGAATGCACACTTAGCTCCCAAAACTTATATTATTATTATTATACGATTACAGTCCATCTCCATTTCCCGCACTGCTTTGCATGAGCCTACCACAATTGTGTGGCCAAATTGCGTTGGACTGTGTTCATCAACCCAAATAGTGTAACGCACCAGGGCCAAGACGTGTGACGGGCTCAGGAGGGATGTGCAGACCTACCTTCCTAGGACCTACTATGTCGCTTGGCCACCATTGCTGTGCTTGCCCTACTGCAGATCCCAGCCGGGCCTTCACGGCGATTGCATTCAACTCCACCGCCGTGCCGCCACACTCCTTCCTCTTCCCGGTCGCGCAGGAGCTCATGCTCATTCTCGTCATCTCCTCACACTCGGTTCCGCATGCACTCTTTTGTCTTTCATCAACTCCCTCGGCAACGGCGCGGTGTAGCGTGCAACATGGCGGCACAGGCAGACACGACATAGCCTAGCAGTAGCATAGCAACGTGGATGCGGCACCACACCAATGATGCAACATAGGTGGCGCCAAGTAGTAGGGCAAGCATGCATGGTGCAGCGCTACGTGGCTACATGGGTAAGATGGGCATGCATGGTGTGGCGGAGGTGAGGATAGTGGTGCGAGGATGGACGGACCATAATGGTACAATAATACAACTTTAAGAATCTTAGCGTGCAAGGGACTGAGATGGGAACTTGGGACAAGTTTAAAGAGCCGAAGGTGTAATTTGCATGGACCGGGACCGATATAAGAACTCAGGACAAATTTAGAGAGTTGAATGTACAATTTTAAAATACCGAGACCTCAAGAACTTAAGACAAATTCGAGGACCAATAGTAAAATTTACTCTTTCTAAATAGTTATTTTGGTCCCTCAGTTATACGTCAGAATCTTAATTTCATCTTTAAACTTTTAGAATGGTCATTTCTGCTCTCAAACTGTATTTCAGCCCTCAAACTTTATTTTTTAAGTTTAGTTTCATTCATGCAATTGACAGTTCATGAATGAAATTGAGTCCGGAGTACAATGTTGAGAACCAAAATGGTCACTTTAACAGTTTTAGGACAAAACTAAGCCTAAAAAAAATTTAAGAACTAAACAACCATTTTGAAAATTCTTGAATAAAATTGAATCTCACATGATAACAGGAGCATAAAATGGCTATTCCTTTTTTTCAAGAGAAAATGCATATATATATATATATATATATATATATAGGACAGAAAAAACAATTTGACTGTAGGTTAATTCTCAATGTAGCTTAGCTAAAAAAACTCAAACCATTTTTTTCATTTTTATCGGTGAGTAGCTTGGACTGATGGACCGAACAAACACTATTAATTTTTTTAAAAAACGGAAATGTTGTGGTGCAGGCATCCGTCCAAACGCCGCGCTTCCTGGGCTGCGCGCTACCAGTCCAACAGGCCTGTTCCCCTCTACACTCATTCTTTCAAGGTTTCTCCAAAAAAAACACCGACATTTCCCAACTCACACGGCCATTGCGGCGTTCACTCGCCCACCACTCGTCTTCTCTAGCGGTGACTACCTCCACTTCCTCCGCCCAGGGCTCTCGCCCGCCTCCACGACGCAAGCTCCACCGTTGGAGTCACGCCTGCCGCCCGCTCCTGCCCTCGTCGCCGGAGCTAGTGCCTGCGTCTTCCTCGCCACCTCCTCCTGCGCTAGAGACAACGAGGGTGTCGTGACCATGTCATACTTCGCATCTGCCATGAGGCTCCTCGCGCCCTGGTGCCCCAGCGGAAGAAGCTTGTTGTGGCTAAGTATGTAGTGCTTTTCGCTCTGCCACCTCCTAGCCCCGGTCTGCCCATCAAAGTGCACTACTAGGATCCAGCCCTGTCGTGACGCCTATATTAGGTTGCAATATAGCTATTTTAGTTGCAAAATGGATCAATTGCATCTATGTATGGTCGTCGACAGGTGGTTGCATTTGGAACGGTGCAATAGCTTTATGCATCCTTTTGATGTGGTGTTGCAATATGATGGTTTTGCAATGCACAAAAAAACTAACGCAACCACGATATGGTTGCAAGCACGGATATTGCTACCAGCAAAATGGTTGCGTGAATTACTATTGCGACGAAATACGTGGCTACAATATGACAGTATTGCCACAAATGAACTTGTCGCAAAATAACTTTATTGTCACTCCATAGTTACATGGGAATATGACCATATTGCCATGCAGTGTGCTCTGTTGCATCATATAAATCTGGCAATGTAACAATTTTGGTGGCTAGAGTCAATTGCCACGTTCTTTTGCTAGTGGCTATAAAAGATAATACAATGAATCATTGTTGAGGCAATAGATGGAAAATGCAACGAACAATTGTTAGTGATAAAAGATGAGAAATGCAAGAAATCATTTTCGGTGGTAATAGATGGAAAACACAACGAATCATTATTGGTGGTAGACATGTTCTATAGCAACACGTAAAGTTTGTGGCAATAAATGTATATTACAACAAACAAATAGTGGTTGCATAATAGTTTCTTGCAACAAGGGCATTTTGGCTAGCGCCTTTTTAATTTCTTTTCGTAGCTATAAATTTAATTATTGTTATAAAATAATTGTGCCATGAGTATAGATTTCATCATCACATATAAAACCCAAAACCTTCATTAACTTCAAACATATGTTTCAACCAAAATAATAACACAATGACCAGAGTACTGCTAAAATAAACATGACCACAACAGAATAAAAACATCATCTTTGACTACAATTTTGCAACTATGTTTGACATAATACAATAGAACTAAATATGAGTCCGCTTTTTTATCTCTTCGTGCCCCATCGCCCATCGGCACTGGTAGTCACCAATAAACCTTTTCTCAAATTCTTGTAGCTATCCATCACCAACATTAAGGCATAGAGCTTTCTCCAATTATTCTAGTTATCCATGCTTTCCTGCAAATTATGAACAAGCATACAATTAGTAATTGGAAAGAAATAAAACCGCACGACCAATTGCCATTGTTCTTTTTGTGGAAAAGAATCCAGCGGTAGTAGCATCATCAACCTTTTTTGTAGTCAACACCCTTGCTAGTTCATTCTGCCAAAATAAATGCTTTGATGTAAACAAATTGCAATTTGTATGTGACATCAGTCAACTAACCTATGAAGCTGATTGCCCCAAAAATTTACTTCTAAAATTAGGAACCAGAGTTCACGTTTGCAATAAATAATTTTTAAATTACTACTACTCGGACGGAAAAGTGGATAACATATGGAAATAAAATTAATCATACAACTGGAAGTGGAAAACCAGTGTCTATGCTTAGTAAATTAGAATAGAGTTACTACAGAGGCAATTAGGTCTAGTGCCTAGGAATAAAATTATTCCTACGTTCAGCAGAGTAGAAATAAAATTACTCCTATGTTCAGCAAGGTAGAAATAAATTTACTGCTATGTTCAACAAGACCTACATTCAGTACAGTAGACCAAGCCAACAAAAGACCTATAGGTGTTCAAATATATTTCTTATAATTCATCAATAAGGAAACAGAGAACCAATCATGAAGATAATCCTCCATACTAGAAAATTCAGAGTACAATATTACCTCTTGAGCTATATCCTGTATTCGCGGTGGTGTGATATTGTTGGTGTCCTCACTTGGGCCATTTGGATCCTTTGTGGTGTTGATGGTTCCTAGGATAGCATACGCAGCCCAAAAGGCAAGGAACATCAGTGAAAATAGAGGAGCCAAATAAGAAAACCATGTTCCAAAATTTATTACCTATTGCAATGCCACATGTATTCTTGTTGGACAAAATTCTTGCCTGATTTCTTAGTTTGTTTGATACTTTCTTCCTTATCTCTTTCCCTCGCAGAAACTACATTTGCAAGTTTTTCTTTTAATCCTTAATATCATGTTGGTGCTCCATGTCTTCTTATCGGGCAAAGATCAGAGACGTTGGGGATGCCAAGATCTGACCTATTCTTGATGTCTGCTTTGCTGCAAGGACATAATTTAGTTATGCACGCAAAATTTTTTAATACAGAGTGAATAATTATTGATATGGACATCCATAAGGCAATGGCCCAACTGCCATTTAACCCCTGTCAGGAATTATGGAAAATATATATTGTATTTAGCGGGATTAGTCTTAACAGATGTAAAAAAACATGTAAAAAACAAACCAAAAATGAAAAATGGCAAATGAACTACAGATATCTCCAACCTATTTATCTATACACGGAAGGTTTCTTCATACTAAACTTATGCTTTCTTATACCATTATATGTGCATACTGCAATGACAGAAGATCATCATAGGCAGAAATTTTGATTGCAGCAAGAGTCTATGAATGAATAAAACATAAATTGCGTGATATATTTTAGAGAAATATCAAGAAGAAAATATATTTATGCAGCACACTTCAGGGCATCAAAGGATCTTCTTAGATTACTTTGTTGCAACATGCATGATAAATAATCGGTATGACCAGCAACACAAATATCAACCAATAACATGTTTATCTTCTAAAGAATGATGACCTGTGTTAATCTTCTTGCAAAACCATGTACGGGCTGGCCAGGCAACAGATCAAAGCAGCCATGTACAATATTACTTTGTGATTTATTTAGGACAATGTATTACTACTAACTGACATCAAGTCAGATAATCAGATTTGCATTGTATCATCAGACTAATTGGTTTATGACGAAGGTATATAAATACAATAGGTGCTTTCAACAAAAAACGCCTCATTTCCAGAAATATTGTGCATATCAGACAAACAATGGAAACAGGGGTAAAGTTCTTTTTTTGTGAAAAAAAACAGACATAAAGTTCCTGCAGAGAAAAATCTACTAGCCTAATATTGCAGAAGGGAACTGAACATTCTGCTAACTGCCTGCCCTTCAATCATCGTCAAATTCAGACCACATTGACACAAGTAACTGACAATCAGAAGCAAGCTAAGTATCGGCCGCTTACCCGTTGATGTCCTTGACGACGGGGTTGAGGAGCTGCAACGTGAAGTTGAGCAAGCCCGTGGAGTTCTCGTCCAACATAGGGTCGGGGTTTCCTTGACCTCGCTAGATTCGGGGGCACAGAGCGCAGTAGAACGGAAGAACAGAAGCACAGCCACGGCCACCGCGGCAGTGGCCGCCATGGAGACCATCTCGCACGGGCGCAGCAATGGGGATCGGGAGGGCTCGAGTGTGCGCCGCTTGATCTCTTGGCCCTAGATCTCCCGATTGGGGGCCAGTGGATAGGGCCCTATATAAATACAATTTTATATAGATATATATTTATTAAGATCACAATCAATTCAAATTTGTTACTAAAATTTTTTCACATTAGGCATAATACATATTTGCACAAGTTAATGGGCACTTGGACATTATGCCCATCTCTCAATTTAAATGCCTTGTTTATGGAGCTAATTTTTATATACCAACATGTACGTTTGTTTTAAATTTAAACTTCCCTTTTACACAACACTACTACACTAAGGATTTTCAAAGGCGGCTCAAATAGATTTGTATGCACGGTTCGAGATTTGTAGGGGTGGCTAGATATCCGTTTCCAAAAATTCACGAAACAAAAAAAAATACGGTCTACAACTTTTATTTTAGTAGTTTCTCCATCCTAGGTTGTAGGGGCGGCTAGATATCCATTTCCAAGATTTGTAGGGGTGGCTAAAATGAAAAGTTGTCAGCTACAAAGTTGTATAACTTTTTGAGATCTACAACTTTTATTTTGGTAGTTTCTCTATCCGAGCTTGTTTACAAAATTTGAATTTCAAATTTGAGAAATTCTCTTACAATTTGAATGGAGGGAGTAGATATTTATTTAGATGAACATGTGGTATTGCAATGCATTGATGTACTAATATGTGTATTTTTTAGAATTTAATCACACTTTTAAAGCACATATAATTCAAATATGAAGTGATCCAATAAATAGACATAAATAAATTTAAATCTTAAAAGGTAAAGTTGTCTAAAAATACAAAGTAAAAACTATAGTTTATAAAATATAGGAGTGTTTTTTTATTTTTGTATGTATATAGTACATACCGTAAACAAAAAAAAGGAATGAGAACCTTATATAAGAGCACGAAATGATAGATGAGTATTTCACATAACATTAATTGTTTTCGCATATTTGTCTATGTGAAATAATTAATTATATTATTTGCACAAAAATACCTTTTATAAGAATTTTAATTTTTTATGACCTTTCTGAGAATAAAATTTTATTTGAAAATCCCCTTGTTTTTACTTGCATTGTTTTAGTTTCTTGATGGGAAAGACAGTGGATTAGAAAATTTGTTTCCTGATCTCCCAAAAAGCAACGAATGACCTATGGAGATTCAGTTCAGTTTTTTTTAAAAATAGTGCACGACCATGTACTAGTTGACTTACTATTATCTAAAAAAGTACTTCATATTACTATAAACTGAAATACTTTGTACAAAATTAGGGGAATTAGGGACGAATCTGGATGTGGATCGGAACGTCCAAATTATATGGTAATAATCCATATCAGCTAAAATGTTAATAAGGATATTTTTACTCATATCCAAATTAATAAAGACACTAATGGATATATGTGGATTTGTTTTCCACTACTTTTGTCTATTTTAATTTAGATCCTTGTTATTTAAAAAATATAAAATATCTAATACTATTCACTAGCAAATGTGCAAGTGTATTGCAATCGATAGACACGAGTTGTAACTCAAATTAGCATAACTCATGATTCTGGGTCACATATGAGATACAGAAGACACGATATGTCTTGGAATTGGACTCCTATATCGATCATCGCTAGACATGGGCTGCTCTAAGTGATATGAGCATGGGTCACATAATAAGCTCCCGTCACATACATGATATGAAGGGTGTAAGTACAATTTGAGAATTGAGAAGTAAAAACAGTGAGACAGAAGAAACTCTCCACGGTCCGATAGTTAGGGAGATGTTGATAAAAATGGTAATAAAAATTTAACTCTTAAATATAAGGTATAAATCTCTGTAAAAACCAAATAAAACCACCTCTAAGACCGGTATGTTTTTCGTAATAAATATTTAAGTATTATTGAAATATTTTTTATAATTATTTGTTTATTCATTGAAATATTTCTCGTCTACTTTAGTATTTGCAATATAATTTTGAGCAAGTGGTGTGTCTGGAGTTGTCTTTAGTTTAATGTTTATTTAAATCCTAAATAACAATATATTTATCCAAAAATAACTAAACTTTTTACATATGTAAATGTATGGAGTCAAGGTTGTATTAAATATAAATGTTAAAAAGTTAAATTTAAATTTTAATCAGCATGGGACATGCAATAAATGAAAGAGTTTGACAATAAACAAGTGTTGTGAAATGAACACCAAATGAAACAAAAGCTTTCTTGATGACACCTTTTTAGGAATCCTATACTGATGTGTTTTGGTCCGTACACAATTTTTTTTGTATTTTTCAAGAAGTTCTAAATATTATTAAATACATAGTGATTAAGAAAATAACTCATATAACTAAATGGAAACAAATAACTCAAAAATATATTACTGCCAATTTGTTGAAATTAATCAAAGTTTCAAGTGCGTGTCTACTACAAAAAGATTTTTAAATTACAAGAAACTACATATACATGAGTACACAAATAAATTTCCAGATCATATATAAATTTCTATAGAAAAATTCCTATGTTTCTTCATGAAAATTATTCAATTGTAAATCTGGTAAAAATATGTTTTATTTATAAAGATTCAGATACCTGAATTTTAGTCGGATCGAAAGTGAAAACCTCTCCCCGCCGGCCTTGCCAGCGCGCGCCACGACGCGCGCGAAAATGAAAAGCATCCTGCGCCGCTGCGCGCGCACTGCGCCCACCCTATTGCCGTCCCCGCCTGGTCCTCAAGCCCAATCCCATTCACATCTCTAGTTTCCGCATCAAAAATTCACCAAGAATCCGCAACAGTATAGACGTATAGCCCTCGGCTCGTGACACCCATACCTTACCCGCCCGGCGGCGCCTCGATCCGCTACGGCGTATAGGCTGCGGCCACTCCGGACGCGGCATCTCCTGCTGTCACGGTCAAGCGCACGGTAGTTCCACCAATTCTGATTCGATGTCCTGCCCATGGCGTGAAGGCTTGACAAGCAACGGTGAGTTTCTGTTCTACTGCGGTTCCTTCAGATCGGCAATGTTCCGTCCTGGGACGCTGGCAGGCATGGCCAGCCAGTCACCCTGCTGCAAGGTGGGCGGACAGGGCCTCAGCAGCTTTGGGCAACATGTACATTGACGACGCCCAACAACTCAGAACTCTTGGATGGCTTATACAAGGAGACCTTGTGCTCTTAATTTACGATGATTTCCTTGATGTTTGCTTACTCTGAATAAGTATTTCGGTAAAAGTTGCTCTGAATAATTTGTTGTGTGAAAATTTGTGTAGCTGACAAATCTTGATCTCGAACTGATTGACTTCATAGTGTTACGATCTGTTGTTGCTTAGCTGCAGACCATGGCATGCTCTACTTCTGACAAATCTATGCTAAATTCAGAAGCTACACTACAATTCAGTTAGTTCAGAACTACCCATATGTGCTATCTTGTTTCTAATAGTCCAAGTACATGCAAATCTCGAATGTGTAGCTAAGTTCATAGCTTAATTTAATAATGCACTTTAGTAGTTCAACGGAATTAAACTCTCATGCTAGGAAAGTGTGAATGTCTAGCAGGCTGGTACACGAAACTGATTCAACCTTCGCTTGGTGCTTGGCTATAAAATTAAATCTCGTGTATCAATTGCTAGCTAAATAAATTGGAAGCAGACTGACAATTTGTAGGTTATTTGATCCTTAACCATGTTTCTTTATTATAGGTTGTGTATGACTAGACAAGAGAAGCATTAGAGTCAATTTTTTAGTGTTGATACATACTCAGCTCTAGCTCAGGTCAGTCATTGCAACTATATTAACATAGTTATTTGTCTGATGCAACATATATTGAAATTGTCTTGGTTTTAGATCCTTTATCATTTTCCAAATATAGTTTAGCCACATTCTTAGATTAATTTTCTTTTTCTGGCATAACAGGTTACTATTGTTTGTGGCACCCCTAGTCATCTTGTTACATGGCTAGAGTGATGGATGCATGGTCAAGAAGTTGGAGAGCATATATGTCTGACTTTTAATTGTCATTTGTCAAACTCTCAGTAAAATGATCATGATGATGGTTCGTCCTATTCTAGATATCACCTTGAAGACACCTTGGATACGGTTTCCATATCGCCTAATTCTATTTTTGATACAAGTATCGCCTAGTTATGTTGTGAAGACAGTTTTTAAAAATTGCTTCAAATATTGCTCTTAAGGTGTACACAAATACCTTCTTTTGTGACCTTTTTAGGCATTTAAGAACACTATCTTTGTTCATTCGTACTGAAATATCTTCTATGGCCTTTTTAGGCATTTTAAAACATTGCATTTGTTTACTTAGAAGTACAGATCATTAATCAATTTTTTTGTATGATGATTAATTATTTGATTTATCTACCTTTTTCGCTACCATGCCTGCTGGTATGACAAATACCTTTTTTATTTAAATAACCAAGTTAGGTTGGTTCATCTAGTAGATCAGAAAAGTATGTGATTGAAGAATATTTCATTTGAAATTCAAGGCAGGATTGTCGTCATACAAGAATAAATGTTAGAGGTGGGATTGCGACTGAGTTGAAAAGATAAGACAATTTATTCTTTTCCCATTGCTCAAAAGAAGCAGAGGGAATTGATTTCTTTGTAAGGGTTTTTGTTGGACTCAATGAACAAATGACTTGGACTTTGAGTATAGAAAGCAAAATCATGTGAAAATGGGTTGTAATATAATCAGTTTTCTTAATGACCAAAAAAAATCAAATTCTACACCACTATATGATTGTAGAGTCAAGATAAGTAGTCGGTTTGACCAATAGCATTAGAAGGATTGTAATATTCTCCAATTTAAATTTAGGTAGTTTTTATATTTTTCAGTTATATTTTCCTGTCGTACATGTTTTTTTTTCTCAAACCACGCAAAAGAGTTGTGTGTCATTTCATTAAAGTAAAAAATGTACACGAGTCCAGAAGGACCCAAACTCGAGTACAAGAACAACACCACCATTGACACCAACACCCCCAGAAAACAACCTAAAGACGCGCCACAAGCTACTCGAAAAAAATGACTACAGTGACTACAGGCCTAAAAACCAATGGCCAACAGCCTAGGCATGAGCTGTTGGAGCTTTGAAGCCCCTACAGAACACCAGAGCCCACCCTATGCTTACAGCCCTAAGCACAGTCTGAATACACAACCTCGAATTCTTAAACACATAGTCATTTCCTGTTGTACATGTTTCGCTTGTAATGTCACACCATCTATAGTGTCTTGAGTTGAGCCGAATAGTTTGAAAGTAGACTTTAGCATCAAACAACCTTTTTGCATGCCTACTTCGATGTGTGGCTACATGTTTGTTGCTGTCTACTGCAATGGTGGTGGCGGGTGATGGCAAGGTGGGGTCGCGCGGTCTTTGCCTTCGGCGGGGGGAGCGGAGGGCGTGGGTGGAGCAGCGTATGTACGTGATTGGTTGCTGCGGGTAATAGGGACATCATGATGGCTCACATAGTGGCTCCCTTTGCTTTTGGCCCATGTGCACGATGCCCACGGACAAGTTTTAATAGCAATATAACTCTTCTTGCAATGACATATACTCCAGTATAGCCACACATATGAAGTTGGTGGCAATAGAACCTTAACAAATGCAACGAGTGACTTTTTCGATGCAATATAATAAGATCTTTAGCAACGCAGGGCAACATGTAGGCAACAGAGTTTCATCGTGGCTATATTCACAACTACTTGCCACTAATCATTTTTTGGATGCAATATAGATATGATCTATCGCAACGCAGGTCAAAATTAAGACAACGTAATTACTTTGTGGCCATATGCACAACTACTTGCAACCAACTTTATAATGGTGGCAACAACACATAGTTATTGCAACGCAACATCCATATTATCACAACTCAACACTAGTTGTGGCAATAGGAACTTACATTTGCAACCGTCATTTCCACCATGGCATTAGCACCTACCTCTTGCAACAAAGCTTATGACTAAAGCAACACACAATTTTGGTGGTCATAAGGCCCATATATTGCTACCAATTATGACAATGGTTGCCATAGAAGCAAATGTTACAACCAAATGTGTGGTGTTGTGAAAACAAGTGGTGCTAAAAGGGTCAAATCCTTGTAGTGGCGGTTATCGAGCTCCTCAATGCGCCTGGCATGGTGGTCACCGCCCACTAGAGTGTCACGCAATGACAAATTGCAAGCGTATGTTTCAAGTGTTTCTAATGTTTCAGAGGTATGTTGTATATATTTCAAATGGATATTGTAAAAGTAGATCGGGATATTGCATATGTTGCAATGCTATACACGTATGTTGCAAACCATCTGTTTCATATGTTTTTTAGACGTAAGTTGCAAGTGTGTTTTATATAGATGTTGTATATGTTTCACAAATATGTTTGCAAGTGTTTCATCTAGATGTTGCATATGCTTGCAATGACTTTCAAGTGTTTTGCAAGTATTTCTGATGTATGTTGCAAGTGTTTCATCTGTTTCAGACATATGTTGCAAATGTTTTATCTGGATGTTGCAAAAGTAGATTGGATGTTGCACATGTTGCAATGTGCATGAGAAATAGGGCGTCGACGTCCGAATGGCATGACCTCGTCCATGGACTCTACAATAATAATATTTATGAAAAGATAATAAAGAAATGAAAATAGTAGTAATTGTTCCTTTCTACCACATGTAAAGTTATTGTTCAAATAGCGATAAATCAAATTTTAATTTGCTTTGGTCCCATGTGAATCTGTTTCGTGAGTTACGTTGGTACCATTACAGGGAATCGTGTGTGATCAGCAGAGCTGAATCTCTACTGAATCTAGCAAGAGCTCTAATCATTCTATGAAGTGATTCTCCGGAATGAATTAAGAAGCCGAGAGCTGAAGAAATAGCTGTTTCTTGTTACGTGAAGTGATTCTCCATCGTGAATCTAAGAGTTTACGCTAAAGAATCAAAGTGAATCACTTTTAGCCATAGAATAACTTCTATTAGAGAATCAACTTCTATAATGAATTAGAATTAGCTCTGTCGCCCTAAAAATTCTGCGATGGCGTCCACCCACTTACCCACCTGCGCCTAACTGTGAAGTGTCTCCAATCGATAAATTCATTTTTTTTAACAACAGATGAATCTGTCGCACTGCCGCCCACTTTTTTTTTCCGCAAACACGCAGACTTGCACGTTTTCCATTAAGAGGGATTGAAGCATAGATACAGAGATGGTCGGCAGCGATCAAATTGCAATGAGTGCGAGAAACACAGCTTGCATGTCGATCAAGCACCTACCACGGTTACAACACCTCACAGTATGAGCATTACATAATGAACATTGGTGCGACTAGTAGCGTTGAAGGGGACCACCAATTCGCCCAAAGGTGCAGCAGGGCGGCGAGGTCCACATTCCCTGCTGCAATCCACGCGTTCCCTTCGTCGACTTGGGTCCAAACCGACACCGCTCATCTCCTCATTCTTTCTGCCTCCTCTTAACCTGTTCGTCTGCCATCGTCAGTCTAATAAAAAGCTGTGGAAGCGTGGTAGAAACTAAAAAAATATATACTCTTTACCAAATATTGAAGAACGAAGCGATCCTTTCAACCTATTTTTCATTTCTTATAGTATTCTTTCTTTGGTCCGTACAAGTTCGTATTTTGGTATTCGACCCTGTGGAGAGGCAGAGTTATCGCGTACTTGCGTCAGCTACCTGGAAAACTGCTTATTTATGCGCGCGCAAAGGAAGTATATTCCACTGTTAGGTGGGCCAGCCAAGTCGGGCTGCACTGGGTCTACAACTGAATACCGTTTTAATGATAATAACCAGTTTGAGATTTGCAGGAACTGGACAGCTGGAGTTTTTATTCGAACTAAAAAAATACTTGGCTGGAGTTGAGAAGATTTTGTGACTATTTTGCCAGAGGATAATTCCCTGGCTTTTTAATAGCCTTGTGATGTTATCGGGTTCATCTTAATCCACTTGTTGTTGAACATGTCGAATCTTTGGAGCAGAATATTTGCCAACAAAGATTCGACATGTTTAACATCTGAGTGTTGCAGAAATGCGTATGTTGCGATGGATTTATGGTGACACAAGAATAGACCGAGTTCGGAACGATGATATACGCGATCGCCTAGGGATAGCACCAATTGAAGAAAAGCTTGTCCAACATCGGTTGAGGTGGTTTGGCCATATCACCAGTGCACTGTGGAGTCATAAGCCAAACTAATAATGCGAGGAGAGGTAGAGGAAGACCAAAATTGACATGGGGAGGCAATATAAAGATATTTAAATGCTTGGGATATACCTAGAGATCTATGTTTGAATAGAAGTGTTTGAAAAATAGCTATTGAAGTGCCTGAATCGTGACTAGAAGCTTTCGATGGATTTCAACTCTACCCTACCCCAACTTACTTGAGACTGATAGGCTCTGTTGTTGTAGGCCTAAGTGAATCCTCAGCGATTTGCAAATTGTCTTTTGCCGTTGTTTGCTTTAGCCTTGCCTACAAGCTGACTGCCTTTACTTCTACTTCTGTGTAGCTAGCTGCACTATGTCAAAATAGGACAAAGGAGACACCTTAATTTGTGACTCGAAATTAAAACGCGTCACTAATGTTAGATTAGTGACGCGGATAATCGGCACGCGTTGCTAAATTAGTTGTCACACATGGCTGGTAAACAAAACGCGTCACTGTAACAAGTTAACAGTGACTCTTCTTAAATAGACGCGTCACTGGTATTAAGTATGGCTACCAGTGACGTGTTCCACCAAAACGCGTCACCTCGGACCCGAAAAATTTATTAAACCTGGTTATTAAACAAGTCAAGTCCGGACCCAGCCTTGTCTCCTCTTGTCCCATCAGCTGCCCCCGTTCCCTCTCTCTCGCCAGAAGCCCGCGGCCACCTCCTCCCCCGTCGTGCAATCTCGTGCCGCCCGCGGCCACCTCCTCCCCCGTCACGACGCGCCGTCGCGCTCGTGGTTTGCTCCCTTGTTCGTGACCTCATCAACCATGCGTGAAGACCGCCGCCCCCGCAGCTCCTCCCCCGTCCTCAACAATGGCGCTCCAGATCTCTGGCTTCCGGATCTCCTCTCCTTGCTCGATGACGGCCCAGATCCGCCCATAGCCGCGACTCTGAAGGTAGAGCTTCGTCTCCTAGGTGACTGGCTGGCGGACCCTCTCTCCCTCTTCCTAACTCTCCCTCACCTTACACTGTTCCTCACAGATCAATCCCGGTGAGGCTGCTTCCGCAGAGGCGGCGGCGGCGAATCGTGGCCGTCTCCTCGGCGGCCTCCTCCATGCCATCCGGCGAGGTGGCGTGGTCTGCAACGGGCGTTGCAGCGAGCGGTGTTCTCCATCCGCAGCAGTGGCGCGACGGGGCCTGATGCGTGGTGGTAGTGTCGGGGTGAGGGCACGTCAGTGGCGCCGCCATGCCAAAGCATGATGACAGTGATGACGCCGAGCTAAGGTAAGCGGTCCCAAGGCCCAAACTTAGTAGAAATTAGGGTTTCCATTTTGAAATTTGGGGTAAAAGGGTGAAAATCATGATCTAGGGTTTCGGGAATTTGGGGGAAAGTTTCAGTTTGGCCGTGATTTGCAAATTCTCCTCCTACATGCTAATCCGAACCCTAGTAGCTTAATATGCACCGTTTAAGCATAAGACATCATCAACAGGGGCCGATTAAGGCATGAACTTGGCGTAATGTAGAACATTAAGCATTAATTTAGGCATAAAATGCATTAACCCGTGACTAATCATAACAATTAACTAAAACTAGGCCTTAGTATTAAATATACTGCTTTTCCAGATAAGTGAGGTCTTGAGCATTCATGCTAATACCGAACCGAGTTTGATGGAGGTTTGTATCAGGCCATTTTTTTAATTTATCTCACTTTTTATTATCATTACATGATGTGCAAGGAGAATTGCTAGCTACATATATAGACCAAATTCTGAAGAAACAGAACTCTGTATGCTAAGTGTTTTTGTGATGAAAAAGTTTGATAGATAGAATCACATGCCTATATACGCCAAGAGTTGATGGGGGTATAATCTTACTGAAATTTTTATGATATATTCGTTACTGTAGGTTGAAGATATTTCAAGGATGTTTAGGCTCATCTCTAGGATTAATGGTGGCCTGCCTCTTTGTTGACACTAGCTAACACCACTTGAATACTAGGTTGTCATCCCTAGCATGGTGCTAGAGCGTACTAAGGTATTTATAAACATAAAGGCTCTCTAGAAAATAATCTATTCTATCCGCAAGCGCACAGATAAAATACCTCATTGTAGCATTTCACCAGGATAAGTATTCCAGGTATCGTTATTTATAATTTTGCTTAAGAGAACGGCGAAAGCGAAAACAGGGGTAAAATCTATCAAGGCTTAGACTAGAGATAAACTTGCAAGAACATGATTACTACTGAGAAACTCGTCACACAGTCACTTGCTTTGGCAGGGGGTAAGCCATAATAATAAAGATAATGAAATATAAGCTCATGGGTAAATAACACAGCGATTAGAAATAGACTACTCCACATAAATGTAAGGTGACATCGGACTAGCAAGAGAATGGATTCTAAGTATCTACTATTTACTAAGTCATAATCTACTCTAAGCATCTACAAGATCATATATAGCACAAAAGACTCTTCATTCATGTATAAGGAACATTGCTAAAGTAAATCAGAACATAGTAAGACTTACTCCGCAATACAAATTCTGCCTGTCCTATCAACGGAGGGTGGACTATATAAGAATCAACGAAGCTGTCACCATCGCGAACTACCACACAACCCGGCCAATAGGATACATTTGCAGGTAAATAACATCTAAGCACCATGCCTACATGTGATCTACCACTTAACTCCCACGTGAAAAGAGCTAAGCGCTTTGCAAACTCATGCATGAACTCATCATCAATCATAACTATATCACTTATAGAACTAGAGCAAACTAGGAACATAATAAATAAAGACATAATGCAATTAGAATAAAGTCATAGAGAAAGATATGAAATAATACAAATCTTTATTGACGAAGATCCGAAATCCAGAGCGCTAGGCCCTACTTCTCTAATTCTATCTAATCAATCCTATAAAACTTGAAAGAATTGGGAGTAGCTAAATCTAATTCTCTGCGGGAGAGAGAGTTTCTAAACCCTAAACTTGATGGCTTCCTCTGATAATGATTTCTCCTCCTCCCCTGGGGTGGAGAGGCCCTGCTTATATAGCCCCCTCAAATGATCGTGGGCCGTCGGATCAAACCGACATTAATCGCACGGTTTTCCTTGATCCTTTAGGTCGGTGGAGCATAATCCGCGAAGTTGATGCTGATTGGTCACGGGAGTAGGGCGGCCGCCCCAAACCCTAGGGCGGGCGCCCTGGGCTGGGCCCCGTTCGGCCTCCCGTTCGTTCACGTGTCTTCTGGAGTCTTCTAGATGATAGAAAATTAGCGCACATGTTAATATCTCTATGTAAACCCGACGTGTGGGCCTTCTCTCCGTATTTTCTGATAACCCCTGCAGAAATAGACAAACACCAAAACTCGTTGAATTCTGTCAGATAAAACCCTAATTCTAGATGTCTAGTGCATATTGATCCTTTTCCATGTTTAGTTGACAATTAAATTTGATACTTAAGGATCGTCAACAAACTCCCCCAAGCTTACCCTTTTCTCGTCCCTGAGCAAACAACTAAAACTCAGATGGATCAGGAGTTGCTTTGATGTTTTCTTTCCTGATAGGCACACATGCTTTCATATAAAATTCTCCCAGATTAGAGTGAAGTGTCTTGGGGATTAGCACCTGTACTTAAGCCTTAGGTAATTGAAAGACAAAATAATTAAGCCAAGCGCTATTTCTCCTGTCTATACCTCACCTTTGTTCTGGAGTTTTGCATAAGTTTTCAAAATAAAGCTCAGAGTTCCTAGACATGATTCACTTCAACAGCCCATACATATGTTTAATCGAACTGCGGATCCAAAGGAACTCAACATACAATTAAATCAAGATGTGCATGTGTGGTGGAGTAAATAATAGTGATGGTGATGATAAAACTTATTGCTCACTGTTCCTCATATTGTTATCTCTCCTTCTCTCTTGATCTTTTATTGGGAGAGAACATGTGCTATCTCTTTTTCTTCTTTTTTTTCAGGTGGGTAGTAAATACCCCTAATTCTACTGTCGGACACTTGTCCATTTTTTCTGCTCAGATGGGTATCTTTGTACCCCTAATTCTACTGTCGGACACTTGTCCATTTTTACCTCTCGTCTCACTCTTTTTCTTTTCTTTTTCGAGGTTCCGGGCACTTGCCCCTTTTTATTTCCTCGCATATTTTTGCATAGCCCATGTCTCTTTCTGCATTTGATCTTTTAGGAGAGAGAGAATAACAATACTTTGAGACAGTGAGTGATAACAATATTTTTAACAGATTTTTAATGATTGGTGTAATAGATGTGTGCAAGTGAGTATCTTGATTTAACCACATGAAAAGCTCCTAAGGATCTACACAGCTCAATGAAACTCGAAAGATACAGCAATTATAGCAAGTATGGCTGTGGTAAGAATGTTATGCTAGGAACTCATCATGTGATTTGCAGGTTTTTTTTTCAAAATAAATTTCCAGAACTTAGTGTTGTAAGAACAAGATAAACAACAGCTCAAACTTTATATCATGTCTTATCTTTTACCTAGACTTTAGTTTTAGGCTCATGTTCCCATAGATAGTAAATTTCAGATTTTAGCAAGTCTTGGGAGAACTCTAATATAAAAGCTAGGCACTTGAAGGTAAGTAAACAGAGCAACTGTTCATCATTTCCATCATACATATTTTTGGATTTTCTTCATTTGTGTCTAGAGATTGAACTAAACAGGAAAATAAAGCACACTTATCTACACACTCTTTTTATTTGGTTTTTATTTTTTAGGAATGCAGTAAATTAAAAATATTTATTGGGTTTTCTAAGTTTTTTTTCTTTTTAAGATATAAATATCTAAAACAGAAAAAGAAAAACTGAAAAGTAAATAGGAAAAACAATTAAAACTCACTCGGTAACTCGGGAGAAACTCCCCCAAGCTGGTTGTTGTCGTGGCTCTCTTCACTCAATGTTGAAGTAACGCAGCATGGTCGTGACGTTGTTGTTCAAGGTTGTGGTGTCTTCCCTTATTGCTTGCACTCTAGTGGCTTGCTCCTGGTTCTATTTTTGTTGCTCCTCCAAGAGTCTTCCGTGCTCTGCTTGCGTAGTGCGGATGTCGAGGAGAGTGTTGTCGGTGCGGGTGTAGAAGGCGGCAGTCTCTTGGTAGTAGTCCCCCGAGAAGGCGTAGGAGGCGTCGGAGTATCTTCCTGTATCAAACTGGGGCTGGGGCCTAGACCCTGAAGCTCCATATGGGTCAGTGGAGTACCTTCTTGTAAAAGGCGGATTCTCCCACTGGTGATATTGTCCCTCCGGCCATGTCTCTTGTGGTGGTTCTTCTGGCTGGACGTGTCGCGCCCATGGGTCCCGAAGAACTCTGGGGTTGTAATCATTATAGTGCAGATGTGCTGCCTCTTCTGGCCCGGGATCAGCTCCTTGCCATGTATGTTCCTGATGGGTGGCCATCCGTGCGGATGCCGCGCGCTGTGGAGCTCTCCGGTTCACCGGTGCTGCAGTTTCAATCAAATAATTTCGAACAGAATATATGCCAAGGTCCGGGTTAGGTAACCGAACCTTGGTGTTGTTGTCATACAGCATGTACATTATCCCCGCTTCCCTTTTTAACATCCGTGCGTATCTAAAAGTATCGTAGCCGTGATAAAATCTAGGTTCCTCAATGAATTCTAACGATGAATTTTCTAACAACTTAAGGCTAACGGCTAAACGAGTTATGAGTGAAGTACACCCGACAGGTCCCTGAAGAGTAGGTGTGCCAAGCCAATGGGCAACTAACAGAGTAACAGGTGAAACTTGGATTTTGTTTATGGCGGCATAAATGAGTTGTAGATCTCCCACACGCACCTTTCTCAAGTCATCACGAAAGAAAAAATTGTACCCGAGCCATTTGTGGAACATCCGGAGTGTAGGATGCTCCATGTCGCTGGTTCGGGGTTGGTAAAAGAGTTCATCCCTAGAGATTTCTCTCCAAAACTGATGTTTCTCAAAATTGGGCAAGCCGGAGTCAAGGTCCAGAATGCTCCATGGAGGAAAACCGAGGTGATTACTCAGCTCTCTCCAGGACAGCATAATGTCCTGCTTGAACATCCGAAAAGAAATTCCCCCCTCACAATATTGTAACGTGCAAAGAAATTCAATAGTAAGGAGACGGGAACCATGCTCAGTGATATTCCAAAAGTCCGTCCATCCCATCATGTGAAAAATTAAGTCAAATTCAGCAGCCATACCTGTCTCTTGGAGTAAGGCGAAATCGATGGTGGGAGTGTGAATGAATGTCTTGTTTTTCAACTGCTGGAGAATCTCCTTCTCCCTGCGATTCCTGAGCCCAAAGTCTCCTGTCTTGAGTAGGACCTTGTTTGGTGCACCCGACGAAGACGATGGAGCTTGCGGAGGTGCCGAATCGACACTCATCTCCGACTGGCGTGAGGAGTCGAGACGAACTCCTCGTACCACTCCTGAGAGACTTGGCCACGCTCTTTACTTTCTTAAACATCCTGCAGAATAATAGGGACAAACAGAAACTCGTGGAAATATGTTAGTGGTTAGCTGTCCGAGAAGTCAGTCATCCAGGGGTTAGTCGTCCGAGAGAATTATAAATTTTAGCAGCACTTCCCCCTAAACAACTTTTAATTCCGCTTGGGACAGCGGGAACACTAATTACTAGGTGATCTCACTCTCTATCTCAAAAATTTTCCAAACTTTCTTCCACTCTTTCTTTCCCTTTCCACTCTCCTTCTCACTCTCCCACTAGATCACTTCTTCT
This sequence comes from Saccharum spontaneum, assembly GCA_022457205.1. Taxonomy (NCBI): domain Eukaryota; kingdom Viridiplantae; phylum Streptophyta; class Magnoliopsida; order Poales; family Poaceae; genus Saccharum; species Saccharum spontaneum. The sequence goes on along the minus strand of CM039579.1, from coordinate 51,477,922 downwards.
GAAAGTCGAAAGCTCAAGCTTGCATATGTTTTCTGGAATGTGTGTGGGATGAGAATGAGGTAGAGAGGTGGCCTTTTATAGTTGGAGCTAGGGGCAGGGCGGGCGCCCTGGCCAACAGGGCGGGCGCCCCACTTGAGTGCCCTCTGTGGCTGAAACTTTCCCACTCCCTCACATGCTTCACTCCTATGCCAAATAATGCTGCATAGGTGGTGGTTGGTCGGTGGAAGTTGTCTGGTTGAGTGGAGATGAGTTGGTGGGTGAAATTATGTGATATGATGTATGTGAGGTGTAGTGTATGACATATGGGACCAAAGAATGTGGGTCATGCTTCTAGAAGATTGCTATAAATAAATATAATGCAGGAAAAATTATGAGAATTGAAACTAAAAAATGATCATGGAAAAATATTTTTGTGCCTCCACAATAATTAATAATTATGGGTTTTTACACACCACAAATATTATTTATATGGGACTTTTGATTTTTATAATAATGCTATGGATGAGTATGACTAATGCAAGAATTAATTATGCAAAAAAATTAAATGATGTGGATAAATACCGAATTACCTCCCGGCGAGGGTTTGGGAATTTTAGGTCCCCCAAGCTGGACCTCCAAATCTTTTTAAACTTCTGAATTGCCTTCCTCTGGAGATGGTGTCTCCAGTGGTTTCTCTTCGTGAACCTCCTCCACTGTAGAGTCTCTCTCTGGTCTGAGCTTGAATGTGAAGTGTTCTCCTTGTCCGTTCATGCTGAACTTGATTTCTCCCTTACTGACATCAATGTGGGCATTGGCGGTGCTCAGAAATGGCCTTCCAAGGATGATGGACACTTTTGAGTTGGGGTTCATGTCTAGTACCACGAAGTCTACTGTCACAAGGAAATCTCTTATTCTGACTGGGATATTTTCTGCGATGCCCATCGAGTGTCGAACTGATTGATCTGCTAGTTGTAGGCACATTGATGTTGGTTCTAGGGTTGTGTGTTCAAGCTTCTTGTAGACTGATGCTGGCATCACACTGACACTTGCTCCGAGATCACAAAGTGCATTGTTAAAGTGCTGGTCTCCGATTGAGCAATCAATGGTAGGACATCCTGGATCTTTCTTCTTCCTTAGTGGTTGGTTGAGGATGGCCGCACTACATTCTTCTGTCAGCTTGATTACCTCAGTGGTGGGCAGTGGCCTCTTTTTGTTAAGAATATCTCTAATGTACTTCGCATATGTGGGTACCTGTATGGCATCAAGTAGAGGTATGTTGACATATAACTTTTGAATGACCTCTACAAACTTACCAAACTGCTCATCCGACTGTAGTCCTCTGTTTCTTCTGGGAAATAGCAAATAGTTGGTGTCGTGAAAATCTTTCCTCATTTCTCTAGTTCTTGATGGTTGTAGCAGATCTTCTGCTTCAACTGATCTCTCTTCTTCTATCATTGCTGGTTGCACTGGAGCTGGTGTTCTTTGCTTCTCTCTTGGGTGTGGGGGATCTCTGGTAGATCTCCCTCCTCTAGTAGTTATGTTCTTTACCTGCTCAAGGTTAGTGGCAACAGGCAAGACAGCAGCTAGCTTAAGCTCTACCCTCTTATTAAGAGTGTTTTGCTCATCAAAGGCAGTTAATAGAAAATCCATTTTATTGTGTATATCTTTTAAAAATGATTCATTTGTATCTAGCCTTTGTTTGACTTCATCATTAGTTTTAGTTTGTTGAGCAATTATCTCCTTTAATGAAGGTTGTTTGAGAATATTACCTGAATTCATACCTTTGCTATTGGGTTGACTTGAAGTAGGTTGATATTTGTATACTGTCTCTATAGCCCTTTGATCTTCTTTGAACTTGACCCTCTGGTCAATCCAATGGAGCAAATCTTCCATCTTAGTTGATAGTGCTTTTACTTCTTCTGGTATTTCTTCAGTTTGATGACAATGTTGAGTCTTGTCTTGGAACCAGCTTTGGTTTTCTGCTATCTTATCCAAAAGTGTCTCTGCTTTTCCAATTGTAAACTCCAAGAATGATCCTTCAGCAGATGCATCTAGGCACTCACGAGACTTTTGGGTTAATCCATGATAAAAGGTCTGCATAAGTAACCATTTGGCCATTCCATGGTGAGGACAATCTGATATGTATCCTTGAAAACACTCCCATGCTTCTGGAATGGTTTCTGTCTTCTGCTGTTGGAAACTGACAATATTTCCTCTTAAGGCAGCTGTTTTGCCTATAGGGAAAAACTTTGATAGAAAGGCATCTGACAAGTTCGTCTAATTTTTGATGTTTGCTTGATTGGTGTAGAACCACTTCCTCGCCTTCCCTTCTAGTGAAAATGGAAAGAGGCGAAGTAGTATGACGTCTTTGTCAACTCCGTTGATGCTAATTGTGCTTCCAATCTCTAAGAAGTTCTGCAAATGTGCACTAGCATCTTCGTGTGCCTTCCCACTGAATTGTGTAGCTTGCACCAAGTTGATGAGGTTTGACTTGAGCTCGAACTCAGGTACTCCTTCTTCTACTTCAAATCTTGGACTAGTAAGAATGTTCTCAAGACTTGGGGCAGAAAATTCCTGTAAGGTCTTCTGTGCCATCACTTCAACAATTGGTAGCTAGCTTCTTCTTCCTTGATTGCTTTGGTTCTGATGATGAAGAATTTAATTCACCAAAGTCAATCCTGATATACCCTGTAAAAAAATATAAACATAGGAAAACAACAGGGTGAACCTGCCAAAGCAGAGGTGCCTTGCTATGATTTCTCATTTATATAGTAGCTGTTATGCAATTATTTCTCAATAGTCTAGTCTAAAATTTTATTTGAATAACCTTGACCGACTTCCTGACTTTCCTTACCGTTCCCCAGCAACGGCGCCAGAAATGCTTGTTGACACTAGCTAACACCACTTGAATACTAGGTTGTCATCCCTAGCATGGTGCTAGAGCGTACTAAGGTATTTATAAACATAAAGGCTCTCTAGAAAATAATCTATTCTATCCGCAAGCGCACAGATAAAATACCTCATTGTAGCATTTCACCAGGATAAGTATTCCAGGTATCGTTATTTATAATTTTGCTTAAGAGAACGGCGAAAGCGAAAACAGGGGTAAAATCTATCAAGGCTTAGACTAGAGATAAACTTGCAAGAACATGATTACTACTGAGAAACTCGTCACACAGTCACTTGCTTTGGCAGGGAGTAAGCCATAATAATAAAGATAATGAAATATAAGCTCATGGGTAAATAACACAGCGATTAGAAATAGACTACTCCACATAAATGTAAGGTGACGTCGGACTAGCAAGAGAATGGATTCTAAGTATCTACTATTTACTAAGTCATAATCTACTCTAAGCATCTACAAGATCATATATAGCACAAAAGACTCTTCATTCATGTATAAGGAACATTGCTAAAGTAAATCAGAACATAGCAAGACTTACTCCGCAATACAAATTCTGCCTGTCCTATCAACGGAGGGTGGACTATATAAGAATCAACGAAGCTGTCACCATCGCGAACTACCACACGACCCGGCCAATAGGATACATTTGCAGGTAAATAACATCTAAGCACCATGCCTACATGTGATCTACCACTTAACTCCCACGTGAAAAGACCTAAGCGCTTTGCAAACTCATGCATGAACTCATCATCAATCATAACTATATCACTTATAGAACTAGAGCAAACTAGGAACATAATAAATAAAGACACAATGCAATTAGAATAAAGTCGTAGAGAAAGATATGAAATAATACCAATCTTTATTGACGAAGATCCGAAATCCAGAGCGCTAGGCCCTACTTCTCTAATTCTATCTAATCAATCCTATAAAACTTGAAAGAATTGGGAGTAGCTAAATCTAATTCTCTACGGGAGAGAGAGTTTCTAAACCCTAAACTTGATGGCTTCCTCTGATAATGATTTCTCCTCCTCCCCTGGGGTGGAGAGGCCCTGCTTATATAGCCCCCTCAAATGATAGTGGGCCGTCGGATCAAACCGACATTAATCGCACGGTTTTCCTTGATCCTTTAGGTCGGTGGAGCATAATCCGCGAAGTTGACGCTGATTGGTCACGGGAGTAGGGCGGCCGCCCCAAACCCTAGGGCGGGCGCCCTGGGCTGGGCCCCGTTCGGCCTCCCGTTTGTTCACGTGTCTTCTGGAGTCTTCTAGATGATAGAAAATTAGCGCACATGTTAATATCTCTATGTAAACCCGACATGTGGGCCTTCTCTCCGTATTTTCTGATAACCCCCTGCAGAAATAGACAAACACCAAAACTCGTGGAATTCTGTCAGATAAAACCCTAATTCTAGATGTCTAGTGCATATTGATCCTTTTCCATGTTTAGTTGACAATTAAATTTGATACTTAAGGATCGTCAACACTCCTGTATCTAAAATTGGAGTGGTCTTAATTTAGATTATTTGTCCTATTGATAATTGCAGATGGGCAAGTACCATGTTAACTCTTCTTGCAAGTAATTTGATGGCTGTGAGTACTCTATCCTTTTATCTTTTATGTTTATTATAAAACTGATATGTGAAACTATAGATGTACAATAATTTGAGTGAGTGAAGTGCTGATACATTTCTTGGATGAACATTGGGTAGCTGTATCCTGAATCCATGTGACTTACAATCACCAGGAAGCCTTTTTTTTTATTATGCCTTTGTTAGCTGGCAATTTAGTCCCAATTATTTTTCATGTGCCATGTATTGTGTTGTGACTGACTGCTTTTGTTCGTCGAAAGATATTTGGTCCCAATTATTTTAATGGGGGCAGTTGATGATGGCTTAACTAACATTGTTAAGTTCTTGTGAGAGGTTAGAGCTGACCCATTTAGTTTTAGTTTCTTTGCACAAATCTAAGATATAATACCAAAACTACCTAATACTATGATTCCTTGACCTGGTGCTGTTTTTTAATAATAAACAAACTACCTCAAAATATGCTGCATAAGTATAAACTCATTGATACTGCTAGGATGTGGTGCAGGGCCACAGTCATCAGTTCAAATAGTTTCTTTTTGCTTCACTAACTTTATGTGTGTATCAGGAGCTTTCTTGACCACTCTGAATACACACTTGGGAGGCTGAGATGTCAAAGATTATTAAAGAAGATATCCTGGTTGACAGGTAACTTTTTTCTTTGTATCTTTGTTTTGTTTAGCTGAGTCAGCTTGTGCTCAAGTTGAAAATAAAACTCAACCAGGGTCTCTTCCTTTGGATGTGGTAGCTAACTGTTGATCTAAAAGTAGCTGTATCTTTCCTTCATTTTAAACAATTATTATATAGCTCTCCAAAGCCCAGACCAATGTGCTACTGTCCATTTGAGTCTAAGTTTGACTACTAATTTTTTATGGCCACTTTGTACTCAATTGAATACTGCATGTTCAGACTCAATAATATAATAAACCAAGTCCCTAGCTACTTCCTTTTTCACATTTTTGTATTTGCCTGTTCAGACTGGAGATATATCATACATATGCCACTCTTTATTTTTTGTGTTTATAGTGAATTTACATGGCTGGTAGAAAAGTAATGGTTGTTGTGGTTGCATTTTCTTTGTGTTTGGTTGGATGATGATTTCATTTGGTAGAGCTGCTCTCACTTGTTGCTCACTAGTTGCTCTGTAGTAGTAGGTTAGGGCAGCTGGTTGATAACCTCTGGTATCCTGCATTCCAGGAAATCTGCGATGAATTCCTGCTCTCTCTCTCTCTCTCTGCAATGGAATTTGTTACCAAATATTTGTATTTGGCTTTAGAGCTGTTGCCCACATTTCCCATATATCTTACATGTTTGGATATCACTATTGTGCCTTGCTGATTATAAGCTTTTTTTTTGACAACATGCTGATTATAAGCTTTGAAAAAGCACTAAATGCATACTTGAACAGGCAACTCATTATATGGCAAAGATGATGGTTAAATTACAATGCTTATTGCTTTAAGTTACAATGCTTGTTGTATGCAATTCTCTACTTGTGCTGTGATTTTAAAGCAATAAAATATATTAACAAGGACATCTTTTTTTTATGGTTTGCCTTTTCTTTTACTGCCCAACAGTCAGCCAAGCTGCTCAGCTCATCTTTCTGTTGGTTCCTGCTAGGTTTTCTCCTCTGCCATTTCTGCTATCACTGGCACAGGAACTGGACATCTCCTTGACCTGGTGTGTTCAGAGCTAGAAAATTTGAGGTATGAAAATTGGTTTACTCAAACACTTGTTGCTTGATGTTATTTCTGTTAATGACTGAATGCTAATGAAATATTTATGAAATTTATGAAGTAAAGATTGCACAATAATACAATATATGAAATAAGAACTGGACATACAAAATTGTTTACACAATTCTTGTTTGATGACTGCTAATGGTCAGTCTCAGTTTTCACTTCTTGGGGATGAAATTCTCTTTATGGATCTAGATTTATTTGGTGGTTGGTTAAGAAGGCTACTTTCATTGATCACTATTGCGAAATTGCAGGTCAGTGAACTCTTGTCGTGGAGGAGAAAGTATCTCCATCTTACACCACATAGTGTCAGTAGTTTATTTGACTGGTAGGACCTGTGACTGGCTAACTCTCAACTGAAGTGATAGATAGCCCTGGTTGTTCTGCCTCTGAGAAACAGATACTTCCGGTTCCTAGCAATTTTCCATTGAATTATTTCTATCAACAGTCAAATTTGCTTTGTTACAGTACAGTCCTGATCTGGTATTGGCGTCAGTACTTGTTTTATGGCATAAATCCATTTGCTCAACAAATGGTTGTAACATTTATCTGTGCAAGATGCAACTGTAGTCTAGAGTTCTTCGTTCCCTTTCCCCTTCAAATGTTTCCTTGTAAGCAACAAGCTTTATTTTTTAAAAAGCTACTAGCTTCAACAAAGGTGGAATATTTAATTAAATATATACTTTGATGGTTAGCATCAACCCAATATTGTGTTATCTAACTGCATTCATTTTCTTGGATATATGCAGATTGGTGATCTGGTGGTACTAGACATATTTGCAGAAAGCATTAACAGTGATGGCTCTGAAGGTGAAAAAATTTCATCGGCCAAGAGTACAGGTTTGTCAATTTTTCACGCATCTGACTTGCATGTTATTTTCATAACTTTGCCTTTACAATTTATTATGAGTTATCCTTTATTAGAAAAAAATGGTATTCTGATGTTGTATATAGAAACTATTGCACCTAAAAGAAATGCTCTCATGCCACCCTTGTTATGTTTGGTGCATTTATTTTCCCTGTAATTTGATGTAGCGATGTGAGTGGCTCTTAAATATATTTGTCTGCTGAGTTTCTTTGTGCACCAGTTAGTATGCTAACTGAGACAACTGCCTTGCATTTCTGGTTTTTTGAAATCACAGTGCTATATTATACCTACTATCATTTTCAGGTTTCCACTTGGACACTGAGGAAAATAATAACCTTGTTCAGGTTAGTACCGAGAAATGTCATGTGGTGGGCCTTGGAAAAGCACAAAGTCCCAACTAAGTATGTTACCCTTATCAAGGATATGTACAGGGATGTTGTGACGTTTGTCCGAACATGTGATGGCGACACCAGTGACTTTCCAATTAAAATAGGACTGCATCAGGGGTCAGCTTTGAGCCCTTATTTATTTGCTTTGGTGATGGATGAGGTCACAAGGGACATACAAGGTGATATCCCTTGGTGTATGCTCTTTGCTGATGATGTGGTGCTAGTTGACGACAGTAGGGTAGGGGTTAATAGGAAGTTAGAACTATGGAGGCACACGTTAGAGTCGAAAGGGTTCAGACTTAGTAGGACTAAGACCGAGTATATGAGGTGCGATTTCAGCGCGACTAGGCATGAGGAGGGAGACGTTAGCCTCGATGGGCAAGTGATGGCCAAGAAGGATACTTTTCGGTATTTAGGGTTGATGCTACAAAAGGATGGAGACATTGATGAAGATGTCAGGCATAGAATTTCAGCCGGCTAGTTGAAATGGCGTCAAGCTTCTGGCGTCCTCTGTGACAAAAGGGTGCCTCAGAAGCTGAAAGGTAAGTTCTATAGGACGGCGATTCGTCCGGCGATGTTATACGGTGCTGAGTGTTGGCCTACAAAAGGCGACATGTCCAGCAATTGAGTGTAGCAGAGATGCGTATGTTGCGTTGGTGTTCTGGGCACACAAGGAGGGATAGAGTCCGGAACGACGATATTCGGGATAGGGTTGGGGTGGCACCAATTGAGGAGAAATTGATTCAACATCGGTTGAGATGGTTTGGACATGTCCAACGGAGGCCTCCTGAGGCGCCGGTGCGTAGTGGAGTTCTAAAGCGGGCCGATAATGTAAAGAGCGGTAGAGGTCGACCTAAACTAACTTGGGACGAGTCCGTTAAGAGAGATCTTAAGGAGTAGAATATCTCCAAGGATTTAGCTATGGACAGGAGCGCTTGGAGAATGGCAATCAACGTGCCTGAACCGTGACCTCTTTTTCTCTTGTGCCCTTTATGTCCCTTTATGTGTCTCCCTGTTTCTCGTCTCTTTTGGGTTTCATCTCTAGCCTACCCTAATTTGCTTGGGACAAAAGGCTATGTTGTTGTTGTTGTTGTTCCTGGATTTCTTGGTTCATTAATTGGGATTCGTCGTGGTGAGGCTAGATCATTTCCTATTCAGTTCCCTGAGTCGTTTGAGCAAGAAAGTCTACAAGGTGTCAGAGCTGCATGAAGAGTGCTAGCTGGTGTCACAGCTGTTGTCATTGCTGTTGTTTATCATTCCGAAGTATTGATAGCTATGAATGGTCTTGTGTGTATACATAAGAGTTTCACAATGACATTTTTGTGTGAGTAGATTATGTAGGTGTTATCTTCTTGGAGTAGCTCACTGCCAAGCTTAGTAATGTACTGAATTTGATTGCTGAAACAGATGAAACATTACAGATGTATATAGGACCCAAGAGGACCCAAGTAGGGTTTTTTTTTGTTTTTCTGAATTATTATCAGTGACGCGTCTTGGGTGTACACGTCGCTGATGAGACCCATATGAGTGACACGTTTTTGGCTACATGCGTCGCCTGTAACTCACATCAGTGACGCGTTTTTGGCTACACGCGTCACCTGTAACTCACATTAGTGACGCGTTTTAGCTAGACGCGTCGCTGATAACTCAAATCAGTGACGCGTGTTTACGTGTCACTAATGTGCCCACATCAGAGACGCAACATAAGTGACACGTGTTTTCCGCGTCACTAATTACTGTTTGGACGCGTCACTAATCTGGATTTCTGGCATAGTGCCCGGTTTTGCAAAGAACAAAACTAGGCTCGTCATATGTGTGCCCAGGAAGTCCACACATACAACAACAGAATAGAGATATCAAAACAATGTTTATATAAAGCAGAATACTTACTATATTAACACTTACAACTATGAGAGTATCACAGAACGGTCACTAATCTTTTCTTCAGGCTCCAACGTCACAGGGACGGCTAACTGGTGGCTCCGTATGCCAAGCACTTCTAACAGACTTCTGGGAACTCACTACACCTTTACCATTCTTCTCAGCAGCACCTTACTATATACTATAGTGTGGTGGAAATAGCAAGAGTGAGTCCATGTCGAACTCAACAAGTATAACACAGGGTTCATGAGGCTCAAAAGGTTTGACACGGGTTTACTGCAATAGCTTTTAGTGAGTCATCTTTTTAGCATTTGAGTAGCAACAAGTTACGTAAGCCCAAATAACCTCACGATCATGTAAACGAGAATAACGTATAGCAAGAAACAATAATCATTAGTGAGCATTAATATCATCAGTATTATCATTATCATCAGTGTTCATCATTTATTCTGTAAGGGTCCAAGGCCACTCGTGACCATGAGCACGGCTGTTATAACAGTTTTACACTCTGCAGAGGTTGTACACTTTCACTGTGAGTCGTGATTTACCCTTTCGCCCGAGGTGATCAGCCTCTTGACCCACTACCAAGGAAGGTCGGCAGGGTTTACTATGAAGTCTTTCAAAGGTTCGTCTAACAAGTTAGGGCCATTAGATTCACTCGGCAAACAGATGTAGAGCCCCCCTTCCAAATGACACAATGACGCGCAACCTATACACATAAGGACAGAGACCGCACTATACCCGATTCGTCAAGCCATTCTTACGCCAAAAAGGTCCTCATACTTGACTAAAGCCAGAGCCATATAACCCTCACAGTTGTACTATAAGTCTCGGATGTTCGCTTACAGATAAGTCCTTAAGGAGAGAAACTAGAGCACCATAAAAATAGCCCAATGCTCTAGCCCTGTTGAGCCATGTTTCTATAAAGCATCTTTTAAACGTTTATTGCATATACCATTAGTCAAGTTACAGATCATGGTTATTTATCTTGAGCAGTAGCATAAATACTATCCAATGCAATATTTCACCGGTGTCAAGGTATAAGATACAAAAGCTAGGATATCCTTAGGGGTAACAAGGTAGACACATGCACATGAATTAAGTGTATTAAAGGTGAATAGGAAACAAGGATGATCTCATGCTATACTTGCCTTTTTTCAAAGTTAGCTACTTAGAATCTTCGGTTGCTATCTTCTGGACTCAAGTCCTCTTACTTCGACTGTCGGTCCTCAGCTCCTCGTCTTCAGCGCTAATTAACCATACTTCTTCTACTCTCAGCAATCAAGTAGAACAAACAGACAATAAACACAACTAAGAACAACACACCAAACAAAAGAGACACTTTAAAAGAGCGCACTAGACTATACGACATGATGCTATGATCGCGAAAACGTAAGACCGACGAATAACAGAGCTACTATCAAAGAGGACACGCGACTATCGAGGAGTTGCAACAAATCAGAGAAGACAAACTATACATTTGATTTATTTTAGTTAATGAATTAAGGCGATAGACTTCTAGAGAATTATCCTAAAGTTGAATTAACCAATTTACATTGAATTATAAAAGATGAAGTTAACCTTATTCATATTTTATTTATAAATATTTATTTAGTGTTTAAGTCATTTAAACATTTATAAATTAGAAAGCATAAAGAAGGTGATAACAGCTAATCGAATCATTATATGTTTCTTACATAAACTAAACAAGTTCTATTTAAGAAGCACTTAAGTTCTTATTAATCATGATAGCATTTGATTATTTATAAAAGACAAATTATAAACCAAAGTTACTTTTAATTTGAAAAGACAGTAGATAAATATTAGTTAAATTAACTACATGCTTCATGTTTAACTAAACTAATTATGATTAAGAAACGTTTAAGTTAATATTAGTCAAGTTAACATTTATTTAAGAATGTTCTATGTATGAACCTAAGTCGCTTCTAATTTAAAAGAGCATGACATAAACATTAATTAAATAAACATAATTTAATTTGTAAACACATAACGTGACATGGTAAACAACGTTGCTAATGCGTCTCTTACGCCAGCATAGTCACGAAGTAACAAGAACGAAATTATACCCCTACGTTGCTTTTAGTTAGAAAGCTGTTAAATAAATATTAATCAAGTTATATTTCAATAGATAAATTCATACTTGAGTGACATCACAAAAACTATCGCTACTGTATAGAGCGCGACGCTACGAAACTATCGCAACAAGAATGGATTTACAAACCTAGATTGTTTTTAATCATAGAACTAATTGCATGCCAATTAAATTAATATTTAATTTATATATGACTAGCATGTGACATGTCTACGCTGATAGCATGTAGCTTCAGTTGCATGATCGCAAAATCACAAGAACGAGTTGCTACACTAGGTTGCTTTTAATTAAAAATGCATTAAATAAATATTGCACGTAAATCAATAAATTCATAATTAGGTGACACGATATACATCAGTACTAATACGTAGAGCGCAACTATACGAAACTGACGCAATTAAAACGGAGTAAAACGGAATTAAAACGAAGAAACGACAAATATATTATGAACTAGTGGCAGAACTCAAATACTTCATCTTCTACCTCCATCCATCTGAAGGGCCTCGGCCTAGGGTGACACAAGAAGGAGAAAAAATATCTAATTTACTACACAGGAGATTTTCCAAACTAGGGGCTCATCCACGGTAGTTTTGGTGTGCTTTTATCCAAGGGGTAGGTACGTATATATAGGGAGAAAAACTCCCTGCCCCCACGTCAACTAGCGATACGGTACTAATTGATGTTGCACCCTCCACCTCTACTGATAGGCCTAATTAATCATCAAAGCCCATTAGTAAATAAATGAATGGGCATTTAGGATTATTGCACATGGGATTTGAGCATTGGAAAAATGAGATATTGTCACACCCAGTTTTAAGGACAAAACCAGATATACACTATATGTGAAATAAAGAGGTCAAATCTCACATATAGCCGCAGATAGGTGTAATATCAAGAGACAAATGCTTAATAAACATAACGCAATAGTATAAGATATAACCTTAGAGAGCAACACAGCAGCAAGACAACTCCGAACACCGGGTGTAACCTTCACTCCAGGATCAAACTGACTAGTTGATCACAAGCATAACAATTTCAGAACCTAGCAGTCTGGTACCCTTCCTGAGATGTGGGGGAAATAGTAAGGGTGAGTCCATGTCGAACTCAACAAGCATAACATGGGGTTCATGAGGCTCAAGAGGCATGATACGGGTTTAACTGCATGTAGCTTTTAGTTGATCATATTTTAAGCAATTGAGTAGCATCAAATAGGTGATGTTCCCATAATAAACACATGATCATGTAAAGAGAATAATGAATAGCAAGAACAAGTAAATTAATAGTGATCTCTATTCCGTAAGGGTCCAAGGCCGCTCGTGTCCGTGAGCACGGTTGATATACCAGTTTTACACTCTGCAGAGGTTATACACTTTCACTGTGAGTCGTGATCCCCAAAAGTCCGAGGTCATGACTCCCCATTGGACAGTTAAGTTTCACTATGAAGTCTTTCCAAGGTTCGTCTAACAAGTTAGGGCCGCTAGGTTTCTGTGGCCTGCAAATGTAGAGCCCCCTTCCTTATGGCACAATGACACGCAGCCTATACTCATAAGGACAGGAGCCGCACTACACCCAACCCGGAACACAACCCCTTTTGCGCCTTAAAGGTAACCACTAACAAGTTAGAAAAGGTCCCCTTATATGACTAAAGCCAGAGCCATGTAGCCCTCACAGCTGTACTGTAAGTCCCGGATGTTCGCTTACAGATAAGTCCTTACGGAGAGGAATCTAGAGAAAAACTCTAGCCCTCTTGTTCCCTGTTGTTAAAAATCATCTTTTAGTGTTATTGCATATATCATTAGTCAAATTACAAGATCATTGTTTATGTGAGCACTAGCCACTACCCAATGCCAATAACAATAGGATTCAAGGAACAAGATCAATACTAAGGCATCCTTAACAAGGAGACACATGCAACATGAATTAAGTGAATTAAAGTGAGTAGGTAACAAGGATAATCCTATGCTATACTTGCCTTGATCTAACTGATCCGGTTGATCCGATTCATAATAGTACTCTTGATCACCAACGAACTGATCACCGTCTATTCTCGATTAACACATCAACAACAATCATCCAAGAGCAATCATGTAAAGCAAACAAAGCTACAGTTAGAACAGTGCACCAACAGTAGAAAAATAAGATGAAAAGTTTTTAAAACGAATCTACATCGCACTAGGATCACACAGACGCGAATTGCACGTAAATCGGAGCTAAAACGGAAAAGTTATGATTTAAACAAGATTTACTTTATTATAGTAATAGATTAAATCTAACCTCAAAATTTAAAAGTGGAAAACCTACTAAACAGTAGTACTAACATGTAGAGTATGAAATTATGAACCTAACGTAACTTGAACGGGTCAAATCAGAGTTAAAACGTGGCAGTTTTGTAAATACTTAGTTTCGAAAATAAATCAAAATCTAGTTTTTAATGTGATCTAGACGGTGGAATTCAAATAAATACCTCTTCTTCTTCTTGGAGTAGAACGTCTAGTGGCTTCGTCGGACGGCGACAAGAGAAGGAGGAGAAAATATAATTTACTACACGAGAGATTTCCCAAACTAGGGGCTCCTCTACGATAGTTTTTGGTGTGCTTTGCCCATGGGTAGGTACGTATATATAGGCAGGAAAACTCTTCACCTCCATGTCAACTAGCGATATGGTACTAATTGACGTTGCACCATCCACCCCCGCTAATAGGCCTAAGTAATCATTTAAGCCCATTAGTAAATAAATGTATGGGCCTTTGAGATTTATTAGGATTATTACACATGGGCTTTGAGCGTTGGAAAAAAAATGAGAGATTTATTATTTTCAGAATTAATTATTTTCATAGATAAAATAATTCCAGAAAAGTCCAGAATTATTATTTAAGCCGCGAAAAATACTCCGAAAGCTCCGAAAATTCAGGGAAATTTTCCAGAGACATTATGGAACATGAGGAACCCAAATAAAGTATTTGGAGATCACTAAAAGGTAATTTTGGAGCATCTAAAAATTAGATTATGCTTACAGATAAGTGGAAACAAGCTACAGAAAAAGTCGGAAAAATTCCCGAGAAGTTTGTAGAGGTTGATTGACGGATGAGAAACAAGGAATTTGATTGTATAAAAATAATATATGTATATCGGAGAAGGAAAATTGACCTAAACACATTTAAAAAAACAATTTGAATTCATTTTGATCTTCGGTCAAAACCAAACAATACAAAAACACAAATGCATCAGCATGTATGCACAACAATGTTGCTACATCCTAAGATAAATTTTAATTCAACAAAATTTTTTATTTTCCTATGTTTTCATGAGCACAAAAATACATAATTAAATCATTATAGCTCTATTTCCAAATAAACAGTTTTTTGGGTGTTACAATTCTACCCCCCTTAAAATGAATCTCGTCCCGAGATTCGGACGATGCTTACTCAAACAACTGTGGGTATGCTTTTCTTAAATCTTCCTCTCTTTCCCATGTAGCCTCTGCTTCCGAATATCGGCTCCACTGAACTTTACACATCTTTATAACTCGGCTCCTAGTAACTCGTTCTGCTGTCTCCAAGATTTTTACTGGATACTCCTCATAAGTGAGATTTTCCTTAACAGTGAGTTCTTCCAATGGTATTTGTTCTTCCGGTACACGCAAACATTTCTTTAACTGAGACACATGGAACACATCATGCACACCTGCTAAACTCTCAGGCAATTCCAACTGATATGCCACTTCACCACGTCTCTCTAAGATCTTAAAAGGACCGACATACCTCGGTGCTAACTTTCCTTTCCGATTAAACCTTTTCACACCTCTCATAGGTGACACCTTCAGGTAGACATAATCTCCCACTTTAAAAGTCAACTCTCTCCGTCGAGTATCGGCATAACTTTTCTGTCGTGACTGAGCTGCTTTCAAATTGTTTCGGATCATTCTTACTTGTTTCTCAGCATTCCTAAGCACATCGGGACCGAACACTTGACTTTCTCCTATCTGATTCCAGAACAACGGAGTTCTACACTTCCTACCATACAAAGCTTCAAAAGGTGCCATCTGTAGACTTTTTTGATAACTATTATTGTAGGAAAACTCTGCATATGGCAAACTCTTATCCTAACTTGTACCATACTGCAAAGCACAAGCTCTCAACACATCTTCCAATATCTGATTAATCCTTTCGGTTTGCCCATCCGTCTGAGGATGATATGTTGTGCTAAAATTCAGCTTAGTCCCTAATGACTCTTGTACTTTTTGCCAGTAATATGATGTAAACTGAGTACCTCGATTTGACACGATCTTCTTTGAAACTCCGTGCAAACTTACTATTCTTTCCAAATACAGTTCAGCCAACTTTGCACTGGAATATGTTGTTTTGACTGGTATAAAATGAGTGACTTTAGTCAAACGATCCACTATAACCCATATTGAATCAAAACCTCTCTGAGTGCGTGGTAACCCTACTATGAAGTCCATGCCAACTTCTTCCCACTTTCACTCAGGTATTTGCATCGGTTGCAACAATCCTGTAGGTCTCTGATGTTCAGCTTTAACCCTCTGACACGTATCACATAGTGCAACATACTCTGCAACATCTCTTTTCAAACCATGCCACCAATACCTCTCTCTCAAATCCATATACATCTTAGTACTTTCGGGATGAATAGAGTAAGCGGACTCATGAGCTTCACGTAGAATTTCTTCTCTTATAGCTTTGTCCTCAGGCACACATAATCGTTTTCCAAACCATAGAGTTCCTTTATCATCCAAACAGAATCCAGGTGCCTTACCTTTCGGTATATTCTCCACTATCTCCTTTATTTTTGTCATCTATCAACTGACCCTTGCGTATCTGTTGCTCCAATACAGGCTCTATCACCAATTCCACTGCATTAATGGCAATACCCAAGTTTAAATGCTCAATCTCAGCACACAACTCATTTGACATAGGCATTACTTGTACCTCATTAGCATAGCTCTTTCTACTAAGAGCATCAGCAACAACATTAGCCTTGCCTGGATGGTAATGTACCTCCAAATCATAATCCTTAATCAACTCTAACCATCAACGTTGTCTCAAGTTTAGATCTAACTAGGTGAAAATATACTTCAAACTCTTATGATCAGTGTAAATATCACTTTTATGTCTAATCAAATAATGCCTCCATATTTTCAAAGCATGCACCACCGCTGCTAATTCCAAGTCATGAGTAGGGTAATTTAACTCATGCTTCCTCAACTGTCGAGATGCATATGCCACTACTTTGCCTTCTTGCATAAGCACACAACCAAGACCCAAACGAGATGCATCCCAATAGATAGAGAAGTTCTTACTCAAATCTGGCAAAACCAACACCGGGGCTGTAGTTAATCTCTTCTTCAGTTCCTCAAAATTAGCCTGACACTTATCAGATCACACAAACTTAGCATTCTTTACGCTTCTCACAAAGACAGCCTTGTGATCACTTTGTATGATAGACTCTTGTCCCCACAGATCCAAACTGCAACGCAATAACTTGCATCATGTTCGACTATATCCCCTTCTAACCCATACTATCCAACCTCCTACTTCGTACAATCATCTTTCAATGAAGCCTCCTTACTTTCTTTGTTCGAAGTAGGTTCTACTACCAATCTTGAAAACATATGTCCATTCATGTCCAGGTTAAGTTGTTAAACACTTAAGAACAATGCTTAGTCTCTGGTGTCGTCCAAATCTTCTTAGCACACTCTCCCTTGCTAAGGGCATCAGCAAGACTTTTGCTTCTCCAAATGATAGCACTTTCCATGTCTTAATCAACTCAAATCCAATGATAACGTCACCAACTAACCCCAACTTAGTGTAAATACCTTCTATACTCTAACGTTCCATGTAGATATCTCTCTTATGTCCAAGAAGAGAGCATATCATGTTCCACGGTGAATATCTCCATATCATGTGTCAGGTGGTCCAACTCACTTAGTTGACTTAATGCATAAGCTACCTCTTTTCTTGCATAGAGCACATCCCAAGTCTTGACGAGATGTTTGTCCATCATTGTAATACCTCCAATGATCCTCTAATAAACCCACACTATCCCAAAGTAACTCTAAGTCACACATGCATCCTTGGGGTTCTAACTCAATGCATCAATTCTTGTGTTCTTCTTCATAATTCCACCAATACAGATAGCCTATCCATACCAAAATTTTCCTCTACTAGCCATGCTTGGCGTAGCAATGAAGTTTCCTAAATCTCTGTAGAACCAACTATAAATTTCCAGCATCGCCTTCCTACGTTATCCATGTCAATTTACCTTAGGTATGTTGAAGGTTGAACTCCCAACTGATGACAGCTCAAAGTGAAGACCAATCCTAATAATTACCCAAGCTCTCCATAGATGATCCAAATTATCAACCTCGAGCAGAGGACACTTGTGCTTGAGAGTGACATCTCAATCATGGGGATTAACCAATACTTCCAAGTGAGGCACTAGAACACACTAAACCTTCTTTATTTTGGCTACCCCCCTTAAGAAAATTAAACTAAGGGGCACCAAAAGGGTATCTTGCACCTCATTATAGATGAGCTAACTAGCTTTAAGGCATTCTATCATCCCAATGATACTCTTGTGTATGGGTAAGAACAAGAAATCTGAAATTTCTCGCGAGCAGAAAATCAGCAGTGCAGTAAAACAGCTATAACTCTCGTTCTGTAAATCCAATGAAGTTGTAATTTATACCGTTGGAAAGCTTATAAAATGCCCTACAACTTTATTATAGAACACTCCTCCAGATTCTGCAGTCAACTTGATCGAAAAACAGTATGCAACAGAAACTGTTCCAGATTTCCAGACTGTGCAGAAACTTCAACTTGTAACAGTTATATCTCTCGAACCAGATCAGATAAAAAGGTGATTCCAGAGGCATTGGAAAGGTACATGGGTCTAGTTACTCTCATAAATTTTCAGAATTTTTCACTGAACAGTTAATTTCGAGCATAAAAAGAAAGGCAGACCGCTCCAGAAAGGACAGAACAGAGAGAAAAGGTTAACCCAACTAACTATTTATTTATCACACTTAAACTTAGTATTTTTAACTAGGAACTTTTGTAGACAAGCCCACAAAGCTCCAGCACTCATTACATGGAAAAACTAACTCACACATAGGCACAATAATAACTCAACTTGTCACACAAGAGTTCACACGACACCACAAAACTCGATAAGACTCATCTTTCGTCACTAACGTTTTATTACACAAGGGAACTCCTATTTCTTAAGGATGGTGTGACTGCAGCAGTATCCGGGGTAGCATCTCTTACGTGGAGATGAATGGGATACGTCTTCCACTTCATTGATCTTAGGTAGTCCAGCACGACTTCTCCGATCATCAATCTCATCAAGGGCCTCCTCATAGTATTGTCTTACTTCTGCCAACTCCAGTTGACTGTCTTCCAACTTTTGATGCAATACTTGAATAGTCCAGGCCATCTCCCTTAGTTGTTCACTTGGCTCTGAAGAAGGGTTAGCCATCACAGATTGCAAACTCCTTGGTGGGCGATGAGGAAGGTATTTTTGCTTGTCATCCTTCATCTCTTCATAGTGTTTTCCACGATATGCCAAAAGAGCTTGATGGGCAGCATCAGATATACTTGCGTGCATATCAAAGCGATCAGCAGGAGAGGAGTGAATAGATTCCACTGCACGTGAACCAGTAAACTGATTCCATCTTGTGATGTGTACTTCTGTGTTCCAATGACTCTCATACTTGGGATGAATCCACCTAGTGCACTTGTATTCCACCTTGGATTGTTGATCAAAGTAGTGGTCATGCAATATACGCATAAGTCGAGGGTGGAAGAAGGATTCGCCGCTAAAGGTCGTAGTGTGATACTCCTTTCGCCAACCCGTGTGTCGAGACTCTGATATAGCAGGCAGAGCTTCCCGTGGTCCCATCATCCCTTGAGTGAGGCATGGCCTTTTAAACTTGACGCTAGTGATTTTCTCGTTGCGAACCATCTATTTAGATAGACAAAGAAGAGTTAGAATGGAGACAAAATTTTGCAACAGAGCAAAGGCCAAATGGATTATTAATTTTAGAAAATAACAAGGTTGAAGAGAAAGCAAGAACAAGGCAAGGAGGGAATCATGTTAAACGTCCAGTTCTAACTAGGCTCGCGTCCTACAGTCAGCATTGCTCTGATACCACTCTGTCACACCCAGTTTTAAGGACAAAACCAGATATACACTATATGTGAAATAAAGAGGTCAAATCTCACATATAGCCGCAGATAGGTGTAATATCAAGAGACAAATGCTTAATAAACATAACGCAATAGTATAAGATATAACCTTAGAGAGCAACACAGCAGCAAGACAACTCCGAACACCGGGTGTAACCTTCACTCCAGGATCAAACTGACTAGTTGATCACAAGCTTAACAATTTCAGAACCTAGCAGTCTGGTACCCTTCCTGAGATGTGGGGGAAATAGCAAGGGTGAGTCCATGTCGAACTCAACAAGCATAACATGGGGTTCATGAGGCTCAAGAGGCATGACACGGGTTCAACTGCATGTAGCTTTTAGTTGATCATATTTTAAGCAATTGAGTAGCATCAAATAGGTGATGTTCCCATAATAAACACATGATCATGTAAAGAGAATAATGAATAGCAAGAACAAGTAAATTAATAGTGATCTCTATTCCGTAAGGGTCCAAGGCCGCTCGTGTCCGTGAGCACGGTTGATATACCAGTTTTACACTCTGCAGAGGTTGTACACTTTCACTGTGAGTCGTGATCCCCAAAAGTCCGAGGTCATGACTCCCCATTGGACAGTTAAGTTTCACTATGAAGTCTTTCCAAGGTTCGTCTAACAAGTTAGGGCCGCTAGGTTTCTGTGGCCTGCAAATGTAGAGCCCCCCTTCCTTATGGCACAATGACACGCAGCCTATACTCATAAGGACAGGAGCCGCACTACACCCAACCCGGAACACAACCCCTTTTGCGCCTTAAAGGTAACCACTAACAAGCTAGAAAAGGTCCTCTTATATGACTAAAGCCAGAGCCATGTAGCCCTCACAGCTGTACTGTAAGTCCCGGATGTTCGCTTACAGATAAGTCCTTACGGAGAGGAATCTAGAGAAAAACTCTAGCCCTCTTGTTCCCTGTTGCTAAAAATCATCTTTTAGTGTTATTGCATATATCATTAGTCAAATTACAAGATCATTGTTTATGTGAGCACTAGCCACTACCCAATGCCAATAACCATAGGATTCAAGGAACAAGATCAATACTAAGGCATCCTTAACAAGGAGACACATGCAACATGAATTAAGTGAATTAAAGTGAGTAGGTAACAAGGATAATCCCATGCTATACTTGCCTTGATCTAACTGATTCGGTTGATCCGATTCATAATAGTACTCTTGATCACCAACGAACTGATCACCGTCTATTCTCGATTAACACATCAACAACAATCATCCAAGAGCAATCATGCAAAGCAAACAAAGCTATAGTTAGAACAGTGCACCAACAGTAGAAAAATAAGATGAAAAGTTTTTAAAACGAATCTACATCGCACTAGGATCACACAGACGCGAATTGCACGTATATAGGAGCTAAAACGGAAAAGTTATGATTTAAACAGGATTTACTTTATTATAGTAATAGATTAAATCTAACCTCAAAATTTAAAAGTGGAAAACCTACTAAACAGTAGTACTAACATGTAGAGTATGAAATTATGAACCTAACGCAACTTGAACGGGTCAAATCGGAGTTAAAACGTAGAAGATATGGCCTAAAAAAGATAGTGGCAGTTTTGTAAATACCTAGTTTCGAAAATAAATCAAAATCTAGTTTTTAATGTGATCTAGACGGTGGAATTCAAATAAATACCTCTTCTTCTTCTTGGAGTAGAACGCCTGGTGGCTTCGTCGGACGGCGACAAGAGAAGGAGGAGAAAATATAATTTACTACACGAGAGATTTCCCAAACTAGGGGCTCCTCTACGGTAGTTTTTGGTGTGCTTTGCCCATGGGTAGGTACGTATATATAGGGAGGAAAACTCTTCACCTCCATGTCAACTAGCGATATGGTACTAATTGACGTTGCACCATCCACCCCCGCTAATAGGCCTAAGTAATCATTTAAGCCCATTAGTAAATAAATGTATGGGCCTTTGAGATTTATTAGGATTATTGCACATGGGCTTTGAGCGTTGGAAAAAAATGAGAGATTTATTATTTTCGGAATTAATTATTTTCATAGATAAAATAATTCCAGAAAAGTCCAGAATTATTATTTAAGCCGCGAAAAATACTCCGAAAGCTCCGAAAATTCAGGGAAATTTTCCAGAGACATTATGGAACATGAGGAACCCAAATAAAGTATTTGGAGATCACTAAAAGGTAATTTTGAAGCATCTAAAAATTAGATTATGCTCACAGATAAGTGGAAACAAGCTACAGAAAAAGTCGGAAAAATTCCCGAGAAGTTTGTAGAGGTTGATTGACGGATGAGAAACAAGGAATTTGATTGTATAAAAATAATATATGTATATCGGAGAAGGAAAATCGACCTAAACGCATTTAAAAAAAACAATTTGAATTCATTTTGATCTTTGGTCAAAACCAAACAATACAAAAACACAAATGCATCAGCATGTATGCACAACAATGTTGCTACATCCTAAGATAAATTTTAATTCAACAAAATTTTTTATTTTTCTATGTTTTCATGAGCACAAAAATACATAATTAAATCATTATAGCTCTATTTCCAAATAAACAGTTTTTCGGGTGTTACAGATATTTATTTATTTTCGGAATTAATTAATTTCATGGATAAAATAATTCCAGAAAAGTCTAAAATTATTATTTAAGCCATAAAAAATACTCCGAAAGCTCTAAAAATTCAGGGAAAATTCTCAGAGACATTATGAAACATAAGGAACTCAAATAAAGTATTTGGAGCTCATGAAAAGATTGGTGAAATGATCAAAGAAAAAGATTAAGTTCATGGAAACTGGAATTTTAATTCGAAAAAGGACCAAAAAAATTTCTCAAGGAGAGATAAACATCGCTCTATCGTACTCGTAAACCGTTTGTACTCATAAACACCAAAACAAGCATCACATCAACCAAAGCCCATCAAGTTAATTCTAAAATAATCGAAAAGCACCATTTTTCTTTAATAAAAAATATATAAAATCTAAACTAGTGACAGGTTCTATTCAAATATTAAAATATTTATTTTAGTTAGTGTTTTCTATGCACAACCCAAAATCAGAAATTTTGGGATGTGACATGTGAGTGGCTCTTAAATATATTTGTCTGCTGAGTTTCTTTGTGCACCAGTTAGTATGCTAACTGAGACAACTGCCTTGCATTTCTGGTTTTTTGAAATCACAGTGCTATATTATACCTACTATCATTTTCAGGTTTCCACTTGGACACTGAGGAAAATAATAACCTTGTTCCTGGATTTCTTGGTTCATTAATTGGGATTCGTCGTGGTGAGGCTAGATCATTTCCTATTCAGTTCCCTGAGTCGTTTGAGCAAGAAAGTCTACAAGGTGTCAGAGCTGCATGAAGAGTGCTAGCTGGTGTCACAGCTGTTGTCATTGCTGTTGTTTATCATTCCAAAGTATTGATAGCTATGAATGGTCTTGTGTATACATAAGAGTTTCACAATGACATTTTTGTGTGAGTAGATTATGTAGGTGTTATCTTCTTGGAGTAGCTCACTGCCAAGCTTAGTAATGTACTGAATTTGATTGCTGAAACAGATGAAACATTACAGATGTATATAGGACCCAAGAGGACCCAAGTAGGTTTTTTTTTGTTTTTCTGAATTATTATCAGTGACGCGTCTTGGGTATACACGTCGCTGATGAGACCCATATGAGTGACACGTTTTTGGCTACATGCGTCGCCTGTAACTCACATCAGTGACGCGTTTTTGGCTACACGCGTCACCTGTAACTCACATTAGTGACGTGTTTTAGCTAGACGCGTCGCTGATAACTCAAATCAGTGACGCGTGTTTACGTGTCACTAATGTGCCCACATCAGAGACGCAACATAAGTGACGCGTGTTTTCCGCGTCACTAATTACTGTTTGGACGCGTCACTAATCTGGATTTCTGGCATAGTGCTGTAAGATTATGTATCGGATCAGTGTTGCTGCTTGGTATCGGGTTAGTGTTGCTGCATTGGGGGCATCTGCTGCAAGTGTTCTTCTAATGATGCAGGAATTGTAACTACACCCAAGAGAGATTTTGGCTTTGCGACTGCGATCGAACCTAAGAAAAAGTTGATTGTCTCAGGCGAAGACTACTCTGCCTCATAGGGTAGGGTGTATGAGTTTCTGCGGCCAAAATCTTGTCTATCACATGGCTGGGGGCAAGGTCACTAGTTACTGCAGCTGGGGTGCCACAATGAGATTGAATGTTCTGTGGTTCTAATGACTTTTCGAATTGTATTTGGTGAGGTAAGGTAGGCTGTGTGGCAAGGAGTATCTGATTTTGCCTTTCATCTAAATGTGTTGCAGAAAGCAGCTGGTTTTGTACTTCATTTGGCAGTGTAGAATTAAGTAAAAGATTTTACTCTTCTTCTACCGAAGGAGCAGCGCGAGAAAGGGCTACTATGTATCTACCGAAAAGGAAGATTCAGGACAGAAGGTGCTCACAAGTCACAACATGCTGTGCAGCGGGTCACATCCCTTGTCACTAGCTCCTCCCTTGTTGTTCAACTCCCCCAGCAGTACCACGACCACCCTCAATGTATATGCCCATCAGCAGTGCTGCAAGAAGCCACTCAAAGTCAACCAAAGAAAGAGACAAATAAATAAATAACTATTCTAGAGCTCATAAAAGTTGTTAGTTTCATGATGCAACAATGAAATCCCACAGACCTCCATGTGTCGCGCCTATACGCTACGCCCAGCGCTTGTGCTTGCACCCTGGGATAGCATATATCCAAGATTTTGGGTCTCGAAGTTTAGGTCCTGGAGATGGGAACAGTGTGAGATGATGCCAACACAAATAATCATATAAACTCACGTCAAGGGTTACCAGTCAAAATTCAGAGCTACCGTACATGTTTGCACACATGAACTCTAATTTTGGTTGTGTTTTTTGAGGTCCGACACGCAATCAGCAGAATCAACGAATTCTGATATTTTTGGTATGGAGTTCCACTTTAATTAAATTGAATAGGTAAGTTTTATAATGAATTGCCAAAACGAAAGTCCTAATGTGATGCTTCATCACGTCACTGGGTATTCTACTGGTGCAAAGTTCGATTTCTACTTAATTTTAATATTATAAAATAAATCAGTCTTATAATATGAAATATGATGAATTAAATTAACCTGAATAAATCAGGTGCGGAAACGTTAAATTCCGGTGCTTTCAGTACGGAATTCCAGTTCACTCAAGTTGATTAAATAAGTTTCACGATAAATGAACATCACAAAAGTCTCCTACTGTGATGGTTCGTCAGGTCACTCACTATTCCATTGGTGCAAGACTTGATTCTAATGAAGCAGGAATTGTAACGACATCCAAGGGAGGTTGTGGCTTTGGGCTGCAATCGAACCTAAGAAAAAGTCGATTGCCTCAGGCGTAGACTACTCTGCCTTGTAGGGCGTATCAGTGTATGAGTTTCTGACAAGAACAATGAATGGATCGACAGAGCTCATTCGCGTGGAGCAACGAGCGTGACACGCCGACGCTGGTGCGCCTTGACAGAGTTTTGGTGTCCATCGACTGGGATGAAAGATTTCCAAACTCCCACCTTAGGGGGCTGGGCTCCGATGCCTCCGACCATTGCGCACTACTGTTGCAGACCAACCTGGGCCAAATGTCCAAAGCTCGCTTTCACTTCGAGCCATTTTGGCCCAAGTTTGACGACTTCGACGAGGTTGTGGCAGCGGCTTGGCGGCTGCAACACTCAACCGGGGATCCTTTGGTCTCCCTCGATGAGTTGCTGCGGAACCTGGTACGGGAACTTCAGTGTTGGTCTGCAAACAAAATCGGCGACATCAAATCACAGCTGCTGATGGCACGCGAACTCATTTCGAGACTCGACACTGCCCAAGAGCTAAGGGAACTATCTGAAGATGAGATCGGGCTCAGAAGGCACATGAAGATGCGATGCCTCGGCCTAGCATCCCTAGAGCGCACGATGGCCAGGGAACAGTCACGTGTTCGGCAGCTTAAGGAAGGAGACGCCAACACCGCCTACTTCCACCTCATCGCTGGGGGCAGAAGGAGAAGGAATTACATCCCTGCGCTGAATGTGGCTGGCCACGTCGTGGCGGACCACGAGGGGATGGAATTGGCTCTGCACGAACACTTCGTTGCCGTCTTCGGCACGGCAGAGCGCGGCGGAACTACACTGGACTTCAGGGAACTAGGGATTTAGGCCATCGACCTATCAGATCGACACATGCCTTTCTCTGCGGACGAAGTACAGGCAGCGATCAAGGCAATGACGAGTAACCGGGTGCCAGGGCTGGACGGGTTCACCGGCGCGTTCTACAAGGCGGTTTGGCATATCATTCAGCCAGAGATCATGGCGGCGGTTCAGGCATTCGCCAATGGCGACTGCAGGAATATGGGCAAACTCAACAGCGTGCTGGTCACCCTGCTGCCTAAGAAAGTAGGCGCTTCCTGCCCAGGGCACTTCCGCCTCATCACCATGATCCACAGCTTCGCAAAGCTGATCTCCAAGATGCTGGCGCTGCGCCTGGCACCGAGAATGGACGAAATCGTGGACAAGAACCAAAACGCCTTCATCAGAACTCATTCTATCCACTACAAGTACGTGCAGCGGGCGGCTGTATTGATCAGGAAGAAGGTCCCGATGCTGCTGCTAAAACTCGATATCTCAAAGGCCTTTGACACTTTCTCCTGGCCTTTCCTGCTGGAGATCCTGCAAGCACACGGGTTTGGGCAGGAATGGCGACGTGGATTGAAACGCTACTAAGTACGGCCACGTTGCGGATCATTCTTAACGGACAGCATGGGCCAACCATACGGCACCTCAGAGGTGTCAGACAGGGAGACTCCCTCTCCCCGGTGTTATTCATCATCGCCATGGACGTTCTGCACCGGTTCTTCCTCAAGGCCACCAGGGACGGTGTCATGGGCGGACACAGTATATGGACTGGGTGTACAGATGTACACCCAATAATTTTGAGAAAAAAATTATAGGTACTATGCATATACATGTATTATACATGTAAGTAGACCAAACTCTGTATATTTGATCCAAGAAAGAGTAAAAAGACCACGTGTTGTATATTTTCAGTGATGAACTTCATAAAGAACAAGCTAAGAAATAGCATTAGGGATCAGTACTTGAATGATTGCTTGGTTACATTAGTTGAGAAGCAATCTTTTCTACGTGTTGCTGATGAAGACATCATCTCTCGATTCCAAAAGCCATCTCGTTGAATAAATTTGTAATGTTCCTTTATTAGTTGAAACTTCACAAATATTGTAAGTATTAATTAATTGTACTAATGTACTCTGCTCTAATACTGTTTGCTTTGAATTGATAGACATTTAGCTTAATATATGTCACAATGGTTTGGTTCTGTATGTGTATATATGTAGCTTGTACACCCAATTTTCAATTCCTGCGTCCGCCACTGGACGGTGTCCTGCGGCGAATGGAGCTAGCTGAGATAAAATTCAAGTGCAGCCTGTACGCCGACGATGTAATTCTCTTCATCCGGCCGACAGTACAAGAGGCCACGGCGGTAAAAGAGATTCTGAATGTGTTCGGCGCGGCGTCAGGTCTGAATACCAACCTCGCAAAGTGCTCCATCACGCCCATTTTCGGAGCTAAGGACAGTCTGGAGGAGATCGTGTCCATCCTCGGCTGTTAGGTACAAGCATTCCCAATCAAGTACCTCGGGCTACCGCTCAGTACTAGGTCCATACCCAAAAGCACACTATCAGTCCGTGGTCGAGGCTGTGGCTCGGAAGATGTCGCCATGCCACGGGGCTCTAATGGCGAGGAGTGGACGTCTGGTCTGGATCAAGTCTGTGCTCCACGCTATTCCAATCTACGCAATGATCACGGAAAATCTTCCGCCATGGGCACGGAAGGAGATCGACTGCCTCTGTAGGAAATTCTTTTGGGCAGGCTCAGACGCATCCATTCGAGGGAAGTGCATGGTCACCTGGCCAATCGTCAGCAAGACAACCGAACTTGGGGGACTAGGAATCAGTGACTTAAAGCTAGCCGGGTTTGCCCTACAGACCAAATGGTTATGGTTGCAAAAGGTTGATCGTGACCGCGCCTGGAGCCAGCTCCCAATCAAAACTTCGCTAGAAGTTCAGGCCTTCTTCAGGGCTTCCACCTACACTGTTGTCGGGGACGGATGCCAGGCCCACTTCTGGGATGATCGATGGATCAACGGCGAGTCGGTGGTCGACATTGCGCCATGCTTATATCAGTTGGTGCCCAGGAGGACTCGCACCAGGCAAACGGTCAGAGAGGGCCTCACTAGCAGGGCCTGGACACGAAGCATCACCGGGGGAATGTCAACGAATATCTCTTCCTCTGGAACACACTGCGTGACTACCAGCTGACTGATGCCCAGGACCGGACAATTTGGAGATGGACACCGGACGGTTCATACTCGGCAAAGTCAACATATACCATGCTTCACACCAGATCAACCCCGTTCCTCGGCCACAAACTCATATGGAAAACCTGGGCTCCACTAAAGATCAAGATTTTCCTATGGCTGGCGTTCAGGAGACGGCACTAGACAGGCGATAGAAGGCTAAGGCACGGCCTAGATGCTCGCGAGGAATGGTACCTCTGTGAACAAGGGCGGGAATCGATCGACCACATTCTGGCACAGTGCCCTGTCACTCTGGAGATCTGGCACCACGCTCTGACAGCTCTTGGCAGGCAGTGTCCGCCGGCGGCAATGACAACCTTCCACTGGTGGCGGCGATTGCGTTCCATGTTCCATGGTGATCAATGCGCCGGACTCGACTCACTGTTCACACTCATCTTGTGGGAAGTTTGGAAAGAACGAAATGCCAGATGCTTCGGGGACTCGGCGGCCACCAGGAAAGAGCTTCTCCAGATCATAAAGGCTCAAGCTTATCGGTGGATCGAAGATGGGGCGGTTGGCCTGCGAGCGTTAGCACAGAACTAAGCCCTGTTGCTCATCGTTCACCTCAGATCGTTTCTGTTCAAAATGTAGTCCCTGGGTTCATTTGCAGCTGCCGCATGGCGGCAATCTTGTACATATACTCTACTTCTCCTTAATGCAAAGATATGCACACTCAGTGCGTATTCGAGAAAAAAAAATCTTGTCTATCACTTGGATGGGGGCAAGGTCACTAGTTTCTGCAGCTGATGTGCCACAATGGGATTGAATGTTCTGTGGCTCTAATGACTTTTTGAATTCTATTTGGTGGGTAAGGTAGGTTGTGTGGTAAGGAGTATCTGATTTTGCCCTTCATCTAAATGTGTGGCAGCAAGCAGCTGGTTGGTTTTTGTACTTCATTTGGCAACGTAGAATTAAGTAAAAGATTTTACACTTCTTCTACTAAAGGAGCAGCGCGAGAAGGGCTACTATCTACCAGAAAGGAAGATTCAGGGCAGAAGGTGCTCACAAGCATGCTGGGCAGCGGGTCACATCCCTTGTCCCCTTGTTGTTCATGTCAATGAGCATGTCTGCAACTCCCCTAGCAGCACCACGACCACCCTCAATTTATATGTCCATCAGCAGTGCTGTAAGAAGCCACTCAAAGTCAACGAAAGCAAGAGACAAAATAAATAAATAACTATTCTAGAGCTCATAAAACTTGTTAGTTTCATGATGCAACAAAGAAATCTCAGAAACCTTGATGGTATTGGGCCAGATCACTATTCAGGAATTCAAATGTCGCCTATACACCCAATCCTGCACCCTGGGATAGCATATATCCAAGATTTTGGGCCCCGAAGTTTAGGTCCTGGAAATGCCAACAGTGTGAGAATGGCATAAATTAATTGCATTGATGCCAACACAAATAATCATATAAACTCACATCAAGGGTTACCAGCCAAAATTCAGAGCTACTGTACATGTTTGCACACATGGATTCTAATTTTGGTTGTGTTTTTCTATGGTCCAAGACGCAATCAGCGGAATCAACGAATTCTGATATTTTTGGTATGGAATTCCGCTTTAATTAAATTAAATAGATAATTTTTATAATGAATTACCAACACAAAAGTCAAGTCCTAATGTGATGTTTCATCACGTCACTCGGTATTCTACTGGTGTAAAGTCTACATAATTTTAATATTAAAATAAATCAGTTTTGTAATATGAAATATGATTAATTGAATCAACCTGAATAAATCAGGTGCAGAAATGTTAAATTCTGGTACTTTCAGTATGGAATTCCAGTTTACTAAAGTTGAATAAATAAGTTTTATGATGAGTGACCATCACAAAAGTCTCTACTGTGATGGTTCATCAGGTCACTCACTATTCCATTGGTGCAAGACTTGATTCGGTAAAGACGTTAAGTTTTACTACAGAATTTTTGTGGGGCCCATATGTTGGGTTGTTTAAAATCCTACAAAGTTTCGAAACCGGAAAATATTATGCCGGTTATGATTGGAAACACCACAATTTGCAAATTTAATCTGGAAATATCGCAGAAACCCCGTTTACACTTTACACATATATGCTTCTGAACTGAAACAAAATAAACATATCTACCCAAGAGATGTGTTTAAGGATCAACCAAGGTTAGGTTAGGCTGCCTAATACATAGAGAAAATCTGTCTACCTTTCCATAATAACAATACAAGTGCATCTACAAACTATGAGAAAATCAGTTGAAAATCTTGGGGCTGAATCATAAATAACCATCTCCCCAAGAGAAAAAAGAATGGAAAAAAAATTAAGTGACGGTATGCAAGGATACCCTGTGGTGCACGAGACAATTATATCTGTATTGGATCGTTAAAACAAAATTAAAATTCGTTTAGAAAGTATTTGTATTCAAGGACGTACACATACTTTTGCACTGAAATAAAACAAAACTCTGAACAGGGGATTGTGGGTTCCAACGAAAAATGCAAACTCCATATCGAATTGCACTAATAACCATCTCCAGCAATAGAAGGAAGTGAAATAAGATGAGGGAATGGAAATGGATGGTTACCTGCCTCAGGGTCGCTTGATCGAGCATGTGACAAGAAATTATATTCAAGGCTGTCAAGCCTTTGTGGGAGATGTTCATAAAGAGGCTTCATATCTATGGCAGGGCAGTATTTGACGAAAACATTGGTAAGAGCAGAGTAACTCCCAGGACTGCCAGGTAGGGATGTTAGGCGTTTGCATCTAAAGATATCAATTTCTTTTAATGCAGGCATAGTGCCCCATTCTGGAGATTCCAACTTGTTGCAGGACCTAATGCTCACTTTCACAAGCGCATCCAAATGCCCTGATATGGAACGAAGCTCTGGGCAGCAATAAACTGATAACTGTTTGAGAGATGGTGGTATATCTGGAAGTGTTGCTAACTTATCAGAGCCGCTTAAAAATAGAGTCTCTAGGCAAGGTAAAGATTTAGTACTTCCTTGCAATTGCTCCACCTGTACACTCATCGGCTCTGTATCATCTTTTCCCCATATGAACTCAAAATTACGACACAGATTAATATGGATATGTGTAATGGATCGAGGAAGGGCGGACAGCTCGGTTAAGCTTTCACAGTCGACTATGTCTAGTCTCTTCAGCTGTGGCAGGAGCTCATCCCTTGCTCGTGTTGCTACACCATTCACTTGTGCACGGACAATTAGATTAGAGCACAAAACAAGTTTTAATTTCGTTAAGGATACCAAGCTAAGGAACTCTTCCTCTGGCCAGTAGATGACAGAACTGCAACCACTAATCTCCAGTGCTTGAAGCTGTCCAAACCATTTCCATATCCCAACTATATGTCGTGATGGACTTGAGGCGAATAAAAAGCTGCAGTCACTAATATTCATTTCTGCAATTGATAATTCCTGATTCTGATCAAGCTCCAGTGCTGCATCTGTGTCGTCCCTTACATGCAATTCCAGCACAGACAATGAAGACAAGCATCTCGATGAAATTAACGAGAGGGACAGCTGTGCCTTGTCTTCTTTTATCTTCATCACCTTGATCTTCGGTGCTTCAGGTAGAGTTGTCAATTTTGGACAGTCCTTAATACAAATCTCCTCAAGGACAGGAAAGGTTACTTCGTCCCCCTTTCCTTCAGTAGCTACCCATCTCTCCAGGTTCTTCAGGTCACACAACTTGAGTTCTTTTAATGCTGAAAATTCCATGAACGCTATGTTTCTGCACAGGCTCCGCAGTTTATACAGCTTTTTCAGGTGAAGGACTTGAAGAGCTCTCATATGAGAAAATTCAGGGAAGTCTTCACACATTGTACACCCAATTAGATGGAGCTCAGTTAATTGATGCTGAAACAAACCAAGATCTTTCACCCATGTCGGTACATTGCTACCTTTGTAGTTTACTATTCTTAGCATCTCCATCCCACCAGGAGGTTTAAGAGCATCTAGCACCTTGCTATGACAATCTGATATTAATTCCTCATCATCCTCAATGTTCCATCTCAGAGATAAGTGTGTAAGTTTCTCTTTATTTCCAAGACTGGCAGCTTTCACATGCTCTTTAGTTGCATTTTCAAGGCCATTTAAATCTAGTTCACCGCTGAGATTTAAGTGTTGGAGTTCACCAACAGTGCTGCAACTGGAGCTAGAACCCACCACAAAATATGTTAAAGTCTGTAGAGAAGTTACTTGTCCAAGGTCAGGAGGCATGCATTCTAATGATGTGCATCCATTGGTGTAGAGATGCCGGAGGCTTCTCATATATATCATATCATTTGAAAGACGGCAAAGAGACTTACAATGAGAAACATCCATGGTCAATAAATTATATAGTAAAGATATTTCTTGAGGAAGTTCTTTAATCCAGTTGCTTGACAAGTTAAGATGCCTTAGGTGCTGCAAGTGCCTTGGCTTAATTGGAAAATTTTCCAGTCGACAGAGCTGCATTGCCCGTAAGGAATTGTACTTCGATAAATGTGGTGCTGACTTATAATAAATCCACGGATGTGAGTATAACAATGTTTGGAGTGTTGAAGAATGCTTCTTTAGAAAATCATCCAAACGAGTGCCAGGTCGTTGGTATGATATAAACATGTGGCGAGCAGGCTTGGACAATGACATCACATTGGCCCTATCAGCTATGGTTGCACATTCTTTTCCCATGATAGACAGAGCCACATCGTGCATAAGATCATGCATCCTGCATATTTTTCCACCACGGAGCTGTTCTCGTTTTACATAGTAATCATGAGGTGGTGGGGTTTGCTTCACATCTTGAAAGAAAGATCTCCAAGCTAGTTGGGTAAAAATTTCTTTACCTATCATTTCAGGATTATCTTCAGCTTGCGTGGGTATGAGGTCGTGAGCCATCCATAGCTGGATCAATCTCTCCACATCAATCTCATAATCTTTGGGAAACAAGGCACAGAATGCAAAGCATTGCTTCATGTCTGACGGCAGGTCATCATAGCTGAGCTTCAGTATAGGAAAAATCTCTGTCTTTTCATCGCAAATATTGCTTTTGGTTAACATATCCTTCCATTCATGTATGCTGGTCTTGGTACTCAACATTGAGCCAAATGCTTTGGCTGCCAAAGGAGAACCAACACATCTGTCGACAATCTTATCGACAACCACATCTAGCTCATCACTGCTTGGCTTTTGTATGCTGAATGCTCTGCTTTGGATTATTTCCTTCATATACTTGTCACCCAACTTTTGAAGGTTATAGGCTCCAGGTGCACCCATGGTCATAACTCGAGCTACTTGTGCATCACGAGTTGTTGTCAGTATTGCGCTGCCCCTGTCACCTTGCTTAAGGCATGTCAGCAGTTTCCCCCACTTATCAGGATCCCGATTCCAGACATCATCCAACACAATAAGATACCTCTTCCCACTCAATTCTTTCCGGAGTTCCTGCAATGCTTTCTCACGATCTTCCTCATGTCTCTGGCAGATTTTGCTTGCAATGTTAGCAATGTCAAAATCCTCTGACACACAACACCACCTCCGGAGACTGAAATGCTTCTCAATTTCAGGGTCACTGTAAATGAGCTGCACAAAAGTAGTCTTGCCCAGACCGCCCATTCCAATGATAGGAACAACCATGGGAACCCCCCCCCCCCCCCCCCCCCACTACCATGACCATCTTGCTCAAGCAAAATCTTAATGATCTTGGTCTTCTCCTCACTTCTGGATCTGCTGACAATGTCCATATCAGAGTCAACCATTATGCTATCAGTCTGCCGCCACCGCCATTGCACCGATGGCGGCACTGGCACATGCTGCCTCTGTGTGAAGTTGAGATCATTCATCTC
This sequence comes from Saccharum spontaneum, assembly GCA_022457205.1. Classification (NCBI taxonomy): domain Eukaryota; kingdom Viridiplantae; phylum Streptophyta; class Magnoliopsida; order Poales; family Poaceae; genus Saccharum; species Saccharum spontaneum. The sequence goes on along the minus strand of CM039579.1, from coordinate 51,444,028 downwards.
TTTCACAAGGACCTCTATCTTCTGCACAATCTTGTGCAGCTTCTTGCTCATCCTGTAACGAAACACGATGGGTTTACGAGAGGGAAGAGGCTTACAAGATCCATCCCGAGCTTGACGTAGTGTCCCTTTTTCTTGGCGTCACGCCGGAGCGATTCGTACTTGAACTCGTCGAAGACGTCGATCCCCTCATAGGACACCTTCTTGATTGCTTGAAGCCAAGCACCAACTCCTGGTCGGCTAGCGCCCTTCTCCGCATCTTCAATGACGTCAAGGATGGCCGGACGCCTGCGCGCCAGGATCTCGCGCTGCTCCTCCATGCCTTGCATCACCTTGTACTGATCCAGAAGGTAGCTGGACGCCTTCTCCTTCAGCGATTTGACCAACGCCCCGACCACCAACTCAGCCATTGTTGCTCTCACAGCTCAACAGCAGGCAGTAGAGCGCACGCACAGCTAGCACACAAGGAAAGCACGGTGGAGTAATAATAATAATATGCTGTCTGAGGATAAGAACGAGTGGGTTTGGCTTCCGAGTGAACCTTTGGTCTAGAAGAATGTGGTCTACTTTGTCTTGGAAGAAACATATGTTTATGACCCAAAAAGGGCGATAATTGCAACTGCCGCTAATAGGAGGTTTTTTCTATGGCACAAAGCAATCAAATTCTCTATACAAAGAATAAATTAACTATACTGATGATTTGGGATCGGAACCATCAGAATGATGCCCCCAGTATAGAAGGAATATTCTAAATAAAAGCTCCACTTTGGAATTCAAAATAAATAAAGTATAGTTAACTTATTCTTGGTAATGGTCCACCACATTATCAGCTTGCGCTTTACCAATTTGAGGTGGGAAGTACGTGGGGTCTGCACAGCACCAACCTTAAAATATGCATTTATTCAGGACCGACGACCGGCTTGCACTTGGTTTTTGGCTATAGTAGTCTTGGGGTCCGTACTAAAGTCTACATTGATGACTACATATTTGATTTTTAGAGACGGCTGGTATACCTCTGTAGAGACTAGTAGTCTAACCGCCTCTAGTTTTCCACCTCTACAAATTTATTTTCAGAGGCGACTAGCCACCTCTGCAACATTTCCTGCCAATTCTTTTAAAAATTTCTGCCAAAATTGAAAATGAATTTATGATTCGAGCGCTATCATAAACATATATATGTACGCAAACAACAAACAATACTTATCGTTGCATTAATACGTTCAAACCCTGGAAGGTACGCCACATGAGTATTAACAATATTATGTTGTATCTACAGTGTCAATGACCAAACTTTAATCCATGCCACTACCAAAGACGTCTACAGATCTCATGCCACTGCATGAAATGAAATCCAAATTGTTTTTTTCTTTTGTGTATAACTTTATGCATATATATTCTCCAACTAGTACGACAAAGTAAAGCATTTAGCTACTTACCCTCTCGAGGTGTCTCCGGTATGTCCATCTTGCCTTCATGAACTCGCAGACGTGATATCTACAATGTCCACTTGCAGGATGACTTGTACAGAACACAAGCAAAAGGAAACACTCCAGCGGAGAGTGCAGAAGAGTTGTTGTTCGGCAGCAACGAGGGCTGCAGAGGATATGGATGGGAAGGTCTTGAACTCCTGGGAGAAACTGTGCTCAGAGAAAAGACGCAATCATTTCCAATGGCATACTATCTAAAATACTGGCCGGGTCCACTTGCTAAGGACTTGTGAGGCACTAGTACACAAATCATTTTCAGCGACGCCCCCCCCCCCTTTTCAATCAGAGGCGGTTCACTTAGCACGCCGCCTCTTATTGAGCCAGGGGACACTGTAGCTTCATGACCACCTCTGAAGATCCATCTTCATGGGTGGTTCTATTAAGAAAACCGCCTCCGATACACATCTATTTTCAGAGGCAGTTGAGTTAAGAGACCACCACTGAAGATGGATCTTCAGCGGCGGTTCTCTTTGCAAAACTGTCTGTACAAGTGTCATATTTTCAAAGATGGTTCCTTAAGAGAACCGCCACTACAAATGAGTTGATAGAGGCAGTTCTCTTTAGTTAACCGCCCCTAAAAATGGCACCCCTAGATAGACATCATCTGGCCCATCAAATCCAGTACAAGGTTATTGTGCGCGTGTGTTCTTGCTTGGGGGAGCAAGAGCAGTTCTTGCCGGCCACCGTCAAGCATCTTCTTCCGACCATTCTTCTAAAGGTTAGATCTTCTTCCAACCATTCTAATCTTTCATTAGATCATTTTTCATGCTTTAATATAAGCATAGAAATATTTAAATATGTGGTTTTTTAAATTAGGAATAATAATGGTGGACTTTATTTTTATTTATATATCATTTGTACATAACCTTAAACATTTATTTTTTCTAGATCTTTGTTAGCAACATTATTTCTTGATGATTTATTGTTTATATGTTTCTCTAATATATATTGTTGCATGGTATATTTATATAGGGGTTCTATATTTATTGGGATGTTTTTTCAGTTTTTTAGTTACGATGAATGGCGGCGGACTTTCCCAGCCATAGGAACTAGGTTTTCACCCTGGCAATTTTCCATTCGCGCCATCGTCAGATAGGGCCGTTCCGCGTTACCCAAACCCATCAATAGTATAGAATATTTTAAGTTTTGCATGCTAATATATTTTTTGCATATATGCATTCATTTATAATATAATTGTTCCATATGTCACAGACTATAAAACCGGTCGAGTGGCTAGAGTAGCACTATGGCCGCTCGAGGTGTGGGAGATCTTCGAGAACATGACAAGTGATCAGGTCGTGCATGATGACGGAACCGAGTTATGGACCTACAATCTTGCCTTCGACATTCCCATTAGGTACAATAATGAGGTGCGCCAGAACATCGTGCAGACTGGACGACGGTCGTCGACCAAGATAGGCGCCCAGATCGATGCCGTGCTGCTTTCTTTGCAAGCAATTAAGCGAATTGGCTACCTTATGTCTGATTTCTCGTCCTTGAAGATAAAAGCTTTAATTGAGTATAGTCTGGATGTGCCACGAGTAAGCGAGAGGCACGCGACATTCAACTATATGGATGTGGTACGTCGTGTATGATATGAGAGTAATGTTTATTTATTCTTATTATTATATGAGCACTTCCTGATATTTTGTGTTTGTCCGCTTGCAGGTTTTGCCCTATGATTTCACCTATGCTACATGTGGCTTGCAGCCCATTCTCACGCAAGCTCTTAAGCGACTGGGGTACGCCTGGGACTTCACTGAAGCAATGGGCCAAATGACGACATCTGGCATCCAGTATTGCGTGAGATTTAGGCAGAACCAGGCCATCGATAGTCCGTCAGTAGGCTATGTCTTTGGGATGCCATGTCATCAGCGTTGTGAGGCAATGGAGAGTGTTCTAGTGCGGGCCTTGCATTACATAGACAATAACCATGGTTACACCATCCGAGACATACGCTACTGGCAGTGGAGACAGACTAGAGTTGCGTCTGGTTTGTAAGGTTCATGTGTTAATTAGGTTTATTCGTGTTGTTATGTTTGATTAGGTTTATTCGAACGGTTATGTACTTTAATTAGGTTTATTTGTATGGATATTTTAATTAAGTTTGTACGAACAAGTTAATTATGTGTATGGATTGAAATTTAAGTCGAGTAGGATTGAAATCCCCTTCGGAAAGCTTAAAACCAAAAAAAATTATATCGAACTAAAAGAAGAAAAAAAAGCTAAAACATCTTCAGTGGCGGTTCTATAAAGAAAGTCACCTCTGAAATTGGTCCATCTTCAGGGGCGGTTGCGTTAAGAGAACCGCCCCCGCCTAAATACCGCTTCAGCACTGTTCAGCTCACTTGGAGGCCGAGAAATAGCAAAAACAGAGGGGGGAGGTTTTGCCCTTTGAACCTTTGAAGGTGTTGGGTTTGATAGGTGAGATAGTGGCATCCCTAAACTTTTTTCAAAGTTTCCATGTTCATTTCTTTCACTTAGAGATCTAGAGAGAGACATGCATATAATGTTAGAAGAGACTCGAGCTGGGTCAGATTACCCTGTGGTGCATGTAAGTAGTGTTACTTTCATGTAGTAAAGAGTGGATGGATTCGGCCAAGCTAAACTTGAGCAATACATACCTTGACCCAAATCTCATTTGCGAGGCACGCCATGCTGGACCTCTATTTTGGCGAGATGATCATCCTGCATTTAAGGGTGTTAGAATGAAGCTTAGTTTACTGAAAGGGGGGCTAAGCCACCATATGTGCATGTACAATATGTAGAAGCAATATGAAAATATAAAGTACATCAAATCTCTAACACCCCCCTCAAACTTAGGGTGGATCACAAAAATTGAGTTTGGAGAGAAAGAAATGATGTTGAGCCCTTGTTTGTGCTTTGGTGAGAAAATCAGCCAACTGAAGCTCTGAGGGCACATAGCGAAGAGCAATCGCATCATCTTGGACTTGAACTCGAGTGTAATATGCATCAACTCCAATATACTTGGTGAGCTCATGCTTCACTGGATCACAAGCTATGTTGATGGCACTGGTACTGTCAGACAAAAGTGGAGTGGGCACAGAAATTGAAACACCAAAATCCTCAAGTAACCATCGGAGCCAAGTAACCTCTGCTGTAGCAAGAGCCCAACTCCGCCTCTGCACTTGAACGAGACACCACGGTCTGCTTCTTAGTCTTCCAAGTAATGAGAGAACTACCAAGGAAAATACAGTAGGCAGAGAGAGAGTGATGTTCAGAGGGGTCACTAGCCCAAATAGCATCAGAGTAGGCTTGGAGGTGAAGAGAGCTAGAACACGAGAAGAACAGACGACGAGTAATGGTCCTATGAAGGTAACGCAAAACCCGAAGAAGATGGCTATAGTGAATTTGGGTGGGAGCAGTAACAAATTGGCTAAGAATGTGAACAGCATAAGAAATGTCAGGACGAGTCACACCCAAATAGACAAGGCTCCCAACAATATGACCATACCGAGTGGGATCAGGGAGAGGTTCACCATCAGTGGCACGAAGCTAAAGATTGAGCTCCATGGGAGTCTCGATAGTGCGATGATCAGAGAGGGAGGAGCGAGCAAGAAGATCTTGAATGTACTTTTTTGGGACAAATAAATGCCATCAGAGGTGGAAGAGACCTCAATCCCAAGAAAGTAACTAAGAGGACCAAGATTGGATATAAGGAATTGCTCACTGAGATGTGCCTTGTCAAAGGCAATATACTCAGGATCATCGCCAGTGATAAGCATGTCATCAACATAAAGAAGAAGAAGAGCGCGACCATGAGGTGAGGTGTGAATAAACAAGGCAAGGTCATGATCGCTCTAAGAAAAACCAGCAGCAATGATCACAAAGGCAAAGCATTGAAACAAGCACGAGGGGCTTGTTTTAGACCATAAAGAGAGCGACGAAGATGATAAACCATGCCATCAGGAACAAGATACCCAGGAGGTGGTCACATGTAGACCTCCTCATGGATTTCACCATTAAGAAAGGCATTTTTGACATCAAGTTGAGAAATGGACCAAGCACGAATAGAGGCCACAGCAAGGAGAGTGCAAACAGTGGTCATGTGTGCCACAGGAGCAAAGGTCTCATCATAGTCATGACCATGTTCTTACTGAAAACCATGAGCAACAAGACGGGCCTTGTAACACTCGAGAGAGCCATCGGAGCGAGTCTTGATCTTATAGACCCACTTGCATGTGATAGGACGAGCATGAGAAGGGAGAGGAACAAGGTCCCAAGTGCCAATGCGCTTGAGAGCAGCAATCTCCTCAGCCATGGCATGTTGCCATTCTGGATGACAAAGGGCATCATGATAGGTGGTCGGCTCAGAAAGGACGGTGCCAGTAAAACCATACCGATCGATAGGTTTCAGCGAGCCACGATCGCGAAGATTATAATGTGAGGATGGCTGAGATAAAGAATCCTCAACCAAAGATGTTTCAATAGGAGATGAAACATCAGAAGATGACTCACTAGGAGGCGAGGGATCCTGGAGATGACAACTGTAGGTGTGAATCACAGAAGGTTTGAAATCATAAATGGACCTAGGAACATGTGAAGGCGGCTCAGAGGGCAGCAGGGGAGATGGTGAAGGAGGTGGAGATGATGAAGACGGTGGAGGAGGAAGAAGCATAGTGGAGATAGGTGTATCAAGAAAAGTCAAGAAGGACAGAGGCTCAACAATAACCTGAGGAGAAACATCAGAGGAGGGTCGAGGGTAGAAGGAGCGAGACTCATCAAAAGTAACGTTTCGAGAGATCCACATACGTTGAGCAACTGGATCCCAACAACGATAGCCCTTGCGCTCGGCATTATAGCCTAAGAACACACACTTAATAGATTGAGGGGTCAGTTTAGTGCGTTCACGGGAAGCAAAAAGAACATAGCACAAACATCCAAAAAGGCGAAGACTGGAGTAATCAGGTGGATGTCCAAGAAGGCGCTCATAGGGGATGCCACCTTTAAGAGCAGATGAGGGCTGAATGTTAGTTAAATATGTGGCAGTGGAGATTGCTTCAGCCCAGAAATGAGGTGGGACTGAGGAAGCAATCATAAGAGCATGGGCAGTTTCAAGAAGGTGGCGATGTTTGCGCTCAGCAACACCATTCTGAGCGTGTGCATCAGGACAAGAAAATTGTGAAAGTGTCCCCTGCTCGGAAAGAAATTGGCAAAGAGCACCTAAAAGATACTCCCCAGCAGAGTCAGCACAAAAAACACGAATAGGAGCATCAAAATGAGTGCGAATCATCCGAGCAAATGTCTTATATATAGATAACACCTCATTACGATGTTTCATGAAATACACCCATGTGAAGTGAGAGAAGTCATTGATAAATATGACATAATATTGATGACCTCCTTTTGAAACAAAAGGTGCAGGACCCCATACATCTGAATGAACAAGGTCAAAAGGACGTCGTGACACAGACCCACTAGAGGGACATGGAAGCTGGATCTGTTTATGAAGCTTACAGCCCTGACACTGATCTAATGAAACATCACTAGTGACATTTCCTAGAACACCACGATGAACAAGGGCGGACAACCAGAAATCACATAGATGTCCCAAGCGATGATGCCACTGAGCAAAAGAGGAAGAAGCCAATGCAGGGGAAGCAGAGCCCACAAGACTGACAGAGGCAGCAGAAGGAAGACGAAGCCAATCGAGCTCCTAAAGACGTTGAGAATCATGGCAGCTAGGGCAAGTACTAACTAGGAGACCCGTGCTGAGATCCTGAACACGACAAGAGTTAGAATAAAAAAACACGACAACCATGATCAGTGAGCTGGCCAGCAGAAATAAGTTGCATGGTCAAGTTAGGTACATAAGAAACATTGGGAACATGAAATGAAGAAGATGAAAGAGTGCCACGACCAACAACTGAAAGAGGTGAGCCATCAGCAGTTTGAACAGTGAGAGGAATGGAAGGAGAGCAAATAGAAGAAAGACGGGTATGATCAGGCATCATATGAAAAGAAGCACCAGAGTCAAGAATCCATGGTAAGATACCTGAAGTGGATGGTGGTCTCTTGATAGAAGACTGAGAAGTAGCAGTAGAGAGTGCTAGGGTAGGAGACTGAGAAGTGACAAAAGCTGCAGCTCCAGTAGTGACAGGACCAATAACTCCAGTAGATGCAGGGATAGCAAGACGATGAAGTAACATGAGGATCTCCTGTTGTGTATCAGTATGCTGAGACTGAGCCTGCAAGGGACGCTCACCTCGGTGAGACTGAGCCTGTCGCTTCTTCCTGTAACAATGGTCCTTATCATGTCCATCTCTGTTACAGTGATTACAATGAAGGCCACTTGCGCTGCGAGTCCCAGGGCCACTTGAGCTGCAAGTCCCAGGGCCACTAGAGGCTGCTAAAGCAGGAACTTTGGGAGAAGAACCAAGAATTCCAGACCAAGCTGCCAGAGCTGAGGAGGTTGTCGACTGAAGTAGACCAGCAAAACGAAGGCGAGTCTCCTCATTACGAACAGCAGCAAGAGCCTCCATCATGGACACACACAGCTCACGAGCAAGTAACTGAGCACGAAGAGGCTCAAACTCAGCACGCAGACGAGTCAGGAAGTCATAGGTGTGACAAAGCTCAAGATGGCTCTGTTGCTTCCTATAGGAATCACAAGTGTCTGAAGACAACTGAAAACTAAGAGTGTCAACCTCACGCCATACTGCAGATAGCTGTCGGAAGAAATCCTCAACTGAACTGTCACCCTGCTATAACAACTGCTCTTGACGTAAGGTGGCAATATAAGTGGACTGACCAGAGGGCTCATAGTGTTGGCGAAGAAAGGCCCACATCTGAGCAGCATGATCAAGCTGAATAACCTCTCCAGCCAGATGCTTTTCCATACTAGCAACAAGAACAGCCCCAGCACGAGCATCTTCATCTAACCAAGTCCGATAGGCCCTAAAATGAGACATATGAGAGGCCATATCATCATCATAAGCTTCGCGCAACTTCTTTTGTTTATCTTCTAATGTTCCTGGAGGAATCACTGGCTACACTAGACGATCAAGCAGGATTGGACAAGGTAGCTCACCACCGAGAAACTCCCAAAGCCGGAGACCACACATATGCCACCGCATATGTGGGATCCACTCATGATAATTGGTGCCATCGAAAATCACTGGACAACGTAGAATTTGAGCACCACTAGAGGGAGGAATGGAAGGAGATGCCATGGAGAAGAAAAACAAAGCAGCTCACAAGAAAACAGAGCAATGCTCGGCCGCTGAGTAGAGCAAAACAGAGCATAGCAGTGCAGAGTGGCGCAAGCACGACGCAGGTGGGTGTGCTTGTCGGAAGTCCCGACGTATGTCGGGAGTCCCGACCGCTAGATGTCCCGACGTACGCCGCCGGGAGTTTCAACGTTGACCAGCTCGACAAGACTCGGATGAAAACAGAGGAGGGAGAAAGCCGAGGAAACAGAGCACACGCATCAAACCAGAGCACACGTAGCATGCGGACAGCCGCAGGGGCAGCAGCAGCCGACAGAGAGACGCGCCGACAGTGGGGCCGCGCCCGTGGCAGGGCCACACCCAGCAGCGGGACCGCATCCGACGGTGGAACACGTAGCAGCGGGGCCGTGCTCGGCGTCGGCGATGCGACGGTGGAGCGACCAGAAGAGCTGTGCCCGGCAGCAGGGTCACCACAGCAATAGTCGCACGGGACAAGTGTGACGCGGCCGCGACAGATAGGCACGGTAGCAGAGCAGCAGAAGAGCGTGATGGACGAGCGCGCGAGGAGGATCAAGGTAAACCCTAAAACCTAGGCTCTAGATACCATGTTAGAATGAAGCTTAGTTTACTGAAAGGGGGGCTAAGCCACCATATGTATATGTACAATATGCAGAAGCACCCTTGTGCAATATGAAAATACAAAGTACACCATATCTCTAACAAAGGGTACCAAGGGCAAGGCGAGAGAGGCAATTAGGAAGGCTTCATACAATGCAGCAAGGAATGAAGTTGCAGTATATATCAGGAAGGCGTTCGTAGCTCATCAGAAATTCCAATATTTAGAGGCCCCGTACCATTTCGGATAAGATCGACTACTATCTTTTTTGATGCAAGTTGGTAGATGGTTTACATTGACACTATTATCTTTTTTGTACTGATGCAGCGATCACTTCATCTTAGTCTCCATCAATTTGAAAGTTGGCAGGATTTCCATCTTTGATTCTATGAGAAAAGATCCAAAACATACAAAAAATTCATCACCGTGTTACAAACGTAAGTAATTGTAGTTCCTTACTTGTGACACCTTTTCATCTGATTATTGTTGTAGTGAAAGTGAGTATTTTGTTCATTAAATAGCGCGTATAGATATTATGTTAAAGAAGGTGGGGTGCATGACCCAGCGAAGCCGGAGAAGATGGATGTTTGTATAGCTGAATGGGTACGACCATTTTGTAACTGTAATAGCTTCTCATATTCCTTATATAGAACAATGTGTTTGATTCTATTTATTTTTTTGCATGTCACATCCATGCAGTGCTCGAGGCAGCCTCCCGAAAGCGTGGTTTGTGGCTACTATGTATGTCAATGGATAAGAGCCAACGGGGCTGACCACAATAACCCTGACGATGTAAGTTGCTCTATTGAACCATATCTATGCATATGTTCATTAATATGAATCTAGCTAATTGTTCCCTTTTTGTGTAGCATGATCTAACGAGGCCAAACAAAGTAATCACCCAAAGTGATGTTCAACAAGTTCAAGAAGATTTCTGCAAGTTCATTGTGCGGGAGGTTCTTAATCCGGCGAAGGGCGCCTTCTATGATCATGGCTCAGAGTATGCAACAGATCCCAAGTCTGAGTCCCTACGCATAAAATGCTTGTATCTCTTCTTTTCATTCCTTGGTGGCCCAAAGCACAATTAATGTTGACTTGTAATTTGTAATGTACAAAATACTTTGTTAATCATGTGTGTACAGCTAGTGTACCTACTTTGTATCTATGAAGTTAATTTGAATCATTTGCAATGGGGTCTGAAATTTGGTGGGAAAACACGATTTCAAGTTTGGCGGGAATTTTCAAATTCAAAAATTTGAATATGATTTTCGGAGGCGGTGGGTATAACCGTCCCTAAAAATACATTTTCAGAGGCGGTTGCATTGCCACAACCGTCCTTAAAGAAAACATTTTCAAGGACGGTTGCATTGCAGCAACTGCCCTTGGTAATAAATTTTCAGGGACGGTTCATGTATTGCAACCACCCCTAAAAAAGGATTTTTAGAGGCGGTTTATGTACTAGAACCACCCCTGAAAATACATTATCAGAGGCGGTTCTCCTAATGGAACCGCCCCTAAAAATGCATTATCAGAGGCAGTTCTCCTAATAGAACCGCCCCTGAAAATACCATTATCAGAGGCGGTTCTCCTAATAAAACCACCCCTGAAAATGTCATTATCAGAGGTGGTTCTCCTAATAGAAACGCCCCTGAAAATGCATTTTCGGGGGCGGTTAAAAGCCTGCCACTACATACGCCCGATCTTCACAATCGGTGGCACTACAGCGGCTGGGCTGACCGCCCCTGAAAAGCTGTTTTAGCCACCACTAAAGAAGATTGCTGTAGTAGTGGGAAGTGGGCATGAAGCTGCGGGGAAGACTCAAGGAAACACCATATGCCTTCGCCAACCATATAATGACGTGAAAATGAAACCATTTAGCAATAGTGATGCGACCTTACACCACAATATTCTTCCCGATATAGGTTCAACCCCAGTCTAAACGTTAAGACCAATTTAAAAGTGGATGTCATACCATTTTATAGAAACGGGTCAATTCAATATATTGCAGGCCCTTAGTGAACCAACATGCACTCATAGAAAAGATGCAATCATTTGCAGTAGAAAACTATCTGGAGCACTGGCCTGGGTCCTTTTGCCAAGGACTTGAGGAAGTTGGTCAGAAGCTACGAGTAAGACTCAAGGAAACACCATATATATGCCTTCACCAACTAATGATGTGAAAGTGAAAGCATTTAGTAATAGTGATGTGACACAATGTGAAAATATTCTTCCACAAAGCTATTAAGAGAGCCTCCACTTCCCACGCTAGGAGCAGGCAATTATATACTCTACAAATATATATAACGTCTAGCACTTGCTTAGTTGGAAGGCATAGATTAATTTTCCTTTTTTTATATACTGAAATAATTTACATCTTCCTGCCTACAAAAATTGTTATGAGATGGAGTTTTAGAAAAATACAGAAAGGCTTTCTTCATTCTTCTTATTTTCAATCAAAAGATCTAAAAAACGAGTAATCAGAAGACTTAAGTTCAAATTAGCATGAAGGTGTCTTCACCTTATAGTAATGTACTAGGCAACTAGGCATGTAGCTCATCCAAAGAAAGATGCTCTCCCCTTGGAACTAAATATCATGCACTTGGAGTAGATGAGTACTAAACTACTAACACTAATATATATAGACATTGTAGCTTTCTTGTGGGCCAGCGAGCAAACAATCTTTTGATTGAAAATAAACAACAATTTTTCTTCCATCCCCTTCATTGCTCCCTTCTCTCCCGTGTGTTGTTGCCGCTGAGTTTTCCTAGAATAATGTGGGTTCCACATATAGGTTTAACCCCAGTCTAAACATTATGACCAATTTAAAATTGGACGTCACATCATTTTTTATAGAAATGGGTCAATTTAATATATTGCAGGCCCTTAGGGCGTCCACAACTAGCCGATTTGAGCCAATGCTGACGAGAACGTGATTTGACGTGAAATCGTAAAAGGAGGAAAGAGAATACTCGCCAGCGACAGAGAAATCCGAGAAAACATAGAGAAGAGGACCGATAGCCTGCAGAAGGTCTGAGTGCCTGCTTTGTAATCTGTGTCGCTGCAATTTCCCTTCTCTCACCTCCAGGTCAGCCAGCTATGTCTCCGCCACGGTTGCTTTGTAATCTGTGTCGCTGCAATTTCCCTTCTCTCACCTCCAGGTCAGCCAGCTATGTCTCCGCCACGGTTGCGGACAAACCAATGTGCACTCATCAAAAAGATGCAATCGTTTGCAATAGAAAACTATTTGGACTAGAGGGGGAAAAAAAGAAATCAACCAAAAGACATCCAAACATGCAAAAAAATCCGAGAATGCGTGACCGACCAGGGACTCCTCTCCTATTGATTACTCACCAGAATACATTTAGATTGGGATTAGAAGCCTGACATATGCCATATATAACAATAGGGTTGTAGCCTATAGACAGTCTGATAAAGACAATTTTCACATTCACTGAGCTACGGGAGGACCGAACCAAAAAAATGGGTGGAGAGAATATTTTGCCTCGCCAGTTATTTGTAAGGAAGTTAATTGTTATTCACCTATTGGATATGAGTCTTTTTTCAAGACGTGTGTCGTATTTGTATTGTTATTTCTTAAATTTTTATAATCACATAAGTTTTTAGAGACGTGTCTATTGCATGTGTATGTCTCTTCTAGTCTTGAAAACATATTGTTGTTTCGCGTTTGCAATTTACTTTTAGACAGAAGGTAATTTGTTCTGTGTCAATGTCACGGATCTCAGATCCTTTTAGTTAATCTAAGAGGATTATGAAATTGTAAGCAGCATACGTGTCACATTGACCGAGCACAAGTCGATCGCTTAGCCACCAAGTCGAGTTAGAAGAATTCGCAGGTAATTGCCACCTCGTATTGTTGGATCCATTTCATTGCCCATCAGCTTCAAATTAAACGATCAATCGCGACAAGACAAGAACCGCTACTATCCGATGGCGAGCCTCCTCAAGAAGTTCGTTGACGCTGACCAGTGGGACACCGAGGACATCACCGGGCGGCTGGGCATGGTCTTGCACGCCGCCTTCCTCTTCGCCGGCTTCCAGTCCTACGGTGCCCAGCCACGGTCGGGACACCTGCTGAAGAAGCAATCACGCAAGAGGGGAGGCTCGCTGTGCCTCTCCCGACAGTACACCGCGCCGGACCTTGCACACCTCGAGGGCACGGACGCTGCCGTGCTGATGCTGTGTGCATAGGGGAGCGACGCCGCTCTCCTCGTGTTCCTCACCACCACCGCCGGTGACGACACGCCGGAGAACGCGTACCTGGAGCGGCTGGATCTCGGCACCATGAGGCCGCTCCTCTCCCGTAGCCTCGGTGGCGTGGAGCCCTGGGCGTCGCGGATCTGCAAGTCGCTCGCCGACGGCGTGTGCTGGGGCTTCCTCCACGAGCTGTGCTGCAGGAACGGACTGCCGCTGACCGGCTTCGAGTCCCTGCCCGACGACCTCAAGGGAGCCGTCTTGGAGAAGCTCACCGACGGCAAGGACCTCGCGAGGGTGGAGTGCGTTAGCTCCCAGCTGAGGCTGCTCGTGGCGGAGCGTGACCACGAGCTGTGGAAGGACTTGTACAAGGCCCTGCCTGCGCGCCAGCGCCGGGGCCGGTGGAGTCGGTGGTGGTTGTGGTTCTTCCACGACGACGCCGAGGGCTCCGACGAGGAGCAGGAGACTCTCAGTGTCGGATCAAGCTGGAAGGACATGTACGTGGAGGCCAGGCGCACTATTACACAACTGACCTTTCATCGATCGTCCAAAATGTCTTTAGTCTCGGCGATTTCGACGACCGGGACTAAATAGACTTTTAGTTTCGGTTGGTGTTACCAACCGGGACTAAAGATCCCTCGCCAATGGTTCTGTTGCCAGGCGCTGTCGGGAGGGACCTTTAGTCCCGGTTGGTAACACCAATCGAGACTAAAGTCCTGCATTTAGTCCTGGTCGGTTCCACGGATCGGGACTACAGCTTTTGTCCCGGTTCGTGGCACCGACCGGGACTATAGTACTGGGTTTAGTCCCGGTTGGTGTTACCAACCGGGATTAAAACCTTACCCTATAAATTGAATCTCACTCTTCTTCCTCCCTGCCCGAGCCCTTCCTTGTTCATGTTCTTGTTGCTTGTTCTTCCATTGTTCTTGCTTGTCTCATCTCCGACGATCAATCCACTTCAAACGCTTCTACGCCGTCGTCGATTTATTTGAAAGGTTGCTAGTTTCATCCTCCTATGTTTTAGCAGCATCATATGTAAATCCATGTTATATATGGCTATTTTATTTCATATTGCTAGCTCCAATCACTTTTCATGTTTAAATTTTTATGAACGATGCTAATTATAATACCTAGAAAGTAGTATACACATATAACGTTTAGTTCTATTATAGACTTTTTAGGATACTTTTTACTTTAATTTGTTCATGTTCTCATTTTAAAATATTAAATAATGTTGATTCTTTGTAATTTTGAAACAAATTTATTTTAACTTTAAAAATTCTTCAAATTAATTTTATTTAGAGATAAAATTACACCTTTTAATAGAAAAATACAAATTTTATGATTTTGCTATCTTTTTATTAACGTCCACAAATTAATTTTATGAAATGATGAACCACTTATAAAATTTTGAACTCAATTAGACAAGGTTGTGCTGCGCTCTTTTCTCATGCTGGGCTTTTACTTATGTGATGCCATATAATGCAGATAATGACACGTCATTGGATGTAGAATGCCGATCGCCGCTCCAACGAGTTCATTGAGGGCGTGCGAGAATTCTGCAGAGTGGCAGAGGAAAACAAGCGGGATGGTTTTATGTGCTGCCCATGTGCCGTGTGTATGAATTTGAAAGAATTTTGTAGCTCAAGAAGTATTCACTTGCACTTATTCAAGTCAGGTTTCATGCCAAACTACATTTGTTGGACCAAGCACGGAGAGATCGGGGTTATGATGGAAGAAGGTGAAGAAGAACATGCGGACCCTGACAATGTTTTTGCTCAATACTGTGACTTCGCGATGGAGGAAGTTGAAGAAGAGGCCGATGCAGAAAACAGTATCGCTAAAGATGACGATACTCTTGGTGATGTCATTCGTGACGCACAGAGAGATTGTGAAAGTAAAAAGGAGAAGGCTAAGTTTCACCAAATGCTATAGGATCACAAGAAGTTACTCTACCCGTCGGCTGAAGATGGTCAGAAAAAGCTAGGCACGACACTGGAGTTGTTACAGTGGAAGGCAGAGAATGGTATATCTGACAAGGCATTTGAGAAATTACTGAAGATCCAAAAAAGATGCTTCCGAAGCCTAATGAATTGCCCACCACTACATACGAAGCAAAAAAGATTATCTGCCCTTTAGAATTATAAATCGAGAAGATACATGCATGTCCTAATGACTGCATCCTGTACCGTGGCGTTCACGAGAATTTAGATGAATGCCCTGTTTGCCATGCGTCACGGTATAAGATCTTGCGAGATGATCCTGGCGATGTTGAGGATGAAGAACGTCCGAAGAAGAGAATCCCTGCCAAGGTTATGTGGTATGCTCCAATAATTCCACACCTAAAACGACTGTTCAAAAACAAGGAGCATGAAAAGTTGTTGCGATGGCACAAAGAAGACCGTAAGGTGGATAACATGTTGAGACACCCTGCAGATGGGTCCCAGTGGAGAGAAATAGATAGAGAATTCCTAGACTTTACAGATGACGCAAGAAACCTAAGGTTCGCATTGAGTACGGATGGATTTAATCCTTTTGGGGACCAGAGCTCTAGTCATAGCACTTGGCCCATTACTCTATGTATCTACAACCTTCCTCCATGGTTATGCATGAAGCAGAAGTTCATTATGATGCCAGTGCTCATCCAAGGCCCGAAGCAACCTGGTAATGACATCGATGTCTACCTGAGGCCATTAGTTGAGGAACTCCAGCTGCTATGGAGCAAACCAGGTGTGCGTGTGTGGGATGAGTACAAACAGGAAGAATTCGACCTGCGAGCATTGTTGTTCATGACAATCAATGATTGGTCAGCTCTAAGTAATCTTTCAGGACAGACAAATAAGGGATATAATGCATGCACCCATTGTTTTGGTGACCTTGAGGCTGTCTATTTAAAAAATGTCGAAAGGTCGTGTACCTTGGCTATCGTCGATTTCTTGCTAAGAACCACCAGTTGAGAAAGAAAGGCAAACATTTTAAAGGTACGACAGAATACCGGTCCAAGCTAGGCAACTGAGATGGGGCAGAGGTATTCAAGATGGTCAAGGATTTGAAAGTAGTGTTTGGAAAGGGACAAGGCAGTGAACCTATTCCAAAAGACGTTTCGGGGCGCGCTCCAATGTGGAAAAAGAAATCAATATTTTGGGACCTACCATATTGGAAAGACCTTGAGGTCCACCACTCGATCGATGTGATGCACCTGACAAAGAATCTTTGTGTCAATCTTCTAGGGTTCATTGGTGTGTTTAAAAAGTCTAAGGATACCCTTGAGGCACGAGAGGACTTGAAGCGCATGAAAGAACGAGACAATCTGCATCCAGAGAAGACAGATGATGGACGTCATTACTTAAGACCTGCTAGCTACACTCTTAGCAATGAGGAGAAGGAAAGCATGTTTGAGTGCCTAAGCAGCATCAAAGTCCCATCTGGGTTCTCCTCCAATATAAAGCGTATAATAAATGTGCTGGAGAAGAAATTTGTCAACTTAAACTCTCACGACCGCCACGTGATTATGACGCAACTGCTTCCGGTTGCCTTAAGAGGAATTCTACCTCCACATGTATGTCTGGCCACCGTGAAGCTGTGTGCATTCCTCAATGCAATTTCTTAGAAGGCAATCAATCCTTTTGATCTAGCTACTCTACAGAATGATGTGGTTCAATGTCTTGTCAGCTTTGAGTTGGTATTCCCTCCATCCTTCTTTGATATCATGACACATCTCCTAATTCATCTGGTCAAAGAGATTAATATCCTAGGTCCTGTGTTCCTACACAACATGTTTCCCTTAGAGAGATTTATGGGTGTACTGAAAAAATATGTTCACTAGCCGGGTCGGCCAGAAGGAAGCATTGCCAAGGGATACGGGACAGAGGTCATTGAGTTCTGTGTGGACTTCATTCCTAACCTTGACCCAATTGGTCTTCCTGAATCACGGTATGAGGGGAGACTTGGTGGAAAGGGTACACTAGGAAAGAAAACATATATCAGTCAGGGCGATGATTCTTTCAATAAAGCGCACTACACAGTTCTTCGAAACTCCACTATGGTGGAACCGTATATTGAGAAACACATGAATTTTGTACGATCCGAGAATCTTGGGAAGAATGAGGCTTGGATTACGCGTCATCACATGGAGACATTCGGTGATTGGTTGCACAAAAAATGTCAGGGTGATAAAACTATTGTAGATGAATTGTTGTCACACCCGGTTTTCTAAAGAACAAAACCAGGCTAATCATATGTGTGCCCAGGAAGTCCACACATATGTCAGAATGAAAAAGTATCAGAAACAATGTTATGATATAACGTATACATAGCTATATTAACACTTACATCAGAGTATCGCGGAACGGTGACTAAACTTCAGGCTCCATTCTTCTCTGTCACACCCATTTTTAAGGACAAAAATAGGATGCATAAAGTACTCATGTGCGCCCCAGGTCATGATCGCACACATAAGCAGACAAATTACATAGTATCATCACAGTGCTTATTACATAACGAATATATGTTTAAAACATAGTCTTGAACAATAAATAATAATATCTAGTAATAATCTCCAGCGGAAACTCCACACAGGGACACGGTTGACTGGTTGACACCAAGACTAGTACTCATTACGATAATCCTCATCATAATCTTCATCTGTTATGGTGGAAATAGCAAGAGTGAGTCCATGTCGAACTCAACAAATATAACACAGGGTTCATGAGGCTCAAATGGCTAGACACTGTTTGACTGCGGTTAGCTTTTTAAATCTTATAACTTCCAATTGAGTAGCATCAAGATAAACCAACTCCCATTAAAGAACCAATGATCAATTGCAATAATGATAACGAATAACATTAACAAGAGCATAATATTAATCAACAATAATTAAATATAATATAACAATGGTGATCATCTATCTGTAGATGTTCCAAGGCCGCTCGTATCCGTGAGCACGGCTAGTATACCAGTTTTTAACTCTGCGCAGAGGTGTACACTTTCACTGTGAGTCATGATTTCCAAATGAGTGGGGAGATCAAGCCCAAACACCCAAAAACCATATAAAGCCACTCAAGAGTTCGTCTAACAAGTTAGGGCCATTAGATTCACTCGGCAGGCAGATGTAGAACCCCCCTTCCCTGTGGCACAACAACCGCAGCCTATACACACTAGGCCAGGGGCTCGCACTACACCCAAAGTGTCAAGCCATTCTTACGCCATTTAAGGTAACCACTAACAAGCTAGAAAAGGTCTCTTGAACAACTAAAGCCAGAGCCATATAGCCCTCACAGCTGTACTGTATATCCCGGATGATCACGTACAGATAAGTCCTTACGGAGAGTAACTAGAGCATCAAAAATAATACACATGCTCTAGCCCCCTTTTAACAAAAATTAAATCATCTTAATAATTGGTTGCTTGATCCATTAATCATATCGCAAGATCATTGTTCTTTGTTTAAGCACTAGCCACAGCTACCCATATGCATACCCAAGGTTGACAAGGAATCAAGACATCAAACACTAAGTTATAATCTCTAAGGTTGTCAAGGTAAGCATATGCATATGTATGATAGTTTTGATGAATAGGTAACAAGGATAGTCCTGTGTTATACTTGCCTTGATCAAAGCTCTCCAAAAAGTACTGCTGACTTGGCTCAAAGTAATACTCCGAATCGTCCAAGTACTGCTCACCTTCTATATTCGATCATCAATCAACAACATACATGCATCCAATCAAACATACACGAAGCAAACAAATAGATATAATTAGAACAGTACACCAACAGAAACAAAACAGTAATAAAAGTTTATAAAACTCTTCTACACGTTTCTACGATCACACAGACGCAAAGATCACCAAAATCGGAGTTAAAACGTAGAAGTTATGAATTTTCTAAGATTTCCTATAGATCAATAAATACTTAATTATAAACTCGAAAAATAAATTATCAAAACTAACTGTAAAATTATACTAACGCGTAGAGTTCACAATTACGAACCTAACGCAATTTGAATGGATCAAATCGGAGTTAAAACAAAGTTTTTATGGCTAAAACAGTTGTAGTGGCAAAACTGTAAATTGCTGAAAACGTATTTTTGAATTAACCGATTGAAAATACGTTTTCAAAATACAAAAGCGTATTCCCAGCTTTACGCCTTGGGACCGCGGGTTAGTTTCTAAAAACCGCAGGGTCTCTTTAGAAAGATTACCCGCGAAGGGGTATCTTCTAATCTCATCCGTTGATTCACGATCGGACGGCTCTCGATCACCAGCAAGTGCACAGTGTAGAATCCGGCCCTTTCTTCCCCAACACCGGCCGCCGGCTCCTCCATGCCCGCCATGGCACCTCACCGGAGTACGTCGGCCCCGCAAAAACCGACCATCACTCAACACCCAACCATCTCCAATCGGTGGAGAAGTTCCACGCGATCTCATCTACCCAAAAACAAGCCACCTACGATCACCGCATGCTACCCGCGACAGCAATGGGACGGCGGCTCCATTGCCGACTCGTCGGCGACCTCCAAAACCTCGATTCATCGCACCAAAACACTAATTAAGAGCGTAGAAAGTAAGAGGAGAAGAAAATAAGCTCACCCACGTAGAGAAATCGACCTCGACGCCTCCCGAAAGCTCCACCCGCAAGGCACCGCCGGTCTCCAACAACCCGAACCCTAAAAACCTAATTCTCCCGTGGCAACCCTAACCTTTTAAGTGAAAAACGGAAACTAGAGGATCCCCTCTTCCTATTTATAGCCTCAAACCATCGATTACGGTAAAATATCCCAGGTAAGGCGGTGATGAGATTCGGTAGTTGGGACGCTCGAGTCCGGCTCGGCTACGGCTGGAGGTGGAAGAAGCGGCTGACGAAATGGTCCCACCGGTCAGTGACTCCAAGAGAGGAAGGGAACGGCTGCCACGGCACTGGGCCAACTTGGGCCGCGCGGCTGCTGATCGAATCGGCCCAAAAGGACCCCGCCCAGCTCTTGCCAAAGCCCAACTCGGCCGCTGGCCAACAGGCCGGCCAACTGGCTTCGGGCCGGTCAACAGCAGGTAAGTTTCTTTGTTTTTTTTTTCATTTACTTGTTTTCAAAAGTATTTAAAATACAATCTCATCCAAAATAATATAAAATAAAGTATAACAAATTCACACCACACAATAAAATATATGCAACAGCATGAATGCAACACAAATATAATTTATTATTATTTTAGTTTTGTAATTATTTATTATCTAATTCATTCAAATTTTGTTATCTTAAAAATTTGGGTGTTACATTCTCAGGGACGGCTGACTGGTGGCTCCGTATGCCAATCACTTCTGAAAGACTTCTGAAAACTCCACTACATCTTCATCCTTCTTCTAAGTAGCACCTTACTACACACTGGAGTG
The DNA here is from genome assembly GCA_022457205.1 of Saccharum spontaneum. Classification (NCBI taxonomy): domain Eukaryota; kingdom Viridiplantae; phylum Streptophyta; class Magnoliopsida; order Poales; family Poaceae; genus Saccharum; species Saccharum spontaneum. The sequence continues at coordinate 51,423,142 of CM039579.1, read as the reverse complement.
TGGTGGAAATAGCAAGAGTGAGTCCATGTCGAACTCAATAAGTATAACACAGGGTTCATGAGGCTCAAAAGGCTAGACACTGGTTTGACTGCATTTAGCTTTTAATTATCACAATTTTATTACATGAGGAGCATCAAGTTTGCATTAATCCCACAATAAACATATGATCAATGTAAATATGAATAACGAATAGCAAAACACATATTAAACCAATAAATGTTCATCTATTCTGTGAAGGTCCAAGGCGACTCGTATCCGTGAGCACAGCTAGTATACCAGTTTATTAAACTTTGCGCAGAGGTTTACACTTTCACTGTGAGTCGTGATTACCCGTATGCCTGGGATCGCGACTCCCAAAACACTTCCAAGGTGAGCAGGCAGGGAAACACTATGAAGCCTTCCAAAGGTTCGTCTAACAAGTTAGGGCCATTAGATTCACTCGACAAACAGATGTAGAGCCCCCCTTCCAAATGGCACAATGACACGCAGCCTATACACATAAGGACAGAGGCCGCACTATACCCAATTCGTCAAGCCATTCTTACGCCAAAAAGGTTGCTACTAACAAGCTAGAAAAGGTCCTCATACTTGACTAAAGCTAGAGCCATATAGCCCTCACAGTTGTACTGTCAATCCTGGATGTTCATCCACATATGAGTCCTTATGGAGAGAAACTAGAGCACCAAGAAGAATAGCACCATGCTCTAGCCCTCTTCAAACAATAATTAAAAAGTCATCTTTTAGTGTTGTTGCATATTCCATTAATCATATTACAAGATCATAGTTTATGTTCAGTGCTAGCAAAAGCTACCCAATGCAAAATCCCATAGGTGACAAGGTATAGACCAAAAACTAGGAAATTCCTTAATGGCAATTCAATATAGACACATGCAATATGACTTTATGTGATTAAAGTGAATAGGACAACAAGGAAATCCCATGTTATACTTGTCTTTCTCCCAGAGTTAGTTACTCAGAAGTCTTCAACCTCTATCTCTGATCGTCAGCTTCTACGGTACTTGTCGGTCCTCAGCTCCTAGTCTTCAGCGCTCGCGAATCACACTTTTACTCGCAGCAACCAAGCACAGCAAACAGATAATAAACACACCTAAGAACAAACATCATACAAAAGAGACACTTTAAAAGAGAACGCACTAAACAATACGGTACGTTGCTACGATCATGAAAACGCAATAACGACAGATAATGGAGCTACCATCAAAGAGGACACGCGACTATCGAGGAGTTTGCAACAAATCGGAGAAGACAAACTATACGTTTGATTTATTTTGGTTAATGAATTAAGGTGATCGACATTTCAGAGAATTATTCTAAAGTTGAATTAATCAAATTATAAAACCAAAGTTAAATCTTAGTTATATGTTATTCATATATATTTTATAGTATTTAAGTCACTTAAACATTTATAATTTAGAAAGCACCGATCATGAGACAGCAACTAATCGATTATCATGTTTTGTGATTAAATTAAGCAAGTTATAATTAACAACGAAACATTTAAGTTGTTATTTATCAAGTTAGCATTTTATTTACAAAAGGTCGATATATAAATCTAAGTCTCTTTAAATTCAAAAAGACATTAAATAATCATTAATCTAATCAACTATATATTTTATGTCTACTAAACTAATTATAACTAACAAAGACACATTAAGGTTGATGTTAATCAAGTTAACGTTTGCTCTATATCGCGGAGCACATCGCTACGAAACTAACGCTACGAGAGTGACTTGGAATAGAGGAAATAAAGATGTATGCGAACGTGAGAGCGGACAGCCGAGGGCAAAAGGATTAGACGGAAAAGCTCACCAGCGATTGTCGATGGTAGGAATTAACAACGCTCGATGGCGACGAAATTGACATCAACTGATCTTGGAGAAGGTGGACAACACACAGGTCACACCTCCCACGGCAATGACGACTTTGCAAAGTATTGATCATGCGGCATCGTGGAGATGCTCCGATGGTGGCCGCGGCTTCCACGGCCATAAAAGCGCATCGGTGGCCAGTGAAAACATGCACGTCGACACCGTAACGACAGAACACGGGAAACTTGGTGGCAAGACATGCATAGCATGCCTGGCATGGCTTCGTTCATGCATGGCCGACTGCTGCTCGATGTCCAGAAGACATGTATCGATTCAAATATGATGGAAATGAGATAACGACAGTGATGAGCATATATAACTACATAGACTCAATGGCAGTGAGCAGGTCTACGATGACGTATATGAAAGATGCAATTTATTGATTGAGCAATAAATAGGGAACGATAATTATTATGCATGAATGACAAGGCATGACATCAGCATCATCTTTGATCAATAAAATAATGGAAAAGAGGTGAGGCTGACCTTTTATTAATCGACTAGCACGAGTTTGGAACTGATGTAAAGAAAACAACAATGTACGTTGTTGCTGATTGACAGGTCCTGAGCAACAAAGATTATTTGCAGGATTGCTAAGCTGAGATGACTTCGTGCTTACTGGTGAGTGCATTATACGCAGGAACATGGACGCTTCGGCTTGTAAGCTTGATAGCCATACGATAGCAGGTTTACTCTCAGATGCTATCTTGTCAGACGATTGAACAGGGGACTGCCCCGTGCACATAACAGATCGAAACGTGGTACATCTGCCGCGAAACAAACAGCAGCACGTCTCTTAGAACAACATCAAGGCCGTGCGGCTGAGCTAACATGGAGCAGAAATAGAGCGAGTGCTTCATATGGTCTTGCTCGTGCGATGATGAATCAGCAATGCGCATGGTTCTCATACATACGTTTGTGGAGCGGCGACAGCAGCGTTTTGCTCAAAGCTATGTGGCTGTTAGGCTCATCTACGATCAGAGGAAAGAGGAAGGTCAGGCATGGCTGAACCAAGGGATATGGAGGTTCGAGATGCATCTTACCAGAGAAGATGACCAGGAATTTCCAAAGATCGATGGTGGCAAGAAGATAGAAAATTATATTTTACTAGACCAGGGATTTTCCAAACTAGGGGCTCCTCTTACGGTAGTTTTGGTGTACTTTGCCCATATGGTAGGTACATGTATATAGGAAGAAAAACTCTCCATCTCCTTATCAACTAGCGATATGGTGCTAATTGACGTTGCACCCTCCATCTTTACTAATAGGCCTAATTAATTATTAAAGCTCATTAGTAAATAAATGAATGAGCATTTAGGATTATTGCACACGGGCTTCGGTGGAAAATGAGATATTTATTATTTTCAGAATTAATTAATTTCGTGGATAAAATAATTCTAGAAAAGTCCAGAATTATTATTTAAGCCGCGAAAAATACTCCAAAAATTCGAGAAAATTTTTCAGAGACATTATGGAACATGAGGAACCCAAATAAAGTATTTGGAGCTCATGATAATATAATTTGGAGCATCTAAAAATTATATTATGCTCACAAACAAGTGGAAACAAGCTGTAGAAAAAGTCAAAAAAATTCCCGAGAAGTTTATAGAGGTTGATTGACAGATGAGAAACTGAAACGAGTGATTTGGGTTATAAAGAAAATATTTTAGCAAACTCCCAATGAAAACTTGAACTAAGAAACAAGGAATTTTATTGAGAAAAAAATAAAGACATGCTGGAGAATGAAGATCGACCTACTAGACGCATTTTTAAAAACTTTGCTCGCTCTCAACACACAAGAGTTAACAAGCAAACATCACATTAAACAATAGCCTGTCAAATTAGTTTAAAAAAATTTAAAGATTCTCATTTTTTCATTTTTTTCTATAACTATTTGATACTATCATAAACTAAACTTGGGAAATTTTATCCAAATATTAAAACATTTATTTTATTTAGTGTTTTCTATGCACAACCTAAAATTAGAAATTTTGGGATGTGACAACTGTATTTGTTGGCTAGGCAACTAGCGTGGCACGTTCTCACGTACAAAGGGTACGAGATAAATGGAAATACATTTTACACCGTATCCCCAGATAAAAAAGAGTACCAACCAAAACAGTGGTGTCCACGTGGATGCTACGGAACCGAATGGAAACATAAACACATATTATGGTCGCATAGAGGAGATTTGGGAACTAGACTATGCACATAATTTTAAAGTCCCTCTATTCCGATGCCAATGGGTGAAGATGAATGGAGGGGTATCAGTCGATAAGGAGTACGGAATGACAATAGTGGACCTTAACAATATTGGGTATAGAAATGATCCATTTGTCCTTGCTGCTGATGTGAATCAGGTGTTCTATGTGAAAGACATGTCTACAAAACCCAAGAGAGGGAAACATGACGAGAAAAAAAACTAACGAGCCAAAGCGCCACATAGTTCTTACAGGGAAAAGAAACATCGTGGGAATTGAAGACAAGTTAGACGTGTAAGAGGATTATGAAAAGGATGAACGAATCCCACCCTTCTGTGTGGCCAAAGACCCAAGCATCCTGCTCGTGCTGAGAACACTCCATGGTTACGGAATGATCATAACCAAGGGCATTACGTCAAGAAAAAGTTTACCACTATGCCCGCTTGATATAGGTAGTGAACTCAAATTAATAATGTGTATTTGATATCTTGTGTAATATAATTGTAACATTATGTGTTGAAAATTCATCTGGATAAATTTTAGCAAGTCCTAGGCACATGTTTTCAAAATCGAAGACGGGTTTTGGTCAGACTTGGTCAAATGACAGACTAAATGACTTGAAATGAAAAACTTTGGAATATCAAGTTGTTAGAGCTCATAAAGATCCAAACTTTATATGTAGACCATTTTTCCTATTTGAAAAAGTTTAAATAAACAATACTCACCAAATCTTGAATCTCACACAAACTATATGAAACTATATGTGGGAATTGTGGATTTTCAACTACACTTGGCCAACACTTTGTCAAATGCAAAAATGGTCTATGTATAAAATGTAGATCTTGATGAGTGGAACAATATTGGTATTCATAAGTTTTCCATTCGAGACCATCCAGGGTTCCGAAAACCGGCGTTTGGCTATGAATTCTTTCAAAATTCAAAATTAAGTGGTCCAAACTTTTACAAATGAAAAGTTGACCATTAGACCAAATGTAGGTCTTGATGAGTGAAACAAACATTGTATTCATGAGTTTTCCATTCGAGACCATCCATGGTTCGGTCAAAGTGTGTTTCTAAAAACCAATGTTTTGACTTTGGTCAAACTTGGTCAAATGACCTATTTGATGACTTCAAATGAAAAACTTTTGAATACCAAGTTGTTAGAGCTCATCAAGATCTACATTTCATACATGGACCATTTTTTCATCTGGATATATTTTAGCAAGTCCCAGGCACATGTTTTCAAAATCGAAGACGGGTTTTGGTCAGACTTGGTCAAATGACAAACTAAATGACTTGAAATGAAAAACTTTGGAATACCAAGTTGTTAGAGCACATCAAGATCCAAACTTTATATGTAGACCATTTTTCCTATTTGAAAAAGTTTAAATAAACAATACTCACCAAATCTTGAATCTCACACAAACTATATGAAACTATATGTGGGAATTATGGATTTTCAACTACACTTTGCCAACACTTTGTCAAATGCAAAAATGGTCTCTGTATGAAATGTAGATCTTGATGAGTGGAACAAACTTTGTATTCATGAGTTTTCCATTCGAGACCATCCAGGGTTCCGAAAACCGACGTGTATCTCTGAAAATTTTAAATTTTTAAATTTAGACAATTAATCTCGCGCATTTGAATAATTATTATTGAAGAAACAAAAGTTTAATGACCAAATGACCCAAAAACAAATTTTCTATCGAAAGCCAACAATTTTATATATTTTAATTGCCCATTATATTTTTGCATTAACACAATATTCATTATAAATAACATTTATTTTGGATAGTATGAAATATTTGAAAAAAAATTGTGTTTACAATTTATGTAATGCACAATAAAGTCAAACTAAACTAATGTGTATTTTTGAAAAAAATTATGATAAATATTTAATTTACTATGCATTTAGAAAGATAAAAGGAAAAAAGGTGAAAAATAAAATCCACCAAATTCTGGCGCCTAAACAGGCGCCAGAATTTGGTGGAGGGACCTTTAGTCCCGGGCCTGGCCACCACCCGGGACTAAAAGGGGCTTTAGTCCCGGTTCCAGCCACGAACCAAGACTAAAGGCAAAGGGGCTTTAGTCCCGGTTCCAGCCACGAACCAAGACTAAAGGCAGCCACGAACCGTGACTAAAGGTCTCACCCTTTAGTCCCGGTTCGTGGCTGGAACCGGGACTAAAGCCCCTTTAGTCCCGGGCAGTGGCCAGCCCCGGGACTAAAGGTCCCTCGCCTATAAATCCCTGCCTTCTTCCTCCTGCTCCCCACCCGCGCGCAGACACCGAACCGCCGCCTCGATCTCGATCTCCCGAGCACCATCGCCCGAGCACCACCGCACGCCACCCCTAGCGCCGCCCCGAGAACCACCGCGCACCGCCAGGTTCGTCTCCGCCAAGGCCACTGCTGCTGTGCCCCATTGCCGGAGCCGAGCTGTTGCTTCCGGTGCCGCCGCGCTGCTGCTTCCGGCGCTGGCGCCCGCCTGCGGCGGATATATATATATATATACACATATATATATATATATGTATATATATATATATATGTATATATATGTATATTTGCATCGATTATTCATGAACGATATGTATATTTTGGAAGAATTTAAGTTAATATACATGTTGTGTCCATTTTGTAAGCCTCAACCTTAGCACTTAATTTTGCATGATAATTGTGTTGACGTTATCATTTTTAGCCCTTCTTCAGTCTTCCTCACTACCTGCATATATATATATATATCTAGGAAAACTATTAAACTTAAAATTTGAATAGTTTTTCCATGAGTTAAAATTATCTATTTTAATTAAGAAATACAACTTGTGATAGACTTACTTGTTATTAGATGTATTAAGTTAGTAGGAGTTGGTCGATACCGTTGCTGCATCATTACCTTGATCTATACTTATATCCAGATGATATCCCACTAATATGTGTAAGTCGATCTCTTATGCTTAGTAATGCCTAAACCCTAAACTGTAAACCCTAAACCCAAAACCCAAAACCCTAAACCCTGAACTGTAAACCCTAAACCCTAAATATTTTTGCAGAAATGGCTGACCCGAGAGAAGACGAAGAAATATTGTTGAACATGATCCGCGGTAGCGCTGAAGAAGGTCGTTATGACGATCGTGAAGGCAATGAGAACCCTGAGGGCATCGATGACGGTTCTCAGTACTTGGTCGACCCGAATGACTAAGATAATGTTGGCGAGGTCTGTAATATATGCAGCCTCCTATGTTTACATACATGAAATTCAAAAAGTTTTCCTTTATTAATTATCTTGTTTCTGCCTACATAGTCCTCTGTCTCAACAACAACCACGGGGACCAGCAGAAAAGTACGAGGCCCGAAGAAGCCGATGGAGGGCCGGTTGGTTATCACGGATTTCAACGAGAGAACAGACCAGCCACGTGGACCCCATGCAAGGGCCTTTGTCAACCACTTAGGGTACCTTGCCCGGGATAGGATCCCGATCAATGTCTGTGAATGGAAGAAAAATAAGCAACGCCCAAAAATCAGTTATGTCTCCGACCATGACAAGGAACTAGTTTGGGGTGACGTGTTGCAACATTTCACGCTAAACACAAATGATGAACAGTTGAAGGAAAGAGTTCAGGATTGATCTATGAAGAAGATGGCCACATAATTCCAGTGCTATAAGAAGAATCTATATAACGACTATATCAAGAAGAACAAGACTCCGGATTTCAACTGTAAGCACTTTGTCAAGCTGCGGCCGTTTTGGGACGAGTTTATACAGTTCAAGACGTCGGAAGAGGGTTAGCAACGGGTGAGAAGGAACCAAGAGAATGCCCGACACAAGACCTACCACCATAGGATGGGATCAGGTGGCTACCCTACTGCCATTCCTAAGTGGGAAAAAGCCGAGCAAGAGCTAATTGACAGGGGGTTGGTGCCAGAATCCCTCGACTGGCCTGAGCGTGCCAAGCACTGGTTTTTCGCTCACGGAGGCCGCCTGGACCTAGAGACCAGAAAGGTCGTGTTTGGGGAACGCATCCAAACTATAGCAGAAAGATTTCATCAAGCCCGCTCCGTCGCTCAAAGTGGAGAGTGGCAGCTGTTGGGCATTCTTAACGTCATTACCAAAAATAGACTTAGTTTTCTAATTCTGATAACGGCGCCAAAAATACCGAACCTATCCCTCATGCCACTTAAGCCAAGTTGTCATCCCCAGCATGACATGAGAGACGCGGTATTGAAATATGCAACTGCTCTTCTAAATAAATAATAAATAAGATCTGCAAGCGCACAGATTAATACCGATGTAGCATTTTAACCGGGAAGTATTCTAGGTATCGTTATTTATATTTTTACCACTAGGAAGGGATTACTAACATCAATGTTGATTATGGAATGGAATATAGGAATGAGTATCAATCATTGCATGTATAAGTGAGAGCATTCATCTATCTCTTGCATACAGGGGTAAGTGTCACATAAAATATAGATAAAGTATAAATGGTGACAAAGATAATTAATCTGATCAGCTAGCCACATATAATAATGATAAGCACCTCAACAGATATTCTAGCAAGTCATTAGCATGGTATTAGGACGAACTACAAGGATATTTCCTAAGTTATTCTTAACTATAAAGTCTAGCATATCATAGTTAGTGCAAGTACACTTGGCAATCATTGCGAGAAAGGATTACGCCCATGCATAGTGATATTATCAAGGAAGATGAGAAACATAGCAATCACTCCCCCGTAATAATGTTGCTCTGCCTGCCTTACACACGGGAGGGGGACTATATAAGAACCAACGAAGCTGTCACCATCGCGGACCACCCCACGATCCGGCATATAAGGTGCAATCGCAGATAAATATGGTCTAAGCACCACGCCTACACAATATTTATCATTTACCCATGGATCCGATGGATAAACGCTATACGATCCTAAACATGTATATAATTCCAATCTAACTAAGCCAAGCGTATAACTACGATAAACTAAAAACAATATAATTGCAAACATAAACAAGTAGAGCATAGTCATAATTAATATATTGAAATAGAACAAAGTTGTATTCATAATATTGAAGAACAATGATGAACAATGAAGAACAGTAGAGGAATTACCAAGAATCCTCTTGACAGATCCGGAAACCAATCGAAGATTGACTCCTTCTAGTTCTAATCTTATGTAGCTATGCTATACTAGAGATCTAGTTGATGTGGTGGCTCTAGGGCTTGATCAGAGACTCTCCTCCTGAGATTAGGGTTTGAGGAATTGAGAATGAGGGAGTGCCTCCTCCAGGGGCCAGGGGCCCTGCTTATATAGCCCCCTCAAGTGAACGTGGGCCGTCGGATCAAACCGACATTAATCGCACGGTTTTCCTTGATCCCTTAGGTCGGTGGAGCATAATCCGCGAGACGGAGCCTGATTGGCTCTCAGGCCAGGGCGGGCGCCCTAGGGAGCAGGGCGGGCGCCCTGCCTCCGGGCCCGTTCGGCCTCCCGTTCGATCTCGTGGCTTCTGGAGTCTTCTAGATGATAGAAAATCGGTGAACACGTTATTATCTCTATGTAAACCCGACGTGTGGGCCTTTCCTCCGTATTTTCTGATAACCCCCTGCAGAAACAGACAAACACCAAAACTCGTGGAATTCTGTCAGATAAAACCCTAAGTCTAGGTGTTGGTTGCATTTGGATCCTTTTCTTTATTTATTTGATAACTATATTTGGTACTTAAGGACCGTCAACAGCAGCCGAACAGAGATAAAGATGAGCTGACATATGCCCTGGGGAACCCTGAGCACGGTGGACGGACGAGAGGCTATGGCTTCGTGTCGTGGGAGCATGCCTTCCCTCAGGACAGAGAAACTTATAGAAGCCGTCAGAGAAAGAAGAAAGAGGACAGGGAACGGCTACGCCAGTTGGAGGAGGCTGTTATGAAGACTAGTGAAGTGGCTCGTAAGGCACTAGAGCGGGAGGAAGCGCTTAAGGCCACTATGAATGAGCAAATCAGAAAGGCCATGGAGGAAGGTGTAAGTTCCCGCCTCCAGAGCTTGTCACAGCCAGCCGCCAACATCAGCCCCGGCTCAGCTCAGTTGAAAAACAGTTGTGCTTCTACGGAGGTGCCTGTGAGGCAAGATGATGACGCAGGGATGTGCTTCCCGGTGGATGACGTCACCGCTCCGTTGACGTCCTATGAGCTGCATATTCCGGAGGGGAATGCCACAGTCAAGGTGGCTACTGGTGTTATATCTCCTATCGACCCCACCAAGACACCAAGGATCCACTCAGTCGCAATACCACCCAGATATGCTAGTGTCTCAGTGGATAGAGTGGTCAAAGGCCATGAAAATGTGGCTCTGGATATCGAAGGCGGTGATGGGGAGAAGACCCTAGGTGAAGCGAAGAAGACATTCATATGTTGGAAGAAACGGTACATCATTATTCCTGGGGCGCCGCCACCACAACCGAACCCTAGGTGTGGATGATTGTGAACGCAATTGCTTTTCAATAATTATGTACTGTATCTAATTACGGTTCATTCATGTATATACCTTGTTCGTTTTTTTTCAAATCCAGGACCTCCCCAAGTCCGTCTATCCATTCACCACATGACCATAGTGCCGTGGGACACGACGACGACGACGATTTCATACAAGCAGACAAGGCTGCATCCCCACCGCTGGCCGTATCTCCTCCACGATATACTCCAATGCCGCCAGCAGCCCAATCTCCTCCACAACAGCAAGCTCCAAACGTGCCGCCACCGCCTCCGCCAATGCCGACAACGGTCGCCTCATCGGCACCGGCTGGTCCATCGAGGAACAAGAGGCCCGTTGGCTCATAGAGATCGGTCCCACCACCTCCGCCGAAGAAACAAGTTGTGGTCACGAAGATCCCAAAGATGACCAAGCTTTCATACGAGAAGACTGATGAGGAACTTAATGCTTCAGTCAAGGCAGAAGTGAAAGTGTTCTTCAAAAAGACCAAAGCTGACGCACGAGCAAAGCAAGAGAAGCCATACCTAATGTATCCTCGTGCAAGACGAGAAGCGTGCCGCTAGTAAACAACTAGCGCCGCCACTATCAGACTATGAGCGTACTATCACAAAGAAAATCAAGGAGGACAAAAGGAAACAGAAGGCGGATGGGAAAGATGTTGCACAGCTCGACCAACAAGCGTAGCAATCAGTGCCGCCACTAGTGGTTGAGAATCAATATGGTTCCAACAGGAACTTGATGCAAATGTTGGTACCTGATGATGTGGACTTAGATGAACTCGTCAAGTGGATGAATGTGACTGGGCTTTCATTAGAATAACTTCTCGGTCGGGAGAAACTTAAAGAGGCCGAAGTTGTTGATGAATGGCGGAGGAAGTACGTATATGGCAGGAGTCTATGCGACCCTGCAAAGGTAAAAAATCTTGGTACACAAATATACAAGCTGCACGAGTACTACTTGAGATTCTGTGCACAACATCAAAGTGAACAATATCTGGGCATCCAAGTCAGAGACCGTCACTACTTTCATGGAGATGACGTCATCTGGGTACAGTTTAGTGAAATACACCAGCTTCTCTATATGGATGCTCTTGACAAATCTCTCATAAGCTGCTACTGTCTGTAAGTGATTCTTCCTTTTAATCAATAATCCCACTCTAGCATATGTACGTATTCGTAATAACTATGCTCACGATGTGCAGACACATGATGAGAGAACTCAGATTGAAACAAGACGATCGAATTGATTTTATCGATCCGTATGTCGTGTACAAGGACACAAAGACTAAAGATCCATTCAATCTGAAGATCAAGGAAATGGAGAAAAACCTCCGAAGGTTCTTTTATAACCAAAGGCATAAGGAGTTGATACTCTTCCCTTACAATATGGGGTAAAGTGTTGTGTTATATCATGTCTTAGTCAATACAACATTAATATATATATATATATATATATATATATATATAAAAGTTGACTCTATAAATAAATACAGGGATCACTGGATACTCATTGAGATTAAGATCAAGGAACAAACTATAAATGTGTGGGACTCAATGAGAAAAGAGCTGGCAATGTACCAAGACATGATAGACATGATCCAGAGGTAAGTTCTATCATTCGTTAATTATCGTTTAATTTACTATGCTATACCTAATCAACGACCGACTTATTGGGCAGGGCTTGGGCTTGGCTACAACAAAGATATTGTACAGATTTGAAAGTGCCACTCCCCCTCCTATTCTACATAAGTGGGTGTCCAGACAACCGTACGGAACCAATTTATGTGGATACTACGTTTGCGAGTACATACGGCTTAGCAAATTTACACCTGCTAAAGAGATGCTAAAAGTAAGTAACATGTATATACAGTAAATTCATATCTTATTTATTTATTGAAACTAAAAAAATCTTATGTATATTAATATATTTTCCTTTAATTAATGCAAATGGAAGGAGTGAGAATTGAAAGAACAAGTGTTCAAGCACACAATACTCGTCGCAATCCAGGAGATGATCGCAGGTTTTATCAACGATCATGTCATCCCGGAAGATAGCGAGTTCCACCACAACCCTAGGTTGAATTTGAATAGTCCAAACAAGAACGAACACCTATATGAACTTTGAGTGGCGGGCAAACATTTATGTAACTCATTAACCGGCGGCCGAACACTTGATTACTTGTATATTATTGTAAATGTAATGTGTATGTACATATATGTACAGCTCTATAATATATATATGTAGTTTCATACTTTATTTGTGTGCAATAATAACGCTCTCGTATAGGTGCAACGTATACGGATAATAGCTGCGAAGAATAAATTGGAAAACAATATAACTGAAAACCAAAATCAATAATGAATTGGAAAGAAAAAGGAAAAAGAAAAAAAGAACCTTTAGTCCCAGTTAGTAATACCAACCGGGATTAAAAGGTGTTGCGCCACGTCGATGCCTGGCAGCACCTTTAGTCCCGATTGGTATTACCAACCGGGACTAAAGATCTCCCTTCAGTCCCGGGCCTGAGAACCGAGACTAAAGGTGGGACATTTAGTCTCGAAACCTTAGTCCTGACTCGTAGCCCGGAACAGAGGTCCTTTTGGACCGGGACTACAGCCCCGTTGTGCAGTGGTGCGGCGGCGTTCCTGTCCCATGCTGTGCTCCTCGTCGACTGGTTCATCCAAGATCCACCGGAGAAGGAGAAGACGGTTCCTCCAAGGGCCGACAGAAGCGGCGGCCTCCGCCGCCGGAAGCTGGCACGGAACGACTACAAGATGAACTGGCATGGTAGCGGCGCGATCCACTCGCCGTCGTCTCGCTATCGATTGAAGCATCGCTAGCTGATCATGCGCTGCTCGTATGCCTGCAACTGAAATCCTGCATGTATAGTCAACTCAACGACTAATGATGCGTTTGATTTATTTGTTTCGAGATTTCGATCATGGAACGAATGGAATGGACTGGTCAGATTGTAATTAGTGCTGTTATGCTCTGCATAACTGGTGACTATCACGCACCGCAGTAATAACGCACATCTGAATGGTTTATTGGGAGTTCAGTGCTGAATTTTAGGCCTCGTTTAATTGCCATGCTAAAACTTTACACCCTATCATATCAGATATTTGACACATACATGGAGTATTAAATATAGACTAAAAAATAATTAATTACACAGATTGCGAGTACTTTGTGAGACGAATCATTTAAGCCTAATTAGCCCATGATTTGACAATAAAGTGCTACAATACATATGCGCTAATGATGGATTAATTAGACTTAATAAATTTGTCTTGCAATTTACTGACGGATTCTGTAATTTTTTTTATTAGTATCTAAACACCTCATGCAACATCAACATATGATATTCGATGTGACATTTCAAAACTTTAAAACTAAACAAAGCCTGTCAGTGTGTCGATCTCATGGTAATTCTGCTTGATATGACTGACGGACGTCGTACTGGTTGGTGTTTCCACAATCATATCGCTCGGACCTTGCAAGTTGTGATTTGGGTCACTTTCACCGTTCCTTGTTGGTCGAGAGTCGAGACGTACAGCATATTTAGTCATGAATATCATCATTGATAACGAAATCGACCATATGCTCCGGAGATTTGTGCATGGCGAATGCTGACAAGTGGGACGTTAGCCGATGACCTCGCCGACCGGTTGGAACGGCGTCGTGGTGTTCCAGCATCCCTGGACAGAAAGCGGTTAACGCACGGTCATGCATGCGTTAGAAACAAGTGGGAGCCAGATGAGGACGAGCACGTCCTGTCCGCAGGACCTAGACGCGCAAGCGCCTTGACCGCTGGCACCAGGCTCGTCGCGCCGATCCCTCGGCGCTCAGGCTGTGCTCCATGACTCTCTAAACACATCTCTGAAACATGAAACACTTGAATGCAATATAAGTCTGAAGCAGAAGAAATATTTGGAACATACATTTAAAACATGTGTGTAAAACATATGCAACATTCAGATAAAATACTTATAACTTGCAACATAAAAACACTTAATGCAACATAAGACTGGAACAACTGAAAACCATTGGATCATACTCTTGCAACATGTGTAAAACATATGCAACATCCAAATAAAAAACGCTTACAAACATACGTCTAAAAACATATGAAACATTTTGAACAAACACTTGCAACATGCCTCTAAACACTTGCAACATATACAACATCCCGATCTACTTTTGCAACATCCACATAAAACACTTGTAACATACCTCTAAAACATCTTAAAAACTTGAAATATATGCTTACATGTCAGGCATAGCACTCTAGTGCACGACAACCACCATGCATGGCAGGCGCATTGACGAACTTGCGTTAATAACCGCCTTGATAGGTAGATTGGGGCTAGGAGGCGGCGAAGCAAAGGGCACCACGGACTTGGCCCCCCGTGAGCTTATTCCGCTGCCGGGGCATGAGGAGCCTCAAGGCCAGCGAGAAGTATGGCATGGCTGCGACGCCCTCGCCATCTCTAGCCATATGAGGAGGTGATGAGGAGGATGCCGGCACCAGCGACAGCTATAAGGGCGGGGTCGGGCGGGAGCCATGACTCCTGTGGCGGAACCTGGTGTCACGGAGCCGGGCGAGGGTCACATGGCGGAGGGAGCGGAGCGAAGCGTGGGACAGAGGAAGCGGAGCGGAGCCTGCAGGAGCGCATGAGACGGAGTGGGAGATTTTCTTTATTTCAGAAGATGGCGCCTGGACGTACGTCCTTACCGTATCATTATTATGGAAATCTAAACTCCTCTCGATATCGATGGAGGCACCGTTGACCTCGTCCATGGACTCTACAATAATAATATTTATGAGAAGATAATAAATAAATAAAAATAATAGTAGTAGCAGCAGCAGCTCCTTTTTGGGACATGTAAAATTATTATTCAAATAGTGATAAATCAGATTTAAATTTGCTTTGGTCCCATGTGAATCCGTTTCATGAGCTACGTTGGTAGCATTACACTACAGTGAATCGTGTGCGACCACTACAAATTCTCGACCCACCTGCGCCAATCTCTGACGGTGTCTCCAATCGATGAATTCAACTTTTTTTTTATAACAGATGAATCCATTGTTGTGGTCCCTCTGCCAGTCCACACCGACATGGCGACATCGCTCACCTCCTCATTCTCTCTGCCTCTTCTTAACCTGTTCGTTCGTCGGCCATCGTCAGTCCAATAAAAAGTTGTGGAAGCGTGGAATTAAAAAAATCTCTACTCTTTATCAAATATTGAAGGACGAAGCGGTTTCAACCCATTTTTGTATTTCTTATAGTATTCTTTCTTTGGTCCGTTCAAGTTCATACTTTGGCATTAGACCCTGTGGAGAGGCAGAGTTATCGTGTACTTGGGTCAGCTACCTGGAAAACAGTTTTTTTTAGCAGAAAAAAAAACAGCTTATTTATGCGCGCGCAAATTGAAGGAAGGATATGCCACTGTTCGGTGGACCAGCCAAGTCGGGCTGCACTAGGTCTAGAACTGAATACGGTTTTAGGACATGTTTTGAAAGCTAGTTTTTCAGGTATGTTTTGCTTCTAATCCCCATCTTCTTGTGGTTGATTTGGTGGTCACACAGTAACATCCTTGGTTGGGATATGCTGTGCGGACATGGCCACCTGAATGGGGTCAGCTACTACCTGCCTATGAGTTCATGGCCTGGAGAAACATCGTGCATGGCGCCGCCGATCAACTCCATGACGAGCCCATGGAGCTCCAGTGGCCAATGCCGGCTCAATATGGTGGCCATGATGAGTTATGTTCGGCTGCTTTTTGCATCTGCTTGATTTCACAACCCCTTTCCTTTATACTCCCTCCGTGACTAGACTACTACTTCTGCGTTCCTTTTTTTCAGGGTTGAGAAATAATTCTTCTAAACAAACACAAATCTCCAATGCAAAAGTTTAGGGCCTGTTTGGTTAGAGGTGTTAAAGTTTAATAAATACTGTAGCACTTTTGTCTTATTTGACAAAAAGTTTTCAATTTTGGACTAATTAGGCTTAATAGATTCGTCTCGTAAATTACTCCTAATCTGTGCCGACATGCATGCGATTAGTCTACATTTAGTACTCCATGCATTTGCCGCAACATTGATGTGATGGGAGTTAAACTTTAACATTCATGAACCAAACAGGGTCTTACAAGCAGTTTCTTTTTTTTTTGGATAATGTACAAGCGGTTTCTTGTGCACATGAAAATTCAATCCGAAGCCATTTCCAGGTGAAAAGAATCACAGGGCTTTAATGATAATAACCAGTTTGAGATTTGCGGGAATTGAATACCGTTTCAATGATAATAACCAGTTTGAGATTTGCAGGAACTGGACGGCTAGAGTTTTCTATTCGAACTAAAGAAAAAAATAACTCGGCTGGAGTTCTGGAGATTTTGTGACTATTTTACCAGGGGAAAATTCTCCAGGTTCTTAATAAGTGAACCCTCAGCGATTTGCAATGTGTCTTTTGCCGTTGTTTGTTTTAGCCTTGTCTGCAAGCTGATTGCTTTTACTTCTGTGCAGCTTAGCTGTAGGATTATGTATCGGATTAGTGTTGCTGTTGTGTATTACGTTTAAAAAAAATTTACGTGTGGCTGCTGGGTATCGGATTAGTGTTGCTGCATTGGGGGTATCTGCTGCAAGTGTTCTTCTAATGACGCAGGAATTGTAGCTACATCCAAGAGAGGTTGTGGCTTTGGGACTGCAGTCGAACCTAAGAAAAGGAGGGTGTAAGAGCTGGCGTGCCGCAATGGGATTGAATGTTCTGTGGCTCTAATGCCTTCTCGAATTCTATTTGGTGAGGTAAGGTTGGTTGTGTGGCAAGGAGTATCTAATGTTGCCCTTCGTCTAAATGTGTGGCAGCAAGCAGCTGGTTTTGTACTTCATTTGGCAAACGTAGAATTAAGTAAAAGATTTGACTCTTCTTCTACTAAAGGAGCAGCGCGAGAAGGGCTACTTATCTACCAAAAAGGAAGATTCAGGACAGAAGGTGCTTACAAACATGCTGTGCAGCGGGTCACATCCCTTGTCAGGGGCGGAGCTACATGGTGGTCCGGGTGGTCCGCGGACCACCATGCGCTCGGCGCATATAAGGCCCGTAGATATAGGAAAATTCAGATCAGGTATGTACGTCCAAGCGTCCGCGGCCTTTGCGAATACGCCCCGCACCCGTTCTGTGCTCCTTCATATTTCTCCGTGCGGCCGCTATGCGCACCTTCGTATCCCTTACTGAGTTGTGCTTCATAGAATTCGATATACCAAATGATAGCGGCGGCGGCAGGCGCTGGACGACGAGCAGCCGCACACGTGAGTCATCTGCAGGTATACGTCTCAACATCTTCATCCAATTAGCATGCTCGTCTAGTCATGTTTCCTTTTTTTTCCTCTTCCAATCTCTCCTTACAGCTAGAGAATAAGCAAATTAGCCCTAACTCGAGTAGAACGCATCAGCTATTGCTTGTGGCCACCAGGCGGTGATCAGCGACACCGATCCATCCACCATCAGGCATCAGACTCAGAGGCCGCAAGCCACAAGATACACAAAACTTTATTTTATTCCGTGTCATTAGATTATATTATTAGAATGCACACGGTCGCATTGGACTTTTAATTTTAATTGTATGATAAGATTTTTTGTGTCAATTGATTATTGAAATGGTAAATTAAAACAATACTTTTTATTCTCTTGCAGATAGAAATATGAAGAGGAGTTATGATATTGCCTCTCTTTTTTAAAAATATGTATCAAACAACATATTCTGCAGTGACCTTTATCAAGAATAAGTTAAAATTTAGTTAACAAAATTTTAGACAATGGACCACCATAGCTACAAATCCTGGCTACGCCACTGCTTGTCACTGGCTCCTCCCTTGTTGTTCATGTCAATGAGATCGAGCATGTATGCTACTCGCCCAGCAGTACCACGACCACCCTCAATGTATATGTCCATCAGCAGTGCTGCAAGAAGGCACTCAAAGTCAACGAAAGAAATAGACAAAATAAATTAATAACTATTCTAGAGCTCATAAAACTTGTTAGTTTCATGATACAACACTGAAATCCCACAAACCTTCATGGTATGGGCCAGATCTCTATTCAGACTTCATGTGTCAGCACAGGGCGAATCCAGGCATGAAATCCATCGGGGTCATCACATTTATACAGTGGGGTCAGCGTTGTTGATGAACTATGATAAACAGTAATTCTTCGCTAGTTTTGCCGAAGTCATCGGGGTCGGACGACCCCGGTAACATAGGCTAGATTCGTCCCTGAGCACCTATATGCTACACCCAGCGCTTGCATCCTGAGATAGCATATATCCAAGATTTTGGGTCCCGAAGTTTAGGTCCTGGAGATGGAAACAGTGTGAGAATGGCATAAATTAATTGGGTCGATGCCAACACAAATAATCATATAAACTCACATCAAGGGTTACCAGTCAAAATTTAGAGCAACCGTGCATGATTGCAAACATGGATTCTAATTTTGGTTGTGTTTTACGGTCCGAGATGCAATTAGCGGAATCAACGAATTCCGATATTTTTGGTATGGAATTCCAGTTTAATTAAATTGAATAGGCAAGTTTTATAATGAATTGCCGAAACTAAAGTCCTAATCTGAAATATTCTACTGGTATTCTACTGGTGCAAAGATCAATTTCTACCTATCTAATATTAAAAAATAAATCAGTTTTGTAATATGAAATATGATGAATTAAATTAACTTGAATAAATCAGGTGCAGAAACGTTAAATTCTGATATTTTCAGTATGGAATTCCAGTTTACTTAAATTGAATAAATAAGTTTTACGATGAATGATCATCACAAAAATCTCCTACTGTGAAGGTTCATCAGGTCACTCGCTATTCCATTGGTGCAAGATTTGATTCGGTAGAGATGTTAATTTTTATGCCAGAATTTTTGTGGGACCCATATGTTGGGTTGTATAAATAAAATCCTATAAAGTTTCGAAACCGGAAAACATTATACCAGTCATGATTGATTGGAAACACCAAAATTTGCGAATTTGATCTAGAATATCGCTGAAACCCTGTTCACACATATATGCTTCTGAACTGAAACAAAATAAACACAGAAGAACTAGTTTGAGGACCAACCAAGATTAGGTTAGGCTGCCAATACATAGAGCAAATCTATCTACCTTTTCGTCATAACAATACATGTGCATCTACAGACAGTGAGAAAATCTGCTCAAAATCTTGGGACTGAATCATAAATAACCATCTCTCCAGGAGGAAAAGAAATAAGTGAAGGAATGCAAGGATACCCTGTGGCGAGCATGAGACAGTTATCTGTATTGCATCGTTAAAAGAAACTTAAAATTCGTTTAGAAAGTATTTGTATTCATGGACGTACACATGCTTTTGAACTGAAATAAAACAAAACACTGAACAGGGGACTGTGGGTTCCAATGGGATTGCCTTGTATGAGAAACAAACTCTTCAGTGACCTATGCTCACAATGAAAAATGCAAACTCGATATAGAATTGTACTAACAACCATCTCCAGCAATAGAAGGAAGTGAAAGAAAAAGAAGATGGGGGAATGGATGGTTACCTTCCCTAGGATCACTTGATCGAGCATGTGACAAGTATTTATATTCAAGGCTGTCAAGCCTTTGTGGGAGATGTTCATAAAGAGGCTTCATATCTATGGCTGGGCAGTAATCGATGTCAACCCTGATAAGAGCAGAGTAACTCCCAAGACTGCCAGGTAAGGATGTTAGGCGTTTGCAAGAACCGAGTCCGATGTGCTTTAATGCGGGCATGTTGCCCCACTCTGGAAATTCCAACTTGTTGCAGTACATAATACACACTTCCACGAGCGCATCAAAATGCCCTGATATGGAACGAAGCTCTGGGCAGCCAACAATTGTTAACTCTTTGAGAGACGGTGGTATATTTTGAAGTGTTGCTAACTTATCAGAGTCGCGTATATGTAGACTCTCTAGGCAAGGCAAAGATTTAGTACTTCCTTGCAATTGCTCTAGTGCTGCTGTGAGGTCGTTGCCATGCTCCACCCGTACACTCATCGGCTCTGTATCATCTTTTCCCCATATGAACTCGAAACTACGACACCCATCAATACTGATATGTGTAATGGATCGAGGAAGGACGAACAGCTCGGTCAAGCTTTCACATTCATCTATCCCTAGTTTCTTTAGCTGTGGCAGGAGCTCATCCCTTGCTCGTGTTGCCACACCATTCACTTGTGCACGGCCAGTTAGATTAGAGCAGCAAACAAGTTTTAATTTCGTGACAGTACATGACAGAACTGCACCTACAAATCTCCAGTGCTTGAAGTTGTCCAAACGATTTCCAAATACCAACAATATGTCGTGACGGACTTGAGGCAAATAAAAAGCTGCAGCCAGTAATATTCATTTCTGCAATTGATAATTCCTGATTCTGATCAAGATCTAACGCTGCTTCTGTGTCTCTTACATGCAATTCCAACACAGACAATGAAGACATGCATCTCGATGAAATTAACGAGAGGGACAGCTGTGCCTTGTCTTCTTTTATCTTCATCACCTTGATCTTCGGTGCTTCAGGTAGACTTGTCAATTTTGGACAGTCCTTAATACAAATCTCCTCAAGGACAGGAAAGGTTACTTCGTCCCCCTTTCCTTCAGTAGCTACCCATCTCTCCAGGCTCTTCAGGTCACACAACTTGAGTTCTTTTAATGCTGAAAATTCCATGAACGCTATGTTTCTGCACAGGCTCCGCAGTTTATACAGCTTTTTCAGGTGAAGGACTTGAAGAGCTCTCATATGAGAAAATTCAGGGAAGTCTTCACACATTGTACACCCAATTAGATGGAGCTCAGTTAATTGATGCTGAAACAAACCAAGATCTTTCACCCATGTCGGTACATTGCTACCTTTGTAGTTTACTATTCTTAGCATCTCCATCCCACCAGGAGGTTTAAGAGCATCTAGCACCTTGCTATGACAATCTGATATTAATTCCTCATCATCCTCAATGTTCCATCTCAGAGATAAGTGTGTAAGTTTCTCTTTATTTCCAAGACTGGCAGCTTTCACATGCTCTTCAGTTGCATTTTCAAGGCCATTTAAATCTAGTTCACCGCTGAGATTTAAGTGTTGGAGTTCACCAACAGTGCTGCAACTGGAGCTAGAACCCACCACAAAACATGTTAAAGTCTGTAGAGAAGTTACTTGTCCAAGGTCAGGAGGCATGCATTCTAATGATGTGCATCCATTGGTGTAGAGATGCCGCAGGCTTCTCATATATTTCATATCATTTGGAAGACGGCAAAGAAACTTACAATGAGAAACGTCCATGGTCAGTAGATTATATAGTAAAGATATTTCTTGAGGAAGTTCTTTGATCCACCAATTGCTTGACAAGTTAAGATACCTTAGGTGCTGCATGTGCCTTGGCTTAATTGGAAGTTTATCCAGTTGACAGAGCTGCATTGCCCGTAAGGAATTGTACTTTGATAAATGTGGTGCTGACTTACAATAAATCCACGGATTTGAGTATAACAATGTTTGGAGTGTTGAAGAATGCTTCTTTAGAAAATCATCCAAACGAGTGCCAGGTCGTCCGTATGATATAAACATGTGGCGAGCAGGCTTGGACAATGACATCACATTGGCCCTATCAGCTATGGTTGCACATTCTTTTCCCATGATAGACAGAGCCACATCGTGCATAAGATCATGCATCCTGCATATTTTTCCACCACGGAGCTGTTCTCGTTTTCCATTGTAATAATGAGGTGGTGGGGTTTGCTTCACATCTTGAAAGAAAGATCTCCAAGCTAGTTGGGTAAAAATTTCTTTACCTATCATTTCAGGATTATCTTCAGCTTGCGTGGGTATGAGGTCGTGAGCCATCCATAGCTGGATCAATCTCTCCACATCAATCTCATAATCTTTGGGAAACAAGGCACAGAATGCAAAGCATTGCTTCATGTCTGACGGCAGGTCATCATAGCTGAGCTTCAGTATAGGAAAAATCTCTGTCTTTTCATCGCAAATATTGCTTTTGGTTAACATATCCTTCCATTCATGTATGCTGGTCTTGGTACTTAACATTGAGCCAAATGCTTTGGCTGCCAAAGGAGAACCAACACATCTGTCGACAATCTTATCGACAACCACATCTAGCTCATCACTGCTTGGCTTTTGTATGCTGAATGCTCTGCTTTGGATTATTTCCTTCATATACTTGTCACCCAACTTTTGAAGGTTATAGGCTCCAGGTGCACCCATGGTCATAACTCGAGCTACTTGTGCATCACGAGTTGTTGTCAGTATTGCGCTGCCCCTGTCACCTTGCTTAAGGCATGTCAGCAGTTTCCCCCACTTATCAGGATCCCGATTCCAGACATCATCCAACACAATAAGATACCTCTTCCCACTCAATTCTTTCCGGAGTTCCTGCAATGCTTTCTCACGATCTTCCTCATGTCTCTGGCAGATTTTGCTTGCAATGTTAGCAATGTCAAAATCCTCTGACACACAACACCACCTCCGGAGACTGAAATGCTTCTCAATTTCAGGGTCATTGTAAATGAGCTGCACAAAAGTAGTCTTGCCCAGACCGCCCATTCCAATGATAGGAACAACCATGGGAACCCCCCCACTACCATGACCATCTTGCTCAAGCAAAATCTTAACGATCTTGGTCTTCTCCTCACTTCTGGATCTGCTGACAATGTCCATATCAGAGTCAACCATTATGCTATCAGTCTGCCGCCACCGCCACTGCACCGATGGCGGCACTGGCACATGCTGCCTCTGTGTGAAGTTGAGATCATTCATCTCTTTCACAAGGACCTCTATCTTCTGCACAATCTTGTGCAGCTTCTTGCTCATCTTGTAACGAAACACGATGGGGTTACGAGCAGGGAAGAGGCTTACAAGATCCATCCCGAGCTTGACGTAGTGTCCCTTTTTCTTGGCGTCACGCCGGAGCGATTCGTACTTGAACTCGTCGAAGACGTCGATCCCCTCATAGGACACCTTCTTGATTGCTTGGAGCCAAGCACCAACTCCTGGTCGGCTAGCGCCCTTCTCCGCATCTTCAATGACGTCAAGGATGGCCGGAAGCCTGCGCGCCAGGATCTCGCGCTGCTCCTCCATGCCTTGCATCACCTTGTACTGATCCAGAAGGTAGCTGGACGCCTTCTCCTTCAGCGATTTGACCAACGCCCCGACCACCAACTCAGCCATTGTTGCTCTCGCAGCTCAACAGCAGGCAGTAGAGCGCACGCACAGCTAGCACACAAGGAAAGCACGGTGGAGTAATAATAATAATAATATGCTGTCTGAGGATAAGAACGAGTGGGTTTGGCTTCCGAGTGAACCTTTGGTCTAGAAGAATGTGGTCTACTTTGTCTTGGAAGAAACATATGTTTATGACCCAAAAAGGGCGACAATTGCAACTGCCTCTAATAGGAGGTTTTTTCTATGGCACAAAGCAATCAAATTCTCCATACAAAGAATAAATTAACTATACTGGTGATTTGGGATCGGAACCATCAGAATGATGCCCCCAGTATAGAAGTAATATTCTAAATAAAAGCTCCACTTTGGAATTCAAAATAAATAAAGTATAGTTAACTTATTCTTGGTAATTGCGCTTTACCAATTTTGAGGTGGGAAGTACATGGGGTCTGCACAGCACCAACCTTAAAATATGCATTTGTTTAGGACCGACGACCGGCTTGCACTTGGTTTTTGGCTACAGTAGTCTTGGGGTCCGTACTAAAGTCTACATTGATGACTACATATTTGATTTTTAGAGACTGCTGGTATACCTCTGTAGAGACTAGTAGTCTAACCGCCTCTAGTTTTCCACCTCTACAAATCTATTTTCAGAGGTGACTAGCCGCCTCTACAACATTTCGTGCCAATTCTTTTAAAAATTTCTGCCAAAATTGAAAATGAATTTGTGATTCGAGCGCTATCATAAACATATATATGTACACACACAACAAACAATACTTATCATTGCATTAATATGTTCAAACCCTGGAAGGTACGCCACATGAGTATTAACAATATTATGTTGTATCTACAGTGTCAATGACCAAATTTTAATGCATGCCACCACCAAAGACGTCTACAGATCTCATGCCACTGCATGAAATGAAATCCAAATTGTTTTTTTCTTTTGTGTATAACTTTTATGCATATATATTCTCCAACTAGTACGACGAAGTTAAGTTAGCTACTTACTCTATCGAGGTGTCTCTGGTATCTCCGTCTTGCCTTAATGAACTCGCAGACGTGATATCTACAATGTCCACTTGCAGGATGACTTGTACAGAACACAAGCAAAAGGAAACTCTCCAGCGGAGAGTGCAGAAGAGTCGTTGTTCGGCAGCAACGAGGGCTGCAGAGGATATGGATGGGAAGGTCTTGAACTCCTAGGAGAAACTGTGCCCAGAGAAAAGACGCAATCATTTCCAATGGCATACTATCTAAAATACTGGCCGGGTCCACTTGCTAAGGACTTGTGAGGCATTAGTACACAAATCATTTTCAGCAGCGCCCCCCTTTTCAATTAGAGGCGGTTCACTTAGCACGCCGCCTCTTATTAAGCCAGGGGGCACTGTAGCTTCGTGACCGCCTCTTCATGGGCGATTCTATTAAGAAAACTGCCTCCAATACATATCTATTTTCAGAGGCGGTTAAGTTAAGAGAACCGCCACTGAAGATGGATCTTCAGCGGCAGTTCTCTTTACAAAACCATATGTACAAGTGTCCTATTTTCAAAGACGGTTCCTTAAGAGAACCGCCACTACAAATGAGTTGATAGAGGCGGTTCTCTTCAGTTAACCGCCCCTAAAAATGGCACCCCTAGATAGACATCATCTGGCCCATCAAATCTAGTACAAAGTTATTGTGCGCGTGTGTTCTTGCTTGGGGGAGCAAGAGCAGTTCTTGCCGGCCACCGTCAAGCATCTTCTTCCGACCATTCTTCTAAAGGTTAGATCTTCTTCTAACCATTCTAATCTTTCATTAGATCATTTTTCATGCTTTAGTATAAGCGTAGAAATATTTAAATATGTGGTTTTTTAAATTAGGAATAATAATGGTGGACTTTATTTTTATTTATACATCATATGTACATAACCTTAAACATTTATTTTTTCTAGATCATTGTTAGCAACATTATTCTTGATGATTTATTGTTTATATGTTTCTCTAATATATATTGTTGCATGGTATTTTTATATAGGGGTTCTATATTTATTGGGATATTTTTTTCAGTTTTTTTAGTTACGATGAATGGCGGCGGACTTTCCCAGCCACAGGAACCAGGTTTTCACCCTGGCCATTTTCCATTCGTGTCATCATCAGATAGGGTCGTTCCGTGTTACCTAAACCCATCAATAGTATAGAATATTTTAAGTTTTGCATGCTAATATTTTTTTTGTATATATACATTCATTCATAATATGATTGTTGCATATGTCACAGACTATAAAACCGGTCGAGCGGCTAGAAGTAGCACTATGGCCGCTCGAGGTGTGGGAGATCTTCGAGAACACGACAAGTGACCAGGCCATGCATGATGAAGGAACCGAGTTATGGACCTGCAATCTTGCCTTCGACATTCCCATTAGGTACAATAATGAGGTGCGCTAGAACATCGTGCAGACTGAATGACGGTCGTCGATCAAGATAGGCGCCCAGATCGATGCTGTGTTGCTTTCCTTGCAAGCAATTGAGCGAATTGGCTACCTTATGCCTGATTTCTCGTCCTTGAAGATAAAAGCTTTAATTGAGCATAGTCTGGATGTGCCACGAGTAAGCGAGAGGCACGCGACTTTCAACTATATGGATGTGGTACGTCGTGTATGATATGAGAGTAATGTTTATTTATTCTTATTATTATATGAGCACTTCTTGATATTTTGTGTTTGTCCGCTTGCAGGTTTTGCCCTATGATTTCACCTATGCTACATGTGGCTTGCAGCCCATTCTCACGCAAGCTCTTAAGCGACTGGGGTATGCCTGGGACTTCGTCGAAGTGATGGGCCAAATGACAACCGTTGGCATCCAGTATTGCCTGAGATTTAGGTAGAACCAAGCCATCGATAGTCCGTCAGTAGGCGTTGTCTTTGGGATGCCATGTCATCAGCGTTGTGAGGCAATGGAGAGTGTTCTAGTGCGGGCCTTGCATTACATAGACAATAACCGTGATTACACCATCCGAGACATGCGCTAGTGGCAGTGGAGACAGACTAGTGTTGTGTCCGGTTTGTAATTTTCTTGTGTTAATTAGGTTATTCGTGTTGTTATGTTTGATTAGGTTTATTCGAATGGTTATGTACTTTAATTAGGTTTATTTGTATGGATATTTTAATTAATTTTGTATGAACATGTTAATTATGCGTATGGATTGAAATTTAAGTCGAGTAGGATTGAAATCCCCTTCGGAAAGCTTAAAACCAAAAAAATCATATCGAACTAAAAGAAGAAAAAAGCTAATCCATCTTGAGTGGCGGTTCTATGAAGAAAGCTGCCTCTGAAATTGGTCCATCTTCAGGGGCGGTTGCATTAAGAGAACCGCCCCTAAAAATGCCGCCACCTAAATACCACTTCTTCCTCCTCGGGACAGCCTGCTGAGCAGCACTGTTTAGCTCACTTGGAGGCCGAGAAATAGCAAAAACAGAGGGGGGAGGTTTTGCCCTTTGAACCTTTGAAGGTGTTGGGTTTGATAGGTGAGATAGTGGCATCCCTAAACTCTTTTCAAAGTTTCCATGTTCATTTCATTCACTTAGAGATCTAGAGAGAGACATGCATATGATGTTAGAAGAGACTCGAGCTGGGTCAGATTACCCTGTGGTGCATGTAAGTAGTGTTTTCTTATACCCGTCCTCAAATTTATTTTATGTTCTTGTGCTATCCTTTTAACCTCACATTTGCTTTACTTTCATGTATTAAAGAGTGGATGGATTCGGCCAAGCTGAACTTGAGCAATGCATACCTTGACCCAAATCTCATTTGCGAGGCACGCCATGATGGACCTCTATTTTGGCGAGATGATCATCCTGCATTTAAGGGGTTAGAATGAAGCTTAGTTTACTGAAAGGGGGGGCTAAGCCACCATATGTACATGTACAATATGTAGAAGCACCCTTGTGCAATATGAAAATATAAAGTACACCATATCTCTAACACCCCCTCAAACTCAGGGTGGATCACAAAAATTGAGTTTGGAGAGAAAGAAACGATGTTGAGCCCTTGTTTGTGCTTTGGTGAGAAAATTAGCCAACTGAAGCTCTGAGGGCACATAGCGAAGAGCAATCGCATCATCTTGGACTTGAACTCGAGTGTAATATGCATCAACTCCAATATACTTGGTGAGCTCATGCTTCACTGGATCACGAGCTATGTTGATGGCACTGGTACTGTCAGACAAAATTGGAGTGGGCACAGAAACTAAAACCAAAATCCTCAAGTAACCATCAGAGCCTAGTAACCACTGCTGTAGCAAGAGCCCAACTCCGCCTCTGCACTCGAATGAGCCACCGAGGTCTACTTCTTAGTCTTCCAAGTAATGAGAGAACTACCAAGGAAAATACAGTAGGCAGAGAGAGAGAGTGATGTTCAGAGGGGTCACTAGCCCAAATAGCATCAGAGTAGGCTTGGAGGTGAAGAGAGCTAGAGCGCGGGAAGAACAGACGACGAGTAATGGTCCCACAAAGGTAACGCAAAACCCGAAGAAGATGGCTGTAGTGAATTTGGGTGGGAGCAGTAACAAAATTGGCTAAGAATGTGAACAGCATAAGAAATGTCAGGACGGGGTCACACCCAAATAGACAAGGCTCCCAACAATATGACGATACTGAGTGGGATCAGGGAGAGGTTCACCATCAGTGGCACGAAGCTGAAGATTGAGCTCCATGGGA
This sequence comes from Saccharum spontaneum, assembly GCA_022457205.1. Classification (NCBI taxonomy): domain Eukaryota; kingdom Viridiplantae; phylum Streptophyta; class Magnoliopsida; order Poales; family Poaceae; genus Saccharum; species Saccharum spontaneum. Next base: position 51,394,648 of record CM039579.1, on the reverse strand, counting down.
GTCTCGACAGTGCGATGATCAGTGAAGGAGGAGCGAGCAAGAAAATCTTGAATGTACTTTTCTTGGGACAAATAAATGCCATCAGAGGTGGAAGAGACCTCAATCCCAAGAAAGAAACTAAGAGGACCAAGATCGAATATAAGGAATTGCTCACTAAGATGTGCCTTGTCAAAGGCAATATACTCAGGATCATCGCCAGTGATAAGCATGTCATCAACATAAAGAAGAAGAGTGCGACCACGAGGTGAGGTGTGAATAAACAAGGTGGGGTCATGATCGCTCTGAGAAAAACTGGCAGCAATGACCACAGAGGCAAAACACTGAAACCAAGCACGAGGGGCTTGTTTCAGACCATAAAGAGAGCGACGAAGATGATAAACCATGCCATCAGGAACAAGATACCCAGGAGGTGGTCGCATGTAGACCTCCTCATGGATTTCACCATTAAGAAAGGCATTTTTGACATCAAGTTGAGAAATGGACCAAGCACAAACAGAGACCACAACAAGGAGAGTGCGAACAGTGGTCATGTGTGCCATAGGAGCAAAGGTCTCATCATAGTCATGACCATGTTCTTGCTGAAAACCATGAGCAACAAGACGGGCCTTGTAACGCTCGAGAGAGCCATCGGAGCGAGTCTTGATCTTATAGACCCACTTGCATGTGATAGGACGAGCATGAGAAGGGAGAGGAACAAGGTCCCAAGTGCCAGTGCGCTTGAGAGCAGCAATATCCTCAGCCATGGCATGTTGCCATTCTGGATGACAAAGGGCATCATGATAGGTGGTCGGCTCAGAAAGGACGGTGCCAGTAAAACCATACCGATCGATAGGTTTCAGCGAGCCACGATCGCGAAGATTATAATGTGAGGAGGGCTGAGATAAAGAATCCTCAACCAAAGATGTTTCAATAGGAGATGAAACATTAGAAGATGACTCACCAAGAGGCGAGGGATCTTGGAGACGACGACTGTAGGTGTGAATCACAGGAGGTTTGAAATCATAAATGGACCTAGGAATATGTGAAGGCGGCTCAGAGGGCAGCGGGGGAGATGGTGAAGGAGGTGGAGATGATGAAGATGGTGGAGGAGAAAGAAGCATAGTGGAGATAGGTGTAGCAGGAAAAGTCAAGAAGGACAGAGGCTCAATAACAGCCTGAGGAGAAACATCAGAGGAGGGTTGAGGATAGGAGTAAGACTCATCAAAAGTAACGTCTCGAGAGATCCGCATACGATGAGCAACTGGATCCCAACAACGATAGCCCTTGTGCTTGGCACTATAGCCTAAGAACACACACTTAATAGATTGAGGGGTCAGTTTAGTGCATTCACGCGGGAAGCAAGAAGAACATAGCACAAACATCCAAAAAGGCGAAGACTAGAGTAATCAAGTGGATGTCTAAGAAGGTGCTCATAGGGGATGCCACCTTTAAGAGCGGATGAGGGCTGAATGTTAGTTAAATAGGTGGCAGTGGAGATTGCTTCAGCCCAGAAATGAGGTGGGACTGAGGAAGCAGTCATAAAAGCACGGGCAGTTTCAAGAAGGTGGCAATGTTTGCGCTCAGCAACACCATTCTGAGTGTGCGCATCAGGACAAGAAAATTGTGAAAGTGTCCCCTGCTCAGAAAGAAATTGGCAAACAGCACCTGAAAGATACTTCCCAGCAGAGTTAGCACAAAAAACACGAATAGGAGCATTAAAATGAGTGTGAATTATTCGAGCAAATGTCTTATATATAGATAACACCTCATTACGATGTTTCATGAAATACACCCATGTGAAGCAAGAGAAGTCATCGATAAATATGACATAATATTGATGACCTCCTTTTGAAACAAAAGGTGCAGGACCCCATACATCTGAATGAACAAGGTCAAAAGGACGTCGTGACACAGACCCACTAGAGGGATATGGAAACTGGATCTGTTTACCAAGCTTACAGCCCTGACACTGATCTAATGAAACATCACTAGTGACATTTCCTAGAACACCACGACGAACAAGGGCGGACAACCGGAAATCACATAGATGTCCCAAGCGATGATGCTAGTGAGCAAAAGAGGAAGAAGCCAATGCAGGGGAAGCAGAGCCCACAAGACTAACAGAGGCAGCAGAAGGAAGATGAAGCCAATCGAGATCCTAAAGACACTGAGAATCATGGCGGCGAGGGCCAGTACCAACTAGGAGACCCGTGCTGAGATCCTGAACACGGCAAGAGTCAGAATAAAAAATAACACGACAACCATGATCGGTGAGCTGGCCAGCAGAAATAAGTTGCATAGTCAAGTTAGGAACATAAGAAACATTGGGAACATGAAATGAAGAAGATGAAAGAGTGCCATGACCAACAACTAAAAGAGGTGAGCCATCAGCAGTTTTAACAGTGAGAGGAACAGAAGGAGAGCAAATAGAAGAAAGATGGGTATGATCAGGCGTCATATGAAAAGAAGCACCAGAGTCAAGAATCCATGGCAAGATACCTGAAGTGGATGGTAGTCTCTCGATAGAAGACTGAGAAGTAGCAGCAGAGAGTGCTAGGGTAGGAGACTGAGAAGTGACAAAAGCTGCAGCTCCAGTAGTGACAGGACTAGTAACTCCAGTAGGTGCAGGGACAGCAAGACGATGAAGTAACATGAGGATCTCCTGCTATGTATCAGTATGCTAAGACTGAGCTTGCGAGGGACGCCTGCCTCGGCGAGACTGAGCCTGTCACTTCTTCCTGTAACAATGGTCCTCATCATGTCCATCTCTGTTACAGTGATTACAATGAAGGCCACTTGAGCTGTGAGTCCTAGGGCCACTTGAGCTGCGAGTCCTAGGGCCACTAGAGGCTACTGAAGCCGGCACTTTAGGAGCAGAACCAAGAATTCCAGACCAAGCTGCCAGAACTGAGGAGGATGTCGACTGAAGTAGACCAGCAGCATGAAGGCGAGTCTCCTCATTATGAATAGCAGCAAGAGCCTCCATCATGGACACACATAGCTCACGAGCAAGTAACTGAGCACGAAGAGCCTCAAACTCCACGTAGACGAGTCAGGAAGTCATAGGTGCGACGAAGCTCAAGATGGCTCTGTTGCTTCCTGCAGGAATCACAAGTGTTCGAAGACAACTGAGGACTAAGAGTGTCAAGCTCATGCCATACTGCAGATAGCTGTCGGAAGAAATCCCCAACTGAACTGTCACCCTATTGTAACAACTGCTCTTGACGTAAGGCGGCAATATAAGTGGACTGTCCAGAGGGCTCATAGTGCTGGCGAAGAAAGGCCCACATCTGAGCAGCATGATCAAGCTGAATAACCTCTCCAGCCAGATGCTTTTCCATACTAGCAACAAGAACAGCCCTAGCACGAGCATCTTCATCTAACCAAGTCCAATAGGCCCTAAAATGAGACATAAGAGGCCATATCATCGTCATAAGCTTCACGCAACTTCTTTTGTTTATCTTCTGATGTTCCTGGAGGAATCACTGACTGCACTGGACGATCAAGCAAGACTTTACAAGGTAGCTCACCACTGAGAAACTCCCAAAGCCGGAGACCACACATATGCCACCGCATATGTGGGACCCACTCATGATAATTGGTGCCATCAAAAATCACTAGACAATGTGGAATTTGAGCACCACCAGAGGGAGAAACGGAAGGAGATGCCATGGAGAAGAAAAACAGAGCAGCTCACAAGAAAACAGAGTAGCGCTCAGCCGCTGAGCAGAGCAAAACAGAGCATAGCAGTGCAGGGTGGCGCAAGCATGACGCAGGTGGGTGTGCTTGTCGAAAGTCCCGACCGCCAGATGTCCCGACGTACGCCATCAAGAGTTTCGACGTTGACCAGCTCGACAGGACTTGGATGAAAACAGAGGAGGGAGAAAGCTGAAGAAACAGAGCATACGCATCAAAACAGAGCACACGCAGCACGCGGACAGCCACAGGGGTAGCAGCAGCCGCGAGAAGGGGCCGTGCCTAACGAAGAGACGCGCCAATGGTGGGGCCGCACCCGGTGGCAAGACTGCTCCCGGCGGTGGGGGCCGCGCCCACGGCAGGGACGCACCTAGCAGCGGGACCGCGTCCGACGGTGGAACACGCAGCAGCGGGGCCGTGCTCGGCGTCAGGGCACGCGACGGCGGAGCAGCTAGAAGAGCTGTGCCCGGCAGCAGGGTCGCCACAGCGATAGTCACACGGGACAAGTGCGACAGCAAGCGTGACGGATAGGCGCGGCAGCAGAGCAGTAGAAGAGCGCGACGGACGAGCGCGCGAGGAGGAGCGAGGTAAACCCTAAAACCTAGGCTCTGGATACCATGTTAGAATGAAGTTTAGTTTACTGAAAGGGGCGCTAAGCCACCATATGTACATGTACAATATGCAGAAGCACCCTTGTGCAATATGAAAATACAAAGTACACAATATCTCCAACAAAGGGTACCAAGGGCAAGGCGAGAGAGGCAATTAGGAAGGCTTCATACAATGCAGCAAGGAATGAAGTTGCAGTATAGATTAGGAAGGCATTCATAGTTCATCAGAAATTCCAATATATAGAGGCCCTGTACCATTTCAGGTAAGATCGACTACTATCTTTTTTGATGCAAGTTGGTAGATGGTTTACATTGACACTATTATCTTTTTTGTACTGATACAACGATCACTTCATCTTAGTCTCTATCAATTTGAAAGTTGGCAGGATTTCCATCTTTGATTCTATGAGAAAAGATCCAAAACGTACCAAAAATTCATCACCGTGTTACAAACGTAAGTAATTGTAGTTCATTACTTGTGACACCTTTTCATCTGATTATCATTGTAGTGAAAGTGATTATTTTGGTCATTAAATAGCGCGTATAGATATTATGTTAAAGAAGGTGGGGTGCATGACCCAGCGAAGCCGGAGAAGATGGATGTGTTGTATAGCTGAATGGGTACGACCATTTTGTAACTGTAATAGCTTCTCATATTCCTTATATAGAACAATGTGTTTGATTCTATTTATTTTTTGCATGTCACATCCATGCAGTGCTCGAGGCAGCCTCCCGAAAGCATGGTTTGTGGCTACTATGTATGTCAATGGATAAGAGCCAACGGGGCTTACCACAATAACCCTGAAGATAAGTTGCTGTATTGAACCATATCTATGCATATGTTCATTAATATGAATCTAGCTAATTGTTCCCTTTTTGTGTAGCATGATCTAACGAGGCCAAACAAAGCAATCACCCAAAGTGATGTTCAACAAGTGCAAGAAGATTTCTGCAAGTTCATTGTGCGGGAGGTTCTTAATCCGGCGAAGGGCGCCTTCTATCATCATGGCTCGGAGTATGCAACAGATCCCAAGTTTGAGTCCCTACGCATAAAATGCCTGTATCCCTTCTTTTCATTCCTTGGTGGCCCAAAGCACAATTAATGTTGACTAGTAATATGTAATGTACAAAATATTTTGTTGATCATGTGTGTACAGCTAGTGTACCTACTTTGTATTTATGAAGTTAATTTGAATCATTTGCAATGGGGTCTGAAATTTGGTAGGAAAACACGATTTCAAGTTTGGCAGGAATTTTCAAATTCAAAAATTTGAATATGATTTTCAGAGGCGGTGGGTATAACCGTCCCTAAAAATACGTTTTCAGAGGCAGTTGCATTGCCACAACCGTCCTTAAAGAAAATATTTTCAAGGACAGTTGCATTGCAGCAACTGCCCCTGGTAATAAATTTTCAGGGGCGGTTCATGCATTGCAACCACCCCTGAAAAAGGATTTTTAGAGATGGTTCATGTACTGAAACCGCCCCTGAAAATGCATTATCAGAGGCGGTTCTCCTAATAGAACCGCCCCTAGAAATGCATTATCAGAGGCGGTTCTCCTAATAGAACCGCCCCTGAAAATACCATTATCAGAGGTGGTTCTCCTAATAGAACCGCCCCTGAAAATGCATTTTCAGGAGCGGTTAAAAGCTCATCACTACATACGCCCGATCTTCACAATCGGTGGCACTGCAGCGGCTGGGCTGACCGCCCCTGAAAAGCTGTTTTAGCCGCCACTAAAGAAGATTGATGTAGTAGTGGGAAGTGGGCATGAAGCTGCGGGGAAGACGCAAGGAAACACCATATGCCTTCACCAAACATATAATGACGTGAAAATGAAACCATTTAGCAATAGTGATATGACCGTATACCACAATATTCTTCCCGATATAGGTTCAACCCCAGTCTAAACGTTAAGACCAATTTAAAAGTGGACGTCATACCATTTTATAGAAACGGGTCAATTCAATATATTGCAGGCCCTTAGTGAACCAATATGCACTCATAGGAAAGATGCAATCATTTGCAGTAGGAAACTATCTGGAGCACTGGCCTGGGTCCTTTTGCCAAGGACTTGAGGAAGTTGGCCAGAAGCTGCGAGTAAGACTCAAGGAAACACCATATATATGCCTTCACCAACTAATGATGTGAAAGTGAAAGCATTTTGTAATAGTGATGTGACACATTGTGAAAATATTCTTCCACAAAGCTATTAAGAGAGCCTCCACTTCCCACGCTAGGAGCAGGCAATTATATACTCTACAAATATAACGTCTAGCACTTACATGGTTGGAAGGCATAGATTAATTTTCCTTTTTTTATATACTGAAATAATTTCCATCTTCCTGCCTACAAAAATTGTTATGAGATGGAGTTTTAGAAAAATACAGAAAGGCTTTCTTCATTCTTCTTATTTTCAATCAAAGGATCTAAACAACGAGTAATCAGAAGACTTAAGTTCAAATTAGCATGAAGGTGTCTTCACCTTATAGTAATGTACTAGGCAACTAGGCATGTAGCTCATCCAAAGAAAGATGCTCTCCCCTTGGAACTAAATATCATGCACTTGGAGTAGATGAGTACTAAACTACTAACACTAATATATATAGACATTGTAGCTTTCTTGTGGGCCAGCGACCAAACAATCTTTTGATTGAAAATAAACAACAATTTTTCTTCCATCCCCTTCATTGCTCCCTTCTCTCCCGTGTGTTGTTGCTGCTGAGTTTTACTAGAATAATGTGGGTTCCACATATAGGTTTAACCCCAGTCTAAACATTATGACCAATTTAAAATTGGACGTCACATCATTTTTTTATAGAAATGGGGTCAATTTAATATATTGCAGGCCCTTAGGGCGTCCACAACAAGCCGATTTGAGCCAATGCTGACGAGAACATGATTTGACATGAAATCGTAAAAGGAGGAAATAGAATACTGGCCGGCGACAGAGAAATCCAAGAAAACATAGATAAGAGGACCAATAGCCTGCAGAAGGTCTGAGTGCCTGCTTCGTAATCTGTGTCACTGCAATTTCCCTTCTCTCACCTCCAGGTCAGCCAGCTATGTCTCCGCCACGTTTGCGGACAAACCAATGTACACTCATAAAAAAGATGCAATTGTTTGCAATAGAAAACTATTTGGAGCACTGGCCTCAATCCATTTGCCAAGGACTTTAGGACAAAGTTGGCCAGAAGCTGCGAAGAAGACTCAAGGAAACACCATATGCCTTCAACAACTAATGATGTGAAAGTGAAAGCATTTAGCAATATTGATGTGACACAATGCGAAAATATTCTTCCACATAACTATCAAGAAAGCCTCCACTTCCCACTAGGAGCAAATATATAAAACGTCTAGCACTTGCATGGTTGGAAGGCATAGATTAATTTTCCTTTTTTATACTGAAATAATTTTCTTTTCCAGCATACAAAAATGGTTATATGAAATGGAGTTAGAAGAAAAAAAACTCAACCTGCAGGGGAATGATTGCCCCTGTAGCATTACCAACCTTCTCACCAGGCGAAGAAAACTCCCGAACCCCCGCCCCACCCTTACACAGCAGAATCCGTTGCCCAAGCGAGAATTGGGGTCGGGTCTTAGACCTATGCTTTGGTTTATGGGGCGGGCGAGGCGATTTTTTTTAACCTTAGCCTAAAAATCGCTCCCACGGGGAGTCGAATCTAGGACGGACCTGAGGAGTGCTACTCAGACGTCCAAACTACTCAGCTAGAGACTCTTTTTTAAGTTTTATAAAAATACAGAAAGGCTTTCTTCATTCTCCTCATTTTCAATCAAAAGATCTAAAAAACAAGTAATCGGACTTAAGTTCAAATTAGCATGAAGGTGTCTTCACCTTATAGTAATGTACTAGGCAACTAGGCATGTAGCTCACCCAAAGCAAGATGCTCTCCACTTGGAACTAAAAAAACATTCACTTGGAGTAGATGAGTACTAAACTACAAACACTAATATAGACGTTGTTGCTTTCTTGTTGGCCAGTGAGCAAACAATCTTTTGTACCACACGCATGTTCTTGTTGTCATGGAATTGAACTATATTCTCTACCATTCCGTCCATGCCAACCCTGTACAGACGAACAAGGCCTCAAATGGAAGATTAGTCTAAGACCATATGAACTAGTGTGGTCTTTATTAAGTCGGCAGTGATTAACAGATAAAATTGTGCAGCTTTAAAGTGTCGGCTGACCCATGTGCGCAAGCTCCTCCTCCATGGGCCATGGCTGCTTATATCACCCTGTACTGGTCCAGAAGATAACTGGACACGATCTACTTCAGCTATTGTTGCTCTCACTGTTCTGAATTGGCCACACACAGAACTGAGGTAAACCAAAACTGCAGTGGAGAGGGTACGTACAGAGAACTGGTCTGGGAGAGTGCCTAATCGAGAGGAAATGGATGAAGACGTGTTGACTCACTGGTGGCCGTGTACAGTGGTTTGTTCCTTTTTAACTAGTGGATTGTATGTCACCTGTAATCAGCCACTTATAATGGTGTTTCATATTTAGCACTGCATGCAATCCTATTTTGCTCCAGGTGATGCTGAAGTTCGTTCTGGTCTACCATATGTTTGGAAACCTCCAATGAATGATTTCAAACTGGGTCATGCAGTTCAACAGTATTGTTGGGCACCGCGTGGCACTGCTCTGAATTTACAAAAATATACTATGGATCGGTGAAATTACAGAAATAATATATAGTCGTGTTCCACTAAAACGACTTTGGGAAAATCGTCCCACCGTAGGATAAAAATTCAAAGAAATTGTTTACCCGCAAAGTGAATTTAACTTTGGAAATTGCAAATGGACCAGCGACATTGCCAAATTCGACCAATGAATCGTCCCAAATTCGAAGAAATCATCTAGTGGACAAACGATATTGCCAAATTCGTTCTACCAATGAACGACCTCTGATTTTTTATGCTGTATAAAAAAAGAGGAAATCAATTCTTTTTTCTGAAAAAAAAAACCTGAGCAGCATACGCCTACCACCCACAACGAAGAACCACCGCCCCCTGCCCGGCGCCCTATGACCTTAGCGCTGTGCCCGCTGCGCCGCAACGCCGCCCTCCCCCTCTCCCGAACGGCCGGCGGCCTCTCCCGGACGCCGCGACGGAGACACGGAAACGACAGATTGGGATAGTTCTTTCAACTGAACCGAATGTTCTATTTGTTCGAATGCATTGCTATTTTTAGAGGATTTTATTTACTTTTCATTTTCAGCGACATGCTGCTTAATTTTTTGGATTTTGATGATAAGGAAGACATACTCCATCCTGGTTCACCGCATGTCGTCGCAAGAGAACTGCTTCGCCACATGTTGCCGGTTCTAGGACCAAGACAACGTGGAGTGGAATGACTAGGACCAAGCAATACTATGTCATTGTTAGCATTTAGCAATGTCCCGCGTGGCAATAGACACTACTACAGAACAGGGCTTTAGCCCCAGGCCGTAAGGGCCTTTAGTCCCAGTTATGGAGCCGGGACTAAGGTTTTGGGACTAAATGTCCCACCTTTAGTCCCGGTTCCGCGGCCCGGGACTAAAGGTTCACCTTTAGTCCCGGTTGGTAACACCAACCGGGATTAAAGGGTGTGCCAGGGTGCGCCACCTGGCCGCCCCTTTTAGTCCCGGTTGGCCGGGACTAAAGATTTTTTTTTCTTTTTCCTTTTCTTTTATTTTGGTTTTCCATTTCTGGTTTACAATTATATTATTACTATTTTCGAATGTGTATTGTTCGCTGCTTGTTTATGTAGATGCGCACCTATAATTTATATAATTGACAGCATTACATATAAATATACTATATAACACTATTTATATATTATACATGTCTATAGGTCCATAATATAATATTTACACATATCCATCACAGATAAAGTATTTACAACTTAATTGTTCTCCGCCACTCAAGCGTCGTACAAATGATCATCTTGGTTTGGTTTCATTGGCTCGTCAGGGTTGAAGTAGTACTCACCGGCGGGATTCAGGACTTGGTCGTTAAGAAACCCTGCGATTGTCTCCTGAATTCCTTTTAGGCGGACTTCATCCAACACCTTCTGCCTCAACCACGTCTCCTTCAGTAGACATTAAAGAAAAAAGTTAGAGGTATGAATAAGATTTATTAACTAGCAACAAATAAATGAAATGAACTTATTATATATACATGTTACATACTTTTGTGTGCTCAAGATTTGTTCTTTTTTCATAGACCGTCAGAAATTCGCAGACATAGTAGTCACACAAATTTTTGCCCGGTGGCTGCCGTAGAATCCACTAAAGTAGGATAGGCTTTGAAAGTGGCGCTTTCAAATTTGGACGGTGTTTCTGCATGAACCCAGCCCAAACCCTAGCAATAAAACGATCATTATTAATTATCTATTACCGAGTTAAAGAGCTAAAATTAATATTTAGAGATCGAAGTTACCCTTGGATAATATCTATCATTTCTTGGTAATCTTCCAGTGGTTTTCTCAACGAGTCATAGATTTGCAAATGACATTGCCAGAGATCAATCACAATTAGTATCCAATGAAAGCTGCATTTGTGTGTAGGCAAAATAATTATATATCTTCAAACTGATCTGATTAATTGGTTAAATAGAATGTACACACGATAACGATACTTACTTAAAGTTATAGGGAAAGAGTATATATCTTTTATCCTTTTGATTGATCAAGTACCTCCGTATATTTCTCTCCGTTTGAACTCTCCATAAGGCATACAGAGTCTTGGGGTCTTTGAATACAATATAAGGATCTATAAATCCAATCTCCTGTCATTTCTAGCTCTGAGGTCCCTCATCATGTTTCTGCATATGTATAGTCGGTTTCTGTTATTAGTTATACATATACATGATAAGTTACAGTGACATTATTAAAAGAAAGAATCACTTACAGGCAGAAGCAGCTGATTAGAGCTTTGTCCAGAGCGTCCATGTGGCATAGTTGGTGTAGCTCATTAAATTGAACAAAAATAACATCATCACCATGGAAGAAATGATGGTTTCTAATTCGGACGCAAACATAGTCATCTGCTCTCTTTCTCGCGCCAAGTCTGCTCTCGGCTCGATGGCCGGCCACAACACACATACAACACAGCGTTGTCCGCGGCTCGACGGCCGTCCACAAACACACATCCGCGGCTCGACGGCCGACGCAACACACACATACAACACATGCTCACCGTCTTGCGCGCGTGAAGGACAGAAAGGCGGCGCTCCCTACTCGGCCGGAGTGAAGATGGTGAGGCGGCGCTCCCTGCTCGGCCGGAGTGAAGACGGTGAGGCGGCGCTCGGCCCCTGCTGCTCTGGCCGACCGAAGAAGAGGCCGGCGGCGGCGACCATCCCTGGCCGAAGAGGAGAGGGCTGGCCAGAGAAGAGGCCGGCGGCGGGCCTCTGGCCGAAGTTGAAGGAGGCGGCGGCGCGCGCGGGGAGGGGCGAGGACGGCCGGTCAGAGAAGCTCCAGGCGCGAGGCGGCGGCGCGCGCTCACAGGGAGGCGGCGGGGCGCCTCTACTGGCACGGGGAGGACAGGCGCGCGGCCAGAGAAGGACGAGGACGGGGAGGAGAGGCGGTGGCGCCTCTGGCCCGGGGGGAGTGGCGAGGACGGCCGGAGAAGGACGAGGAGGAGGCGGCGCGCGTGGCTCGGTGAAGACCGGAGAGGCGCGGGCAGCGGCAGATGCTCCCTCTGGCGGCGGCTTCTCGGGGCGGAGGAGAACGGTGACGCTGGAGACGGCGGCGCGCGAGACGGCAGCCCGAGACACGGCGGCGGGGTGACGGCGGCGGCTAGGGCTACGTGGTTGAGGGCGGGGTGGATCGAAGGAGGAAGACGACACAACCTTAAATATCTGCGGGGAACTTTAGTCCCAGGTGGTGGCACGCACCGGGACTAAAAGCCCTTTAGTCCCGGGCGGTGGAACGCACCGGGACTAAAGATCTTTAGCCCCGGTTGGTGTTACCAACCGGGACTAAAGGTTTTTCCAACCGCCTGTTTATACATAAGATTATTTGTTTATCTATGTTATTTCTAAATAGATTATTTTTGATAAATGCATAGTAAATAAAATAATGAGTATTAATTTCTTAAAAAATAACAGTTCTATTTTATTTTATGTAATTACTTATTTAGAAAATTGGGAGCATAAAATCTTTTCATCCCTTCTAATAGTAAACATAAATATTAAAAATAATTAGTATTTTGTTAATGCAAAAATGTTTAACTTAATTAAAATACTTTAAACGGGTTGTTTTCAATAGAAAAATTGTTTTGCATTATTTTAACGTAAATTTTGTTCATGTATCACTATTTATCTCCAAAATCGTGATCTACGCGATATTCACCATTATATCAAGATATTTTTCAACCCGGCTGTTTATATTGGATTATATTTGTTTATCTATGTTATTTCTAAAAAGATTATTTTTGTTAAATGCATAGTAAATAAAAGAATGGGTATACATTTCTTAAAAAGTAACAGTTCAATTTTATTTTATGTAATTACTTATTTGGAAAATTAGGAACATAAAATCTTTTCATCCCTTAAGTTGTTTTCAATAGGAAATTTGTTTTTGCATTATTTTTTCCAATGCACATGCTTATATAGCAACAAATACTTCAAGTCATTTCCTTATTTAAAATGATATAAAAAAAACTAATACAAACATCTTAAGTTATAATTGTCACATACACACACTCTAATACACACTATTTATTAGGCGGGCACAGTAGTGATCTTCTTTTTGATGTATGTTCCTTGGTCATGATCTTGACGTAACTATCGAGTGTCCTCAGCATTTATCATGATGCTCAGATCTTTGGTCACATTGAAAGGCATGATTCGGTCATCCCTTTCATAATCTTCTGAAATATCTGACTTGTCCTCAATTCCCATAATGTTTCTTTTCCCTGAGAGCACTATATGGCGTTTTGGCTCATTCGTTGATTTGTTGTCATTTTTCCCTCTCTTTTATTTTGTAGACATGTCTTTCACATAGAACACCTGATTCACATCAGCAGCAAGGACGAATGGTTCACCTTTGTAACCAACATTGTTGAGGTCCACTGTTGTCATTCCATAGTCTTTATCAACTGTTACCCCGCCTCCGGTATTCTTGACCCATTGGCACCGGAACAAAGAGACTTTAAAATTAGGTGCATAGTCTAGTTCCCAAATCTCCTCTATGTGGCCATAATATGTTTGTCTGTTTCCATTCGGGTCGGTGGCGTATACGCGAACCCCACTGTTTTGGTTCGTGCTTTTTTATCTTGGCCTAGGGTGTAAAATGTATTTCCATTTATCTCGTACCCTTTGTACGTGAGGATGTGCCATGATGGTTGCCTAGCCAACAAATATAGTTGCTCATCAATCTGGTCATTACCCTGACATTCTTTTCGTAACCAATCACTGAAAGTGTCCATATGCTGACGCATAAGCCAAGCTTCATTCTTCTCTGGGAACTAGGATCGTAGAAAGTCCTTGTGTTTCCTGACATACGGCTCCACCACGAATGAGTTTTGAAGAACTGTGTAGTGTGCTTTATTGAAATAATTGTCCCCCGTACCGATGTATGTTTTCTTTCCTATTGTTCCCTTTCCACTCAGTCTTCCCTCGTGTCGAGATTCGGAAACACCAATTGGGTCAAGTTCAGGAATGAATTCAACACAGAACTCAATGACCTCCTCTGTCCCATAGCCCTCTGTGATGGGGCTGACTACGCTGGTGAACATATTTCTTCAGGACTCCCATAAACCTCTCAAAGGGAAACATATTATGTAGGAACACAGGACCAAGAATATTGATCTCCTTGACCAGATGAACTAGGAGGTGTGTCATGATATCAAAGAAGGATGGAGGGAACACTAATTCAAAGCTGACAAGACATTGAACCACATCATTCTGTAGAGCAGCAAGTTCTAGTGGATTGATTGCCTTCTGAGAAATTGCATTGAGGAATGCACATAGCTTTACGGTGGCCAGACATACATGTGGAGGTAGAATTCCTCTTAATGCAACTGGAAGCAATTGCGTCATAAGCACATGGCAGTCATGTGACTTTAAGTTTAGAAATTTCTTCTCTGGCACATTTATTATACCTTTTATATTAGAGGAGAATCCAGATGGGACCTTAATGCTGCTTAAGCATTCAAACATGATTTCTTTCTCTTCATTGCTAAGAGTGTAGCTAGCAGGTCTTAAATATTGGCGTCCATCATCTGTCTTCTCTCGATGCAGGTTGTCTCGCTCTTCCATGCGCTGTAAGTCTTGTCGTGCTTCAAGTGAATCCTTGGGCTTCCCATACACACCCATGAATCCTAGAAGGTTCACACAAAGATTCTTTGTCAGGTGCATGATGTCAATCGCATTCCGGACCTCTAGGACTTACCGATAGGGTAGCTCTCAAAATATTGACTTCTTCTTCCACATGGGTGCATGACCCGCTGCATCTTTTGGAACTGGTTGGCTGCCCTGTCCCTTACCAAAAACTACTTTCACATCCTTAACCATCTCAAATACATCTTCTCCAGTTCTGTTACGAGGCTTGCATCAGTGGTCTGCCTTACCTTTAAAATGCTTGCCTTTCTTTCTAATTGGGTGATTCATAGAAAGAAATCGATGATACCCAAGGTACACGACCTTTCTGCATTTTTTTCAAATATATACTATCAAGGTCATCAAAACAGTGTGTGCATGCATTATATCCCTTGTTTGACTGTCCTGAAAGATTACTTAGAGCAGGCCAATCATTGATTGTCACAAACAATAGTGCTCGCAGGTCAAAGTGTTCCTGTTTGTACTCATCCCACACACGAACACCTATTTCGCTCCATAAAAGTAGGATTTCTTCAATTAATGGCCTTAGATAAACATCAATGTCATTACCCGGTTGCTTCGGGCCTTGGATGAGCATCGGTATCATAATAAACTTTCGCTTCATGCATAACCATGGAGGAAGGTTGTAGATACATAGTGTAACAGGCCAAGTGCTATGACTACTACTCTGCTCACCAAAAGGATTCATACCGTCCGTACTTAAAGCGAACCTCAAGTTTCTTGCGTCTTTTGCAAACTCTGGAAATTCGCTGTCTATTGCTCTCCACTGGGACCCATCAGCAGGGTGTCTCAACATGTTGTCTACCTTACGGTCTTCTTTGTGCCACCGCAACAACTTTGCATGGTCCTTGTTTCTGAAAAGACGTTTCAGACGTGGTATTATAGGAGCATACCATATAACCTTTGCAGGGATTTTCTTCCTGGGACGTTCTTCCCCCTCAACATCGCCAGGGTCATCTCGTCTGATCTTATACCATGATGCTTTATATACGGGGCATTCATCTAAATTCTCGTAGTCCTTGCCATGGTATAGGATGCAGTCGTTAGGACATGCATGTATCTTCTGGATTTCTAATCCCAAAGGACAGACGACCTGTTTTGCTTCGTACGTAGTGGTGGGCAATTCATTAGGGTTCGGAAGCATCTTTTTTTGGATCTTCAGTAATTGTCCAAATGCCTTATCGGATACACCATTCTGTGTCTTCCATTTCAACAACTTCAGTGTTGTACCCAATTTTTTTTGCCCATCTTGGGCGGATGGGTATAGTAATTTATTGTGATCTTCTAGCATGCGGTCAAACTTTGCATTCTCTTTTTCACTTTCGCATTCTTTCTGTGCATCACGAATGGCATCACCAAGAGCTTCATCTTCTGCACCTCCTTCTTCTTCAGCTTCTCCCATTGCTGTATCATCGAAGCCACCGAATTGAGCAATAATGTCGTCAGGCTCCAGTTGTTCTTGTTCTTCTTCATATTCTTCCATTATTATCCCGGTTTCTCCATGCTTGGTCCAACAAATATAGTTTGGCATGAAACGCAACTTCAACAAATGTGAGTGAATATTTCTAGGGCTAGAATATTCCTTCAAATTCTGACACAAGGCACATGGGCAACGTATGAATCCATCCCGCTTGTTTTCCTCGGCCACTCTTAAGAAATAATGCACACCATCAATGAATTCTTTGGAGCGGCGATCGGCATTGTATATCCAACCACGTGTCATTGTCTGCATTGCAACATAAAGTATGATAAGTTTCTAATTTTTACTACAGAAATAAAAGTTTCTAATTTGGTAGGCATACTAGTTATAATTAACTAATTAACCCGGTCACAAATTGCAAATTAATGTATGATAAGTTTCTAATTTTTTATAAAGAAATGAAAGTAATAAATAACCTAAAATTCTCTATTTCTTCATTTTCTAAACAAGCAAAATTAAAAAACACCAAAGTTATAACCTAAATAATGAAGAAATTTGGTAGGCACACTAGTTATAATTAACTAATTAACCCGGCCAAAAATTGCAAATTAAAGTATTATAAACTAAAATTCTCTATTTCTATTTTTTCTAAACAAGCAAAACTAAAAAACACTAAAGTTATTATTTTCTAACTAATCATGAAATGTGGCATGCATACTAGTTTAAATTAAATAATAAACCCGATCACAAATTGCAAAAATAAAGTATTCTAAATAACTAACTAACACATAACCTAAAATTCTCCATTCTTATTTTTCCTAAATAAATTTTATATTCATACTTAGTTATAATTAAATAATCCTTCAAACCTATTATTTATACTTAGTTATAATTAACTAATTAACCAGATCACAAATTATAAACTAAAGTATTATCAAATGTTATTTTTTTAAAAACTAATTATAATGAGAAACCATAAATTTATTATTTTTCTAACTAAACCAAAAAAAAATATGGTAGACATAATAGTAATAAATGGTGTATACTAATTTTTAGGGTCTTAATTGTAGTTATCTACATTAAAATATTTAAACGATGAAGTGATTGGAGTTTAAAATAGTGTAGAAATCAAAAAATAAAAAACCACATGTACAACACCACAAAATGAGATAACCTGCAGCTAAAACTTGAGAAGATGAAGTTAGTAACCTCTAAACAAGTAAATGACGGCGTAGAAGTGATAAAATGAATCAATAGCCGGAGATGTGAGCACAAATCAATCAAGAACACATGAAGAACATGAAGAACAAAGAAGAAAGTGAGCTCGGGCAGCTCGGCCAGGGGAGGAAGAAGGATTCAAATATGGGGGGAAGGATTTATCCCGGTCCCTAACACCAACCGGGACTAAAGTCCCATCTTTAGTCCCGGCTAGTGTCACAGACCGGGACAAAACCTTTAGTCCCGGCTGGTGTCACAGATCGGGACTAAAAATGGACCTTTAGTCCCGAGTACCATTTTTTTGGGAGTTATTGCTCATTTTGCCCAAGTGACCAAAGGCCTGTTCTGTAGCAGTGAGATCCGATGCAGGTAATTTGTTGTTGCCCGTCTCTAGAACTGTATCGTGTAGTAGAGCTGATTCATAGACATAATAGCACAAGAAGTGTCTATCTGGTAATTTGAAAATATCTTTTGACGATTTATTGCTATGAGAATGAATCATGAAAATTAATTGATTATGATCTAAACTTTGCACTACTAACTCACCAGTAGTCAACGGGCCATGACAACAACCTATGTTAATAGGAAGCAATGACTCAAATCGAAATGCCCATCGCGGTAACTTATATGATCAGTTTCAGGCATCTTAGTTAATGACTAGCAAACGTGCTCCTACGTTGCAACGAGAAAAAACATGCTATAAACTATTTATGTTTTTTTCCTTTTTATAAATTTGAGATCTGATGATTTGTAACTCAAGTCAGCATGGAGTTAGTTATCGATATGTCAAGAGCTATTATATCTGATGATTATAACATAAGGCATTTTCCGATTTTCCACATTGTTCCATTGTCAGGTATTACCATAATACATACGTACAAAAGGCACATTTATTTTGATTGGACCGGGTAGCAAACTATTCAAGATCTAGTTTCATTGTTTGACTAATGAGACTATGACTGAATGAGATTACAACAATACAAGTTTTGCTTTTAATTAATCAAAATTACATTAATAACTTGATTGTGGGAATATTTATTTCTCAGTGAAAGGTTAGGAGTTGAAAGCCAATATATACTGTATTATTTTTTTTCTTTATTTTTATTGTTATTATTTATGTACACATGTTTCTATTTTCATATTCATATTTAGTTGAATGTGAAATAAAAATAAGGCCTTGTTTAGATACCTAAATTCACCTCCAAATTCCACTATGCAAAAAGAAGATTCCCCATCACATCAAAATGTCGGCATATATATAGAGTACTAAATGTAGATGAAATCAAAAACTAATTGTACAGTTTTGTTGTACTTTGCGAGACGAACATTTTAAGCCTAATTAATCCATGTTTGGACAATTATTACCAAATAAAAACAAAATTGCTACACTGTGATGTGATGTATACTGTGCAAAGTTTGGATACCAACTTTGGTATCTAAACAAGGCGTAACAGAATGGAAACACGTTTAGTTGAGCGTAAAAATAAAGAAAATGCAATAAAAAGAAAACTTAACTGAACATAACCTAGACTGGAGGAAAAAAAGAAAGAAATCGACAAAAAGACATTTGAACTGGCAAAGAAATCCATAACCAGAACCAGAGGGTGAAAAAAAAGAAATCGACCAAAAGACAACCAAACATGCAAAAAAAAAAATCCAAGAATGCATGACCGACCAGGACTCCTCTCCTATTGATTACTCACCAGAATACATTTAGATTGGGATTAGAAGCCTGACATATGTCGTATATAACAATAGGGTTGTAGCCTATAGACAATCAAATAAAGACAATTTTCACATTCACTAAGTTAGCTAGGGGAGGACCGAACAAAAAAATGGGTGGAGAGAATATTTTACTTCGCCAGCTATTTGTAAGGAAGTTAATTGTTATTCACCTATTGTATATGAGTATTTTGTCGAGACATGTTTCGTATTTTTATTGTTATTTCTTAAATTTTTATAATCACATAAGTTTTTAGAGACGTGTCTATTGCATGTGTATGTCTTCTAGTCTTGATAACATATTGTTGTTTCGCGTTTGCAATTTACTTTTAGACAGAAGGTAATTTGTTCTGTGTCAATGTCACGGATCTCAGATCCTTTTAGTTAATCTAAGAGGATTATGAAATTGTAAGCAGCATATGTGTCACATTGACCAAGTCGAGTTACAAGAATTCGCAGGTAATTACCACCTCGTATTGTTGGATCCATTTCATTGCCCATCAGCTTCAAATTAAACGATCAATCGCGACAATTCCTGTCGGAAACTAAGCTAGATGAGGACAGAATGAAAGTTTTCAAACAAAAATTAAGCATGGAAAATATGGTGGCGGTGGACTGTGAAGGAAAAGGCGGGGGAGTTGCAGCGTTTTGGCGGAGAGGAATTGATGTGACTTTGAAGTCTAAATCGAAAAATCATATTGATCTGGAGGTGTCAGAATCGGAAGGAGATGTCTGGAGGTTCACAGGCATTTATGGTGAGCCCCAAGCAGACCAAAAGCATAGAACATGGGATTTGTTGAGAAACCTTCATTCGCAGGACCCTGAGGGCGGACCTTGGCTGTGCGCAGGAGATTTTAACGAAATCCTATATCATCATGAAAAGGAGGGGGGCGTTCATCGTGCACAGCAAAATCTAGATCAGTTCAGAGAGGCTTTGGAATTCTGTGACATGTATGACTTGGGGTTTGCAGGTGATGTATTCACCTGGCGTAACAAGCAAACCACAGGTAGTTCCTACATTCGGGAACGTCTTGATAGAGCTACTGCAAACGTAACATGGAGGTGTAAATTTCCACAATGTCATGTAAAGAACGGTGATCCCTACCACTCTGATCATAGGCCTGTGATCATTGATACAGAATACTTCCAGGCTACCCAAGAAGCAGGTGGCCAGACTAGGCCTTTCAGGTTTGAGGCAAATTGGTTGCATGAGGATATGTGTGAAAAGGTGGTTGGTGATGCATGGGAGGGTGCGGGGGCTGTAGATCTGAGTACAAAATTGAAGGGGATTGCTGCTAGTTTGGGAGAGTGGAGCACAAATGTTCTGGGTGATTTAGAAAAAAGACTGAGGATAGCGAAGAAAGATCTGAAGGCGTGTAGACGCAGTCCTATAAGTGATTTGTCAGTTAGAAGGGAGGCTGTGCTCAGTTTCAAAATTGATAGGCTCGAAGAACAAGTAGAAATGTATTGGCGACAGCGTGCCCACATAAATTGGTTGGAGAAAGGGGACCAAAATACTGCTTATTTCCACCATGCTTGTTCGGAGAGGAGGAGGAATAGAATAGGAAATTTGAGAAAGGAGGATGGAGGATGGGTGGAGAATGAAGAAGAGAAGAGGATTTTAATTACTAACTATTTTTTGCAACTTTTCATCACTTCTGTCTAGGACACAAATGACGACACACAACAGCTATTACAGGCTGTGACGCCATGTGTGTCGACTGAGATGAATGCCAGCCTCACTAAGGAATTTACACATGATGAAATCAAGTGTGCGCTGGAATCGATCGGTGACTTAAAGGCCCCAGGACTGGACGGGATGCCAGCTGTGTTTTTCAAAAAGTTCTGGGATGTCATTGGGGGAAAACTGTCCATGGAAGTCATGAGCATGCTGATGGGTGGCAACATGCCGGAGGGATGGAATGATACTATAATTGCATTAATCCCGAAGGTACACAAACCTGAGAAAGTTACTGATCTGAGACCCATTAGCTTGTGTAACGTGTTGTACAAGGTGGTGTCAAAGGTACTAGCAAACCGGCTGAAGCGTATTTTACCAGAGATCATTACTCCAAATCAAAGTGCCTTTGTGCTGGGAAGTTTGATTTCGGATAATATCTTGATTGCCTATGAGATGACTGATTATCTGAGGAAAAAGAGGAAAGGGGGCAAGGGGTATGCGGCCATCAAATTAGATATGAGCAAAGCGTACGACCGTGTGGAGTGGAATTTTCTGAGGAAAATGATGCAAAGAATGGGCTTTGATGAATCTTGGATAGGTTTGATTATGAACTGTGTCACATCAGTCTCGTACAAGATCAAAGTGAATGGGGTTTTGTCCAACAATTTCAAACCTGAACAAGGATTGCGACAAGGTGATCCATTGTCACCATATTTATTTCTTTTTATGTGCAGAGGGATTTTCAGCCCTACTGAATCAAGCGGAGAGAGAAGGCCTTATATCGGGTTTAAAAATTTGCCGGACAGCACCAAGTATCTCTCATCTTCTTTTTGCCGATGACAGTTTGATTTTGATTCGTGCAAATAGAGGGGATGCTTCACAACTTCAACATATTTTGGAGGTGTATGAACGCTGCTCAGGGCAGATGATCAACAAGGCCAAGTCGGCAGTTTTATTCAGTACAAATACAGTTGATTCTGATAGAGGGGATGTACGTCAAGTGCTGAATATAACCCAAGAAACGGGTAATGATAGGTATCTCGGTTTGCCTGTGCATGTTGGCAAGTCTAAATCTCAAGTGTTTGCATATCTAAAAGATCGGGTGTGGAAGCGAATACAAGGTTGGAAAGAGAAGTTTCTTTCGTGGGCTGGCAAAGAGATAATGATAAAGGCAGTTGCACAAGCAATTCCCACATTTGCGATGGGATGTTTTAATCTTACTAAGGATTTATGTGACCAAATTAGTTCCATGATATGCCGCTATTGGTGGAATCAGCAGGAGGGGAAGCACAAGATTCACTGGCTCAGTTGGGAGAAAATGATGAAACCAAAGCGGGAAGGTGGCCTAGGCTTTAGGGATTTACATACTTTCAATCTAGCGATGCTAGCTAAGCAAGGTTGGAGGTTGTGTCAAAATCCAGATTCTCTTTGTGCTCAGATTCTGCAGGCTAAATATCATCCTGGTGTTTCTTGCTTGGAAGCTAAACCACGTGGAGGCATGTCGTATACTTGGCGAAGTATTTTAAGAGGCCTAGAACTTGTAAAGAAAGGCATGGTGTGGCGCGTTGGGGATGGTCAGAACCTGAAGATTTGGTCAGACCCCTGGCTGCCTAGGGACTGGACGCGCAAGCCGATAACTCCAAGGGGCTCCAACATCATTACAGAAGTTTCGGAGTTGATTAACCCGGTCACTGGTGACTGGGACCAAGAGCTTGTAGAAAATGTTTTTTGGGAAGATCAAAGGATTATTCTAGCAATTCCAGTAAATGAGGGTCAGCCAAACATGATAGCATGGCATTTTGATCCCAAGGGCCTTTTCAGTGTTAGGAGTGCTTATAAAGTATGCAGAGATGACGAGCTGAGGAGAAGGCAGCGTGGGAGTGCACAGAGCAGTGGTGCATATGGCCAGGAAGGCTTGTGGAGGAGAATATGGAATTTGAAGTGTCCAAATAAAATGAAACATTTTCTATGGCGCTTTGCACATAATAGTCACCCGCTGAGAGTTAATTTGAGCCATAGAGGTATGCGCATTGATACAAAATGTCCAGTATGCAATCGGGCTGATGAGGACGGGGCACACCTTTTCTTTAAGTGCAAAACTGTCAGACAAGTCTGGTCTCTCCTGAATTTAGAAACAGAGAGAGCGGCTTTGGCGGAATTGTAATCAGCCAGTGATTCTGTAGAGTTCATTTTACAGGCGACAAAGCAGAAGAAGCTGACTATGGTGGTCACGCTATGGGCCTGGTGGTCAGAAAGAAACAAGATCAGAGAAGAAGGAAAGAGGAGATCAGCAAGAGTGATCGAACAGAACATCAGAGTCTATGCAGCTGAGATATTGAACATGTTGCAGATATCAAAGCCTTCCACTCAAAAGCGAAGGGAGCGATGGCAGAAACCGCCTCCAGGGAAGCTAAAACTCAATTGTGATGCATCCTACATCTATGAATCCACAATGGGTGCCTGGGGCTTTGTTATAAGGGACTTAGATGGCGATGTTGTATCTTCAGGAAGAGGCAAAGTGAATCATTTGCTTGGGCCTTCCAGGCAGAAATCATTTCCTGTCTACACGGAATTCAGGAGGCAATCAGGCTAGGCATAAGTAATCTTATCCTGGAAACGGATGCTCTACAAGTCAAACAGGCTTTCTACTCACATGATTATGATGCCACATCTTCGGGTGGTCTGCTAGTCGAGTTAAAGTATTTGGCTCAGGTTAATTTCAATTGTTTCCAATGTGATTTTGTTCCTAGAGAATGTAATAGAGTAGCTCATTTGATAGCTGCTATTGGGTACGAATGTGAGCAAGGGTCTGAGTAAATTATGAGCTCTCTTCCCGCGCACATTGATGTAATAGTTGCTGACGATTTGTCAGTTCATGAGTTATAGAATTACTACCTAAGTTAAAAAAAAAGACAAGAACCGCTACTATCCGATGGCGAGCCTCCTCAAGAAGTTCGTTGACGCTGACCAGTGGGACACCGAGGACATCGCCGGCCGGCTGGGCATGGTCTTGCACGCCACCTTCCTCTTCGCCGGCTTCCAGCCCTACGGCGCGCAGCCACGGTCGGGACACCTGCTGAAGAAGCAATCACGCAAGAGGGGAGGCTCGCTGTGCCTCTCCCAACAGTACACCGCGCCGGACCTTGCGCACCTCGAGGGCACGGACGCTGCCGTGCTGATGCTGTGTGCACAGGGGAGCGACGCCGCTCTCCTCGTGTTCCTCACCACCACCGACGGCGACGACGTGCCGGAGAACGCGTACCTGGAGCGCCTGGATCTCCTCACTGTGTGGCCGCTCCTCTCCCGTAGCCTCGGTGGCGTGGAGCCCTGGGCGTCGCGGATCTGCAACTGCAAGTCGCTCGCCGACGGCGTGTGCTGGGGCTTCCTCGACGAGCTGTGCCGCAGGAACGGCCTGCCGCTGGCTTCGCGTCCCTGCCCGACGACCTCAAGGGAGCTGTCTTGGAGAAGCTCACCGACGGCAAGGACCTCGCGAGGGTGGAGTGCGTTAGCTCCCAGCTGAGGCTGCTCGTGGCCGAGCGCGACCACGAGCTGTGGAAGACCTTGTGCGAGGCCCTGCCTGCGCGCCAGCGCCGGGGCCGGTGGCGTCGGTGGTGGTTGTGGTTCTCCAACGACGACGCCGAGAGCTCCGACGAGGAGCAGGAGACTCTCAGTGTCGGATCGAACTGGAAGGACATGTACGTGGAGGCCAGGCGGCGTTCCCGTCCCATGCTGTGCTCCTGGTACTTCGACTCCTTTGATCCCATCCGAATGATTCGTCGGAGGGGCATGTCGTCATGGCCCCTTGACTACTGGTTCATCCAAGATCCGCCGGAGGAGGAGAAGACGGTTCCTCCAAGGGTCGACCGAAGCGGTGGTGGCCGCCGCCGGAAGCTGGCACGGAACGACTGCAAGAAGAAGTGGCATGGTGGCGGCGCCATCCACTCGCCGTCGTCTCGCTATCGATGGAAGCATCGCTAGCTGCTCATCATGCGCTGCTCATATGCCTGCAACTGAAATCCTGCATATATAGTCAACTCAACGACCGACGATGCGTTTGATGTATTTGTTTCGAGATTTCGATCATGGAACGAATGGAATGGACTGGTCAGATTGTAATTAATTAGTGCTGTTATGCTCCGCATAACTGGTGACTATCACGCACCACGGTAATATGTACATCTGAATGGTTTATTGCGAATTCAGTATTGAATTTTAGTCAGTGTGTTGATCTCACGGTAATTCTGCTTGTTGATTGGTGTTGTTAGAACGTACTATCCACAATCGGAGTCGCTCGGATGTTGCAACTTGCAAGTTGTGATTTGGGTCACTGTCACCGTTCCTTGTTGGTCTAGAGTCAAGACAGAACGCGGCTCCGGAGATTCGTGGATGGTGGATGCTGACAAGTGGAAAGCCGACGACCTCGCCGGCCGGCTGGAACGGCGTCGTGCTGTTGTCCATGCGCGCGTACTTCCTCTGTTCCTCACGAGGCACCGGCGACAGGCAGTGCCTCGCACCGAGAGCACTATCGGCATTTTTAAGTGAGAAATTCTTACCGAGGGTCCTCGGACTGGTTCAAGTTTTTTCTCGGTATTTTCAAATTGCACCTTTAGCTCCGTAAATTTATAGGAGTTCTCATTCATGTCAATACTTTTAAATTGCGCATTTAGGTTATTAAACTTGTCCTAAGTTTTTACCCCGATCCTGCTACTTTCAAAATGCACATTCTGCTCCCTAAACTTATATTATTACACGATTACAGTACATTCCCATCCCCACACTGCTTTGCATGAGCCCACCACACTCGTGGGGCCACATCGCGTTGCACCACATTCATCCACCAACAATAGTGTAATGCACTAGGGCCAGGATGTGCAACGGGCTTAGGAGGGATGTGCAGATCGACCTAGATTCCTAGGACATGCTATGCCTCTTGGTTGCCCTTGCCGTGCCTGCCCGACCACACGTCCTAGCCGAGCCTTCACAGCGATCGCATTCAACACCACCGTCGCAACTCCTTCCTCTTCCCCATCACGCAGGAGCTCATGCTCATTCTCTTCATCTCCTCGCACTCAATCCGCAATATGCACTCCCCCAGTCTTCATCACCTCCCTCCACAATGGCAGGCCTGTCGCTACAACATAGTAGCTTGAGTGTAGCGTGCGGCATGGCAGCACAGGCAGGCATGACATACCCTAACGTGGCAACATGGGTGCGGCACCACACCAATGGTGCAACATGGCACCGAGTAGTGGGCAAGCATGCATGGCGCAGCACTACGGGCTACGTGGGTAACGCTGGCATGTGCGGTGTGGCGGAGGTGAGGACAGTGGTGCGAGGGTGGATGGACCATAATAGTACAATTATACAACTTTAGGAACCTTAGTGTGCAATTTACAAGTACCGAGACCGAGATGGGAACTTGAGACAAGTTTAAGGAGCCGAAGGTGCAATTTTGCAAGTATTGGAACTAATATGAGAACTCGGGACAAGTTTAGGGAGTTGAATGTGTAATTTTAAAGTAACGGGACCTAAATAAGAATTTAAAACAAGTTCAAGGACCAATAGTGAAATTTGCTCTTTTTATGTAGTTATTTTGGTCTCTCAGTTACACTACTACACAAAAGATAAATAGAGGCAGGCGAAATTGATTAATGGAGGCGGGCATCGCAACCGTCTCCAATCAAAGGTTATCGTTAATGGAGACTTACGGCGGAGGCAGTTGCTTTGCCCACCTCGGTTAATCGATTAATGGAGGCGGGCGCCTTGCAAATGCCCGCCTCGGTTGATAGATTAAAAAAAGCCTAGAGCCTATCGATGAGCCCATTTCTGCCGCCGTGAACCTCGGCGCCAGCACCCACTACAAGAAATGTGTGGCTTTTTGACGTACTAGTGGACATGCACGTGCGACACGCACGTGTTAAATAAACATATTTTTTAGTGATGGTTGAATATTCAAAAAGTTGTTCAAAATAGAGTTCCTATATCATATAGAAGACCTATTTCCGATCAACAATATATAAAGCCACAATTGAATCCATACAATGTTTCATTGATTCAATATATTCTTCAGTTATGAGACAATGTAGAATTAGTCAATAACTCAATGATAGAGTATAGAATGCTAAAACCAAATCAATGAATAATTAGTCAATAACTCAATGATAGAGTATAAAATATTAAAACCAAATCGATGAATGCCCATAAATGCTAATGAATTCATAATCAACCACGAGAAACTCCCTTTGATATTGGATAGCATCCTACATGAAGAATTTTAGAACAAAAGACGATTGTGACTTTATAGAAGGAAAATGGCATATTGATATGATAGAATTAACCTAGTAATATGACTGGAACAAAAAGTTTACTATTCCTTGAGCAAAAGAGAACAGATAAAAAAACAATATTAGTAATGAATTACCTTCCAATCCTACACCAACTATTATTGAATTTTATCATTTGTCAGGAGCTGATCTACTATTAAGTCTAAGTTAGGGTAGTAGACCATGTATTATTGATGTTCCCAGATCAGTGAACCCACGTAGCATAGAAAACTCAATGAAACGAATCAGACATATTTGGCTACGATCAAGGATTCTTAAATGTCCAAATCTATAATTTTCATATCCATTGGTCAATGCTAGATAAGAAAAAAGTGACGCTAAAGGCATACCAGCATGTTAATATTGCCATTCCAGGCCACCTAAACTTGAGAAAAGGCATATGGTATATCAATCATGACGATACAAACTTACGAGCTTGCTTAATCCATCTATTATTGGAAAACTCCAACCAAAAATGCTTAGGACAACTGAGATTTAGATTGCTGACCTCGTTAGGTATCTGTTAGTGAATAATCCAGTACCCTTGATAGTTAAGAATAATTAAAAAATACCGACTGCATAATTAAGAATAGTAAGTTGATCTGAATTACCAGGCCATGCTTATCTAAATGGGTTTTAAATAAAAATAATTTCTCCAATGGCTTTTACCTGAGGTGGTGCACTCCTCTGTGTGCCTTAATGAAGCAGCAGCATGCACCCCAGCTGTGCACGTGCACCTGAAATAATCAGTTTCACATAGTGATTAAATTTAAAATAAAGCATAGTAATAATAAGCAAATATTCAGGACAACATAAAGTTTGACGTCAAGTTAGATTCTACAAATATGAACCACCAAAGCTTTAGCTTTTGTGTACTCATCCACAAGCCTTTCTGGTGTCGTAAATGACAAAATGAGCAGCAGCACAGAGAACTCCAACCTACCTGCTGGGGCCTTTTGGGCGCGGCCATGACGAGGCGACAGGCGACTAACAGGAACCGTGTAGTCGGATATCTTAGGCGATGAGAGAGAACCTTCCTCCAGGCAACAAGGACAAAGCAATTTGTGTGGTGTTTGAAGGAAAAGATAGTATAGTCATTATGTCTATACAAAGGCTAGCTGTAATATCAGACAAAATCAAATTACATAGAATCAACTCCTATACTCTTGCTGGACAAACAACAGTGGTATGCTTGATTGCCGATCAGCCCGGCCTGTGCGGCTCAAGTTAAAGTTCACAAACATAAACAAGACAATCCGAACAAATAACAAGGGATTCAGTATCGCTTACTGCTGATTTGCAACAAATCAGATGCCAATCCATTGGTGAAATCAGAATGGAAAACAATGCCGATCTATTGGTGCAGTTCAGCAACTCTGATCCCCCACCCCAAAAAGACATCGAGAACTCAAGTCAAGCAGGAACATACACCAGTGGCCATCGATGGTGCAAAATTTCATGGAGTTACAATCAATTTCACCTTCAAACCTAGATATCCTATCTAATGAAGACAAACATTATCAAACCTAATCTATTCTGGAAAATTGTGGAACTAAAGAGCACAGTATTAGTACGTGAAAAATTGCAATGACCCATGCAGTTGATTGGCTTATGGTCACTCCAATGCAGTAGATACATACACACCTGATGATTGTAGTCGATAGCATGGTCCATGAAGGCAATGCCGCTGCACAGATGTGTCTCGTGAAGGAGATGGGACGTTGGCAACACAGGCGATCAATCCATCACAGAAACATATGAACCAGACAACAAAAATTCAACGAACCATATGCAGCTGATTGAGGGCAGCAAGGACCTTGACGCCAAGGCCAGTGGCAAGACACAGGAGACTTGGACGTGCATGGACGTGACAGTGAGGTCGTTCATGACGATGTAATTCGCCATGTCCTGAATGAACCTCCCCCTGGGGCACACGTGAAGGCGTGGCAGGTATCATGGTATAGTACAGCGGCTGTGTTTGAAGGTTCTGCTAGTGGCCGCGGTTGAAGGAGGCCTTGCGGAGGGAGCCGCAGATGGCGGCCATGAGCAGGACAGGCCTCGCTGCCGCCGCAGGACGCGCATAGGAACAGAATTAGGGTTTTTTTTGGCACAGGAGGTGCAGGTGGGTAGAATTTAGTCTCGGGTAGAATTTTGTCTCGGTGAAAGACGCCGTGATCGTTCGGGAGTGGGTGCGTGCAGGTATAAAATTGTCTCAGTGAAAAAAAAAACAACGCTGGCGATGGAATTGTATGGCAGGAACGTAAGATTCTTACGTTTTGTAAGATGTGGCCCACTTGTTAGGAGGTAATGACGTTTAATATCCCTTGGATCAAGATCTCAAATCACATTTAAGGGTTAAAACATAGGGTGGGTAGGAACTTTCAGGTAACATGTAAGCAAATGATGTTCCTTTGATGCTAAGTTTAGTGGAAATGGCTATCAAAATACTGAACTATGACGAGATGCACGTGCGGCACGCACGTGCCTACAAAGTCTTCCATCACAGAATAATAATAATCAAAATTACAAATACAATTATCTAAGGCACGTATTACATTTTTTTTGCTTGCTTTCTATTTTATAGGTAAACTGATATTCGCTTCGCTTCCATTTCAGTGAATGTGTCCAGGAGATCCAGTATCAATAATCATTAGCCTCAATGATTCATGTTTATTGATAATATCTCTATAATCTCTTTCCTGCTTCTGTAGTAGTGTTTTGCAAGGTGATGTTTCACCAAATAGTTACTGTTTACTTTGATTTTATAAATGGTATTTATGCTTGTTGGCATCAGCAAACTCTCAATTCTATCCCAATATAAATAACAGAAAGGCAAACTCTAAACAGAACAGCAGAAAGTGTAAGAGGACAAGTACTTTATCTGCATCCAGTCTTAACTTGCATGGGCTAACTGAAAAATGTGCATTCAGTTTTAATTTACATGGGCTAACTGAATAATACACAGTAACCAAGAAGTAAATATGTCAAAATAGCTTAAAAATATGTAGCAATGTTGTAGAGATCAAATATGAGCAATTAACTGTGATTTTGGTATGGCATTCATCGTGATCTCAATAGAATTCTAGGGACAATATGGTGTCCTTAGAGACCCATTACCAGTTCATCTCATTGTCCTATCTTTATCTTTAAATGACATGACAACTTAGCAAATAGTATCTTGACAATTTCATGTTTTCCTCATGTAGTCAGGGATCCTTCATGTCCTTTGTAGTATCTGTCAATAACAGAAGCTATTCATAGATTCTGATGGCTTGACGCAGTTCCAAGTCAAGATCTACACACTGCTAAATGGTAAAATAATAAAATTTAGTTTTTTCACTCACAGATGCATTCCTCTTTTCCTTTTAGAATTTTTTTCTTTGTGCATTCGGTGTAATGGAATTACCCTGGCAGGTAAAGCAAACAACATAAGCCTTTATTTGGTATATAAAAATGTAGCAAGTAATCTAGCAAAAAAAATCAGTACATGATCATTTATCAAGTAAAACAGAAAAATTTCAAAGCAGTTGTCAATTTGTACATATATTCATGTGTTTTGATGGCCTGATGTAGTAAGAATCAATATCTAAATCTAAACATCGCTAAATGATAAAATAATAACTATAATTTATTTTTTCACCCACATTGATTTCAAGTGTCAGATACATTCCTTTTACAGGATAGTTGACATGCACATGCGACACGCACGTGTCTATGAAAAATTCTTGTAATGTCATTTTTTTTTAACTGACGCACATGAAACATGATTCATGAAGGAGAAATTGTAGTGAAAATTCAAGAAATAATATAACACACATTCAAGAGAACTCATTTAATGGATGACAAGAATCTAGATATAAATAAAATGTGTATTTGCACAGGAATTAGCTGCTCAATTCATGTAATGGATGACAAGAATTCAGATATATATAGATATAAAATGTATGTTTTTACAACAGGAGTTGGCTGACACTACATTTAAATATTCTGCCTCTCCTTCTCTAGCTGCACTCTGTTCCCTGACACTACAGTCTACATCGGGTTTGATCAGAATCAAATCTGCATTCCTAGCCTACTCACAACAAACATAGAAATATTGTCTAGAAATCAGTAATCAGTAAATGACTCAAAAGATTAAATACAAAACCGACCTAGGAATCATGTGTCACCACCTTACTTTTTTTAGGTTGGACATTAGATAGATTGTGTTTATCCTTAGCAAGAATCATTTTTAATTTTTCCTTTAAAAACATTTATAATAGAGGAATAACAAAGAAAAATAAAAATTTAATTCTAAAATCTAACACATTTCTACACTGTTGTTGGGCTCGTATAAATATAGTGTTGTCATTACACTATAAAGATCAATATGAAATTCTTTAGATAAATTTTAACTAATGTAAATAATGTAAAAATCATGTCAAATATAAAAACGAGTCATTTAAAAAATTTATTGTGGAAAGACAGTCATATTTACAACAGTATGCTTACAATGCATGTCCGCAGACAAAAATTAACTAATAGTGCCTCATTATGAACTCAGTTAATTACATAAAATTGACCCGCCCAAAACCGAGAGAATATCACAAGTGAGTATGTTACCTCCTTATATCTTTTTTACCAAGAACATCACTATACCGGAGGATGCTACTTTTTTCCTTTCATTTTATGAATTGACTTCTACTACCATTGCTCCTATTGCTCTCTGAAACTTTTGCAGGCATGCCTATCTACACATCATATAGTTTCATTAGTTAATTCAGATTCAGAAGCCATCATCAGTCATTTACCTGCTGAAAAAGCCTCAGTCATTCCCCCTTTTTTTCGTTGCATTGTTTGGCTGCATTACTCTCTTCTACTTGAAATCCAATTTAATACCAACTGGAAAAGGAATTACCGATTCACTTGGTCTTTTATGTGAAAGCTAGATTGGCAAAATTAGAGCAATGGTAAAATAAACCGAGTATATTGCCAGATGAATATTTGCATCCTAGCAGTGTGTGTGCCAAAAAAAAAAGGTTAGTAGCACTGTGATTAATGGGAAAAAACAGATTAAATATCACTAACTTTTGTCTAGCGTAACACCGTCGTTCATGGAAAAAGATAAGAAATACCAATGTGTCTGCTTTCATTGCAAATAAATGGAAGAGTAAAACTGCAGGAGCTACCAGACCATAAACTTGTGAAGGACAATGAGAACTTCTAAGCTGTTATCTTGTAGCTTTGGTATATATGGAAAGAGGAGAATGGTAATCTAATTGATAATTTAGAGTATTCTTTAATATCATTGTAAAAACTCTCTAATTGACCTAAGAGAAAAAACAAATAAACTATTAAATGTCAGCCTACATTCAAGAAGTCAGACTACAATAGATGCAAAGTTTCCTGGACAGAGTTACATATATCATCAACCTTGTATTAACGATATTTTTTAAGCCTGACATGTAAGATGCTACTTCCATCGTATTAGAAAAAAATCCCAATTAAAATAAACCGAGTACATTGACCGTGCTAATGCTATGGTTTTTGACTTTTGCCGATACCTATTACATTCCAAAATAAAACTGCAAGTTGACTGAATATCGGGTTGAACCAGAGATTTCTCAAACCAATCATAAAGTACGGATTTGCACAAAAACAAATCGGCCACAATAAGTAAAAAGGTAAATTAAGTTCACAAACTTGATGGTTTTGATGAAGACTTATCTTGCAGTCTTCAGTTCTTGCAGTGACAGCCAATCAAGGGAATACCACATTACTGTATTGACTGATTTCAGGTCTACTTTAGCTCAGTTCTAGATATGAATTATGTATGGCCTTGAGTTCAGGTATGTTGCCATCCAAAGTACAGTAGCCGGAAGCAATGCAGTCCAAGAGGATGGACCATTTTATTGGATTTTTTATGTGCTGAAACGATGAATAACAAATTGAAGTGCGTCTAATTCACTATCTTTGTCCAAGAACAAAGAGGCTATGGAACTCACCCTCAAGCAGATGGTGCTTCACTGCTACTCAGCCCCGGTGAATTGTAGAGGCTCAAACTTTGCATCGCCATTTGAACTTTAATGGATTGTGGACACCTTGAACTTTAAATTGAGATTTTAATATAAATTCAAAGCAAACAAATTAAAGAGGAAGGGAAGGAGGTCCCAAACCTTACGTTCATGGCCTGCATTGCCCACTGCCGCCACCATGTTATGAACTTCCACCACCTCAGCATTATGGCAGACAAGAGAACTCGTAGTCTGGGCGTCTGGAAGTGACGGAAGATTGGGTGCATGGCTATGGCCATGGAAGATCAGTGCATGCATGCAAGATCAGTGGTCTCGCAGATGCATATGTGCCGTCCAGTATCTTTTTGAACATCTCAACACCAGACCACTCTGCGAACAAAGAATATAGTTCATCACAACGTATCAGTGCAGAGGATAGTAAAACAAAATGAGGGACGGGAACAGGGAAAGAAGGAGAGTGAGGGAGGGGAACCGACGATGCAGGCCTTGTCGGCCCATGGATGAAGAAGAAGGTGCGATGCCGACGGAGGGAGAGACGAAGTAGGTGCGGCCCCTCCCGTGCGTCGCGCCGCCTGTCGCCGCCACTCCCGGTGGCCCTCGCCCTCTCGCACGCGGCCTCTGCGTCAGACCATATCTGCGTCAGGACCATGTCGTCGCCGGGGCTGGCGTGCACACAGGCCTAGCCGCGGCGCCATCGGGGCCAGTTGGGGGCTCAGGGCTGGGGTCACCGCCACCGTGGCCACCGTTCCTGCGAGGAGAGCCACGCCGCCACGAGGGGTTGTGCGAGTCTCGGAGGGGAGAGAGGATTGGGGGCCCAAAGGCCTTCCGTCCCGTTCTGCTCCTCACGATGGCGTCGCACATCATCCTGCCGCCGGACGACGCCGACGGAAACCACAACCACCAGGCAGCGGAGGAGGAGCGGGAGGAGCTGGGGCGCGACGACGACGACGAGCACGGGCACCCCCCGGCGCTGCCGTTCTCGGCCACGTGCGTGCGGATCTCCCGTGACTCGTACCCGAAACTCCACGCGCCACCTACATCAAGATCTCGAGGGCGACTTCGGGTACGTCCTCGATGACGTGCCGCACTTCACCGACTACCTCCCCGACATCCCGGTGAGCGCCGGAAACCGATCCCCGCCCGCCTCCCGCCCTATCTCTCTGTAGACTCCCGAGCGCGTGTGGAGGCTGGCGAGATGGGGTTGGGATTGGGATTGGGCAAATTTTGCGGAGACGAGGATGAGTGGTCGCCGAGACGATGCAGAGAGAGAGGAGGAGGGCGATGCGGGTGGGGCGGTTGGGGGAGAGCGGCATGGCCCGGGTAGATGGAGGAGGGAGGCAGCACACGGGTGGGGGTCGGGAGGCGACGCGACGATCCAGGTACGGTGGCGGGTATGATTTTCATGGACCATGGCTGAAGCAGAGGGGAGGGGAGACCGAGGCGGGTACAGTCGTGCGGGTAGGTTCGTCGTGCGTACAAAAAGAAGCGCGGAGGGGAGATCGACAACATAGAAAGAGTGTTTCGTCACATAAGTATGGTCCATTCAGTTTTGAGGTCCATCCATCATATCTATATCAGCAGTTAGATGTAAAATCAAAACACATCTGACGGTGGAGAACATGGGTGGGTAGAAAGTTTTTAGGTGAGAGATATTTTTTAATTCATTCGCTCCTTTATAGTATAGATTTAGTATGACAATAGATGACAATGTCCTTATATCATTTGGTTTATGACATTATGTTTTAGGCACTTCGATTTAGTGACAATATAAAGTTGTATATCACAAAAAAACGTCATACAACTAGTTTAATTTCATCCAATGACAATATTTGCTACGTCACATAGGCATTTTCTGTGTCACAAAATCTAATTTACAAATCCCACCAATCTTTGACAGACTTTTTGTGTCATGTAATAATTTATTGATCTTTTTAAACATTGTTGTCCTTGTTGACATGTTCCACAGCTACTGGTCGGGTGGTCCATGTACCTTTTTATTTTTGGTTTTTTTCCCAACATATTTCATCCCATGTTATATATTTCATGGCCGACGTTGTTAAATGTGGTGGTTTATTTTATCAAGAAACAAATTAATTAAAGTACATAAAAATGATGCAAGACAAACAAATAAAATAAAATATTTCAACATCCTGCTTGGCAATAGAGCCGATTCAGGTAAATTTGTTGTTGCCCGTCTATAAAACCGAATCCTATAATAGAGCTGATTCATAGACATGGCACTAATTGTAATAGGCATGAAGCATGACAATGAACTGATTGTGATCTAAATACTTATGACAATGAACTGATTGTGATCTAAATCCTGCATTACTGAACTCTAATTGTAATAGGCACTCTTGACCCTGGTTTGATTGTGCAACATGATCTAGAATAATATAATTATTAGTTGTTGTTGTCTTTCCTATATCTTATACATCTAGCGATGTCATCAACAAGAAAAAAAAAGTGGTTGTCAATCTAATTTACATCATGGTTAGTATTATTTTAAATTTAATTGATGCTCATATTAATTTAGTGGTCTTTATTAAGAGTTTATGCCTCCGTTTTGAAGCGAAATGGTGAGTTTGCCCTCATTTTATAAACTTTGTGATTTTACCCCTGTGTTTTAGAACTAAAGGAAGAGTTTGTCTCTACTCCGTGAAGTTTAGGTAGGTGTTAACTTTTAGTCTCCATGTGATTTTACCCTATTTTATTAACAAACTTTGTGATTTTACCCAGAAGTGGTTGTGCGTCTTGGTCCCAGGAGTCAGTGGTATGAGAGGCGCCGAGCACGACTTCTACGAGCTCCACACTGCCATGTTGTCCTTGCTCTGTGCGTCGTCACTCACGATGAGTCTCACAGCCCTGCGTGCACCTCGTGGCCACGCGCGCTCACCACCTGACGAGCTCGCTTTGACGATGAGGAATACGGCGGAGTATCACCGGGGGCAGCGCAACGCAGCAGGGCTGGGACGCGGTGGAGCAGGGGATGAGAGCATGTCAGGGAAGATGCAGGCAGCCAGTGAGCCCCGCCTATAGGCCGTAGGCTATGGGCCGCCCGTGCACCCTCTAGATCTGCCGGGGGAGGAAGCCAGGGCCGCACGCGAGGCGCCCCAGCCGCTGGGGTCGTGAGGGGGGAGGGGTGGACCTAGCCGCCGAGGACCGCGCTGCCGGGGATCACCGGCTGTGGTGCATGCGGGAACACATGCGCGATCCGTGGCAAATCGGGAGAGAGAGCACGAAAATGGGTACCTTTTCTTTTTTTTTCTTTTCTCATTTAATCTATTAAGGCTAACAGTGTCACAAAATAGGGGCAAACAGTTGCTTCATTTTAAAATTACGAGAACAAAATCACAAAGTTAAAAAAAAAGGTAAAATCACCACTGTAGTCTGGAGCAAGGACAAAAACACCGAAGTCCCATTTTTTTTATACAGACGTGCATGTCTATTGCACATGTATGTCTATTATTAATCTTGAAAACAGAGTGTTGTTTCGGGTTTGCAATTTACTTTTAGACAGACAAGGTAATTTGTTTTGTGTCAATGTCAACGATCTTGAATCCTCAGTTAATCTAATAAGAGGATTATATGAAATTATAAGCAGCATACGTGTCACATTGACTGAGCACAAGTCAATCGCTTAGCCACTAATTAAGTCGAGTTATAGGAATTCGTAGGTAATTACCCCCTCCTATTGTTGGATCCATTTCACTGCGATCATCTTCAAATTAAACGATCCATCGCGGCAAGACAAGAACCGTGTTGACGCTCAAATTTGGTTTGCCGACCTATCAAGCACATTGCGAACTCTGTTCAGGGACTCGGCCATCGGTGCGAGGCATGGAAATCGAAGTCTGAGTTGGGCATGTACGTGTACGCCTGACGTACATGCAAGAGTTCTTGTGAACAACGATATTGCTTTGGATATGGAGGAAGGAAATAGTTGATACTAGATTTACTAGTATGGTATGAGCACGAATAATGAATATACAAGTCCGGACGACGTGTTGTCGTGTGTGACAAGTCAAGGTGTTGGCTTCAGGCATTGGCTTAAGTAAACGAACACGTAATCAGATTTGCAACTATTGTATGTCGCACGCGGCTGGGACCAAATGAGTTCAGGACTCGTAGGCGTCATATTCAGCCGAATTAGATCAGATTCAATTTGGCTATTTTTACATATACTAATCACGTCTAAATAAATGTATCTCTGTAATTCTCAACGGGAGTTACCATGTGAAAAATTGAGAGGTCTCTTGTCATAAGCACCAGAATTCTTGACACATCAACGACTAACTCCCAGACGACTTTAATCAGAGATTCCAACTATGGATTTTATGGTCCTCGAATAAAATGACAAAACTAAATATTTAACTATAGAAACACATAGATAGTATGATACATTTACATCTAAATATTTCTATGCTTTTCCGTGAAAGAAAAAATCTGTTTTATTTAATTTGATACAAGTTTAATTGGACATTGTTATATTATTACCTATTTTAACTTATATTATAGATGCATGCTTATCCTAAAATAAATTAGAGGTCTTAAATTTCATAGAATAGAAAAAACATAAATAGACATGTAACACTTCCTATCTTCATTTTCCATGAATGTATTTGATATTTTTTCTCCCGTTGCAACGCACGGGCATGTTTGCTAGTAAAATATAAAGGATGATAGCCGATTAGAGTATCTCCAACAGATCACCTATAAATCATCCCCAATAAGATGATATTGGTGATCACCAGTACCACTTTTTCAGAATATTGGGGGAGAAGCTCCAACAGATCACTAATAATCTATCCCAATAAATGGGACCTACATGTCAGGTTATAATTTTTTTATTTTCTCTCTTATTTCTTTCTTTTTCCTTTCTCCTCTCTCTCGTATAGTACCGTCTTCTTTCTCGCCCTTCCCATACACACGCGTCGCTTCTCCCTCCTACGGCACGGAACGGCGCTGCTGCCCCTGCTCCGCCCGGCGGCCTTGGCTACATCCCCGATTGCCCATGCAAGATCGAGTAGGTGCCAGGCGAGATCCTCCTCCATGGCCGCCTCAAATCACAACCCATCTCCAGCCTCTTCTTTTCTCCACCTCAAATCGTAGCCATTGTGGCCGCCGGCAAGGTCCTCCTCCATGGCTGCTAGCCGCACCAGATCCTCCATGGCCCTCGAGCTCAGGCACCTCCCCCGGCTTGGCGACGACGGCAGCGAGCGATCCGGCACCTCCACGGCATCTTGGCATCTCCACGGCGAGCGATCCGGCACCCCCCACTGGCTTGGCGGCGACGGGGGCGACAGCACCACGACATCGATCTTTGACGAGCAGCAGATGGGGGAGAAGGGGCAGTTGGAGTGGGCCTCAGCTATTGGGGGAGATCCAACTTCCCCTTTATTTGAGAGAAGAAGGGGAGTATTTTGGTGATCACCGTAAAAAGAGAAGCATATTGGGGAGCTGTTGGAGCAGTGAAATTGGTCCATCTCGCCCAATACGACAGGTTTATAGGGATGAGGGATGGGAAATGGGAGCTGTTAGAGATGCTCTTAAGAGACATCCAACTATTCAATTGTCATATTTACATCTACAAAACTCCCTTATGTCCTTTTCAACCTCACGCTGCTGTTCATCCTTGGGATTCGACCGAATTAGTCAGAATTTCGGCGAAATTCGTCCATTTCGGTGAGGTCCGAAACGAATTTTACGCTTCACATTCCAAAAATTCACCAAATTGAGTCCGAAATTCATCTGAATTTTTCCAAAATTCGTCCAATTCGGTTGGGACTAAATTTTTTCAAAAACGAATCCCAAAACCTTGCTG
Source organism: Saccharum spontaneum (assembly GCA_022457205.1). Classification (NCBI taxonomy): domain Eukaryota; kingdom Viridiplantae; phylum Streptophyta; class Magnoliopsida; order Poales; family Poaceae; genus Saccharum; species Saccharum spontaneum. Next base: position 51,355,814 of record CM039579.1, on the reverse strand, counting down.
ATGACTAAGTATGGTGCCCTAGACTTGTTGGCCGAACTAGGGCAATTCGGCGACGTCTTTGTCCTGACGGAGTCCCTCTCGGGCGAGAGCTTCGACGGTTTCTTGGCTAGTTTGTCTGTAAACTAGCCGGTCTTCACACGCCCTTTGATGGTTTGCTCGTAAACCTTGCTGCACTTCATTGTGAAAGCAGGTTATCCTTCAGTGGTTTGCTCGTAAACCTCGCCGATCTTCACCGTGCAAGCGTGTTGGTATCCACTGCGTTCTTCAATCCGTGGCGACCTAGACGATCTTGTCTTAGGTGACGTGTGATCCGGGATAAATCTGGCGTCAACAAACTGCTACTATGGCGAAGCTCCTCAAGAAGTTTGTAGACGCTGACCAGTGGGAAGCCGAGGACATCACCGGTCGGCTGGCCATGGTCTTGCACGCTGCCTTCCTCTTCGCCGGGTTCTAGCCAACCCACGGTCGGGGCACCTCCTGAAGAAGCAATCACGCAAGAAGGGTGGCTTGATGTGCCTCTCCCGACTATACACCGCGCTAGACCTCGCGCACCGCGAGGGCGCGGACGCTGTCGTGCTAATGCTGTGTGCGCAAGGGAGGGACGTGGCGCTCCTCGTGTTCCTCACCACCACCAACGGTGATGACACACCGGAGAATGTGTAGCTGGAGCGGCTAGATCTCGACACCCTAAGGCCGCTCCTGTCCCATAGCCTCCGTAGCATAGAGCCCAGGGCGTCGCGGATCTGCAAGTCGCTCGCCGACCGCATGTGCTAGGGCTTCCTCGATGAGTTGTGCCGCAGGAACGGACTATCGATGCGGAGTTTCACGTCCCTGCCCGACAACCTCAAGGGAGCCATTTTGGAGAAGCTCACCGATGGCAAGGACCTTGCGAGGGTGGAGGGCGTTAGTTCCCAGCTGAGGCTGCTCGTGGCGGAGCGTGACCACGAGCTGTGGAAGACCTTGTACAAGGCCCTGCCTGTGCGCTAGCGCCGGGGCCGGTGGCGTCGGTGGTGGTTGTGGTTCTCTTAGAACTTTAGGATCTAATGGAGTAGATCAGTGGGGATATCAACTTTACATTTCTTGATTCAAAGTTCCTAGATTATGATCTACAAAGATAACAGAGAGGGAAAGGGGATAGGATAGAAGAGAGGTGGCTTGCACAGACCATCCGAGATGGCGGCGGGCGCGGTGGAGTTGGATCCGGTGGTGGCCATCACTGGTTCGGTGATGCAGTCTGCGCATGGGCAGCGATGGTCGGGGAAGAAGGCGATGCAGTGGAGAGTGGTTGACGCAGTGCAGTGACGGCAGCAGTGCTTCCCATGGCTGCGCCCCTCTCTCGTGATGGGTATTAGGGTTGTAGGTGGAGAAACTGGCGGCTCAGGTAAACCTCGTACCGAGTGCCCTGGCCCCCACCTCTCTTTTATATGTGTAGTGCGACGGGGGCCCGCCAACCATGGATGGGCTGGGCGCCCCCGATCAGGGCGTGAGTTCAAGGCCCAAGAAGGTCGTTGGGTCTTCTATGGATAGGAGATCAATCTAACATTCTCCCCCTTAAGCTCAACATTTACTTTAACCTTTGACTTTAACACTTTTCACTTTACTCGTTCTGTCACAGATAAGTGTATAGAGCATATTTTATCTTCACGGTCAATCGCCGATGGATTTGACAGCTACAATGCACGTCTCTGATCTAAAATAGTTACTTTAACTTTTGGGCCCTTTATAGTTCAGGAGTCATAGGCTTTCCCTTAAACCTATGTCGTCTATATGTTCTCTGAACACGTTGGGTGATAAGCCTTTTATAAGCGGATCCGCGAGCATCTTTCATGTACTTATATGCTCAAGATTTATAATTTGATCCCGGACTTTATCCTTCACAACATAATACTTTATGTCAATGTGTTTGGCAGCACTACTTGACTTGTTGTTGTGAGCGTACTGTACTGCTGGATTGTTATCGCAGTATAACTTCAGTGGCTTATGTATGCTGTCGACCACCTTCAAACTGGGTATGAACTTCTTTAGCCAGTTCACCTGGCCTGTTGCCTCATAACACGCTACAAACTCTACATACATTGTGGATGATGTAGTGACGGTTTGTTTTGAGCTTTTCCATGAAATAGCTCCTCCTGCGAGAGTGAACACATATCCTAATGTAGATTTTCTATCATCTTCCGCATAATCAGAATCCGAATACCCCACTATTTGGAGAGAATCTGATTTTCTATATGTCAATACGAGGCCTTTCATACCTTGCAAATATCGCAAGACTTTCTTTACCAATTTCCAGTGTTCAATCCCTGAATTACTTTGAAATCTGCCAAGCAACTCGGTAGCAAAAGCTAAGTCAGGGCGCGTGCATACTTAAACATATTGTAGGCTTCCGACAACAGAAGCATATGGAACCACTTTCATTTGATCGAGCTCGTATTGGTTCCTAGGGCATTGAAAATCCCCATATCTATCGTCCTTGACTATTGGTGTAGGTGAGACACTACATTTATGCATACTGAATTTCTTTAAAAAAATTTCTATGTATGCCTTTGTTACATTCCTAATACCCCTTTCCTTCTACCTCGGTGAATCTCTATGTCCAAAACAAATGAAGGTTCACCAAGATCCTTCATATCAAATTTTGAGGATAAAAATTTGTTTGTCTCTAGTAGTAGACCGACATCACTGCTAGTAAGTAAGATATCATCTACATACAGGATTAGGAAGATATACCTTCCATTCTTAAACTTTGCATAAACACAATTATCCTTAATATTTTTTTAAACCTAAAATTCCTTATTGTTCTGTCAAACTTTAAGTACCATTGTCTTAAAGCTTGCTTTAACCCATAAATTGATTTCTTTAGGCAGCATCCCCTTTTCCTTCCACAACAAAACCTTTCGGTTGTGCCATGTAAATATTTTCCTCCAGATCCTCATTTAGGAATATCGTTTTTACATCCATCTGATGTAACTCTAAATCATAGTATGCCACTAATGCCATTATATCCTTACATGAGACCGGAGAAAATGTCTTATTGTAATCAATTCCTTCTCTTTGCGTGAAACCTTTTGCCACAAGTCGGACTTTAAACCTTTTAATATTCTCTTGCGAGTCATGTTTTTTTTCTTGTAGACCTATTTATAGCCTACTGTCTTGTCTCCTTTAGGAATAGATTCTAAGTCCCAAACTTTATTGGTACTCATTGACTTTATTTCATCTTCCATGGCTTCAAGCCACTTGATGAATTATCGTTTCTCATGGCTTCTTCAAATGAAGTGGGATCACCCTCTATTTGAAATTCTCCAGTGTTATACATCTCATAATCATTAGGAATAGTTGATCTTCTAATTCTTTGAGACCTTCTCGGGGCCTCCACATTTGGCACATCTTCTGTTTGGGGCTGTTGTTGCTCCCCCTCATTTATGGCATTAGTTTCTATAGGATCCTGAGGGACAAGTTCCTCATCATCATTTACTGTCACCATAGGAGAACTGACAACAGGTGTTGGCACTACAGTGTCCCGCACTATTGGTATAACAAGAACAAGTAGTTCAAAGAATGGTTTCTGAATCATCGGAGTGGGCACACATACCCGCTTCTCCTCAAGATCAATTTTTCGAGCTACCATGCTCCCCCTCATCATTTCATCCTCTAAAAAAATAGCATGTCTCGTTTCTACAAACTTTGTATATCTGTTTGGACAGTAGAAATGAAAACCTTTTGACTTTTCAGGGTAGCCGATAAAGTGGCAACTTACTGTTTTGGGATCTAGCTTCCCAATATTTGGGTTGAACACTTTAGCCTCAGCAGGACTCCCCCATACACGTAAGTGTTTTAGTGCGAGTACTCTTTCTGTCCACAACTCATACGGTGTTTCAGGCACCGACTTACTTGATACTCTATTGAGAATATGAATGGCGGTTTTTAACGCCTCCATCCATAGACTCAATGGCAAGTTAGAGTAACTCATCATACTACGCACCATATCCATCAGAGTACAGTTACGCCTTTCAGCTACTCCATTCTGTTGAGGTTCACTCGGTGTAGAATACTGGGCTACTATGCTATTCTCCTATAGAAATCTTGCAAAGGGTCCGGGAACTTGGCCATACGGGGTATGCTGACCGTAGTACTCCCCACCATGATCAGATCAGACTATTTTTATCTTTAAATTGTGCTGATTTTCAACTTCAGCCTTAAATATCTTAAATTTATCCAATGCTTCTGTTCTTTCTTTAATCGGATAAATATAGCCGTAACGGGAGTAATCATCTGTGAATGTTATGAATGAGTCATAATCATCCACACTTTTCACAGGAAAAGGACCACAGATGTCTGTGTGGATTATCTGTAGAATTTTTGTGCTTCGTTTAGCATCCTTTTTAATTTTCTTTGTGTATTTTCCTTTAATACATTCTCTGCATTGTTCTAAGTTTGAAAACTCTAATGGAGGAAGAACATCATTCTTAACTAGTCTCTCTATTCTCCCCCTCGAAATATAACCTAAACGACAGTGCCATAATTTCGATGACGCATCTTGAGTTCTCTTTCGTTTTCTATTCGAATTCACAAACGAGGATACGTTCTCATTCGCATCACATATGAAATTCACATTTTCATGAGGTGATAACAAATAAAGATCTTGCTTTTGAAAAGCTAGACCAACACATTCATTATTACACAATATCTCACATTTGCCATCTCCAAAATGGCAATCAAAACCATCATTGTCCAAACATGACACACTAATCAAGTTTCTCTGTAATGAAGGAACAAATAAAACATCTCTAAGTGAAAGAACGAAGCCATCAGCAAGCTCTAGAGAGACATTGCCAATAGCTTAGACATTTGCTTGGACTCTATTCGCGACTTTAATGTGTCTTTCGCTTCTTTGTGTAGTCCTCGTCGAACGGAATCCCTGTAAAGAATTAGCAACATGAATAGTTGCGCCTGAGTCAATCCATCAAGTATATTTCGAATACTGTACATACAGGGATTCATTTATGAACATAATAATATTTTCATCTTTCTTTGCCATGATCATATTTAAGAATTCAGGACAATCTTTCTTGTAATGTCCCTCCTTGCAGTGGAAGTACTAATCTTTGTTCACTACGAACCTGTTCTGCTGAGGCTGATGCTGCATGGGACCCTTGCCCTTTGGCTTTGAGGGAGAGTTGGCATTGCCATTGACATTCTTTCTCTTATTATCTTTAACAAAACTGAGAGTACCACCATTGGCGGCCTTTATTCTCTCTTCCTCTTGCACACACATTGCCATACAACGTTCTAAATCCCATTTTTCGGGCTGAATGTTGTAATTGACAACAAATATGTCAAACTTTTTTGGTAAAGAAGCAAAAATCACATGGACAAGGAACTCTTCCTTGAGAGCCAGATCCATTAGTTTGAACTTGTTGTTCAAATGATTCATCTTTGATATGTGCTCTCTAATGCCATTGTCATTGCCACCTCCAGAGTACCTTTCGGTCATCAACTGTTTTATCAGCTGAGTAGCATATGTCTTTGAAGAGCCATAGAACTTACTCTTTATTCTTTCTAGGTGCTCTGTGATGGTGTCACACTCTTGGATTGAGCCCATTATGGTAGACTCAATCGTATTCTTTATGACAGCAACACACTTTTTTATTTGTATTGATCCACTTTTGCTTTTGTAGGTCATATGCCATCTGTATGAGAGCATGGTCACTCTCTCTCTCTTTTGCCAATCAGCATCAGACTCATTAGTCTTCCTCACCGGTGCCACAGGCTCAGTGGGGCACGGTGTGGTCACCACCCAGTCCACCTCAGCCAAGACAAAGGCGAAGTCAATCTTCTTCTTCCATTCGGTGTAGTTGTCACCTTTGAGGGGTGTAATATCTTTGATAAACCCCATCAAAGAGTAACCTCCTGAAAACACAATTCATGTAAAGTGAAAGCATAATTATAACAACAATAATTGCATGCTTTAGTTCCAACGTTGGTCAAAATTAAAACATACAATTTATCTTTTTACACTAATTCTACATCACCGTTGGGCAGAAATAGAATTAATGCATGACAAAAAAGCATAATAACATCATAATATTGATATTAATCAACGTTGGTAATAATAACAATATTATAATCTCCGAAACAAAAGCATTTTTCAAAATTAAATTCTCCCGTTGGTTCTAATTTAATAATGAAAGCAATAACTGTGAATACGCAGCGGAATACATAAACATTCTTATAATAATATTTTTCAGAAGCACTAAAATAACTTTACTGTTGTCTGAACAAACAATATCGTTGGATAAAATTTGCACAGGAATTTGCATGAAAATTGAATCAAAATTCATCAAAATATGCATCAAGATTTGCTTTTGAAAAATAAAAAAAAACGAAAAACTTCGACTTCAGGCCATTTTAGCCCAGCTTTTCACGCGGCCCAGCTATTGCAGTGCGCGCTCGCCAGGTTCGCGAAACAGGCCGGCCCACGGCCAGCCGCCCACACGCGTGCCCCGCGCACCAGGCCGTAACCTGGGCCTGGGCCGGCTATTCGCTCGCCCGCCTAGGCCGGTTTCGGCCCGATCTGGCCACCCGCCAATCTTAGCCGTCCGTCGTAATGCGACAGCCACGCGCGGAGATCGGAGGATCAAAATCCCCACTGCAGCTCTCTGAACCCTAATCCCGTCTTCATTTGCTCCCTCTCTCCCTTTCCTCCTCACCGCCGCAGCCGCACAAAGCGAGAGCAGCCGTCGCTGCCGATCATGGCGAGTGGTGGAGGAAGGTGGTGGCGCCGCTGCCGGAACCCCTCGCCGGTGCGCGAGCTCTCCCTAGGTAGAGCTCGTCGCCGTCGAGCGGTCTAGGCAACGACGCCCTGAGCACGCGTGCGCGCCACGGGATCACGCCGACGAGCGGCGGCTCCATTTCTTCTTTCCCGCAAGACGTTCTTGACGCCGCGGGTAGTGACGAAGTTGGGGCCCGGGTAGGTCACTACCACCTCTGTCCTTTCTTTGATTGATTAGGGTTAGGGTTACTTTCTTTCTATCCCGATCTGAGTCCAATCGGTCATTTTTATTTCTATTTTCAATCCCAAGTCCGATCTACTACCATTATAGGCGTCTGATACCAATTGTTAGAACTTTAGGATCTAATGGAGTAGATCAGTGGGAATATCAACTTTACATTTCTCGATTCAAAGTACCTAGATTATGATCTACAAAGATAACAGAGAGGGAAAGAGGATAGGATAGAAGAGAGGTGGCATGCACAGACCATCCAAGATGGCGGCGGGCGCGGTGGAGTTGGATCCGGAGATGGCCATCGCTGGTTCGGTGATGCAGTCCGCGCACGGGCAACAATGGTCAGGGAAGAATGCGATGCAGTGGAGAGTGGTTGACGCAGTGTAGTGACGGCAGCGGTGCTTCCCGTCGCTGGCTGCACCCCTCTTTCGTGATGGGTATTAGGGTTGTAGGTGGGGAAACTAGCGGCTTAGGTGAACCTCGTACCGAGTGTCCCGGCCCCCACCTCTCTTTTATATGCCCAGTGCGACGGGGGCCCGCCAGTCATGGATGGACTGGGCGCCTCCGATCAGGGCGCGAGTTCAAGGCCAAGAAGGCCGTTGAGTCTTCTAGGAGATCAATCTAACAGGTTCTTCCACGACGACGCCGAGGGCTCCGACGGGGAGCAGGAGACTCTCAGTGTCGGATCGAGCTGGAAGGACAAGTACGTGGAGGCCAGGCCGTGCTCGTGGTTCTTCGACTCCTTTGATCCATTCCGAATGATTCGTCGACGTCGGAGGGACCTGTCGTCATGGTCCGTTGACTACTGGTTCATCCAAGATACACCGGAGGAGGAGAAGACGGTTCCTCCGAGGGTCGACAGAAGCGGCGGCCTCCGCCACCAGAAGCTGGCACGGAACGACTACAAGATGAAGTGGCATGGTGGCGGCGCAATCCACTCGGCGTCGTCTCGCTATCGATGGAAGCATCGCTAGCTGATCATGCGCTGCTCATATGCCTGCAACTGAAATCCTGCATGTATGGTCAACTAATTTGTTCCGAGATTTCGATCATGGAATGGAAAGGACTGGTCAGATTGTAACTAGTGCAGGTATACTCTGCAATACTGGTGACAATCACGCATCGCAGTAATATTGTACATCTGAATGATTTATTGGCAATTCAACGTTGGGCTTTTGGGTCTGCTTTTGCTTTCCAAAAGCCCAACCAGTGCGTTGATCTCAAGGTAATTCTGCTTGATATGACTGACGGACGCGTATTGTTGATTGGTGTTGCTAGAACGTACTATCCACAATCGGAGTCGCTTGGAGAGTCAAGACAGCAGATTGGTCGTGAAGACGCGGCTCCGGAGATTCGTGGATGGTGGATGCTGACGAGTGGGAAGCCGACGACCTTGCCAGCCAGCTCGAACGGCGTCGTAGTGTTCCATGTGCGCGTACTTCCTCACGAGGCACCGGCGACAGGTAGTGCTCGTACCGAGACCACTATCTGCATTTTGAAATAAGAAATTTTTACTGAGGGTCCTCGGACGTGTTCAAGTTCTTTTCGGTATTTTCAAATTGCCTTTTACCTCTGTAAATTTTCCGTGGAGTTCTCGTTCATATCCCGGTACTTTTAAATTGAGCATTTGGCTCATTAAACTTGTCTCATGTTTTTATCCTGATGACCTGATCTGGGTATTTTCAAAATGCACACTTAGCTTCCAAAACTTGTATATTATTATACGATTACAGTCTATCTCCATCTCTCACACTGCTTTGCATGAGCCCACCACAATCGTGCGGCCACACATTGTGTTCCACCGTGTTCATCAACCCAAATGGTGTAACCCACTAGGGGCAAGACGTGCTGTGGGCTCAGGAGGGATGTGCAGTTCTAGGATAAAAATAAGCCTACAAATAAAATTTAAGAACTAAACGGATATTTTAAAAATTCTTAATAAAATTGAACCTCACATAACAACAGGAGGATAAAAATGACTATTCCTTTTTTCAAGCGAAAATGCATATGTATATAGGACAAAGAGAAAAAACCAATTTGACTGTAGGCTAATTCTCAATGTAGCTTAGCTAAAAAAACTGAAACCATATTTTTTCATTTTTATCAATAAGTAGCTTGGACCGATGACCGAACAAACACTGTTAAACCAGCCCAGCAGGCCTGCTCCCCTCTACGGCTCTACATTCATTCTTTCATGGTTTCTCAAAAAAAAAAAACACAACGACATTTCCCAGCTCACACGGCCGTTGCGGCGTTCCCCATCACTCGCCCGCCGCTCGCCTTCTCTAGTGGCAACCACCTCCACTTCCTTCGCCCCGGGCCCTTGCTCGCCTCCACGATGCGAGGTTCCGTCATTGGAGTTGTGCCTGCCGCCCACCCCTGCACTTATCGCAGGAGCCGGCACCGGCGTCCTCCTCGCCACTTCCTCCTGCGGCTAGAGATGACGAGGGCATCGCAGCCATATCATACTTCGCGCCCGACTCAAGGCTCCTCGCACCTCGGTGCCTGTAACACCCTAAAATTTGCTCTTTTCAAAATAGATGCAAAGTAATTTAATTTTGTATTCTAGTGCTCATGAAAACATAGGAAAATAATATTTTTCACTAAATTAAAATTTATCATAAGGTTTAGCAACTTGTTGATGCATTCATGCTGATGCATTTGTGTTTTTGTATTGTTTGGTTTTGACCAAAGATCAAAATAAATTTAAGTTGTTCTTTCAAAATGCGTTTAGGTCGATTTTCCTTTCCCAATATACATATATTATTTTTCTACAATCAAATTTCTTGTTTCTCATCTGTCAATCAACCTCTACTAACTTCTTAGGAATTTTTCTGGCTTTTTATGTAGCTTGTTTCCACTTATCTGTAAGCATAATCTAATTTTTAGATGCTCTAAAATATTTTGTCATGAGCTCTAAATACTTTATTTGGGTTCCTCATGTTCCATAATGTCTCTGGAAAATTTCCCTGAATTTTCGGAGCTTTCGGAGTATTTTTCACGGCTTAAATAATAATTCTGGACTTTTCTGGAATTATTTTATCTATGAAAATAATTAATTCCGAAAGTAATAAATCTCTCATTTATTTTCCAACTCTCAAAGCCCATGTGCAATAATCCTAATAAATCTCAAAGGCCCATACATTTATTTACTAATGGGCTTAAATGATTACTTAGGCCTATTAGTGGAGGTGGATGGTGCAACGTCAATTAGCACCATATCGCTAGTTGATATGGAGGTGGAGAGTTTTTCTCCCTATATATACGTACCTACCCCATGGGCAAAGCACACCGAAACTACCGTAGAGGAGCCCCTAGTTTGGGAAATCTCTCGTGTAGTAAATTATATTTTCTTCTCCTTCTCTTATCGCCGTCCGACGAAGCCACCAGGCGTTCTACTCCAAGAAGAAGAAGAGGTATTTACTTGAATTCCACCGTCTAGATCACATTAAAAACCAGATTTTGATTTATTTTCGAAACTAGGTATTTACAAAACTGCCACTATCTTGTTTAGGCCATATCTTCTACGTTTTAACTCCGATTTGACCCGTTCAAATTGCGTTAGGTTCGTATTTGTGAGCTCTACATGTTGGTAGTACTGTACAGTAGGTTTGGAAAATTTAATTTTCGAGTTTATATTAAAGTAATTATTTATCTATAGGAAATCTTAGAAAAATCATAACTTTCACGTTTTAAATTCGAATTTCGTGATCTTTACGTCTGTGTGTTCGTAGCAACGCGTAGAACATCTTTAAAACCTTTTCACACATTGTTTCATATGTTTGGTGTACTGTTCTAATTTATTTCTATTGTTTTCTTCATGTATGATTGTATGGATGCTTGTGTGGTGCTTTATAATCATGTCCAGTCGGTGAGATTTACATGTTGATCAAGAAGGAGTTCTTCTGAAGCTTTGGACTAGAAGAAGGATCATAGCTTAAGGCAAGTATAGCATGGGATCATCCTTGTTACCTAATCACTTTTAAAGCACTTAAATCACTATGCATGTGTCTCCTTGCTAAGGATGCCTTAGTATTGATCTTGTACCTTGTCACCTATGGTTTTGCATTGGGTAGCTATTGCTAGTGCTCAACATAAACTATGATCTTGTAATTTGACTAATGGAATATGCAATAACATTAAAAGATGACTTTTTAGTAACATAATGAAAGAGGGCTAGAGCCTTGGGTTATCTTTTGGTGCTCTAGTTTCTCTCCATAAGGACTTATCTGTAAGCGAACATCCGGGACTTACAGTACAACTGTGAGGGCTATATGGCTCTGGCTTTAGTCATATAAGAGGACCTTTTCTAGCTTGTTAGTGGTTACCTTTAAGGCGCAAAAGGGGTTGTGTTCTGGGTTGGGTGTAGTGCGGCTCCTGTCCCTATGAGTATAGGCTGCGTGTCATTGTGCCATATGGAAGGGGGGCTCTACATTTGCAGGCCACAGAAACCTAGCGGCCCTAACTTGTTAGACGAACCTTGGAAAGACTTTATAGTGAAACCTGTCTGCCTATTGAGGCCTTGCAAACCTCGGGCTTATGGGGATCACGACTCACAGTGAAAGTGTACGACCTCTGCAGAGTGTAAAACTGGTATATCAGTCGTGCTCACGGTCACGAGCGGCCTTGGACCCTTATGGAATAGATGATCACTATTGAACTATAATATGCTTATGTTTTTTCTATTCATTCTTTATATTACTTGATCATATGTTTATTCTGGGATTAAAGACATCTTGATGCTACTCATATGCTAAAACTTGACCAACTAAAAGCTACATGCAGTTAAACCTGTGTCATGCCTCTTGAGCCTCATGAACCCCATGTTATGCTTGTTGAGTTCGACATGGACTCTCCCTTGCTATTTCCCCCCACCTCAGGAAGGGTACCAGACTGCTAGATTCTGGAATTGTTAGGCTTGTGATCAACCAGTCAGTTTGATCCTGTAGTGAAGGTTACACCCGGTGTTCGGAGTTGTCTTGCCGCTGTGTTGCTCTCTAAGGTTATATCTTATATTATTGCGTTATGTTTAATAAGCATTTGTTTCTTGATATTACACTTATCTGTGGCTATATGTGAGATTTGACCTCTTTATTTCACATATAGTGTATATCTAGTTTTGTCCTTAAAATTGGGTGTGACAGAGTGGTATCAGAGCAATGCTGACTGTAGGACGCAAGCCTAGTTAGAAAATGGTCGTCTTAAGGTTTTGAAACTGTTATAACAATCCTTGTTCTATTAACCTTGGTATTTTCTTCCATACTGTATCCTTGCTCTTGATATTATCCCCGCCTTGTTGCTTATTTTAAAAGTCTTTGTTCTCATCTTCACTCCTTGATTTGGTATGCTTTTAGAACCTCATCTTACCATCTTCTTGCAACATTGAAAGAGAAGTTTTAGGATCTTTTCCCTTTATACGAAGAAAATGATAGCATCACAAGTTGAGTCAATGATTGAGTTGTGCTCCTATGTTGCCTTGTTGGATTGTCTTTATGTCTATGTTTATTTTGGATTTTTGTAATGATTGCAATGAATTTGTGGATCCCACAATTTCATTTAGATATAGGCTTAAGATATAAGGATTAGTGAATAGGTAGATGGGTTGGTTTATTTTGACTTTCTACATCCTATTCTTTTAGAGCAGTCTGTCTCATTTGGCTTATACATCTGTCTCTGAATGACCATACATCATAAGAAAATTCTGGACAATATTAGGCTTCGAGATCTTTACCTAGACGCAAGAATTACCCTCATAGCTATTTTGGTTTGGGAGATACAAAAATCACAAGGCAATACAACTGCACTGCCTGAACCCTGGAACAGTTTCTGTTGGGCACTGTGTTCGACTACCTTAACTACAGAATATAGGAAAGTGTTCTATACAAAAGTTGCAGAGGATTTCATAAGCTTTTCAACCATGTAAGGGGTGTCATCATATGAATTTTGGAACTCGAGATGTAACTGTTGCAAGATGCCGCATCTGCGCTGCTAGACTTTCTGGACAGATTTCATGTCTCACTCTGAAATCATATTTTAAAATCAGAATCTATGGAGGTGATCAATAACAAATTTGTAGAGGATTTGATAAGTTTTCCAACGGTATAAGGTGCAACTTAATTGGATTAACAGAACTAGAGATATGGATGTTTTACTGTGCTGCTGTTTTTCTGCTCGCGAGGAATTTCAGATTATTTGTTCTTGCCTATGCACATGAGTTTCTCTTGGATATCAGAAGATCTTTATGATGGTTAATTCACTCGAAAGAAGATGCCAGCTATCCTTTGTTGTTCCCCTAGTTTATCTTTTCTTAAGGGGGGTAGCCGAGTTAAAGAAGTTGCAAGTTGAAGGATTCCAACATTCCAGTGCTTCAATTGGAAGAATCGGTTAATGCTCACGATGGAGAAGTCACTATGGAGTATGGACATCTTTTCTCAGGGTTGATGACTAGTTGGATCGTTTACACGGAGCTCGAGTAATCATCAAGACGGGTCTTGGTCTTCGCTCTGATCTATCATCAATTGGGAGTCCAATCCTACTCAAGATAAGTTGGCATCGATATTGGACATCTACAATTGATTCCACGAAGGTTCAGAGGATGTCGACATTATGACTAGTTTAGCAAGTGAGCTATGAGGGAAGAAAGTCCTCTATTTAGATAGTTATCTCTAGTGGTGAAGAAGAGCTCAAGAAAGTTGGTGATGGGAAATTCACCTAGGGATGTAAGAGTGACTCAGAGTTTCTTTTAAAAATGATGACATTTAGTTAGAAGTTGAAGGAAGGTTTATCCAAGACTCTTAATATATTGCTATTAGAAAAGATATTAAGTATCTTTGGACTCATAAACCTTAGAAAAATTATAAAGGCATTGAAGAAGTAAAACTTATGAGTTAGATCTGCCAGATCAAGACAAGAGTGTCCCATCTATCATGATGCACCATGTCAAGGTGAGGGATGTGTCCTTATGCAAGAAGGAAAATGTGATGGCTTGAGCATTAGGGATGCATGGGAAACATGAGTTGAACTACCTGACACAAGGAAGTGGAGATATCAGTTTATGCTCTAAAGGTTTTGGAGATATTATCCTATTGGACACAAGTGAGGTATTTACATGGTTTATAAGAGTGACACCTACATGGATTGTAAGAATATAAAGGACATCATTACTAGGTTGAGGTTGAGCTAGTGACATTGTCAATGGAACAAAATTGATTATATATGACTTCGAAAAGTGCTATCACTGGGAGGAGCAAAAGTCGTTGCCAATGTCTTTAGCAAAGGAGAGTTATGCTAAGAAGATTCGAATGACGCCATGGACTAAGAATTATGTTTAGGAGTTGAGCAACCCAACCTAAGCATATAGTTATTAATGTTATGAAGTTAGTGGTAATGCCTACATTGGAATAAGAGATTCACAAAGGTCTTTGGAAGACAAGAATAAAAAGGAGATAGTTATGATTATCATGGATGGAAAGGTACCAGGTTTTTAAATGGACAAATAAGGAACATTATGGTTTGGAAAGTTAAGTGGCTTAACGGTTAGTGTTACCTTAGACTTTGTTGGCATACCTAATGTGTTCCAAATGCTATAGTTGGAGCAGCGATTGTGTTTATTTAAGGAGCAGACATCTTTGGACAATTCAAGGGTAAAGAAGAATCCTACCTATACAAAGTTTCCATAAAAGTGTTTGAAGTAGATACCCGGAGTAAAGTTATGAAGGTATGAAATAGGAGCTACTCAAGCAAGAGAAGATCTAAAGGCAAAGTATCCATCGCTCTTTGATCACCATCGGACGAGATTCATCTTAAGGGGGGTAGAATTGTAACACCCTAAAATTTGCTCTTTTCAAAATAGATGCAAAGTAATTTAATTTTGTATTCTAGTGCTCATGAAAACATAGGAAAATAATATTTTTCACTAAATTAAAATTTATCATAAGGTTTAGCAACTTGTTGATGCATTCATGCTGATGCATTTGTGTTTTTGTATTGTTTGGTTTTGACCAAAGATCAAAATAAATTTAAGTTGTTCTTTCAAAATGCGTTTAGGTCGATTTTCCTTTCCCAATATACATATATTATTTTTCTACAATCAAATTTCTTGTTTCTCATCTGTTAATCAACCTCTACTAACTTCTTAGGAATTTTTCTGGCTTTTTATGTAGCTTGTTTCCACTTATCTGTAAGCATAATCTGATTTTTAGATGCTCTAAAATATTTTGTCATGAGCTCCAAATACTTTATTTGGGTTCCTCATGTTCCATAATGTCTCTGAAAAATTTTCCTGAATTTTCGGAGCTTTCGGAGTATTTTTCACGGCTGAAATAATAATTCTGGACTTTTCTGGAATTATTTTATCTATGAAAATAATTAATTCCGAAAATAATAAATCTCTCATTTGTTTTCCAACTCTCAAAGCCCATGTGCAATAATCCTAATAAATCTCAAAGGCCCATACATTTATTTACTAATGGGCTTAAATGATTACTTAGGCCTATTAGTGGAGGTGGATGGTGCAACGTCAATTAGCACCATATCGCTAGTTGATATGGAGGTGGAGAGTTTTTCTCCCTATATATACGTACCTACCCCATGGGCAAAGCACACCAAAACTACCGTAGAGGAGCCCCTAGTTTGGGAAATCTCTCGTGTAGTAAATTATATTTTCTTCTCCTTCTCTTGTCGCCGTCCGACGAAGCCACCAGGCGTTCTACTCCAAGAAGAAGAAGAGGTATTTACTTGAATTCCACCGTCTAGATCACATTAAAAACCAGATTTTAATTTATTTTCGAAACTAGGTATTTACAAAACTGCCACTATCTTGTTTAGGCCATATCTTCTACGTTTTAACTCCGATTTGACCCGTTCAAATTGCGTTAGGTTCGTATTTGTGAGCTCTACATGTTGGTAGTACTGTACAGTAGGTTTGGAAAATTTAATTTTCAAGTTTATATTAAAGTAATTATTTATCTATAGGAAATCTTAGAAAAATCATAACTTTCACGTTTTAAATCCGAATTTCGTGATCTTTACGTCTGTGTGTTCGTAGCAACGCGTAGAACATCTTTAAAACCTTTTCACACATTGTTTTATATGTTTGGTGTACTGTTCTAATTTATTTCTATTGTTTTCTTCATGTATGATTGTATGGATGCTTGTGTGGTGCTTTATAATCATGTCCAGTCGGTGAGATTTACATGTTGATCAAGGAGTTCTTCTGAAGCTTTGGACTAGAAGAAGGATCATAGCTTAAGGCAAGTATAGCATGGGATCATCCTTGTTACCTAATCACTTTTAAAGCACTTAAATCACTATGCATGTGTCTCCTTGCTAAGGATGCCTTAGTATTGATCTTGTACCTTGTCACCTATGGTTTTGCATTGGGTAGCTATTGCTAGTGCTCAACATAAACTATGATCTTGTAATTTGACTAATGGAATATGCAATAACATTAAAAGATGACTTTTTAGTAACATAATGAAAGAGGGCTAGAGCCTTGGGTTATCTTTTGGTGCTCTAGTTTCTCTCCATAAGGACTTATCTGTAAGCGAACATCCGGGACTTACAGTACAACTGTGAGGGCTATATGGCTCTGGCTTTAGTCATATAAGAGGACCTTTTCTAGCTTATTAGTGGTTACCTTTAAGGCGCAAAAGGGGTTGTGTTCCGGGTTGGGTGTAGCGCGGCTCCTGTCCCTATGAGTATAGGCTGCGTGTCATTGTGCCATATGGAAGGAGGGCTCTACATTTGCAGGCCACAGAAACCTAGCGGCCCTAACTTGTTAGACGAACCTTGGAAAGACTTCATAGTGAAACCTGTCTGCCTATTGAGGCCTTGCAAACCTCGGGCTTATGGGGATCACGACTCACAGTGAAAGTGTACGACCTCTGCAGAGTGTAAAACTGGTATATCAGCCGTGCTCATGGTCACGAGCGGCCTTGGACCCTTATAGAATAGATGATCACTATTGAACTATAATATGCTTATGTTTTTGCTATTCATTCTTCATATTACTTGATCATATGTTTATTCTAGGATTAAAGACATCTTGATGCTACTCATATGCTAAAACTTGATCAACTAAAAGCTACATGCAGTTAAACCTGTGTCATGCCTCTTGAGCCTCATGAACCCCATGTTATGCTTGTTGAGTTCGACATGGACTCACCCTTGCTATTTCCCCCCACCTTAGGAAGGGTACCAGACTGCTAGATTCTGGAATTGTTAGGCTTGTGATCAACCAGTCAGTTTGATCCTGGAGTGAAGGTTACACCCGGTGTTCGGAGTTGTCTTGCCGCTGTGTTGCTCTCTAAGGTTATATCTTATATTATTGCGTTATGTTTAATAAGCATTTGTTTCTTGATATTACACTTATCTGTGGCTATATGTGAGATTTGACCTCTTTATTTCACATATAGTGTATATCTAGTTTTGTCCTTAAAACTGGGTGTGACAGTGCCCCAGCGGAAGAAGCTCACAGTGGCCAAGTCCATGGTGCTAGCTCTTCGCTCCGTCACCTGTAACACTCCGGTGTTACGCAAGCATTTGCATGGCAATCATATGCATGACATTTCATATCATCATAATCATACATGTTAATATTATAATTTGAGTTAAATAAAAGCTTGAAAACGGTATATGTGATGTAATATATTAATATGCTAATCACATTACACCAAAATTTTGCAACTACAAATTTTATATCACTTAGAACTAAAGTTCAATTTTTGGAGCAACTAGATGACCCAAAGTTTTGTCAAAAACTTGTTCAAAAATATTAATTAAAAATATTCAAAAATACTCCCTATTTTAGCTTTTATTCTGCAATTCAAAATCTATTGAGAATTTTTAGTTGGCCCCTTAATCAAAGTTGTAGAGAATTAAATTCTAAGCAACTTTTATTTTTGGGTCAATTCCAGAAATTGTCTTCTTCTTGTTCAAAATGGGGTTTGAAATTTGTGTTTGCATTTGATTTGAAATGAAAAATTTGAAAAAAAATCAAATCCGGCTTAGCAGGCCGCCGCCTCGGTTTCGGCCCGCTGGCCGAATCGGCCCGCGCCACTCCCGCGCGCGCCCGCGTCCGCCTCCGCCGCGGCCCGGCCCAGCCAGCCTCCCCTCCCTTCTTCCCGCTCGCGCGTGCGCACGCTGGCGCCCCGGCAGAAAACGCCCGCCGCGTGGCGGCCGCATGCCAGCAACGCCACCGCGTGGCCGCCGTGGACCCCGCGCCCGCGCTCTGCTTCAAAATCGCCCGGGCACCTGGTCTCCCTCCAACTCGCGCCTCGCTTGCTTCCCTTCTTCCTCCCTCCGGTGAAAATCGCAGCGGAACGCCGCTCGCCACCGAGCGCCTCCACTTCACCGCCCTGTTCCGGCACCGGTGGACCATCACCGTCCGATTGGCTGTGCACAAGGCTCCGCCCCATCCTCCCCTCCTCCGAACGGGTGTCGCCATCTCCTCGTTTGCCCCAGTAGGGCTCAATTTCCCTCACCTCGCCGCGCCACCGCGACGGTGCCGCCGAGCCCGTGCTCCACCACCGCCCCACTCGCTCTCTCTCTGCCCTCCCGCGTCTCCTTCTCGAGTTCGCCACACCCTTGCGAACGTCTTGCGCGCATTAGCTGGTCTCGGTTTGGCCGGAGCCGGCCGTTGGCCCTCGGCCACCGCCGCGACGTCGAGGCCACGGACGCCGGCGAGATCGCTCTGCCCTCCTTTCCCCCCCTTCGGTGGACTGGGCTACGCCCTGTGGGCCACGCCCCGAGCGGGCCGGCTCGGCCGTTCCCCCGCGCGCGCAAGCCAGGCCGAGAACGGCCATGGGCCGCTTGACTCCCCGGGCCGGTCCAGTGCCGTTATGAAAAATTTATTTCTATTTTCTTTTATTATTCTTGATGAAAATGCTTTGGAAAATGTTTTAGTAGTCGTTTCAGCTCCAAAAATTGTGAAATAAATTTCTCTAGATTCATTGGAACCAGATCTATGATATAAAATTATTGCATGTCAAATTTGAGATACTTTCCTATAGAGTTTTTATTTAACTATTGAAATGGCTGTTTTCTTGATAAATGCTTAATAAATCATAGAAAAATCAGAAAAATGTGATTCCAAGTTTGTTAATCTTGTTGTGCCATGTACTGGCTAGGAAAAATTTATATCATGTCTGTTCTGTAGAAAATTGTGTAGGTGTAGTTCAAATGCTTTCTACCACTAATAATTGTTATTTTTGTTAATTAAATAAATTTGAATAAAACATGTAAGTAATAATTTTTCTATAGTGTTTGTTTACTGTGTAGGAAGTAGGAAAATTTCTAAATCTATTGTTTGATACTTTTCATAATGCAAAGTATTTCAAATATTCATTTTTAGGCCTTAGCTTGATATTTTGTATAGACAGTTCTAGTAATCCAGATGCAGTGAAAATCTTGTGTCAGGCTAGTTTTGATATTAGTAATCCACTGTAATTTTCTAAGATTTTTCTGTGCTACTAAACTATGTGTTGCTATTCAAGCATCGGGCTAATTAGGGTTTACATGCACTCTTTAATGCAAGATTAGTTAGTAAACTATAATTTGGTGTATCTTTGAAGCATCTTGAGTGTCAAAGTGCCTTTGCATGTTAGAGAATAATCGTGGTAGTTTTCGAGTACATGTTCTTGGATGACGTAGACTACCTTGTAGAAGAATCGTAAGTTCCACGAAATCCAAATAACGTAACATGCTCATTTACACCGCATGCATTCATTATCACCATCTCATGTCATCCCTGCAATGCACCTAGGCATGAGCACTTATACTCCTGCATCATACAGGATCGCAGGAAGTGACCCCGGTAGTAGTTCCCGAGGACCCAGAAGAGCAGTCCGAGGTGCTAGAGCAGGAGTTGACCAAAGCCGAAGAGGAGGTCGGTGAAGATCTTCCGGAGTGCCCCGACCACCGTCTGACCTCGTTTGAGAGAGGCAAGCCCTGGAGCATTTCTCCCCCGGTTTGCAAATAATTTATTATTAACTTTACTTAATTTGATGCATTACGTTTAGGAGTTGTTTGCAAACGTTGCTGCATTATACCTTGTTCCACCTTGCTTTACCCGATCCTTATTACCCTGGTGTCCGCGGTCAATAATTGCTTAGTTTTCTTAGACCGATAGAAGTCGGGTGATTGCCTGTCATCCGTGAGCTATAGAGGATTACCTGGATTTATGTGAAGAATGTCATATGAGAATAACTAAGTGTCGAAATGAATCTGAGACCGGACGGAAGCTTGCAGGGTTTCGGACTGTAGTGTCTTCCGTCTGTGTCGATTAAGGACCGTCCGTTGTTGGGCCTCGAGTCATGTTGAACGCATGCCTCACATTTAGCTGGCCGAATAAAGTACCTTTCGACCGCGAAGCCGGAAGATTATTCGGGCCGAGTGGATTCCCCGCAACGCACTGTACCAGAGCAGTAGTGGCAGGAAACGGGGGCGCGATGATAAGGCCAAAGAGCAGTCGGGCGGCCCTCGGGTACATGTGGTTCCTGGCAAGCTCGCGACTTTACCTGAATGGTTGACTTGGTGACCAATACCTCACTTTAGCGGGTGAGTGAGGTTTTGTGAGGAATAAATTACCAGCTGGTTAATAATCGATTCGAATCGCCATCGTTCACTGGATAGTGAACACTTGACTTGAGCTACTTCATCGTAGTAATATTGATGAACACTTGGATAGTTATGTGGAAGATGACATAGTAATTAATGTTAATGATCAATGGTAATCCTTACTTGCTTAATTACATGGTTACTCTGGCATAAGTGCAACATAGCTGACAGGGTAATAAAGATTAAAATATTGCATGCTTTTGTAAAAGAACTGTTAAGTTAAAATGTTTTTCTTGGAAATGAGTCAGCTACCCCACCAAAAAGCCTATCCTGATCCTTGGTGTCATTTTATTTTGGTTCTGTCGGGTAAGTCTAGCTGAGTACCTTCTCGTACTCAGGGCTTTGTTCCCACTTGTTGCAGATGGACAGATGTACTATGGTTACTGTATCAACTATCTCTCCCTTCGATGGGCGAAGCTTAAGACCATGGGCAATGTTCATTCACTACTTCTCGTCTGATGCTTTTGCTGGAGATGATCACAAGACTGGCACTTTATTTCAAAACGCTGTGTGTGTGCGTGATTTGAACTACTGCTTCCGCTACTTTTATTTGAATCTGGTTTGTAATAACTATGTTTAAACTCCGATGTATTTTGTGCCGTGAACTTCTATGTAACTTATGACGGTGACCGCTAAACTTAGTACGATCTTGGCTGTTATGTGAATGGTTTGAAATCCGTCGAGATTTCACGGACTACCGGGTTTTATGGGTTTAAGTTTGTTAAATTGTCCTTCCGTTGGATGATTTTCTTACTTAATCTCGTATAATTGGGCGGTTCTGTTACAGCTAGTATCGGAGCATGGTTTAGCGTGATTACTGTTCATAAGTGTAATTAAAACAAAATTTTGTTTAAAAAGTGTGATTTTAAAACTAAAAGTGTGCCAGTGGTCATATCCTGTATGCCCAGTTAAGGACTCTAGGTGGCTATTTAAGTATTAACTTGGGGTTCTTGCACCATATTTCTCTTTTCGTTGCTCATACGGCATGCTATTGTATGAGTGCCACTTAATTGAGTGGTAATGTATGGATCAGTTACCTCTACGCTTCGGTAAGTGTGAGCTGTGAGAGCATGATCGGATACACTGCCGATCTAGGGAGAGTGCTTATATGATACTAGAATAATTACATGTTTTACACATGTTTTTATGAAAGTATCGCATGTGTGGGTGTTCCGTCCGTTGAGGCGATGCCGTCACTAGGATGATGTGTTTGGGTAGTTACTACCGTTGTACGCGTATCTGGGGATTCGTGTAGAGCGTGTAGGTAGATTTACTGCTTTCATGCATTCATGGGGAATGGGCTGAAATGAATTTTCTGCAGGTACATAATAGCGTTATCGTGTAGATCGAATTAGTTACGTATATGAGAGATCGTTTGTATGCCACCGAATTCATCGTTAGATGTCCTTATTTTCTAAGTTTGTGAGAACGTAAGACTCGTGCATACATCATGTTGCCTGTGCATTTCATTCATGACATGCATTCCTCTCCTTATAAAAGGATTATCCCATTTTGATAAAAGTGACATCAACTTAAAATATGTTCTCACCGGGTAATTAAAACTTGTGCTACAGATGGCCCGCACGAAGCAGACTGCCCGTAAGTCCACCGATGGAAGAGCACCCCGTCGTCAGATGGCCCCGCGGGAGCACCGCAACACGGACACTTTTTCTAAGTGAGTTTGGCATGCCCACCTTGCTTTGGAGAGTGCTCCATGATGTGGGGTACCTAGAGGGTCAAGAGCCGGTGTACTCTTGGAGCGAGAGCCAGCTAGCTGAGGATGGGCTTGCAGTCGTGGAAATCACCGTCCCTGCTCTTGGTGATGCGCCAGAATGGGATGGTTGGCATTTGGAGTTTGAAGGATGCACTCCTACTGAGGGTGCATAGGGCGCGGCCTTTCGCGTCATCCGGGACATCATGAGCAGGTTCCCCAATGAGTTGGCAGCAGCTTTGGCCGGTACTTTCCTGAGAGATGATCCTCGCGATGCCATTTGGGTACAGCTGCAGGGAAGTGCCCTGGTTAGAGGCCCCAGTGAAGGACGGGCTAGCGACAACCACACCATGAGTGCCATGTATGCAGCCATCAAAGCATACCAGGGTCTTGAGAATACCTATTGGACTTTGACTGGTCTGCGTGGCGATGACTAGCTTGAAGCAAGGAAGCAGAAGAAGAAGCAAGCACGTGCTATAGCTAGCCTGCAGGGGCAGTTGGCCGACATGAGCTCGCAGCGGGACCGGGCTCTCGAGAGAGGCGAGAGTTCCATGCAGCGGGTGCAGACATTGACTCAGGCCAACAAAAATGCAGACCGCATGATGGGACAGCTAGTGCAAGAAAGGAATGAAGCCTGGAACGAGAGGGACCTTCTGAGGTAGAGGGTCGAGGAGCTAGAAGAGTACAATGCTAACTTGCATGAAGAGTTTCGTGCCCTCTACAACGGGATGGGCCGTATGCTCCTCCGGACACCGCCCAGATGGACGTCGACGATTACGCTGCTGCTGAAGGTAGCGGTGGTGATGCCTCCGACCTCGACGACGGCCCCGAAGAGTAGGATAGTGTCCTACGTTAGTAGTTAGGCTTTGTCGCGATGGCCTTCTTTTGGTTTCCATGTATGATGTTGTATCCTGTTCGATCTTGAGACTGACGATCTTTTGGATCTTGGTTGTGTATGCGATGCCCGAATGCATAAAAGTCTAGTGTGTGTATGCTGGCAACGTGGTTGTGTTGGAACGCGAGGTTGCATTCGAAGTAACTGAATTAGTGATGTTGTTTTAATTGGAATGCGATTATTGTGCCTCTGTTTTATTATATGACTTGTTCTCTCCAATGAATTCAGTATGGCATGATTGTTCATTCGAATACAATTACTACAACTTCGCTCAATTATTGCTTGTTGCTAAAATATACAGATGGCAAACACTCGTCGTGCCACGTATGAGGCCGCTGAAACTGGTGGCAATGGTGCAGGAGCTGGTGGGGGTGGTGCAAACAACGTCAACCATCAGGAGCCACAGCCAGAGCCACAATTGCCCCTCCTCCACCGCTCACTGCAGAGGTGTTCTTCGCGCAGTTCCTTGGAAGTCAGCGCAATGCCGAGCAGTCACAGAGGAATATGGAAGATTTTCTGCGTACCATCACTGAAAATGTTTAGAGAGGTAATAATCAAGGTGGTGGCCATGGGGTGAACCAGTACAGCAATTTCAAGGATTTCATGGATACTAGGCCACCTATTTTTTAGGAAGCAGCAGAGCCACTCGATGCTGAAGAATGGATCAACACTATGGAAGATAAGTTCCGTGTGTTGAGGCTGACAGAAGTTCTATAAACAGAGTATGCTGCACATTAGCTACAGGGACCGGCAGGAATGTGGTGGAAGCATCACCAACCACCCTTCCTCCCAATGCCCAGATTACTTGGAGAGATTTCACTGAAGCGTTTAGGGGAGTTTATATTCCCCCAGGGTTGGTTGAGATGAAGCTCAGAGAGTTCTTGGCCTTGAATCAGGGTACCAAGACTGTGACACAGTATCTGCATGCCTTTAACAACTTGTGCCGTTATGCTCCAGACATGGTTCACACCGATGCAAAGAGGATTGCTAGTTTCAAGAGAGGGTTAAGTCCGAAGATGATGAAGCATGTGGGTACCAATACCCGCGCCAGATTCAATGACTTTATCAGTGATTGTTTGAAACAAGAAAAGAACAATAACGCCTACACCGCATCCAAGAATCGCAAGAGGGTGTTTGAGTCAGGGCCATCCCAGTCCAGAGTTGTCACTGCAAATCGTTCTTCTTATCGTCCGTCTGCACCTGGTGCAAGGTTCAGGCCACCACAGCATAAAACTCAGAACTACAAGGGACCACAGAAGCCATACAAGATGGCCGTGCCGCCAACAAAGATCACCGCAGCTGCAGAACAGAGCAACTCTAAGGGAGCTATAGGATCTGCTGGTACAGTGAAGGGGCCCTGCTACATTTGTGGTCAGCCAGGCCACTTTTCAAAGTTCTGCCCTTATCCACCTAAAAAGAAGCAACAAACTTACAATGCTCGTGTGCACCACACCACCGTTGATGAGATTCCTGAGGGAGAACCTGTAACTGCCGGTAAGTTTCTTGTTAACCATCACCCTGCAGTTGTTCTATTTGATTCTGGATCCTCGCATTCTTTTATGAGTCAAGCATTTGCACGGAAGCATAAACAACTATGCACAGAATTGGGTTATGGTTATCACATAAGTTCAGCAGGAGCTGATGTGTTAACCAATAAGATGGTTAGAGGGGCAACCCTTGAGTTAGGTAGTCGGAAGTTTCGAGTGAACCTGGTAGTTATGCCTGGACTAGTTTTGGATGTAATAATAGGAATGAACTGGATGAAGAACTGGGGAGCAGTCATAGATACAAGCAGTCGGATGCTTACCCTTAAGGATCCCCAGGCAGAGGTTACTTTCCGGGTACCATTGCCTAAAAGAACAGACCTTGTGAGTGTGACCTGTGCCATGGAAGTTGTTCCTATCCACCAGATCCCGGTAGTGTGTGAGTTCCCGGATGTATTTCCAGACGAGTTACCTGGCCTTCCTCCAGATAGAGAGGTTGAGTTTGGAATCGAGTTGATCCCCGGGACAGCTCCTATTTCGAGGAGACCCTATCGGATGCCTCCGGATGAGTTAGCTGAGCTGAAGAAGCAACTGGAAGAATTATTAAAGAAGGGGTTTATCCACCCAAGTAAGTCTGAATGAGGATGTCCTGCCTTGTTCGTGAAGAAAAAGAAAGAGGGTACTCTAAGGATGTGTGTTTATTATCGACCACTTAATGCTGTAACTATCAAGAATAAATATCCTTTGCCTCATATCGACGTTTTGTTTGATTAG
Organism: Saccharum spontaneum; assembly: GCA_022457205.1. Lineage (NCBI taxonomy): Eukaryota > Viridiplantae > Streptophyta > Magnoliopsida > Poales > Poaceae > Saccharum > Saccharum spontaneum. The sequence goes on along the minus strand of CM039579.1, from coordinate 51,330,329 downwards.
TTGGCTAAAGCTAGAGTGTTCTCCAAGATAGATCTAAGGTCAGGGTATCATCAGATAAAGATTAGGCCACAAGATGTTCCGAAAACCGCCTTTTCTACCAGATACGGGTTGTACGAGTATCTTGTTATGTCGTTTGGCTTAACAAATGCTCCTGCATATTTTATGTATCTGATGAATACGGTTTTCATGCCAGAGCTGGACAAGTTTGTAGTTGTCTTCATTGATGACATTCTAGTATACTCTGAGAATGAGAAAGATCATGAAGAGCATCTGAGAATTGTCTTGACTAGACTGAGAGATCATAAGTTGTATGCTAAGTTCAGCAAATGTGAATTTTGGTTGAAGAAAGTTCCTTTCCTCGGTCATATTTTATCTGAGAATGGAGTTTCTGTAGATCCGAGTAAAGTGCAAGAGGTTATGGATTGGAAAACTCCAACCACAGTGTCAGAAGTCAGGAATTTCCTAGGGTTAGCTGGTTATTATCGCCGCTTTATCTCAGACTTCTCGAAGATTGTCAAGCCAATGACAAGTCTGTTACAGAAAGATCACAAGTTTGTGTGGACAGAGGAGTGTGAGACAGCTTTCCACACCTTGCGGAAACTGTTGACCACTGCTCCAGTTCTTGCACAGCCCGACATCGAGAAACCTTTTGATGTGTTCTGTGACGCATCAAAAATAGGATTAGGATGTGTTCTGATGCAAGAAGGAAGAGTCATTGCTTATGCCTCCCGGCAGTTGAGAAAACATGAAATCAATTATCCGACACATGATCTCGAACTGACCACCATAGTGCATGCCTTAAAGATTTGGAGACACTATTTACTTGGTAATGTGTGCAATATTTTCACCGATCATAAGAGTCTCAAGTACATTTTCACCCAACCAGAATTGAACATGAGACAGCGAAGATGGTTAGAACTAATCAAAGATTATAACTTAAATGTACAGTATCACCCTGGGAAAGCCAATGTGGCAGCTGATGCTTTGAGTAGAAAGTCACATTGTCTGAATATGCAACCCTTACTCAAAGATGGTTTTAATCTAATGCATCCTGCCGTGTTACATAGTATTCAGATCAGTTGCTCCTTGGAAAGTAAGATAATAGAAGGTCAGAAGGCAGACAAAGGGATATTCCACATCAAAAAGAAAATTAAAGAAGAACCCTCGAAACACTTCAAAGTGGATGAGCAAGATGTGTTGTGGTTTGACAACCGTCTTGTTGTTCCAAAGGATAGAGAGCTTAAGAATAAAATTATGGATGAAGCTCATCTCTCTAAGTTGTCCATTCATCCTGGCAGCAGTAAAATGTATCAAGAGCTAAGACCTCGTTATTGGTGGACAAAGATGAAGAAGGAAATTGCAGCTTATGTAGCCAGATGTGACACATGTTGTAGAGTGAAAGCGATTCACATGAAACCTGCCGGATTGCTACAACCTTTGTCAGTACCTAGTTGAAAGTGGGATGATATAAGTATGGATTTCATCATGGGTCTGCCTACTACTCAGAAAGGTCACGATTCGATTTAGGTAATTGTGGATCGTCTTACCAAGATAGCCCACTTTTTGCCTGTCAAGACAGAGTATAGACCACCTCAATATGCCGAGAAGTACATTGCGGAGATTGTGAGATTGCATGGCATACCAAAAACTATAGTGTCTGACAGAGGGTCGCAGTTCACTGCTCACTTTTGGGAGCATTTGCACAAAGGTTTGGGGACTAGTCTGATTCGTAGCACTGCCTATCATCCTCAAACAGATAGTCAGACTGAAAGAGTTAATGCTGTTTTAGAGGATATGTTAAGAGCTTGTGTGTTGTCTTCCAGAGGTTCATGGGAGTCATGGTTATCGTTAGCAGAGTTCGCGTACAATAATAGCTATCTAGAAAGTATCAAGATGGCACCTTTTGAGGCTCTATATGGCCGAAAGTGTAGAACACCTTTAAACTAGATTGAGCCAGGAGAAAGAAGGTATTATGGTATTGACTTCGTGGAGGAAGCCGAAAAGAAAGTTCATATCATCCAGCAAAATATGAGAGCAGCTCAGTCACGTCAGAAAAGTTATGCAGATACGAGAAGGAGACCGCTTGTATTCGAAGTTGGTGAATATGTTTATCTAAAAGTCACGCCAATGAAAAAGAAGCGGTTTGGTATACGCAGAAAACTCGCCGCCAGATTTGTAGGACCTTACAAAATCTTAGAAAGGAAGGGTCCAGTGGCTTACAAATTGGAATTACCAGAAGCAATGGGTGCTATATTCCCAGTTTTTCACGTATCACATCTCAAGAAGTGTTTGCGCATTCCAGAGGAAAGAATTGAACCTCGAGGCATAAAACTTAAGTCAGATCTGGTGTATCGTGAGCAGCCCATTCGAATCTTGGATTCCAAGAAGAGGGCTACTCGAAACAGTGTGGTGAAAACGTATAAGATACAATGGAGTCATCATGATGAAGGGGATGCATCGTGGGAAACGGGTGAATACCTACAAAAAGCGTACGAAGATTTTTATAATAAATGGTTCGTAACCCAAATCTCGGGACGAGATTTTTATAAGTGGGGAGGGCTGTAACACTCCGGTGTTACGCAAACATTTGTATGGCAATCATATGCATGGCATTTCATATCATCATAATCATACATGTTAATATTATAATTTGAGTTAAATAAAAGCTTGGAAACGGTATATGTGATGTAATATATTAATATGCTAATCACATTACACCAAAATTTTACAACTACAAATTTTATATCACTTAGAACTATAGTTCAATTTTTGGAGCAACTAGATGACTCAAAGTTTTGTCAAAAACTTATTCAAAAATATTAATTAAAAATATTCAAAAATACTCCCTATTTTAGCTTTTATTCTGCAATTCAAAATCTATTGAAAATTTTTAGTTGGCCCCTTAATCAAAGTTGTAGAGAATTAAATTCTAAGCAACTTTTATTTTTAGGTCAATTCCAGAAAATGTCTTCTTCTTGTTCAAAATGGGGTTTGAAATTTGTGTTTGCATTTGATTTGAAATGAAAAATTTGAAAAAAAAAATCAAATCCGGCTTAGCAGGCCGCCGCCTCGGTTTCGGCCCGCTGGCCGAATCGGCCCGCGCCACTCCCACGCGCGCCCGCGTCCGCCTCCGCCGCGGCCCGGCCCAGCTAGCCTCCCCTCCCTTCTTCCCGCTCGCCCGCGCGCACGCTGGCGCCCCGGCAGAAAACGCCCGCCGCGTGGCGGCCGCATGCCGGCGACGCCACCGCATGGCCGCCGTGGACCCCGCGCCCGCGCTCCGCTTCAAAATCAACCGGGCACCTGGTCTCCCTCCCACTCGCGCCTCGCTTGCTTCCCTTCTTCCTCCCTCCGGTGAAAACCGCAGCGGAACGCCGCTCGCCACCGAGCGCCTCCAATTCACCGCCCTGTTCCGACACCGGTGGACCATCACCGTCCGATTGGCCGTGCACAAGGCTCCGCCCCATCCTCCCCTCCTCCAAACGGGTGTCGCCATCTCCTCGTTTGCCCCGGTAGGGCTCAATTTCCCTCGCCTCGCCGCGCCACCGCGACGGTGCCGCCGAGCCCGTGCTCTGCCACCGCCTCACTCGCTCTCTCTCTGCCCTCCCGCGTCTCCTTCTCGAGTTCGCCACTCCCTTGCGAACGTCTTGCGCGCATTAGCTGGTCTCGGTTTGGCCGGAGCCGGCCGTTGGCCCTCGGCCACCGCCGCGACGTCGAGGCCACGGACGCCGGCGAGATCGCTCTGCCCTCCTTTCCCCCCCCTTCGGTGGACTGGGCTACGCCCTGTGGGCCGCGCCCTGAGCGGGCCGGCTCGGCCGTTCCCCCACGCGCGCAAGCCAGGCCGAGAACGGCCATGGGCCGCTTGACTCCCCGGGCCGGCCCAGTGCCCTTATGAAAAATTCATTTCTATTTTCTTTTATTATTCTTGATGAAAATGCTTTGGAAAATGTTTTAGTAGTCATTTCAGCTCCAAAAATTGTGAAATAAATTTCTCTAGATTCATTGGAACCAGATCTATGATATAAAATTATTGCATGTCAAATTTGAGATACTTTCCAGTAGAGTTTTTATTTAACTATTGAAATGGCTATTTTCTTGATAAATGCTTAATAAATCCTAGAAAAATCAGAAAAATGTGATTCCAAGTTTGTTAATCTTTTTGTGCCATGTACTTGCTAGGAAAAATTTATATCATGTCTCTTCTATAGAAAATTGTGTAGGTGTAGTTCAAATGCTTTCTATCACTAATAATTGTTATTTTTGTTAATTAAATAAATTTGAATAAAACATGCAAGTAATAATTTTTCTATAGTGTTTGTTTACTGTGTAGGAAGTAGGAAAATTTCTAAATCTATTGTTTGATACATTTCATAATGCAAAGTATTTCAAATATTCATTTTTAGGCCTTAGCTTGTTATTTTGTATAGACAGTTCTATTAATCCAGATGCAGTGAAAATCTTGTGTCAGGCTAGTTTTGATATTAGTAATCCACTGTAATTTTCTAAGATTTTTCTGTGCTACTAAACTATGTGTTGCTGTTCAAGCATCGGGCTAATTAGGGTTTACATGCACTCTTTAATGCAAGATTAGTTAGTAAACTATATTTTGGTGTATCTTTGAAGCATCTTGAGTGTCAAAGTGCCTTTGCATGTTAGAGAATAATGGTGGTAGTTTTCGAGTACATGTTCTTGGATGACGTAGACTACCTTGTAAAAGAATCGTAAGTTCCACGTAATCCAAATAACGTAACATGCTCATTTACACCGCATGCATTCATTATCACCATCTCATGTCATCCCTGCAATGCACCTAGGCATGAGCACTTAAACTCCTGCATCATACAGGATCGCAGGAAGTGACCCCGGTAGCAGTTCCCGAGGACCCAGAAGAGCAGTCCGAGGTGCTAGAGCAGGAGTTGACCGAAACAGAAGAGGAGGTCGGTGAAGATCTTCCGGAGTGCCCCGACCACCGTCCGAGCTCGTTTGAGAGAGGCAAGCCCCGGAGCATTTCTCCTCCGGTTTGCAAATAATTTATTATTAACTTTACTTAATTTGATGCATTACGTTTAGGAGTTGTTTGCAAACGTTGCTGCATTATACCTTGTTCCACCTTGCTTTACCCGATCCTTGTTACCCTGGTGTCCGCGGTCAATAATTGCTTAGTTTGCTTAGACCGGTAGAAGTCGGGTGATTGCTTGTCATCCGCGAGCTATAGAGGATTACCTGGATTTATGTGAAGAATGTCATATGAGAATAACTAAGTGTCGAAATGAATCTGAGACCGGACGGAAGCTTGCAGGGTTTCGGACTGTAGTGTCTTCCGTCTGTGTCGATTAAGGACCGTCCGTTGTTGGGCCTCGAGTCATGTTGAACGCATGCCTCACATTTAGCTGGCCGAATAAAGTACCTTTCGACCGCGAAGCCGGGAGATTATTCGGGCCGAGTGGATTGCCCGCAACGCACTGTACCGGAGCAGTAGTGGCAGGAAACGGGGGCGCGATGATAAGGCCAAAGAGCAGTCGGGCAGCCCCCGGGTACATGTGGTTCCTGGCAAGCTCGCGACTTTACCTGAATGGTTGACTCGGTGACCAATACCTCACTTTAGCGGGTAAGTGAGGTTTGTGTGAGGAATAAATTACCAGCTGGTTAATAATCGATTCGAATCGCCATCGATCACTGGATAGTGAACACTTGACTTGAGCTACTTCATCGTAGTAATATTGATGAACACTTGGATAGTTATGTGGAAGACGACATGGTAATTAATGTTAATGATCAATGGTAATCCTTACTTAATTACATGGTTACTCTGGCATAAGTGCAACATAGCTGACAGGGTAATAAAGATTAAAATACTGCATGCTTTTGTAAAAGAACTGTTAAGTTAAAATACTTTTCTTGCAAATGAGTCAGCTACCCCACCAAAAAGCCTATCATGATCCTTGGTGTCATTTTATTTTGGTTCTGTCGGGTAAGTCTAGCTGAGTACCTTCTCGTACTTAGGGCTTTATTCGCACTTGTTGCAGATGGACAGATGTACTATGGTTACTGTATCAACTGTCTATACCCTGCGATGGGCGAAGCTTAGGACCATGGGCAATGGGTCTGATGCGTTTGCTGGAGATGATCACATGACTGGCACTTTATTTCAAAACGTTGTGTGTGTGCGTGATTTGAACTATTGCTTCCGCTACTTTTATTCGAACCTGGTTTGTAATAACTATGTTTAAACTCCGATGTATTTTGTGCCGCGAACTTCTATGTAACTTATGACGGTGACCGCTAAACTTAGTACGATCTTGGCTGTTATGTGAATGGTTTGAAATCCATCAAGATTTCACGGACTACCGGGTTATACGGGCTTAAGTTTGTTAAATTGTCCTTCCGTTGGATGATTTTCTTACTTAATCTCGTATAATTGGGCGGTTCTGTTACATCACCTCCCAAACCCGATCTGCCCATTGAGGGGTTATCGAGTTCCTCAATGCGCCTGACATGGTGGTCACTGCCTACTAGAGTGTCGCACATGACTTGTTGCAAGCGTATATTCAAGTGTTTCAGAGGTATGTTACAAGTATTTCATATGGATATTACAAAAGTAGATATGTTACAAGTATTTCATATGGATATTACAAAAGTAGATATGTTGCATATGTTGCAATGGCTATACACATATGTTGCAAACCGTTGTTCCAAATATTCTATCTGTTTTTTAGACGTATGTTGGCAGTGTGCTTTTATATGGATGCTGCATATGTTTCACACATATGTTTGCAAATGTTTCATCTGGATGTTTGCAATGGCTTTCAAGTATTTTCAAGTGTTTTGCAAGTATTTTTAGACGTATGTTGCAAGTGTTTCATCTATTTCGGACGTATATTGCAAGTGTTTTATTTGTTTCGGATGTATATTGCAAGTGTTTCATCTGAATATTGCAAAAGTAGATCGAGTGTTGCACATGTTGCAATACGGTCCCCACGCATGTTCTAGCAGCGCGGGCGACGTCCGAGCGGCGTGGGCCCACGTGGATGCGTGAAGCGCAAGTGCGCGCGGGGGCATGCTGGCGTGAGAGCGGGTGTGGAGTGCAGGTGCAAGCACAGGAAACAAAGTGCAGCGCAGGAGTCCATTCGAATGTCCAAGCGCTAGCACTACTATTTTAAAAGTCGAGTATGTTGTCGCTCGTTGTGCCGGAACATGTCTACTTTATAAACTCCCACCCTTCAAGATATAAACTCCTCTCAATATCGATGGAGGCACCGTTGATGCAGCATGGACGGCAATGACCTCGGCCATGGACTCTACAATAATAATATTTATGAAAACATAATAAAGAAATGAAAATAGTAGTAGTTGTTCCTTTTTACAACATGTAAAATTATTATTCAAATAGTGATAAATCAGATTTTAATTTGCTTTGGTCCCATGTGAATCTGTTTCATGAGCTACGTTGGTAGCATTAAAGTGAATCATGTGGGATCACTAATACCCGATTTGGCAGAGCTCACGGAGCTGATTCTTCGCTGAATCCAGCAGAAACTCTACCAAACAATTTTTTAAAAGTAATTATGTGCTGATTCTGTAAAGTGATTCTTCAGAATGACCTAAGAGACTAAGAGCTAATAAAATAGCTTTTCCTTATTCTGTGAAATGATTCTCATTGTGATTCTAAGAGTTTATGCTAAAGAAGAGAAACACTTTTAGTCACAAAATGACTTCTCTTATAAAATCTGCTTCTATGAACCATCAGAACATGATGGAGCTCTCCCACCCTAAAAATTCTCCGACGGTGTCCACCACTGACCCACCTGCGCCTATCTGTGAAGGTGTCTCCAATCGATGAATTCATTCTTTTTTTTTTTTTTGACAACAGATTGTTCTGGTACTCTGTCGCACTGCCGCCCACTTGGGTCCAATGTCCAAACGCTCATATCCTCATTCTCTCTGCCTCCTCTTAACCTGTTCGTTGGCCATCGTCAGTCTAATAAAAAGTTTGTGGAAGCGTGGTAGAAACTAAAAAAATATATACTCTTTATCAACCTTTTCTAAAAAAAATACTCTTTATCAAATATTGAAGAATGAAGCGATCCTTTCAACCTATTTTTCATTTCTTATAGTATTCTTTCTTTGGTCCGTACAAGTTCGTATTTTGGTATTAGACCCCGTGGAGAGGCAGAGTTATCGCATACTTGTGTCAGCTACCTGGAAAACTGCTTATTTATGCGAGCGCAAATTAAAGGAAGTACTGCCTCCGCCCTAAAAAGAATGCAACCATCGCATCCCGAGGAGTCAAAGATTCTTAATTTTGACTAAACATAAATAACAAAGTATTGATGCTTATAATATGGAACAAGTATTATTAGATTAGTCATGAAATATATTTTCATAATAAACTTAATTGGAGATCCAACTATAGATAACATCTTCTATAAATTTGGTCAAACTTAATGATTCTTTGACTTCTTAGAAAGTGAGATTTGTATTCTTTTTTGGGATGGAGGGAGTATATGCCATTGTTTGGTGGGCCAGCCAAGTCAGGCTGCAGTGGGTCTAGAACTGAATACGGTTTTAGGACCTGTTTGGAATGCTAGTTTTTTCAGGTATGTTTTGCTTCTAATCCCCCATCTTCTTGTGGTTGATTTGGTGGTCACAAAGTAGCATCCTTGGTTGGGTTATGCTGAGCGGACATGGCCAGCGTCCACCGCAATGGGGCCAGCTACTACCTGCCTAGGAGTTCATGGCCTGGAGAAACATCGTCCAGGCCACCGCCGATCAGCTCCATGACGAGTCCATGTTATGCCAGCTCAATATGGTGGCCGTGATGAGTTCTGTTCGGCTGCTTTTTGCATCTGCTTGATTGCTTGAAGTTCATTTTTTTTTCTTGATTACGCAAAATGTTTGTGTATCTTTGTATTAAAGTAGAAAAAATATTCAATACAACACGCCTTAACGGTGACATAGGGGGTCAATAAAGTTTTACATGGACGCTCAAACCTTCTCTAGTATACTGTGATCTAAGTTGAAGTTTGGTTTTTATTTCACAACCCCTTTCCTTTATATTCCCTCCGTGACTAGACTACTGTTTCTGCGTTCCTTTTTTTTCCAGGGTTGAGAAATAATTCTTGTAAACCAAAAAAGATTTACAAGCGGTTTCTTTTTTTTTGGATAATGTAAAAGCGGTTTCTTGTGCACATGAAAATGCAATCCGAAGCCATTTCCTGGTGAAAAGAATCACATGGCTTCCAAACATGCCCTTAATGATAATAACCAGTTTGAGATTTGCAGGAATTGGACGGCTGGAGTTTTTTTCATTACAACTAAAAAAAATAAGAACCCAGCTAGGGAGTTCTGGAGATTTTGTGACTGTTTTGCCAGGGGGTAATTCCTCCAGATTCTTAATAAGTAAATCCTCAGCGATTTGCAAACTGTCTTTTTCCGTAATTTGCTTTAGCCTTTTCTGCTAGCTGACTGCTTTTACTTCTGTAGAGCTAGCTGCAGGATTATGTATCGTATTAGCGTTGCTGCAGGTTGTCGTTGGATGGGGGTATTTGCTGCAACTGTTTTTTCTAATGATGCAGGACTTGTAACTACATCCAAGAGAGATTGTGGCTTTGGGACTGCGATCGAAACCTAAGAAAAGGTCAATTGCCTCAGGCGTAGACTACTCTGCCTCGTAGGGTGTATGAGTTTCTGCAGCCAAAATCTTGTCTATCACTTGGCTGGGGGCAAGGTCACTAGTTTCTGCAGCCGGTGTGCCATAATGGGATTGAAAGTTCTGTTGCTCTCTAATGCCTTCTCGAATTCTACTTGGTGAGGTAAGGTTGGTTGTGTGGCAAGGAGTATCTGATTTTGCCCTTCATCTAAAATGTGTGCCAGCAAGCAGCTGGTTTTAATTTGTACTTCATTTGACAACGTCGAATTAAGTAAAAGAATTGACTCTTCTACTAAAAGAGCAGCGCGAGAAAGGCTACTATATACAGTATCTACCAAAAAGGAACATTCAGGACAGCAGGTGCTCACAAGCATGCTGTGCAGTGCAGCGGGTCACATCCCTTGTCACTGGCTCCTCCCTTGTTGTTCATGTCAATGAGCATGTCTGCAACTCCCTTAGCAACACCAAGACCCCCATCAATGTATATATCCATCAGCAATGCTGCAAGAAGCCACTCAAAGTCAAGGAAAGAAAGAGAGAAAATAAATAAATAAGTACTCCCTCCGTTCTAAATTATAAGTCGCATTGGCTTTTTTGTTACATCTGTTTTGCTATGTATCTAGATATAGAGTCAAAGCGACTTATAATTTGGAACGGAGGAAGTACTCTAGAGCTCATAAAACTTGTTAGTTTCATGATGCAACAATGAAATCCCACAAACCTTGATGGTATATGGGCCAGATCTCTATTCAGACTTCATATGTTGCGCTTGCACCCTGGGATAGCATATATCCAAGATTTTGGGTCCCGAAGTTTAGGTCCTGGAGATGCAAACAGTGTGAGAATGGCATAAATTAATTGCGTCGATGCCAACACAAATAATCATATAAACTCACGTCAAGGGTTACCAATCAAAATTCAGAGCTACCGTACATGTTTGCACACATGAATTCTAATTTTGGTTGTGTTTTTTTATGGTCCGACACGCAATGAGTGGAATCAACGAATTCTGATATTTTTGTATGGAATTCCACTTTAATTAAATTGAAGAAATTTTTTACAATGGTTGGAGAGGCGATAGGTGTATCTATGGTCGGTGGGCCTAGAACATGAGAAAGCGATGAGAGGCGATGGGAGTAAGGCGATTGGAGGCGATAGGTGTGTCTATGGTTGGTTGGCCCATAGCATCACGTTGCCTCCCATCGCCTCTGAAATTGAGGAGATTAGGACCCCAAATAGAGGGGTGGTAATTCCTTTTTCGTAGTTCTTTTTTTTATGAAGGGTAAAAGGGTAAATGCACAATTACAAAAAAATGTTTTGAGTAATATAGTTAGGGTGTATGATTCAAGTAGTATAGTTAGATGTATATTTTCTTGTTAGGGTTCATTGAGTTCATTCTCCGTCTCTGCCGCCGTCGTCCGCCACCGTTGATCCGTCCGCGGGAGGACCTCGACGTGCTGCCCCGCTTCTGCATCGTCTCCGGCGAGATCCGGGCCCGACCCCTCCTCACCAGCCCTCAGCTCAAATTACCAACATGAAAGTCCTCATGTGATGTTTCATCACGTCACTCGGTATTCTACTGGTGCAAAGTTCGATTTCTACTTAATTTTAATATCAAAATATAAATCAACTTTGTAGTATGAAATATGACGAATTAAATTAACTTGAATAAATCAGGTGTGGAAACGTTAAATTCCAGTATTTTCAGTATGGAGGTACAGTTTACTTGAATTGAATAAATAAGTTTTACAATGAATGACCATCACAAAAATCTCCTACTGTGATGGTTCATCAGGCCACTCACTATTCCATTGGCGCAAGATTTGATTCAGTAGAGATGTTAAGTTTTACGCCAGAATTTTTGTGAACCCATATGTTGGTTGTTCAAATAAAATCCTATAAAGTTTCGAAACCAGAAAACATTATACCGGTCATGATTGATTCTTGATTGGAATTTGATCTGGAATATCGCTGAAACCCTGTTTACACATACTTCTGAACTGAAACAAAATGAACACAGAAGGACTAGTTTGAGGATGAACCGAGATTAGGTTAGGCTGCCTAATACATAGAGCAAATGTATCTACCTTTCCGTCATAACAATACAAGTGCATCTACAAACAGTGAGAAAAGGCAGTTGAAAATCTTGGGACTGAATCATAAATAACCATCTCCCCATGAGAAAAAAAATAAGTGAAGGAATGCAAGGATATCCTGTGGTGAGAATGCGACAGTTATCTGTATTGCATCGTTAAAAGAAACTTAAAATTCGTTTAGAAAGTATTTGTATTCATGGACGTACACATGCTTTTGCACTGAAATAAAACAAAACACTGAACAGGGGACTGTGGGTTCCAATGGGATTGGCTTGTATGAGAAACAAACTCTTCAGTGACCTATGCTCACAATGAAAAATGCAAACTCGATATAGAATTGTACTAACAACCATCTCCAGCAATAGAAGGAAGTGAAAGAAAAAGAAGATGGGGGAATGGATGGTTACCTTCCCTAGGATAACTTGATCGAGCATGTGACAAGTATTTATATTCAAGGCTGTCAAGCCTTTGTGGGAGATGTTCATAAAGAGGCTTCATATCTATGGCTGGGCAGTAATCGATGTCAACCCTGATAAGAGCAGAGTAACTCCCACGACTGCCAGGTAAGGATGTTAGGCGTTTGCAAGGACCGAGTCCGATGTCCTTTAATGCGGGCATGTTGCCCCACTCTGGAGATTCCAACTTGTTGCAGTCCGCAATACACACTTCCACGAGCGCATCCAAATGCCCTGATATGGAACGAAGCTCTGGGCAGCCAACAATTGTTAACTCTTTGAGAGACGGTGGTATATTTTGAAGTGTTGCTAACTTATCAGAGCCGCGTATATTTAGAGTCTCTAGGCAAGGTAAAAATTTAGTACTTCCTTGCAATTGCTCTGGCGCTGCTGTGAGGTCGTTGCCATGCTCCACCAGTACACTCATCGGCTCTGTAAAATCTTTTCCCCACATGAACTCAAAACTACGACACCCATCAATACGGATATGTGTAATGGATCGAGGAAGGACGAACAGCTCGGTTAAGCTATGACATCCGTCTATTTCTAGTTTCTTTAGCTGTGGCAGGAGCTCATCCCTTGCTCGTGTTGCTACACCATTCACTTGTGCACGGCCAGTTAGATTAGAGCAGCAAACAAGTTTTAATTTCGTTAAGGATACCAAGCTAAGGAACTCTTCCTCTGGCCAGTACATGACAGAACTGCATCTACGAATCTCCAGTGCTTGAAGTTGTCCAAACCATTTCCAAATACCAACAATATGTCGTGATGGACTTGAGGCAAATAAAAAGCTGCAACCAGTAATATTCATTTCTGCAATTGATAATTCCTGATTCTGATCAAGATCCAACGCTGCTTCTGTGTCTCTTACATGCAATTCCAACACAGACAATGAAGACATGCATCTGGATGAAATTAATGAGAGGGACAGTTGTGCCTTGTCTTCTCTTATCTTGATCTCCTTGATCATCGGTGCTTCAGGTAGACTTGTCAATTTTGGACAGTCCTCAATACAAATCTTCTCAAGGACAGGAAAGGTTACTTGGTCCCCCTTTACTTCGGTTGCCACCCATCTCTCCAGGCTCTTCAGATTACACAACTCGAGTTCTTTTAATGCTGAAAATTCCATGAATGCTATGTTTCTGCACAAGCTCCGCAGTTTATACAGCCTTTTCAGGTGAAGGACTTGAAGAACTCTCATATGAGAGAATTCAGGGAAGTCTTCACACATTGTACAGCCAATTAGATGGAGCTCTGTCAATTTCTGCTGAAACGAACCAAGATCTTTCACCCATGTCGGTATATTGCAACCTTTGTAGTTTACTATCCTTAGCATCTCCATCCCACCAGGAGGTTTAAGAGCATCTAGCACCTTGCTGTGACAATCTGATATTAATTCCCCATTATCCTCACTATTCCATTTCAGAGATAAGTGTGTAAGTTTCTCTTTAATTCCAAGACTGGCAGCTTTCACATGCTCTTCAGTTGCATTTTCAAGGCCATTTAAATCTAGTTCACCGCTGAGATTTAAGTGTTGGAGTTCACCAACAGTGCTGCAACTGGAGCTGGAACCCACCACAAAATATGTTAAAGTCTGTAGAGAAGTTACATGTCCAAGGTCAGGAGGCATGCATTCTAATGATATGCATCCATTGGTGTAGAGATGCCGGAGGCTTCTCATATATTTCATATCCTTTGGAAGACGGCAAAGAGACTCACAATGAGAAACATCCATGGTCAATAAATTATATAGTAAAGATATTTCTTGAGGAAGTTCTTCAATCCAGTTGCTTGACAAGTTAAGATACCTTAGGTGCTGCAAGTGCCTTGGCTTCATTGGAAGTTTTTCCAGTCGACACAGCTGCATTGCCCGTAAGGAATTGTACTTCGATAAATGTGGTGTTGAGTCATAATAAATATACGGATGTGAATATAACAATGTTTGGAGTGTTGAAGAATGCTTCTTCAGAAAATCATCCAAACGAGTGCCAGGTCGTTGGTATGATATAAACATGTGGCGAATAGGCTTGGACAATGACATCACATTGGCCCTATCAGCTATGGTTGCACATTCTTTTCCCATGATAGACAAAGCCACATCGTGCATAAGATCATGCATCCTGCATATTTTTCCACCACGGAGCTGTTCTCGTTTTCCATAGTAATCAATAGGTGGTGGGGTTTGCTTCACATCTTGAAAGAAAGATCTCCAAGCTAGTTGGCTAAAAATTTCTTTACCTATCAAGTCAGGATTATCTTCAGCTTGCGCGGGTATGAGGTCGTGAGCCATCCATAGCTGGATCAATCTCTCCACATCAATCTCATAATCTTTGGGAAACAAGGCGCAGAATGAAAAGCATTGCTTCATGTCTGACGGGAGGTCATCATAGCTGAGCTTCAGTATAGAAAAAATCTCTGTCTTCTCATTGCAAATGTTGCTTTTTGCTAACATGTCCTTCCATTCTTGTATGCTGGTCTTGGTACTCAAGATTGAGCCAAATGCTTTGGCTGCCAAAGGAGAACCAACACATCTGTCGACAATCCTATCAAGAACTACATCTAGCTCGTCACTGGTTGGCTTTTGCACGCTGAATGCTCTGCTTTGGATTATTTCCTTCATATACTTGTCACCCAACTTTTGAAGGTTATAGGCTCCAGGTGCACCCATGGTCATAACTCGAGCTACTTGTACATCACGGGTTGTTGTCAGTATTATGCTTCCCCTGTCACCTTGCTTAAGGCATGTCATCAGTTTCCCCCACTTATCAGGATCCCGATTCCAGACATCATCCAACACAATGAGGTATTTCTTCCCACTAACTTCTTTCCGGAGCTCCTGCAATGCTTTCTCACGATCTTCCTCATGTCTCTGGCAGATTTTGCTTGCAATGTTAGCAATGTCAAAATCTTCTGAGACACAACACCACCTCCGGAGACTGAAATGCTTCTCAATTTCAGGGTCATTGTAAATGAGCTGCACAAAAGTAGTCTTGCCCAGACCGCCCATTCCAATGATAGGAACAACCATGGGAACCCCCCCACTACCATGATCATCTTGCTCAAGCAATATCTTTACGATATTGGTCTTCTCCTCACTTCTGGATCTGCTGACAATGTCCATATCAGAGTCAACCATTATGCTATCAGTCTGCCGCCACCGCCACTGCACCGATGGCGGCAGTGGCACATGCTGCCTCTGTGTGAAGTTGAAATCATTCATCTCTTTCACAAGGACCTCTATCTTCTGCACAATCTTGTGCAGCTTCTTGCTCATCCTGTAACGAAACACGATGGGGTTACGAGCAGGGAAGAGGCTTACGACATCCATCCCGAGCTTGACGTAGTGCCCCTTTTTCTTGGCGTCACGCCGCAGTGATTCGTACTTGAACTCGTCGAAGACGTCGATCCCCTCATAGGACACCTTCTTGATTGCTTGGAGCCAAGCACCAACTCCTGGTCGGCTAGCCCCCTTCTCCGCATCTTCAATGACGTCAAGGATGGCCGGGAGCCTGCGCGCCAGGATCTCGCGCTGCTCCTCCATGCCTTGCATCACCTTGTACTGATCCAGAACGTAGCTGGACGCCTTCTCCTTCAGCGATTTGACCAGCGGCCCGACCACCACCAACTCAGCCATTGTTGCTCTCGCAGCTCACCAGCAGAGCGCACGCACAGCTAGCACACAAGGAAAGGTGGAGAGTTTATGCCTTCATTAGGGAACAAATTAACCGGTCCCAACTAATTAAAGAATGCTTCTGCCTTCTGAGGACAAGGACAAGTGGGTTTGGCTTCCGAGTGAGTGAACCAATTAATAATAATATGCAGTCCAGAAGACTGTCACATGCATGGTCTACTTTGTCTGGGAAGAAACATACTATGTTTATGAACCAAAAAAAAAATGTGACAATGGCAACTGCTGCTAATGGGAGGTTTTTTTTCTATGGCATGAACTAATAATTTCAAGTTGCAATCAAATTCTAGATACGAAGAATAAATCAACTACTGCTGATGATTTGGGATCGAAAACCATCGTCAGTGTTTGAGATAAAGTGCAATTTATGAATCATAACGATTGATCTTTAAATTTAGCGGGTGTGGCGTCTGGCATATGGCGTGCAGCATGTGAACATAGAAAGATGCCCCCGGTTTGGAAGGAATACTCTAAATAAAAGCTCCACTTTGGAATTCAAAATAAACAAATAAAGTATACTTAATTTATTCTTGGTAATGCTCCACATTATCAGCTTGCCCTTGATCAATTTTGAGGTGGGAAGCATGTGGATGCGTAGTTGTTAGGGCAGTCCCAATGGTGCATTGATGATGGTTTCTATCCTCATTAAATGACTTGCCACGTAGGTAAAATGCTGACATGGCAACGTAATTAATGAAGAAAGAGAGCAAAAATCATAGAAATGGTTTCTTCGTGAAGAAATCAGGTCTACTCTTGACCCAATGCATCAAGAAACCATGAAATCATCATTGGGGAGAAACCACCAGTTTCTAGGGAGCTCGTGTCGCACTCCCATTGAAGGAAGAAGATAGAGTTGGGAGGAGAAAGAGAAAAAAATTATTACTCATAGAAACTATAGGTTGGAAAGCAGTACTTTTTTTGTGTGGTATCCTATGTTATAGAAACTACTAGTTTCTTTCATTGGGATTGCCCTTAAAGATGTCCACAGCAACCTTAAAATATGCGCTTGTTCAGGACCAACGACCGGCTTCCAAGGGCGGTCTTAACGGCGTCCTCAAAAGTTTAAGTCAGTTGTTAGGGCATGTACAGCCCACAGACGAGGGGTCGTCTGTAAGTGTCTCGAGTCTATCATACAGACAGAAAAAAAGACAGGTCATACAACCTACAGACAGTGAGCCGTCTACAGGCAGTTTAATGCTTTACATATAGCCAAGATCAATCATGAATATTATTGTGTACACCATTATGTTGCCGTTTGGTTTGGTTGAAGGCATGCATTTTATTAGCTGGAGAAAGTTGATGCCGCCGCAGGTGCCTTGGCCTTGCCCTTCCGCCCCGCCGCCGCACCCAGGCTACTCCGTCCCAAATCAGGTGGCGCATGCTCCGTCTCTCCGATAGGGAAGATAGCTGGGGAGAAAAATCCGTTTCGCGCGCGCACACTGGATCCGTGCTCTCATCGACTCTGCGCAGTCGAGTCCGTACAGCGCGCTTCCACCCGGCGATGAAATCTCGGAGCACGAGCGCACCCCGTCGTCTGGCGAGACGACGGCCATCGTATCTCTCGTCATTGAAAGCGGTGGGACGGGGTCTTTTTTGCAAAATATACGTCACACAGACGGGTCTTGCAGACCCGCTGTACATGCCCTTATTCCTATGTGCCTACAGTTTACTCGTCCAAATACTCATCATTTGGCACAACGTCCAATAAATCTATAGGTCCAACATTATTAAAAAAATACTAGAATTAGAGACAGCTACCTCCGTCGTCTTCATCGTCTTTTCCATGGCTGTAGGTGACCGACGCACAAGAGGAGGCAAGAGGCAACGAACGCACGAGCATCTGAAGCATGGGGGCGGGAGATGCTGCAGGTGGCCAGATCTTCTCCCCGTGAGCCATGAGCCCTGCGCATCTCTCCATCGTCGTCGCCTGCCTCGGACCATCGACGCATGCGCACAGTCCTCCCGCCACGCTCACTACAGGCCGGCTCCGCGCCGTCGCCTCGCCCCCCACTGCGCTCGCTGACGGCCAGCCTTGCCTCGCTGCGAGCTGCCAGGCCACCGCTCTCGCTGTGCGCGCCGCTGGCCGCGGCCGCACCCACGCTTGTTGTAGCCCTTCGCCGCCGGTCAGCCCCATGCCCCAACCGCGTCTCTCGCACAGCCAGGGGATGGGTCGAGATGGAGGAGGACAGGTCCCACGAGACTAGCGTGGGAGGACTTTTCACTTTAATTTATCTTCTTTCTTCCACTTCCATGCAAAGTGCGGAAAAAAATTCTATCGAAACTGCAACCATCCTATTACATAACCAATGAACACCAATGAACCTCTAATCTATCATTAGTTGATCATCTCTCATTCACCACAAGTATCTCATTTCATCTCCCACTTTTTCCCACTTTTCGATCTCCAATCCCTTGTTTTTAGGTCTATGTAATATGTGAGGAACGCATATGGCAGTCATGATCACCCTTGGTTATCGGGACTTCATGACAGGCAGATACCACTACTATTAGCCTTTATTTTGGATGCTTACATGTTATTCGGTATGAGTTTGCATTTCATTTAAAATGATGAACTATTAATCTTATTCCACCAAGTTAGACCAACTCACTTAAGTTAGTCATAGCCTTTACTTAACCACTGGGCTTGCATCGCTTAATTGGCTAGTTTTGATAGAAGTCGAGTGTGAGCAGGTTCTCACTCTCGCGCGTGTAGGAGCTACACCGGAATAAGTAACTACTTAAAACTTGCAAGGGTGTGAACTTGATTCAAACTACTCAATGTGACTAAGGACAAACCTTGATTTGAGATAAGTGAGTGATGATCAATTGCTAATTCTCTACTCAAACGAGGGTAAGGTCACTGTGAGTGCTGGATCTTAAGTGACATAACTTATGGAGTAGCTAAGGACCATTCATTGGATAGTGAGTTTGACTAACCACACGTACAGAACATATATCGCTTATGGGGCGGTAAGCCAAGTACTTAGTGGTGACTTACTTATCGCGCGGATTCGCTTGCGAGGGGTGATGGGGTGTAGATGAGATGTCATTACATCGATACCCATTCAAAGTTTGGCAAGAGCGAGAGGAAGAGGGCGGTCATGGCTTGGCAGGCGGCCGGCAGGAGCGAGAGGAAGAGGAGCAAGAGAATGAGGATGGCTGTGCCTTTGCGGTTGCGGGTGTTGTGTATGAGGCGAGACGAGGCTGGGAGCGAGATGCGTGCAGTGGCTGAGGGTGGGGAGGCCGAGAGGGCAAATGAAACCTAGGGTTTCTTGAAACATGCAGATTATATCTATGTGACTGCTTGGATATGGGTCAAAATTCCTCTATTGGGCTTCTTTAGTCCTATATTCGCGTAGGCAGCTAAAATACTCGGGTTCCCCGACGGGTAACGAGGACCGTTACTAGAAGAACGTTCTCGAACCCGCTTTACTCGACGGGATCATTTTTGGCCGTTAAGAACCCTGCGGGTACTGATTTTGTCCCATCTTCATCCCTTGATGGATCAAATCCCCATTGGGTATCGAGTATCGGGGCCGTTGCCATCCTTAATTCAAACTGTTCATCGAGCTGAGAGCCACATTGAGGGAAAGGTCATAACCTTGAGGCAACCCTATCTGGGCATAGGTATCGTGGTTCATCCTTGGTATCCGTGTGGGTACAGTTGTACACCTCTGCAGAGATCTTATCGAAAGCCTGAAGTCTTCGGACAGAACTATTTGATTGTTCTCACTTCTAGACTCTGTGTAGTGGTAATTATTGAACTTATTAGGTTATTCTCACTTGTAGACTCCGTGTAGTGATAATTATTGAACTTGATGATGAGATAACTTGTAATATTGATCACTTAACCATTTTCTCACACGGTACTTGTACATTTTAGTACACTTGTTAGAACTCGAAAGATGAATAGATAGGTACATCATACTCTTAATGTTAATGGATTTAAATGTATAGAATGCCTTGAATTTTGCAAGACCCATTATCATGAGTTCCATGATGCATCCTAGCTAGATTTTTATTGGTATAATGTCAATGCAAGCTAAACCTGTGCAATGAAAGATTTTGTAAATATAAAACCATACACCCAAAAGCAGTTTTCATTGAGTGATGTAGTTCTGCTGCGTTAATTGTTATAACCAGTAAAGCTATCGATTGATATAACCAGTAAAGCATGGCACCCAGGTTATGATGTGGTACTTAAAACATATGGCACAACACAACCACAGCTGTGTAGATTGTTAGAAGCGAGGCATAAATTGTTTTTTTTCTAGAAAATAATTTTACATGAGAAACAGTGCATTTACTTGTACTTGAGAAGTGAAACATTTGAAAGGCCTCTAACAGCGGTATAATGTGTTCGACTGTAGGTTTTGTTCAATGAGGATGAAGAACTCTGGTGGTGCGTGTCTTCAAAGACGCGTAGTGAAAGATAGGAAAATCTTTGTATACATCGCATTCATGAAATACAGCCATGAGTTTGTTTGTTGAAACGAAAATGGCATGGTTTGTGCCAATATAGATATGATATTTCTAACTGTTCGTGCTACTTTTGAACTTAATAGTTCGTGGACATCGATTGATTGTTTTATACTTGTGATACCATTTAAATCTAGCTATGTTTAGTCTATGTAATATAATATGATCGATCTCCTATAATTAAATACGAGATCCCTATTAGCATATTTTCCAGGCTTCTCAAGAAGCCATGTCAGCATCAACCCACACCAATAGAACACCATTGGTCAACATTATCTCCTTACCGGTCCTTTCCCGCATGATCCCTGAAAAACGTCTCCATTTAATTTATTTGGGCCATGCAAAGATACGTCGGAATATCTTTCAGAAAACATATCAGCGGAGAGAGAATAGAGTAGAAACGCATTGATAGTGGACGTGAAAGTGGATGAGCAATTCGGCCAAAATAAATTAAACCAACAATTCGACCCTACAGCTTCCCATCCAACGTCTGAGTTCCGACTTCCTATCTGATGGCAGCACCAGCACCCGATCCAGTCCGGCTGTCCCGGACTTCCGATCCAATATAAGAGACATCCATGAGAAGCGTCTTGGACTGCAGACACACGCAGGATCTCTGATCCAAATCCTTTGCATCCTCCGGCTCCTCCATGGGAAGCAGCAGGTGCTTCTTCTTGGCTTGGAGAACATGCTCCACTGGTGCTACCGCGGGTCGTCGACAGTCGCTTATATTGGACATGTCCACCGGCGATGATGCGTTGGAGCCGCTACCACAAGGATCGTCACCAACTCACCATCCAGCTCCTCCTTGCGCAGCCCCACGGCGGACACCGAGAGGCGGCACCTCCGTGGCCACCTTGGGACATTCCAGAACGCCTCTTCCCATGTCATGTCTTTGCTGGCCAGTGGCCACGTTATATGGGAAAGTATACGGCTATATGGTAGCTATGATAAGTGTCCATGTCGTACGGTAAGTATTGGTGTTGCCTCTCCTGCTTTCTAAATACTTCGTTCCATTTCGTGTTGAGAGAACACTAATGTTTTTTTTTCTCCCTCCACATGCAGGATCATCAACAATGCATGCAACCTTGCCACCACTGGTACATAAAATTAGAAATATAGTTGGTTATTATAGTAAGAAATATCATTGTTATTCGATCCTATCATTATGATTATGTGACGTATCTTCATGGCTATGACTTAACCCTTTTTGATGGATTTTGTTTATTTCCAAACCGTACAAAACCATTATTACACTTTTCTTATATATACTCACTATGAAATTAGTCTCTTCTACTATAATTGACCACTTCGAATTATTTTAGAACCACCAACGAAAACGTCCCCCGCTTAGCAGTCTAACCAATGTATACCCAGAAAATTACACATAAGAATTTACCTCTATTAAAATTAAGGGCTCACAAAAGATCAGCCTGTTCGCTTGGGCTGATTTGGCTGGCTGAAAGTACTGCTGGTTGATTTTTATGAGAGAAAAACACTGCTGGCTGGCTGATTTGGCTGCAAGCAAATAGGCTGAAAGTTTAATGTGAGGCTTCTCACCCCCATTACCCCCGCGCCCTTCCCCTCTTACGAACGACGGTACAAACGCCGCAGGTTCGAATCCAGAACTTGCCTAAAAGAAAAGAAATCATCGTACGTATGCCTGCTGGCGCGGAAAAAAGAAACTGCGACACTGCCCAAAACCCCACCGTCTCCTCCCGGGCTGCCGCCTCCTCCGCCCCATCCTCACCGAGGCCCATCCTCTACCTTGCCCGACGCCTGACCTCGCCTCCTGGTGCCGGTCCACGCTGCAGCGGCGCGCACAGCCCCCCACCCTCCTCCTCGACGGCATCTGGAGGCAGGGCAAGGAGATGCACGCGACCAGCTAGGTCTTCTCCGTGGGATCTGCTCAAGCCGGCGCAGCCCCACCCCTTGCCCCTCGCAGCGGGATCGGGAGGAAGGAGAGGAGAGGCGGTGGAGGGAGGGAGTCGTCCGCCGCGGATCAGGGTCTCCCTCGCCCGCGCGCGGACCCCTGCCTCCGTACGAAGAAGGCCCATGCCGGCCGCCAGGTCTGGGAGTTAGATGCGGGCACTGACCCCGATCCCTCTGTCGACGCCGCGCATCTGGCTTTCATCCACTGACGGCACCAGCTCAAGCACAACGCCGACCTCCCCATGCGCATCCTCTGTAATTTGAAGAATTTTTAATCCTCCTCGCTGCTGGTGAGCGCCCGACGCCCCATCCGCGGCCTCGGTGGAGAGGAAAGACCCATGGATTTCAACCTTTTCTTCACTCTCATTTTGCAGCCAAACCGGACCACCTGGTGCAGCCCTTCGATTTTATTGTGGACACCGGACAGTGAGCTCGTGTAGTTGCCACTCCAGCAGTTCCTTCCCGCCTAGGGCATCTCCGTGGTACAATTTTTTTTTGTTCGGAGGCCTTTTATCGGAGGTGTTGCTGTGCAATATGTTGTTTTGATTTGCGTGAGGATTCATTGTGGGTGTTTTGCAGGAGAGGCGTTGCCCCTAGGATTGTTGGGTTAGTGCTGTGCATGGATCCAACCCAAGGTATGGTTTAGCTCTTGTTTGTTATGTGCAGTCCCGTCAGCTGTGAAAGTAACTATAATCTGATTTGGAATTTTCATGCCCTGTTATTTATAGCATGTGTATTGGACCTGGGTTTGAATTTTGTATTTAATCGATTTGAACTATTTTAGTAGGAGATTAGTTGATGTGCAAATTCGAATTTTGACAAAGGTACATGCTTATGTTTTATAGCTGATTTGGGAATCGATCTGTCTGCTCCCATGCATACCCTGCAAGTACAGATGAAAGCGTTGTTTTTTCCCTGCATTCTATTTGACCGGGCGTATTTTTTGTTGTTGTGCTCATTTGATGTATTTGGAGTGTCGGACTGAGATTTCTAATAGCGAAGCGCATTTTTTTCTATTGTGGGTATCGGAGGAAACAGATGCAATAGTATGTTTGGAGGGCATATGACTGGTTGCTCTTGGGCGGTTGAAGTGGTGATCCTTCAGCTCAAAAAGGTTTGTTTTGATTTTCAGTCATTCACATTAGAAATACATGGAGTAGCGTGGCGTGGGCAGCCGTGTGCCGGTGGCGGCCACCGACGGTCACATGGAAGACGGATTCAGTGAGTTCTCCTGCCTTCCTGAATTATCCTTTTTATTACCTGTGCAAATTGGAAATCTCGTGGTAGCCATTGCCACAGAACAGGTGCCCCTTCCTCCATTCTCTGTTTCAAAAGGAGGTCCTCATCAATCCCTCTCTTTGTTGCAGCAGCCAGCACTCCAGCAGGTTGCCATGGATTTGGGACAGAATCTCTTGGTGATTGCCTCTGCAATATTGGGGGTCGATGGGCTCAGGACAATTGCATGCACAGGTATCTGGCGAGAGGCTGGTTAGGATAATACTTACATATGGGGAATTATTATCAACCTGAGATCTTCCCATAAGTGCAATAACAGTGCACATAGCAATAATTTTTTTGGTCCTGATGGGTATAACTGATTTTAAGATTGCTGCATTCCATGAATGCTCATGTTCATGCTTGCATTCTGTTGTTTTGATCTTTTCAGTACGCTGAATTGCAGTTCGTTTATTATTTTGCTCGACTTTTTTTATGTTTGCAATGATAATTTTGGTGCGCATTGGAGATTGGAGGTTCACACCATGATGGAAAGTTTCCTGAATTTTGTGATCTGTTTGAATTCTGGGTTTATAATTCATAGGTGGTCATTGGATATGAAAACTGCACCCTTTTTTTCTTGCTGATATGGCTCTATGACTTGCAATTCCTGGAACTTATTAGGAGTTAACTGATTCGGGCTGAGCGCTTTTCCTAACAATCTTTCCTTCTTGCCGCAGCCAATTGCAAAGCTACCATCCGCTTTCATCATGGTCATTCAAGTATGCAAATACAGTTAGCTACCATATGCCTTCATCATGGTCATTCAAGTATGCAGATACAGGTTTTGTGGTGCCAGGCAACAGATTTCTAATTTAGAAAGGGTTCAAACATGTCTTCTTAACCTCTATCTAATGTCAGCCTAATCACTAAAATCTTGTTTTAGCTGCCCCTGTTAGCAACAAGATGATGATGACTGCTATGCTTGTGTGACAGTCGTGCATTTCCTTGCCAACTACTCAGCAACCATTTTCTTTAACTGAATGGAAGAGTTCCTGCCTTTCTATCCAAATGCCCATATCAGTAAGCTTGTTTTGCTTATCTAAAGCTGAGTTTGAGTATGTGTCTAGGTTTCTGTGAATTAGATTGGATTATTTAATGATTCTGTGAATTGGATTGTCAGCTCCTGCTCGATCAAAAGGTATAGGCGCCCTTTTGTTGTGGTTGTCGTGCGCTGAAGTCCGGGCTAGACGACGACGACAACGTGCTGGACATCGTTACTCTAGGTGAGTCTCACCAACATCACCAATTCGTTTTCAGTGAACAGTAACCATGCAATAGCTCGAATTTTCAGTGAGCGTGTGTCAATATTATTTGATGCTTTCAACAAAAGGATAGAACATCTGAGGAATCTTAGATATTTAGTTACTTTCATTAGTGTCTGCTTTAAATTATTAAATATTGAATTGTGACTTTGATCCTATTGCAGTGTTATCTAAACTAGTGGAAATGCACGTGCGACACGCACGTGTTTTTAAAAATATTTGTTATAAAGCAAAAATATTATATGTTTTGAAAAGCTAGATTATATGTTTTATATCAACTAATAAAAGGATAAAATTGATAAATAGTTGCTCTACAGTAAAAATTAAATAACTAACTTATTGAGTTGAACATATCCATCAGTAACTATGATGTTGTTCGGCTGATGGTTTCTGCGGCTGCTGCTGCTGATGCTGATTTGTTATGAGAGAAAAACATTGTTCCATGGCTTAAAAGTAGTGTTGATTCTGGCTGATAAACACAAGTATATCTCATGCCAAAGAGCCTCCAAGGGTATCAAATTTGAATTCATGAAAGCCATCGTACCAACAAAGTCATGATGTGCTCCATATCCAGAAGGTTATCATACAAAAGGACCAAGGTCCATTGCTCTGCTCTCTAGGTTGCAAGCCTCAAGTCTAATAAGACATAGATGAATCTAAACCAGGAAATATTTTCCCTGACCTATCAAGACACCTTTTGTCTGGTTTGACCATACTGGAATGAAACAAGAGAAAATAGACCAATCCATTAGGTAGCATTATAGTGCAAGACAGAAATGGAAATCATAGAATTTACATAAAAAGTGATAGTGAATTCTTTCCCAAAATTAAGAAAAATAGCATAAGTTTAATTAATTTGTAAAAGTGAATTAGGCATTTACTTGTTTCTTACATGATTGTCAGCGTACTTCTAACTTTTCCTCCAATATTCTTATTGAGTCTAAGTACTCTTGATGAATTTTTTTCATTCTGCATAAAAAAGGGAAATTGTTAATCAATAAATATAGAACATGAGTGCCGCAGTTGCTACAAATTAATGTTCAAACAAAAAACATGTTTCAGAATGCAAATTCAGCATGTGTCAGTTGTCAAATGAGAAGAATGCCATTTGAACATGTGCTTCCATGATATATCAAGATTCATGAATGAATTTAATTTGTTTAACATGAGGAATTTACCTAGTCCACACTGAACCAATCTAACCACATATGTACATTTTCAAAAAAACTGAACTGCTTGTCTTCATCCTGTCTTTGCCCCGTAAAATGAGCCGAGCTTCATATGTAATGTAAGACTGAACCTAGACTGCACAGGGTCATACCAAAGATACAGACAACATGTTAGTAACAATATCATTATACAGAGCATAATAATTTATTCAATATTTTGAACTCTCTAGGTGATTACTATTTTCATAGTTGCTTTGGCATCTGTTTGCGCTCAACATCTATCAATGTCAACAATTGACTCAGCCTGAAGAGTTTACAAATGTAAACCATGTCAACAATTCTACTGCTGCTTGCATCAATAATCTTTTACAAGATATTAGAGCAACTCCATCCCAAGGTTCCTTAAGTGTATTAAACAATCACTGCATAAGAGGCTATGACAATCACTGCATAAATAGCATAAGAGCTTTCAGTTTTTTGTTGCATAACAAACAAACAGTAACCAGATCATGCGTGTGAACCTCGACAGATTGCTACCTGAAAATCTCATCAATTTTCTCTTTATTATGCTTGCTGTCCTAAAACCCATTTTTTCCCCAAATGAAGCCAATTAAATAATCACAGTGCATGCAAAATAGCATAAAGGTTTCAGTTTTCCCAATGTTGCACAGCAAACAAACACTAACCAGATCGTGCATGTGGACTAAAACCATTTCCCCCCAAAATGAAGCCATTTCAATAATTGCAGTCATGCAAATATAATATTGATGTATATTGATTTGAGAGAAGTTAATCCAAACATTTGCAGATAATACACCAATCGATTGCAGTGATTTCATCATCCTTGTGAATCTGATGGCCCCCCTCTGACACGTTGCCAGCCAGCCAACAGTGCTTTTCTCTCACACCAATTCAGCACCAGCCACCAGCCACCAGCTAGCCAGCAGTATTTTTCTCTCACAACAAATCAGCACCAGCCACCGGCCACCAGCCAGCCAAACAAGGCCAAGGTCACTACAACGACAGAACACACTGGTAGTTATAAAAAATATGCATACGGAGCAGAAGCACTAACCAATGTATCGGATCCAATATCTGTGCTGCCTGCGCTCAAGTTCTCATCGGACCGAGATTAAGCTTCTGCACCAATGAGCCACCCTGAACCTATAAATTTGAACCGATTTTGCATGTAGAATTTCACCTGAAAAGGGAAGAATCTAAGAACTCACTTTCCATCAATGAATGCGATAGATGACAACTCACCTCCCCATCCTCAACAACTCTGCCATCCAAACATCCAAACCCTCTTCTTTCCTGCAAAGAATTCTTTTCAGCTCCAACGCCCAGGAAACTTTACAGATCATCTGATTCAATTTAATCAATTATAATAGATAAAACTTAACAAATTTCAAAGCGGCTCTGCACAGATGTGAGACGTACGCTGGGAACCGGTGATCAGGCTTGTCCACGGCACCCTTCTTGCCAAGGCAACCACCTGAGATGTAACTTTCAAAAGATCATCTTAACACTCATGTTTTGTTAGATAAGTCAAGGCCCTGAGAATCAAGGGCAGTTGCCAAGTGACGCTAAGATAGATACTACTACAAAGTATAAAAATGAAACTATTTTCGTGATGATAATGTGTGGCTTTGTATTACTATATGAATGGATACCATGCGTCCATGCCTAGAAATGACAAGAACTGGTTCAAGAAAAAAAAGTAGGCCATAGGAATCAGATTAATCTATAGTGTAAAACATTGGCAAGTAATGGAGACAAAAAGCACTGCATTGTTTACCTGAAAAGGGCAGGGAACCAGATCGCCCAACAATGAACAATTCATCCCTTGCATCCGCTGCATCAATGGAATAGTACACTGACAATTCAAAGATTAATTTATCTAGCAGTTCACTAAACATTTATCAATCTCTAGTCCAGACTTAGAAGTCAGCCATAAACAAACATGAGACGATGAGATCAAACCAATATTGCATCTACTCAAGCAGATAAAGTACACACAAGGGGAGATGGAGGAAGGAAGAGGGTTGTCTCACAAACACAGACGCTGCATCAGTAGAAAACTAATCACACCACCTAGCCTCCTGGTGACAGGCAGACAGCACACAGTAGGACATGGATGGATGGACCTTGCGATGCGATGCGGGTTCAAGCAAGGTGCCTGCGACCATTGTTTTTGAGGCGTCGCCTAGGCGTCGCCTAGTCGTCGCCTAGGCGATGAGGCGTGGTAGAGACGCTGGGCGTCGGGGGCGCCACGACCTGCACTGGTATGGCGTCCGCCTAATCGCACTAGGCGTCGTGTAGGCGCAAATAGGCGTCGGGCGGACGCCTACAGCTGCGCCGCGGACGCCGGGTGCTAAATCGTGGGGGAAGGGCGCCAAAAGGACGGCACTCCGCCGGAAATCGACCTTGCGCCCGCGCGAAAAGCAAGAGGCGCGGGAAAGTGACCGCACGTCCGCCCAGATAGGCTCCTCGCGCGGGAAATCGACTGCGCGCGGCATTTACCGCAAATGCGGGCGAAGGGAGAGGAAGAGAGAGAAGGCGGCGGATGAACCTCGAGCTCTGCTTGCTGCTTGGCTGCTCCTCTGCTCGAGTCCGCCGGCCGGCCGCCCCTGCCGCGGCCCTGCATCTCCGCACGTCCGCACCTGCCGTGCAGCCGTCCGCACCTGCTCTGCCTCGATTTTGCTCCTCCGTCGGCCGTCGGCAGCTGCTCGCCCGCCTGTTTTCTGCGCCTCCGTCGGGTAGCTCCCCTTCCGCCTGCTTTCCCTCCCGCATCCTCTGCTTTCCCTCCCACCTCCTCTGCTTTCCCTAATCTTTGAGGCGTGCACTCTGCTGTTCCCAGGCGCTCTGTTCTGCTCTGAATATTGGATGCAGTATGCACATCCCTCTGCTTGTGTGTACTCTGAATATTGTATGCTCTGAATATTTGGACATTTGGTCTGCACTCTGCTCTGCTTTTGCTCATGGTGTGTGCCTGTATGTACTCTGCTCTGAATATTGTAAGATGAACTGCTGATGCCTGTTTTTTATATTAGATGGGTTGTCACTCACATACTCTGTTACATATACAAATACGTGCTTGTGCTGCACTAGTATATAAAATTCTAGCTTAAAAACGAGGTATGTATGTGCTGCACTAGTATATAAAATTCTATTTTACAACGCCTTACGATGTGTGTATGGCGTCGCCTAGGCGTCCGCCACAAACGCCTAGGCGTTGTGAAGGGGGTCGGGCGCCGCGCCTCGCCGCGGCGCCTCAAAAACATTGCCTGCGACAAACCGTTCACAAACACAAAACGGAAATTTCAGGCCGCCATGAGGCAGGCGACTTGCATTGGGCAGTGGTGGTGGCGCCATGATCTACGTGACGTTAACTGACCTTGATCAGGAAGATGGCATCACAGAGACAACCCTCCGGCCTCAGCCTTTGCAGTAGTCGGACGCTCAGTGATTGCAGCAGTCGTACGCTAGCACGGGATGGGGATGGAGCCAGCCGTCGGCGGCGCTGCAGCTGCCTGTGATGACCGTCGTGTTGCGCCCTCGCCGACCAGGGCGACGTTCGTCTTGTACGGCGGAACCTCCACGTTCTCCTGGTATGTCCCAGCCTTCATGTGGATCATGGAGGGACGCGGCGGTTATTATTATTACGCGGATAGATTTCGTCGGTGAGGAAAAACGGGGAGGCGGGATCACGATGGAACGGTTAAGAGGAGTGAAAAGCAAAGTCACGAAGGAACGCTAGGCGGTGGGTAGGTTCGTTGTGGGTAAAAAAAATCGGAGCGGGAAGAGGGATCGGTGACCGATCATAACAGGAAAGCGTGTTTCTGTCACATAAGTCTTGTCCTTTTCATCTTAGGGTCATTCCGTCAGATCTATAAAGCGTTGGATGCAAAATCAAAACACATCCAAGGGTGGAGATAGCAGGTGGGTAGGGAGTTTTTAGGTGACAGGTATTTTCCAATTCATTCACTCCTTTTAGTATTGATTAGAGTTTCTGAAATTTTCTAGAGAGTAGCTGTTATCTAAATTATTAAATACTGAATTGTCACTTTCATCCTATTGCAATGTCTGTTTTATCTGATACTTCTGGGAATTAACTGATTTCACTAAAGCCATTTACCCTGCTCCTCTTATATCGTTCTTGAGATAGTTGTAGATTGTCCATTTTGTTTACTTTGTCCTTGATTTTATCTATCAATTTATTCAAATTTGCAGGGCAATTCGAACAATCATTTAAGATTGTGGCAAAATAGTTTCTAGAGCTGATGATCAGTCTGTCATATTCTAGGATAAGCAGACTTTTAAGCTTTTGGAAGAACTGAAGGGCCAAGATGAACCAGTGAGGTTCTTACATTTAGCTGTAGATTTGTTTTAGTGTCTTCATTGTCTCTCCTCGGTAACTATGAAGCATGTTTTGTTTAAATACTGGTATAGGTTAGTTCCGTCCGGATGCTCTTAGGAGAACGTGTCGTTACTACATCCCGTGATGGTACTGTGAAAATGTGGGCTAATGAATTTATATATATATATATATATATATATATATATATATATATATATATATATATATATATATATATATATATATATATATATATATATATATATATATATATATATTTGCAGGTCGTCTGCATCTTTTATTACCTTCTGTAGCTTGGGCCAGCACTTCTACGCATTCAGATAAATCATAGATGCACTGGACGAATATTGTTTTACTTTTGAAATTTGATTATGTAAACTGAGCATCTGCAACTAAACACATGTACTATATGTGCCTTCTCTAGAAGTAAATATCTGTATATAGATAAGAAGGTTGTTCTAGAGTGGATAAGATCATTTACGTCATGGCTGGTTCATGAACTCCATGGGAACTGAACCATTGCAGGAACTAATAATTTGTTAGCTGCTGGGGTCTCTTATAAAATGAGGTTGTAGGGATAACAAGGTGACCTGTTGCAAAAACATGTACTTTATATTTTAATGAACACTGAGTACATATATAAAACCCCTTCCCCACAACAAAATAAATAAAAAACTAGAACATATCTGCAAATTATGGTTCTTCTGAGGCACCCTGGGTACAAAAAAAATACAGCCATTTGTTAACAGGGTTATTTTGGCACAAGGGGTTCAGCAATGAGACAAGATGCTGTGAACAAGGTTGATATTAGTTGATAATGAATATGTGAAATCAGTAGACCAAAGATTACATGTTTCTAACAAAATGGTGGCTGTTTTGCTGGCTGCGGAGCACAAGCTAAATGATACATGCTCTGATGTAAAAATAGACATGTCTTATCTATGATTTTGTTAAAGAAAAAATAATATGTTTAAATATATGGCTTAGAATGAATATATATGGCTTAAAATAATATGATTTTGGGATCAAAGTGCTTCAATGCTTGCTATTTCTTCTGAATGATATAGAACTCGCTGGGCCAATCAACTAGGTAACAATCTTTCTTCAAATATGCTGAATAAATCTATTGTCTCGCATTTTCTTCACTATTGTTGAATCCTTTTGATAGTTGGATTTGTTCCTAGTTTCAAATGAGTATTGACTGCTGAGTGGTCGTGGTGGACAGGAGTGCAAGTTGCAACTTAAGCTAAGCACGGGACATGCAAAATAGAGACAACAGAAAGTCGGCACATGCAAAATAAACTGCATATCAGTTTTGTAAAAAAAGAATTTTAGAGGTTACAATATATATTTTGAGTCATATATTTGGTTTATTGTAATTAGTAGAGTTGTATTATAATTGTTGAAGAAATTTTGAGTCATGTATTCTTTGTCTTTGAAGAAATTCAATTCAATTTCAGTAAAAAGGAATCCCAGATCATATGTTTGTTTGCATCGTGCGTGTGGTGTATTGAGTTGCAATTGTTAAGTCTTATGCAGAGAAATAATATTTGGTTGTTTTAATTTGTATGGTTGAATGCCACCGTAGCGTTAGCACATGCATTATACTAGTTAAATTGTAATTACTCAGTCTTCTACATCAATCCTGAAAAACTATCCACAAATACTTCAATGAAATTCTCGTAGCAACGCGCGGGGTATCATCTAGTTAAATAAATTATGCTGCTATTGAAATGATCAAAATTAAATCTAAGACTATTGGATTGTAATTTTTGACGCTAGGTTTTCATTTTTCCCATCGGTTACTTGTGACAGGGATAAAATTCTAGACTTGGCGGCTGGAAATTGTCCTGTTGACATCTAGGAATTTTCATGTCGACACATTACCGACAAAGAAGAGATTTTATTTTTCAGTCGCTTTATTTTTGTCGGTTTTTATATTTTCCTGTACACTGACAGAGAAATTCTTGTTTCCAATAGTGGTTGTTTTTACTATACATCTAGACATAGCGTATATTTAAGTGCATGGCAAAAACCTAAAAGACAAAATGTCTTATAATTTAGAATTGAGAGAGTAACAAAATTGTAGTGGTAGAAACAAGTCAGATAATAATACCAACATAATAAATTAAACAAAGTATTTTTCCAACAAGAACTACAAAGAAATTTTCCAGCCTGACAAAAAAACAAGCAATGCAATTACCAAGTAGAGTTTTAAAATATGGCAGAATTACTGCTATGAAGGACCTGATTATTAGTGCAAAAACCAGCTCGACTCATGCCTGTTGAGAAACTGGTGACCTCATCGTCACCGGTGATTCCATCGGTGCCGGGAAGACGGCGAGTGAACCGCACCGGCACCGTTCCCCTTCCTATAGGGTTTGCTCAGCACCACCGTCGCCATCATCCTTCTTCCGCTGCTTCTGTCATCAACGGTGGTGCCTCTCCATCCATGATCACTGCTTGTCCGGGCAACCGTCCTCGGCTGATCAGCTGGTCGATCATGGTGTTGCGGTGAATTACGTTGCGCACGTCGGCGCACCATATCTATAATGGTTTGTAGCCTTGCCCTCTTTGCAGGCGGCACCCGTGGCCTCCATGTCGGCATGGGAGTCATCCCGAACCGCCATGTTGTCATCAACATTGTCTGCCATCTAGTCATCGCGTACCTCTCTTTCCAGCTCATCAATGCCATGTCTTCGTCGGTGAAGTACGGTGGTTCCTTGATGGGGACGATCGGTGGTGGTCTGAATTCGACAGGTTGCTCACGAATGGAGTTCAGAGATCTGACGGACTCGTCGTACTTGGCCTTCCAGAGCACGGCGTCGTGGTCGGCGACGAGGCACCTCAGCTCCTTGCTAGCGCACTCCAGCCTCGCGACGTCCTCAGCGACGTGGAGCCTACACAGGATGGTCATCTGTAGGTCGACGGGAAGGCACGCGAAGCTGGGCAACACCGGCACGTCGCCGTGGAGGCAGATGGAAATAAAGAGGGGACGGCACAGCTGATCTGCGAAAAGCTTCCAGAGCCACGGCGCGCCGCCATTGGCGTCATCCGGCGGAGACGACGACGACGTCGTCAGCGCGCGAGCCGCGTCCTCCATGCCG
This sequence comes from Saccharum spontaneum, assembly GCA_022457205.1. Classification (NCBI taxonomy): domain Eukaryota; kingdom Viridiplantae; phylum Streptophyta; class Magnoliopsida; order Poales; family Poaceae; genus Saccharum; species Saccharum spontaneum. The sequence continues at coordinate 51,296,836 of CM039579.1, read as the reverse complement.
CCCGAGAGCACGGGCGCGAGAGCCGCCAGCGGCAGCCGCTCCCTGCGCGCGTTCCGCTGGAGGCCGTTGCAGTCGACGTAGGCATCCACCACGATCTTGCCGCGGCCGCAGCATCCCCGACGGCGCCCCCGCCGTGAGATGCACAACACGGCGGCGTCCGCGTACTCGCGGTGGGCCAGCTGCGGCACCGCGTAGCGGCGGGATCCAGACCAGGGCGTCGTCTCCGGCGCGTCGCACGGCAGGAAGCCAGCGGAGAGGAAAGCGGCGTCGGCCACGATGCACAGGCGACCGAAGAGGTCCTCGGCGTCCCAGTGGGCGCGGTCGGTGACCTTGTTGAGGGGCCAGGACTTCTTGGCGGCTGCCATTGGCGTTAGTACAGAACTACAGAGGCGTTATTTGGTGGTCACGATCCAATTCGACACAGCGTCGGTATATTATCACATTTATATAAATAAATTAATAAAATATTGTTGAGGGTTTCGGCAGAATAAATAAGAGAAAACAAACCTGGCCACGCTCGTTTCGGTCTCTACACTACTGGAAACCAGAACTCGGCACAACAAACCTGCCGAGTGTTTCAGGTTTTGACGAGTGCTTTTTATCGAGGCACTCGGCACAACAATATTTTACTGAGTGTCGCATTCGGCAAAGCTGGCTTTGCCGAGTGCCAGGTCTGGCACTCGGCAAACCTGGTCTTTGCTACGACACTTGGCAAACCCAGCACTCGGCAAAAGGTGGCTCGGTCTTAACGGCAGCCACCTGCCGTCAGTTTTTGCCGAGTGCCTAACGGGCCGACACCCGAATTTTTTTTTATTTTTTTAAATCTATTTTACCGAGTGCTATCACAAAGGCACTCGGCAAATTTTTTTAAACAATATTTTGTCGAATGCTGGAGGGCTGGGACTCGGCAAAATCTTTGTTTTTTTTGTTTAAAAACAATTTTGCCGAGTGCCGTAAGCGTGGCACTCGGCAAAATTTTTTTTAATTTTTTTAAAAGACAATTTTGTCAAGTGCCAGGCCCTCGGCACTCCGCAATTTTTGTTTTAAAAAAAAGCTATTTTGCCGAGTGCCATCACCCTGGCACTCGGCAAATTTTTTAAAAAAAATACGCTATTTTGCCGAGTGTCAGCCCGAGGCACTCGGCAAAATTTTTTTTTAAAAAAAATGCTATTTTGCCGAATGCCAGCCTCCTGGCACTTGGCAAATTTTTTTAAAAAAAACGCTATTTTGCTGAGTGCCATAGCATTACACTCGGCAAATTTAAATTTTATTTTTTTAAAATCAGGTTTGTCGAGTGCCCCTTGGCAGTGGCACTCGGCAAAGTAATTTTTGCCGAGTGTTTCCCGGGGCACTCGGTAATTTTTTTTATTTTGGACCCAAATTTTTTTGTGGGGCTTCACGACTGTATTTAAGACTATTTTAAAATTTGGTCCAATTTTGACTTTTTTGGTGTATTTCATTAATTTATTTCATTTAGTTGAATTTTTTCGAACGTTTCAAATTTAAACTGCAGGTATATGCAATAATGGAATTTAGTGTATGTTTGGGCTGTATTCAGGAGCTCACATGAAATATCGAGCATGTCGTTGACGTAACATGTCGAGGTGGTTGCGGGAAAAGTAAATTTAAATTATAAAAAATCCAAACGAAGTCTGAAAATCACGAAACTCGGCGACGCGTCGTGTTATCGCATGTAGAAGCTACGATAAAAAATTAAAAAGGTTTCGAGCAAGTTATGAAGTCGGATGCCTAAAACTCAAACATCTCCGTACGTGATTTTCGGACTTCGTTTGGATTTTTTATAATTTAAATTCACTTTTCCCACAACCACCTTGACATGTTACGTCAACGACATGCTCGATATTTCATGTGAGCTCCTAAATACGGCCTCAACATACACCAAATACCATGACTATAATTTTTTGAATCACTAAATTTCATTATTCTATGCACCTGCAGTTCAAATTTGAAACATTCGAAAAAATTGAACTAAACGATAAAAATTTACTAAATATATTTTATAAAGTCAAAAAAACTCCAAATTTGAAAATTCAATTTCAAATAAAATATTTAGGCATGGCAAAAAATTTGGGCCAAAAAATTAAAAAAAATTGGGCCCAAATTTTTTTAAAAAAAACCAATTTGTCGAGTGCCGGCCCATGGCACTCGACAAAACCATTAAAAAAATAAAAAAATCCTTTGCCGAGTGCCGGCCCGCCCAGCACTCGGCAAAGGCCGAAACCTAAATATTGGGCTAGCCATGGCCCAGCCGCACCCGCCCGCGAGCTTGCCCCAAATTTCTCCCCGCCCGCCCCGCGTCGCTCCTGCCCGCCGCCGCACTGCCAGCCGGCGGCAGCCGGCTACCCCTCGCCCCAAGCGTCCCCGTCGCCTGCCCACCCCCGCCCCCGCCCTGCCCGTAGACGCCTGCGCCCTCGCCCCCTGCCCGCCGCCGCAGTGCCCGCCGCGCGCGCGGATCTGGCGGCTCGGCGGCGCCTCCCACCCCCCACCCCTTGCCCCACCAACTTCGCCGGCGAGCTAGGCCAGCGAGGCTACGGGGGCAGCACCCGACCACCGCCGCCCCCGGCCCCAGCACCTCCCCTCGCCGCCCAGCACCTCCCCTCGCCTCCCGGCCCCCTCCCTTGCCATCCTGGTAGTTGGGCCAGTGAGGTCCCCTGCCTCCCCCACCACCGGCGAACTAGGGAGGGGTGGGGTGAGGCTGCTGTGCCGCCGAGGTAAGAGGAGGAGGTAGGTGGAAGAAGGAAGAGGAAGGAGGAAGAAGAAGGAAGGGGAAAGAAGAAAGAGGAAGAAGAAGAAGAAGGAAGGGGAAATAGGAAGGAGGAAGGTAGGTGGAAGAAGGAAGAGGAAGGAGGAAGAAGGAAGGAGAAAGAAGAAAGAGGAAGAAGAAGGAAGGGGAAAGAGAAAGTGGAAGAAGAAGAAGGGGAATAGAAGGAGGAAGAAGGAGGAGGAGGAAGGTGAGGAGTAGGAGTCCGAGGAGAAGGGGAGGAGGTGCCTCTGTCGTTACGTCCCACCAAGGTATATGCACCCTTTTTTCTGAATGTCGGCCTTTGTGCCGTGATACTAGGCCTTCGTGCCATTGTGATACTCGGCCTTCGTGCCGTTGTGGTTGCCGGCCTTTGTGCCGTTGTGAATGTTGGCCATCGTGCCCTTCTTTTGCAGGTTTTGGAAACCTCCCCGTGTAGGGGAGGTGCTGCCCAAATTTTGAACTTATATTCTCGTGTTTCTTCTTTTGCAGAGCAGGACCTGCTGGAGGGGAGGCAGAGGGACCTCGGTGACCCCGATCGTGTTCGTCGGTGTCGCGGGTCTGCTTGCACTGCGTCGCCTTGCCACTACGTCGACTCGCCACTGCCCCGCTAACCTGACTTCACCGGCCCCCTAGGTATAACCCCTCTATCCGTATCATGGTCTTAGGTCACGTATCCCAGTTAGGCTTCTCCCGTCCGAAAGAGATACATATTGTGAAGTCTCGATTTACTCTGGGATACCACCGGTGGATCCACCATGGTGAAGCCGATCATATTAGGGAGGAGATGATCAGACCACGGCTCAAGGCTTTCGATGATGATGTCAGGGTACCTGACATGATGGATGACTTCCACCAAGCTCAGTTCGCTGAATGCCGTGAAAAGGAGGAGATGGAGGCTGCCGCATATACCTTCTACCTGATGTTGGATTCGGCACAGAGACCCCTTCATGACCGTACTAATGTTTCTCAGCTGGATGCCATTGGTCGCGTAATTGGGTTGAAGGCCGAGTCGAACCTAAGTCGAGAAGGCTTCGACAAGATGTTGGTCGTGTGGAGCGATATGCTACCGGTGACACATATTATGCCGAAGAACTTGTACGAGTCAAAGAAGCTCCTTCTTGCACTGAAGATGCCCTATGACAAGATACATGTGTGTCCGAAGGGGTGCGTCCTATTTAGGAAAGAACATGCGGATGCAAAGTACTGCCCGAAGTGTAAATCCTCTTGGTACGTGAAAGTAGACTCAGGCGATGGCCAGAAGAGGCAGCTTAAGATCCCCATGAGAATCCTACGACACCTTCCGTTCTTGCCAAGGATCCAATGGCTGTTCATGACCGAGGAATCCGTGAAACAGATAACATGGCACAAAAACGAGAAGTGGTACAACCCTGAGAAGATGGTAGATCCATCCGATGCTAATGCATGGAAGTACTTCAATGCGTGGCATCCTGACAAAGAAGAGGAGGCTTGTAATGTATGTGTCGCGCTAGCAACAAATGGGTTCAATCCATATGGTATGCTGGCTGCACCATTGTTGGGCATTCTTAACGTCATTACCAAAAGTAGACTTAGTTTTCTAATTCTGATAACGGCGCCAAAAATGCCGAACCTATCCCTCATGCCACTTAAGCCAAGTTGTCATCCCCAGCATGACATGAGAGACGCGGTATTGAAATATGCAACTGGTCTTCTAAATAAATAATAAATAAGATCTGCAAGCGCACAGATTAATACCGATGTAGCATTTTAACCGGGAAGTATTCCAGGTATCGTTATTTATATTTTTACCACTGGGAAGGGATTACTAACATCAATGTTGATTATGGAATGGAATATAGGAATGAGTATCAATCATTGCATGTATAAGTGAGAGCATTCATCTATCTCTTGCATACATGGGTAAGTGTCACATAAAATATAGATAAAGTATGAATGGTGACAAAGATAATTAATCTGATCAGCTAGCCACATATAATAATGATAAGCACCTCAACAGATATTCTAGCAAGTCATTAGCATGGTATTAGGACGAACTACAAGGATATTTCCTAAGTTATTCTTAACTATAAAGTCTAGCATATCATAGTTAGTGCAAGTACACTTGGCAATCATTGCGAGAAAGGACTACACCCATGCATAGTGATATTATCAAGGAAGATGAGAAACATAGCAATCACTCCCCCGTAATAATGTTGCTCTGCCTGCCTTACACACGGGAGGGGGACTATATAAGAACCAACGAAGCTGTCACCATCGCGGACCACCCCACGATCCGGCATATAAGGTGCAATCGCAGATAAATATGGTCTAAGCACCACGCCTACACAATATTTATCATTTACCCATGGATCCGATGGATAAACGCTATACGATCCTAAACATGTATATAATTCCAATCTAACTAAGCCAAGCGTATAACTACGATAAACTAAGAACAATATAATCGCAAACATAAACAAGTAGAGCATAGTCATAATCAATATATTGAAATAGAACAAAGTTGTATTCATAATATTGAAGAACAAAGATGAACAATGAAGAACAGTAAAGGAATTACCAATAATCCTCTTGACAGATCCGAAAACCAATCGAAGATTGACTCCTTCTAGTTCTAATCCTATGTAGCTATGCTATACTAGATATCTAGTTGATGTGGTGGCTCTAGGGCTTGATCAGAGACTCTCCTCCTGAGATTAGGGTTTGAGGAATTGAGAATGAGGGAGTGCCTCCTCCAGGGGCCAGGGGTCCTGCTTATATAGCCCCCTCAAGTGAACGTGGGCTGTCGGATCAAACTGACATTAATCGCACGGTTTTCCTTGATCCCTTAGGTTGGTGGAGCATAATCCGCGAGACGGAGCTTGATTGGCTCTCAGGCTAGGGCGGGCGCCCTGCCTCCGGGCCCGTTCGGCCTCCCGTTCGATCTCGTGGCTTCTGGAGTCTTCTAGATGATAGAAAATCGGTGAACACGTTATTATCTCTATGTAAACCCGACGTGTGGGCCTTTCCTCCGTATTTTCTGATAACCCCCTGCAGAAACAGACAAACACCAAAACTCGTAGAATTTTGTCAGATAAAACCCTAAGTCTAGGTGTTGGTTGCATTTGGATCCTTTTCTTTATTTATTTGATAACTATATTTGGTACTTAAGGACCGTCAACAAACTCCCCCAAGCTTACCTCTTGCTCGTCCCTGAGCAAGGATAGACTCATTATGGAGCAGAAGTTGCTGCAACGCCTTTGAACATTGACGGTACATATTGTAACACCCCAGGTGTTTATCACCAATTAGGCAGTGGGTTTGAGCTCAAATATGATAGATTAAGTCAAGATGACAATGTCAAGGTCAACCTACGAAGAAGAGCCTAATTTAAACTTGGATGTTACTCCTTTGCTTTACATATAGACCATGTTCAAAGATATATGTTCGGATGGTGTTGTTGCCATATCTTCATGTGTCTCACCTTGGTACCTATCTATATTGATCCCTGGAAAAGTTTCATGAAGTTTGGAATCAAAAAGTCACATGAAATGATAAGTTATATGCTTGTTTGGATTATGACTAAAACCTGCCTTACATCCCATGGGCGTTAGTGTTGTGCAACATACAAATGCAATATGTGCAACACATCTTGGACACAGGTGGAACACCCTAGTGGAACATGTGTAACATGTATCTTGAAACAACCACATGAAATGACCATAGCATTTCACTTGATTTCTATGTTTCAAGGCATGTGAGGCCTGCACTTTTGTGCAACCTATGCATGGTGGGTATGTTTGGCCTCTACAACACCTTAACTACACTTAGGACAATCCATGGAACAATGTTCATGTTGATCATTTTGCCTAAATGTGCTTCTAAGTGATGGTTGACCATGTATGGACCCTGGAACACTTTTGTTTGACCGTTTCAAAAGTGTGACCTAGGAGCTTTGCATGACTGTGCACCCTTTAGCAAAGTTGTAGAAAATTTTATAAGGAACAAAAGTTGTAAAGGTGACAAATCTTGAAAAGGTGCACAACATGTCCAAAAATGTCTAACAACTCAGAAATTCCCTGCTGTTAGCCATCCTGAAAATTTCTAAGTGTTGGGGTCGAATTTTAGTTTCATGTACCTTACTTTGGAGCTTTATATCTTGCAACACAAGCTGATCCAGACCTTGATCCTTAAATGAAAGTTGTAGTCTATATCATGTAGAACAAACTTTGTTTTTGAACCCAGAGCTAGATCAACTTGGAACTAAGTCAAACAGAGGTTCGAAGTTGGAACCTGCTGCTGATTTCAGGACTTAGAAAATTCTAAGTCTAGAATTCGTCGACATCGGCATTGGCGTCTCGCGTTCTCCAAATTTTGTTAAGCAACTCAATTTGGTCCAAAGATAAAAGTTGGAGTGTACATGATAGCGAAGAGCATGTATAAAGATGGCACTCGTTGGACCTTGTCTTGACCATCGATTTTTGGAGTTTGTTAATCGCCGTCAACACATTGACAATGCCACTTTGGAGACTAAATTACCCACTGTTATGATGCTCAAATGACTAGAGTGCCTTAATAAAAAATGTAGAGCATGCTGAGGTGAACAAACTTTATTTTTGGCCCAAGGTCTGATTCGGCCTGGAAGTGGCCCAAATCGGCTCCCCACCTCGCCCACACCGACGCCCGCCACGTGCTCGAGGATTTGCCCGGACGGCGACGCGTGTCCATGGACGTGGCCACCATGGCTGAGCTTTCTTGCCGCGTGGTCCGCCTCCACTGCCGTGCCCTGCGCCCTGCTGCCGATGAGGAGGGGCACCAGCACACCCTCTCCATCCCCCTCTCCACTCCCTGCTCGCTCGCTCTCGCGCTCTCCTCGCTCCCATGCAGCGTCCGCCATTGCCGACCGGCTGAGCTCGGCCTCGTCGCGTCCCCGCTGCTCCGCCCTTCCTCTGTCCATGACCGACTACACCATCATCTTCCTCTCACCCCGACGCCCCTCTCGCACTTCCCCGTCGGCCATGCCCACCCTGTGGCGCTGGTGCCGCCTGCCGCCGTCGCCCAGACCGCCGGCGTTCGTGGCCAGGCCGCGTCGGGCCTCCTGAGAGCAAGCTACGGCCACCTTCGAGTGCGCACCAACCCCCTGGTGCTCCGCCGCCGCCCCATCGTCGCCGACGAGCCTCCTCCGGCCGGATTCAACGAAGTCCAGTGCATCCTCTGCTCCAAATCCCGTCAGGGACCTCGTCTTAGAATTCGACTAAAGGGAAGGGCCTAAATGCAATGTCATTGACTCAAGTGAATAGTGCCTCGAGGGACCTATTTGTTGCAATTCGGGTGAAACTTTGGAAATTCATAGTAAATCGTAGAAAATTCATAAAATAGCAAATGAGGACTTTTTGGAATCCTTGTGAAATTTTCTATGTGGTAGATCTATAATATGGCATGTTTTAGTTTAATGTTTTTGCTGTAAAAATAGATTTTTCAGATTAGGTTTTCAATGCTAGTCGCATTTGTCTTTTTCATAACTGCAAATTTGAGCTCGAAATGAAGTGAAATTTTTGTGGCATCCTACTCCTATGATATTTTATGTGTGGTAAAAATTTCATGAATTTTAGTTGTAGTATGAGTGAGTTATTGATTCATCTTGCTCTCACATGAATTCTTGCAATAGCCATTTGTCTTTTTCATAGAGGTTGATATATATGTCCAAATGGGTTGAAATTTGTACAATAAACTATTGGGAGCATATGTAGGCCACTGTAATTTTGGTAGAATTTATTGTGCACTTTTGATAGGTGTTCATAATTCCACCTAATTATCTAAATAAATTAAGAAAATGTATTAAAAGAATTTATCTAGCATTAGACACTATGTTTTCTGGTGTTCATTAGTCATGTGTGAAATTTTGGTAAAGTTGGTTTTGTCCAATTATATGTTTGCAACATATGTTAATAATTATTTCTTGCAATTACTAGTTTCTGGACAGTTCTGGGGGCAATGTAGATTACCCCATGTTAATTATGTTTTCTGAGCACCTTGTCTATAACAAAGTTGTATATAATTCATGTATCTAGCTTGTGTTAAAATTTGGTGGCATTTGGTCAAGTAGTTTTAGAGTTATAGATGTTTAAAGTCAGGTTCCAGATTTGGTTGCTCTCTGTTTGGAGCAGACCAGAGTCTGTAGTTTCATCTTTTCGACCAATTAAACTTGGGAATCAGGCTTAGTGGATATTAAATGAATTGTAGACAATTTCATAAGCTTTCCAGAATGTCTTCTTGCGAGTCATTTGGATTTAGGGATCTTCAAATATGATTGATTTACTCAGCTACTGCATGTATGTCCAGAATTGTTGAAAATACATGATTGCTTGGTTACTTTGCTTGCGTATTGCTAAGTGTGATTCATATCTTTGGTGATTAAGCTAGTACACCTGAGACTTTGTAAATCTTATGTCATGCTTGGTATTGCTTTCTTTGCTATTTTAGCATGTTTGTTTGTGTAAGGTTACTTAAGTAATGTGATGTGCTTACGTGTCTTTACTATAACCTTATACTTGCCTTGATTAACGTGTGATGCATCATCTATTGCATTTCCTTGTATTCATGTACTTGCATCTTGCATTTTATTTAGGTATGCTAGCTAAAACGCGTGAAAGATGTGGTGTTGGAGCCAAACCCGAAGACGGTGTTTGGTGGAACTATCCCGAAGATGGAAGTACTCAGCGAGTTTCATCTGACCAACACTAACTTGAGTCGGATCCCAGGCAAGCCCCGGAGCATTATAAGCCTCCTATCTTCAAAGCAATTAATTATATATATATGTTATAAGTATTGTTGCATTAAGTGATAGGAGTTGGTTGGAAACCCTTGCTGCATTATATCATTCCTTGTCCAGATATATGAATCCTTGAATCCTACATAGACTAGGATCGAGTAGATGCTTAGCCCTGCTTTAAGCGGTAGAAGTCAGGTGATTTCCTGTCACCTGCGAGATGTAGGGATATTCTTATATGGCACGGTTGGCTATATTGCTATCGTGGAATGGAACCATGTGTTAATAAAATGAAATGAGACCGGGCGGGATGACGATAGTGAAGCAACAAGGCATGGAGGTCTTAGGTGTGGATCTATCCCCGTCTGAGTCGTTTAAGGACCGATTCGTTGTACGTCCTTGAGTCATGTTGAACGCAGTCTAACACTTAGTTGGCCGGATAAGTCGTTCCGACCGCGAAGCCGAGTAATATGGTTCAGGCCGGGAATCGAATGGTAGGTTGCTTCTTGGAGGAGAGAAAGGATGTGCTTGGGGACATTGGCGTGAGACCAAGGGGGGGTTAGAGTCCCTATCACCTGGCAGAGTGTCGCCCTTGGGGTTGCGACATCATTCGGACCCGCGATTCCTGAATTGTATGAAAGGTGGCTTGTGCGACCCTGGCAGGGGCCTGCGCGGTGAGTGTTAGAAATACCCCTCCAGCTGGATAGGAATTCGATTCGAATCGCCGTCGCTCCCGGTTAGTGAGCACTTGACTTGAGCAGCGGCAACGTAGATTCCATTAAATTGAACGGATGGTTAATTGGATAACGATGGAAAGGTTGCCTCAATTTATACCTGCTATGGTTAATATTGTTTGCTCCTAATAAAGTGAGTGCTCTAGTACAGGTTCTAATATAGATGACAGGTTAATAATAATAATTAACTTGATGCTTAAGCATTAATGATTACTTATCCATATTAAGCTTTTATGCAAAATGTGTCAAGCTAGCCCACTTTATATCAGCCTTGCATGATCCTTGGTGTCACTTTATTTCTGGTTTATGACGGGTAAGTCTAGCTGAGTACCTTGTCGTACTCAGGGTTTTATCCCCACTTGTTGCAGGTTGTGTTGTACCTTGGCGACTGCAAAAGTCGGTTGGCTCCTGCCGTAGAGGCGGAGTGTGATCACGGGCATGATCCTTCTGAGTTATCTTCTCTCTAATGCTTTTGTTGGAAGTCGACCTTGGTACTGGCATGTATTTGAAATAAGGGTGTTGTTAGTTTCAAATTACTTTGCTTCCGCTACTTTTGAACTTAAGTTGTAATAACTATGTCGAACTCCGATGTATATTCAATTACATGTGAAATGGTTGTAACATGTGACTTGTTATGTTGAATCACTACGATCTTGGCTTGTATGTTGGTTGGTTTGAAATCCCTCATGATTTCATTGGACTACCGGAGTTATATGGGCTCAAGTGCGAGAATTTGATCACTTCGGTGATTGTTTTTGTACTTGTGCTCTTATAATTTGGACGGTTCCGTTACAGCTGGTATCGGAGCAAGATTCAACATTAAACTTGTCGTATGTGTATTTAAAACAAAGGTTTTGTTTTATAAAATTAGTTTTATCAACTTATAGCTATATATAGGTTTGTGAAAACTGAATTCTAAATCTAAGTATGCCAGTGGTCAATTTCCTTATGCCCATATAAGGATTATTAGGTGGCTTATATAAGTACTAACTTGGGGTTTTTATTTATGCATCTATGCCTAGGCCAAGGTATGTATGTGTGATGATTCTCCCACACTATGCTACCCGGTGTGTTAGATTAGAGGTAGCCTTCATGTATGAAATAGCCATATATGTCGCTGGTTTACTTTTATGCAACATCGCACCTACGCTCAGGTAAGTGTGAGCTGTGAGAGCATGACCGTACAAACTGCGGTCTAGGGGAGAGCTAGTTTTGGTTACTGGATTATTTACATGTTACACATATGTATATATGAAGGTACTTAATTGTGGGTGATTGATGATTCGGGTAGTTTTGGTGCTACATGTATATATACAGGGGTATATGTACATGGGAGTACTTAGAATTTTACTTTTCTGCTTTCATTGTGTGCCATATATTGGGGAATTGTTGGGCTGCAATGAAACTTTTCTGCAGGTACGCTAACCACGAATGCGTAAGTCGAATGTAGCTGTCGACTAGCTATATATCGAGAGAGTGCGTGTTATGCCACCGACATAGAACGTGATCGCCACCTTAGGTTGGCAATCTTGTGAGGACGAATAGGACGAAACATGCATCTTCATGATTGTTGCTTTATGCATAGCTATGCTCCTCTCACCCTTGTTCTATAGGAGGTAACTTGTGATTGATGTGGTACACTATCTTTTTTGTGTGGAATCAAACAAGAATGCCTTGTTCCATGTTGCTTGAGAAAAATGTGTACTTAGCCTTGATAGAAATAGTTGTGGTTACATGCTTGAACCTATAGATGTCCTCTAGTTTAGGTAAGGGGTGGATATGTTGTTCACCCAAGAGTTTGCAAATGCTTTAGACCTCACTTAAGTAATTATGGATTCTCATGAATGAATTAAATTCGTGTTGGTCTAAGGTAACAAAAATTTAGAGCTACTTGTGCTCTCTTGTTAAGTAGAACAAAGGCAAGCTTTGTTTTGCTTATTAAACGTTGGCTGCTAGAACAGTTTCTGTTGTACTGATGCTTTCGTGGCCATCATTGTGTGTTCTGTAGTTATAGAGAATACCAAAGTTGTAGCTAACTTACTTATCTTGCTTTTCCAAAAATTTCATGACACCAGGCCTTATGGTTTGGGAGTTATGAATTTTAGAAGTTTACTGTCAGGTTTTGCTAATGCTCTGAATAGATCTGAGTGTTTGGTTTGTTCGACCTATATGCATATAGAATCATGTCTTGGAGATAATAGAAGAAGTGTAGTACTTTTTCTAAGCTTTCCAAAATGTCCGATAGCACTAATTGTGGTGGTCTAAATCTCTACTTATGAGCTTGTAAAGAGGAATGACAGAATCTGCCCAAATCTGGGTAGAGATGTCTTCTTTGTCTTGTTTGGCCTTGTTAGATATAGAATCATCTTAATATGATAATAAGACAGTTATAGAAAACTTAATAATACTTACATAAAGTTAAGGCTCCACCTTGTTGTGTCCCTAGAACTCTAGTTATACATTTTTAAAGTTCTTGTCAGTTTTCTGTCCATATTGGTACAGATCTGAAACATTAGCATTGTTGGCCATGTTAACCTATGATTTAGCTTTTGGTATGAATAACTAAAGTTTAGTCATCTTCCTAAGCTTTCTAGAAAGTCTAGGATCACCTTTGTGGGATGTCTACAACCTTAGTTATGGTTGAAACAAGTAACTAGTGTGCTGCCATCCAGATTCTTTGAACATACTAAATTAGCTACCTTAACTAGCATTTGTCTTAGGCTAAACTCGTAGTTAGTTCTTGCTTTAGATAAATGTTTGTTATGGGTGAGCCTGGTGCTTAGTAATGGTTGCTTAAACTAATTTGATAGAATCTCTCAAATGCTTGATTGTGATGTTGTATGTATGCTTGTTATTTAGGTAGTGCCCTAGTTGTCACCTCGTTTGTCCTCAGTGAGCATACGAGAGTCCCATAGCTTTATCCTAGAACAACGTTCACGTACGTAATTGTATGGTTTTTGTCTTCAATTAGGTTTTCTCTCTTAGGAGCCTGAGCCTGTAAACTTGGTGGTTAGCCCTTGAATGTTTGTATTCATGCCTTTGCTTGACCGAAAATCCAAAAATTTAGTTCTCCTATATGTTTGCATAAGCCGTGGATGTTTTGCAACCCTTTTTGTGAAGACTCTTGTTGACTGACCAACCAAGTTAACTCTCATCAACGTTAGCCTTTGACCATGGTTCGTACATTGCCAGTTGTGGAGACCGCACCCAAATTTATGTTGGACCTCCCGGTTGCCTCTCCCAAAGGTTAGCTAGTGCGATGAAACGTCTTTTTGCTGTGGCCTCAAAATCGTTTGCTTGCAAATTTATGTCTCTACCTTATCAACTCAATCTATGACTATGTGTCGGTTTTCGCCCTAAAAATTTTCTTAATCTGTCCCCAACCTTCCCAAGTCTCGGGATGTTTATCAGTCTTGATCTCATGTTGTTGCCTAACATGATTGAATCTCCTGTCAATCTTTTATCTGGTATGGTGCTTGCTCTTACAGCCCATTGGTGCCACTTGAAATTTCACTTTCGTTGTGCGTTTAGTAATGGTGTTATGAGTAGCTGCTGATGGTGCCGCGACGAAACCAAGGGCCTCCTGTGGCTGCAGACACATGGCTGGCTGCTTGGCACGCGCTGGTATCACGGTTTCTAGTCATGATCCATTATCAAATGACAGTCGATGTGTTATTTTCTCGTGTTCCTTTCTTGGTTATCTCTCCATATCGTATCGTAAGATCCATATCTTAGACCGAAAGTAGTGGAGTTTCCTTCTGAAGTTATATAAAGGATAATCTTTGAAGAACAGGTCACCAACATAAACATTAACATACTACAAGAAGTGGTAGACATGTGACTCTACTTAGTTGTCCCAAGTATTGACGACCACTATCTAGGGAGCAACGTTTCTCATCTCTAATGGATAAAAAGGACACACCGCATTTACTGTTGGACAAGTCATCTATTGGATAAGAATCGATCGTCACATTATGCAAGTCTTAACCTTTGTATGCATAATGGCCATACATCGAAATCACTCGTCTCTGGTGTGACTCCTTAATTGTTAACTTCGATGGCAATCATTTGTTCTACATCAACAACAATTTTTGTGATCAAGAGTGAAGATTTGGAACTTTTTAGTGTTGAGAGACAACTGATTAGTTACCAATAGGAAGTTTAATCTCCAGCTAGGTAACGACTCTTTGGTAGCTAGGAAGGCTATATCTTACAGAGCAATAACCAACAAGAAGTTAATCAACTAGCCAACGACTTGAGGGATATTCTATCTTCTAGAGCCATTGTGATCAAGTCAATTCCATCTTGGATAATCACACAGATTGTGCAAGGTGTTCAATCAGCTGCGGTGAAGAATTAGAGAAATGCATGCCCTAGTTTCGATCAACATCCTTGTGCCCTTAGGTGCCACAAATAGTTTGTTCATCACTCTGTTGGACGATCTCTTGAGTGGTCTTAAGGATCCTGTTGTACACCCTTTCGCCTTGATTTTATGTCCTCTCATCAACAATTATTGGGACAGTCAAGGGTTCTACGAGTAAATTTGCAACTCAAAAGCAATCTAAAAAGTGTCAAACAACAGATTTCCTATCTTAGAGCTGCTGTTTGATCCCAAAGGGGAAGCTTCACAGTGAAAAGTTAGCCTGACAAAGCTAGTTTCACTATGTTGCAAGTCAAACTCAACTTACTGTGCAACTGCCTCACGAAGGGGATTGTACTCAACTTGCTCGGTAGTGAGTTAATTACCGAAGTTGGTAAATACTTGCAATTTTTGCTGTCTACCAGACCTTGCTATATCTTTCTTTAGCAATAATTGCTAATACTCACTGATCTTTGGTACCTTAAGGTGTTCTTACCCAAGAGGTTGCATCTGATTCAACTCAGATAACTGTTGCCTTTGGATAGAAGAATCTTCTTAGATAACTGTTGGTAGAAATAGGAAGCCGACAAGTCAGCTATCACATTCACTGACCATCGATAGACTCAGATAATACAGTGTTGTCATCAGAGAAAGAGAACTGCACACATGGAACCTTAAGTAGTTTTCCATTAGTTGGTGTCTAAATGAAGGAACATTTACGACCAACATAGACCCTGTCTATTGGTTAGTCAGTATTATATAGCCTCAGAGTATATTTGTCGTCTATGATCTCACCCTTTTGGAAGGTTGTGCTCAAGCCATTTTGGTAGAGGACTGCTTTTCAAACTTTGTGAACATAGAGTCCTTTCAACGAGTATACTTCTGAATATTTCGGTCTAATGTCAAGTTCATATGGCCTATGTTGTGCTCATTAGAGAGTCAGATACTTGTGAGTGGTTCACTCATGGACCAAATGATCTCCGTACACTGAGAATGCCGTATGTGCTATCTTGGATTCCTCCCAAAGTAACAATGCTTCATGGAAGTCAATGAAGGAAATTCTTCAGACAAATTTTACCATGAAGAGTAAGTATCAGCAAGTGCCTTTGGTCAAATTGTTCACTGATGTTGAAGCTTTTAGCTGAATGCTATAGCATATATTGGGAACTAGATAACATGTCTCTCTTCCTTAAAAGGTCTTCCATTCCGAATCTCGGGACGCGATTCTTTTAAGGGGGGAGGGCTGTAACACCCCAGGTGTTTATCACCAATTAGGCAGTGGGTTTGAGCTCAAATATGATAGATTAAGTCGAGATGACAATGTCAAGGTCAACCTACGAAGAAGAGCCTAATTTAAACTTGGATGTTACTCCTTTGCTTTACATATAGACCATGTTCAAAGATATATGTTCGGATGGTGTTGTTGCCATATCTTCATGTGTCTCACCTTGGTACCTATCTATATTGATCCCTGGAAAAGTTTCATGAAGTTTGGAATCAAAAAGTCACATGAAATGATAAGTTATATGCTTGTTTGGATTATGACTAAAACCTGCCTTACATCCCATGGGCGTTAGTGTTGTGCAACATACAAATGCAATATGTGCAACACATCTTGGACACAGGTGGAACACCCTAGTGGAACATGTGTAACATGTATCTTGAAACAACCACATGAAATGACCATAGCATTTCACTTGATTTCTATGTTTCAAGGCATGTGAGGCCTGCACTTTTGTGCAACCTATGCATGGTGGGTATGTTTGGCCTCTACAACACCTTAACTACACTTAGGACAATCCATGGAACAATGTTCATGTTGATCATTTTGCCTAAATGTGCTTCTAAGTGATGGTTGACCATGTATGGACCCTGGAACACTTTTGTTTGACCGTTTCAAAAGTGTGACCTAGGAGCTTTGCATGACTATGCACCCTTTAGCAAAGTTGTAGAAAATTTTATAAGGAACAAAAGTTGTAAAGGTGACAAATCTTGAAAAGGTGCACAACATGTCCAAAAATGTCTAACAACCCAGAAATTCCCTGCTGTTAGCCATCCTGAAAATTTCTAAGTGTTGGGGTCGAATTTTAGTTTCATGTACCTTACTTTGGAGCTTTATATCTTGCAACACAAGCTGATCCAGACCTTGATCCTTAAATGAAAGTTGTAGTCTATATCATGTAGAACAAACTTTGTTTTTGAACCCAGAGCTAGATGAACTTGGAACTAAGTCAAACAGAGGTTCGAAGTTGGAACCTGCTGCTGATTTCAGGACTTAGAAATATTCTAAGTCTAGAATTCGTCGACATC
Source organism: Saccharum spontaneum (assembly GCA_022457205.1). Classification (NCBI taxonomy): domain Eukaryota; kingdom Viridiplantae; phylum Streptophyta; class Magnoliopsida; order Poales; family Poaceae; genus Saccharum; species Saccharum spontaneum. The sequence goes on along the minus strand of CM039579.1, from coordinate 51,279,923 downwards.
GGCATTGGCGTCTCGCGTTCTCCAAATTTTGTTAAGCAACTCAATTTGGTCCAAAGATAAAAGTTGGAGTGTACATGATAGCGAAGAGCATGTATAAAGATGGCACTCGTTGGACCTTGTCTTGACCATCGATTTTTGGAGTTTGTTAATCGCCGTCAACACATTGACAATGCCACTTTGGAGACTAAATTACCCACTGTTATGATGCTCAAATGACTAGAGTGCCTTAATCAAAAATGTAGAGCATGCTGAGGTGAACAAACTTTATTTTTGGCCCAAGGTCTGATTCGTCCTGGAAGTGGCCCAAATCGGCTCCCCACCTCGCCCACACCGACGCCCGCCACGTGCTCGAGGATTTGCCCGGACGGCGACGCGTGTCCATGGACGTGGCCACCATGGCTGAGCTTTCTTGCCGCGTGGTCCGCCTCCACTGTCGTGCCCTGCGCCCTGCTGCCGATGAGGAGGGGCACCAGCACACCCTCTCCATCCCCCTCTCCACTCCCTGCTCGCTCCCTCTCGCGCTCTCCTCGCTCCCATGCAGCGTCCGCCATTGCCGACCGGCTGAGCTCGGCCTCGTCGCGTCCCCGCTGCTCCGCCCTTCCTCTGTCCATGACCGACTACACCATCATCTTCCTCTCACCCCGACGCCCCTCCCGCACTTCCCCGTCGGCCATGCCACACCCTGTGGCGCTGGTGCCGCCTGCCGCCGTCGCCCAGACCGCCGGCGTTCGTGGCCAGGCCGCGTCGGGCCTCCTCAGAGCAAGCTACGGCCACCTTCGAGTGCGCACCAACCCCCTGGTGCTCCGCCGCCGCCCCATCGTCGCCGACGAGCCTCCTCCGGCCGGATTCAACGAAGTCCAGTGCATCCTCTGCTCCAAATCCCGTCAGGGACCTCGTCTTAGAATTCGACTAAAGGGAAGGGCCTAAATGCAATGTCATTGACTCAAGTGAATAGTGCCTCGAGGGACCTATTTGTTGCAATTCGGGTGAAACTTTGGAAATTCATAGTAAATCGTAGAAAATTCATAAAATAGCAAATGAGGACTTTTTGGAATCCTTGTGAAATTGTCTATGTGGTAGATCTATAATATGGCATGTTTTAGTTTAATGTTTTTGCTGTAAAAATAGATTTTTCAGATTAGGTTTTCAATGCTAGTCGCATTTGTCTTTTTCATAACTGCAAATTTGGAGTTCGAAATGAAGTGAAATTTTTGTGGCATCCTACTCCTATGATATTTTATGTGTGGTAAAAATTTCATGAATTTTAGTTGTAGTATGAGTGAGTTATTGATTCATCTTGCTCTCACATGAATTCTTGCAATAGCCATTTGTCTTTTTCATAGAGGTTGATATATATGTCCAAATGGGTTGAAATGTGTACAATAAACTATTGGGAGCATATGTAGGCCACTGTAATTTTGGTAGAATTTATTGTGCACTTTTGATAGGTGTTCATAATTCCACCTAATTATCTAAATAAATTAAGAAAATGTATTAAAAGAATTTATCTAGCATTAGACACTATGTTTTCTGGTGTTCATTAGTCATGTGTGAAATGTTGGTAAAGTTGGTTTTGTCCAATTATATGTTTGCAACATATGTTAATAATTATTTCTTGCAACTACTAGTTTCTAGACAGTTCTGGGGGCAATGTAGATTACCCCATGTTAATTATGTTTTCTGAGCACCTTGTCTATAACAAAGTTGTATATAATTCATGTATCTAGCTTGTGTTAAAATTTGGTGGCATTTGGTCAAGTAGTTTTTGAGTTATAGATGTTTAAAGTCAGGTTCCAGATTTGGTTGCTCTCTGTTTGGAGCAGACCAGAGTCTGTAGTTTCATCTTTTCGACCAATTAAACTTGGGAATCAGGCTTAGTGGATATTAAATGAATTGTAGAAAATTTCATAAGCTTTCCAGAATGTCTTCTTGCGAGTCATTTGGATTTAGGGATCTTCAAATATGATTGATTTACTCAGCTACTGCATGTATGTCCAGAATTGTTGAAAATACATGATTGCTTGGTTACTTTGCTTGCGTATTGCTAAGTGTGATTCATATCTTTGGTGATTAAGCTAGTACACCTGAGACTTTGTAAATCTTATGTCATGCTTGGTATTGCTTTCTTTGCTATTTTAGCATGTTTGTTTGTGTAAGGTTACTTAAGTAATGTGATGTGCTTACGTGTCTTTACTATAACCTTATACTTGCCTTGATTAACGTGTGATGCATCATCTATTGCATTTCCTTGTATTCATGTACTTGCATCTTGCATTTTATTTAGGTACGCTAGCTAAAACGCGTGAAAGATGTGGTGTTGGAGCCAAACCCGAAGACGGTGTTTGGTGGAACTATCCCGAAGATGGAAGTACTCAGCGAGTTTCATCTGACCAACACTAACTTGAGTTGGATCCCAGGCAAGCCCCGGAGCATTATAAGCCTCCTATCTTCAAAGCAATTAATTATATATATGTTATAAGTATTGTTGCATTAAGTGATAGGAGTTGGTTGGAAACCCTTGCTGCATTATATCATTCCTTGTCCAGATATATGAATCCTTGAATCCTACATAGACTAGGATCGAGTAGATGCTTAGCCCTGCTTTAAGCGGTAGAAGTCAGGTGATTTCCTGTCACCTGCGAGATGTAGGGATATTCTTATATGGCACGGTTGGCTATATTGCTATCGTGGAATGGAACCATGTGTTAATAAAATGAAATGAGACCGGGCGGGATGACGATAGTGAAGCAACAAGGCATGGAGGTCTTGGGTGTGGATCTATCCCCGTCTGAGTCGTTTAAGGACCGATTCGCTGTACGTCCTTGAGTCATGTTGAACGCAGTCTAACACTTAGTTGGCCGGATAAGTCGTTCCGACCGCGAAGCCGAGTAATATGGTTCAGGCCGGGAATCGAATGGTAGGTTGCTTCTTGGAGGAGAGAAAGGATGTGCTTGGGGACATTGGCGTGAGACCAAGGGGGGGTTAGAGTCCCTATCACCTGGCAGAGTGTCGCCCTTGGGGTTGCGACATCATTCGGACCCGCGATTCCTGAATTGTATGAAAGGTGGCTTGTGCGACCCTGGCAGGGGCCTGCGCGGTGAGTGTTAGAAATACCCCTCCAGCTGGATAGGAATTCGATTCGAATCGCCGTCGCTCCCGGTTAGTGAGCACTTGACTTGAGCAGCGGCAACGTAGATTCCATTAAATTGAACGGATGGTTAATTGGATAACGATGGAAAGGTTGCCTCAATTTATACTTACTATGGTTAATATTGTTTGCTCCTAATAAAGTGAGTGCTCTAGTACAGGTTCTAATATAGATGACAGGTTAATAATAATAATTAACTTGATGCTTAAGCATTAATGATTACTTATCCATATTAAGCTTTTATGCAAAATGTGTCAAGCTAGCCCACTTTATATCAGCCTTGCATGATCCTTGGTGTCACTTTATTTCTGGTTTATGACGGGTAAGTCTAGCTGAGTACCTTGTCGTACTCAGGGTTTTATCCCCACTTGTTGCAGGTTGTGTTGTACCTTGGCGACTGCAAAAGTCGGTTGGCTCCTGCCGTAGAGGCGGAGTGTGATCACGGGCATGATCCTTCTGAGTTATCTTCTCTCTAATGCTTTTGTTGGAAGTCGACCTTGGTACTGGCATGTATTTGAAATAAGGGTGTTGTTAGTTTCAAATTACTTTGCTTCCGCTACTTTTGAACTTAAGTTGTAATAACTATGTCGAACTCCGATGTATATTCAATTACATGTGAAATGGTTGTAACATGTGACTTGTTATGTTGAATCACTATGATCTTGGCTTGTATGTTGGTTGGTTTGAAATCCCTCGTGATTTCATTGGACTACCGGAGTTATATGGGCTCAAGTGCGAGAATTTGATCACTTCGGTGATTGTTTTTGTACTTGTGCTCTTATAATTTGGACGGTTCCGTTACACATATGCTTTCAAATAAGGTCTCATCCCTGAGTTAGAGTAAACTATCAAGACTTAAAACTTACTCATTTTACCTTTCACCATGGGGCTTGCAACCGTCACCTGCATCTTGAGTGGTTAAAAGATAGAACGGTCTAGTCAAACGCCATGTCTCTTATTCTTGATCAGCTATAGCTCTGGAGTTTTTTGCAAATTTTCAAATAAAACTCATAGATTCCTTGTATGACTTTCTCGGGTCTCTCTTTTGTGGTATTTCTGGATCCTTACCAAGGCAATAATGGTATATGCCTTCTCTCTCAAAGTATGTGGTATTTATGGTATAAGGCGTAGTGACATTGCCTTTTCTCTCACCCTACTCTAATAAGGCTTTGATATCTGGAGCTCATAGGTGGGAGATACAGTATACATACTCATAGAACATTTATTACATAGTCAAACCATGGATCCAGAGAAACAAGTCAATAAGTCAAATCAAGATGTGCATGTGTGGTGAATGAGTGGTGTATGGTGATAACAAAAGTCTAATGCTCTTTTTGAGGGAATACATACCTTTCTTGCTTTTTAAAACTTTTGAGGGGAATGAGATGCTCTATTTTTTTCTTCTTTTTTTTTCTCTCAGGTGGGTATCTTGTACCCCTAATTCTACTGTCGGACACTTGTCCATTTTTACCTCTCGTCTCACTTTTTCTTTCTTCGAGGTTCCGAGCACTTGTTCCTTTTTATTTCCTCGTATTTATATATATATATATATTAGAGCAATCTCCCTCTTTTGAAAATATAGCAAGTGGTAGTAGAAATGACTTGAGCATTAACTTCACAGGGAATAACAGGAATGGGATAATGTTTTTGGCTATTCTCTCCCGGGTCAGGAGTAGAATAATTTTGGGTGAATCTGGAGATGGAAATGAGTGGATATATGTGGATGCGTACTTCTGGAGTAGAAGCAGCATATATGAGTGAACGTGCAAGTGAATCTTGATTTTAACCACATGACAAGTTCCTAAGGGTCTACACAGCTTGACCACACTCAATGCCCATAAGCAGTAAGTAGTAAAAGTGCGGCTCTTAATCTAACAAGCCTGTATATATGGCTGTGGTAGGAATTTAAACTCTCATCATACAGGAACTCATCATGCAACATTTTAAAGATTTTCAAAGATAAAATTCTCCAGAATTCTAGCATCTCTAGGAACAGATAAACGGCAGCTCAACCTTCCCATATCATATCCGCTAACAACTTAGACTTCAGATCAAGTTCTCTTCCCACTAGTTCAGGTTTAGAGCCAGTTTTAAATTATAACAGTTATGTCTAAACTAGAGATAGAACAAATTTGAAAATTAGGCAGAGCAACTATTCATCATATCCATGCTAGAGTTTTATTTTCAAGATTCAGTTTAGCATAGCTACTTTATTTATTTATTAAACTAAGCAAATATATATAAACACAAAATATTTATTTGGGTTTTCATGATTATGCATCTTTTTATTTTAATAAAGCATAGGTATAAATGTAGATAAAAATACTTATTGGGATAAATGGGGGTGCTCTCCCCCAAGCTGGATCTTGACGTAATTTCTTTTGATGTAGCTAGCAGGTGCAGAGGTGTATTTGAATGTCGGCAGCACCCTGACAACGATTAGGATATCCTCCGTCTGCTAGTCTTCCTGAATTCTGTGGAGCTCAAATAGACAACAAAGCTTCGTGGAACTTGATTAAGCGTTAGCATAAATATCTAGCCTTTATCATGTTTGAGCTTCCTTGATAAATGTCACAATCTATTTTTATTTTCATTTTTATAGAACAGAAAAAAAATATATATTATTTTTATTTTTTTATGCCACCACAGTGAATGTACTTATGGGTTTTATGCCACTCGCATACTCACATGGGGCTTACTGTTTTCAACATTTTTTTAGACAGAATGAACATGATTAACTGAGCAATAATTAAAGGGAAAATGATAACTACCAAGTTTACCTCTTGGAACGGCGTTCGGTGTTTTTAAGTCCTCCGAACAGGACTTCTTTTCTTCTTAGTTGTCCTGGGATTTGGGTGGCGTAGACGGTGGTTCCGGCAGCGCCTCCTCTTCTTGTGTAACTGTCTTCACTTTCCATACCCGACTTGGTGCTTCGGTCTCCTGTTGTGTATCCTCGGGCCTTATGACCTCTCCTTCATAGTCTGCCCATACGTCCTTGATGGTTTGCCTCCTTTGGTTACGGTTACGTCGCCTTCTTCTTGTCCTGACCTGCTTAGAATCTTCAACTATATAGTTAGGGTCATTAAAGTAGCGGCATACCTTCTCAGAGGGGAAATGCATATGGACTTCTCTGGTTCCAATGTAGATGATTGCTTTGACGGTGCCTAGGAACGGTCTTCCTAGGATGATGGGTGGCTCGTACTCGTCGTCTCCCATGTCAATGACCTGAAAGTTTGTATGGACAAAATGATCGTTAATTTTAACAGGGACATCGGTTACTATACCTTTGACCTTTCGGGATATCTGATCTGCCATCTAGAGCTGAGTGTATGTTGGTTTTAAGGGCATGGTCCCGTACAAGAGCTGATAGGTGACTGTGGCCATTATGTTGACGCCTAATCCAGTGTCGCAGAGCGCCTTCTGAAAGGAGTATCCATTGATTGAGCACTCAATGCTTGGCATACCTAGGTCATCCTTCTTGATTAGGAACGACGACTTGGGTCGTCGGTCTTGACCTCCTTGAACTGCAGTGACCATCTTAGCTGATTCGGTCCATCCTTGGTTGTTCTTGTTCTGCTTGTTCCTCCTGTTGGTCCTCTTCCTTGGTTCATGTTGGGGTTGCTCTAGGATTTGTGTAATCTTGTTCTTGAAGGAAAACGTCTCCTTCCTCCCCTTGATGTTGAAGTTGATCTTCGCAGCGCTGGCATAGATGACAGCTCCCGAGGTGTTCAGGAATGGCCTTCCCAGAATAACTGGTGACCTCTCATCAGACCCGGTCTCTATCACCACGAAGTCAGCTGGAGCATACGAGGTACCAACTCGGACACACATGTTCTTTAATATTCCTTTAGGAAAGCTTAGTGTCCGATCTGCAAGCTGCAAACACATAGTTGTTTCTAATAAAGGATATGTAAAGAATTTTTCATAGAGTACCCTGGGCATAATGTTGACGCTGGAGCCAAAGTCACAGAGTGCTTCTGGGAAGTCCACCATGCCGATGGAGATCGGGATGACGAGGCGTCCTGGATCGCCTCTCTTGACTGGCAGAAGGTCATTATGTACTCCGACAGCGGGATTACTCCAATAGTTACCTGCATCAAACATGTCTACAAGATTTGCAGATTCTAATCCTTCTGGTTGTGATGGTATACCGGGGTTAGTAGCAGGAACAGCAGCAGCTATTTGATTTAACTGAGATTCAATCATTTTATTAAAGCTAATTTGGTTTTTGATGGCAGTAGAGAAATTATCCATTCTATTATTTATGTTTTCTAGTATTTTATCATTGGATGCCAATTTCTTAGACAAGTTATCCATTAGCTTTCCTTGATTAGACACTAACTCTCTCAGGGGTGGAAAATTATTATTGTTGTTGTAAGAGTTATTACCTTGATAATTACCTGAGTAGTTACCTGAGTAGTTAGGCCTCTGTTGATTCCAACCTTGATTTTGTTGAGGACGGTTGTAGTTTGTTGTTGTTGTTGATGTACCTTGCATCCTCAAGCATCTTAGGGCAGTGATTGCCTGAGTGTCCAGTGTCTCCACATTCCTCACAAGTCATGTGAGAGTCGTAGACGTTCATGACTTCTCTTTTGTCTCCAGCTTTGTCATCGAGCTTTTTCATGAGTAGGTCTAACTTTGCAGACAGCATGTCTACCTCCTTGAGCTGGTGCATACCTCCACCCTTCTTGCGTGTTTGAGTCCCCTCTTCGTTCCAACTTTGGTTGGATGCCATCTTCTCCACAAGGGCTGTAGCTTGTGGTATGGTGAGTGATAGAAATGCGCCTCCAGCTGCAGCATCCATGGTCTCACGAGCACTAGTGATGAGCCCATGATAGAAAGTCTGCATAAGTAGCCAGCTCTCCATTCCATGATGGGGACATTCTAGGATGTAATCTTGAACGCACTCCCATGCTTCTGGAACGAATTCATCATGTTGTTGCTGAAAACTTGTAATCTTCCCACGGAGAGCATTGGTCTTGCCCATGGGAAAGAACTTAGCCAGAAAGTTCGTAGAGCAGAGTGCCCACGTAGTGTTCTTATCCTTCGTCACGTAGAACCACTGCTTCGCTCTCCCCAATAGTGAGAATGGGAAAAGGCGAAGTAGTATGGCGTCTCTGGGAACATCTAATATAGTGAATGTGCTGCAAATCTCTAGGAAGTGTTGGAGATGAGCACTTGCATCTTCGTGCGGCTTCCCACAAAACTGGTTGGCTTGTACCATGTTGATGAGCCCTGGCTTGAGCTCAAAGTTCTTGTCGATGGCCGCGGCAGGTCCAGTGCGGATGTTGTCCGTAGTGGGAGCTGAGAACTCGCGGATCGTCTTGTTCGCCATGGCTGCAAACTCTGTTGACAAATTCCGGATGAAACTTCGGCGGTCTTCTGGATTGGATGAAGTGTTGCGTCGAAGTGTTGACTTCTTGAGCTTGGCTCTTGCCCCTCTGATTAATGCTTCGGGGTTGTCAACAAAATTTTCTAGAAGACGTCCTCTATTCATACATCACCCTGCAAAACAATAAGAATGGAAAAATACAGGGGTAAATCTGTATGGGAGAATTGATGATCTCAATCACTTAATGATGCGAATGATGACTCAAATTCTGTATTCATTCCTTGTTAGTAAATCAACCTTCCCCGGCAGCGGCGCCAAAAATGCTTGTTGGGCATTCTTAACGTCATTACCAAAAGTAGACTTAGTTTTCTAATTCTGATAACGGCGCCAAAAATGCCGAACCTATCCCTCATGCCACTTAAGCCAAGTTGTCATCCCCAGCATGACATGAGAGACGCGGTATTGAAATATGCAACTGCTCTTCTAAATAAATAATAAATAAGATCTGCAAGCGCACAGATTAATACCGATGTAGCATTTTAACCGGGAAGTATTCCAGGTATCGTTATTTATATTTTTACCACTGGGAAGGGATTACTAACATCAATGTTGATTATGGAATGGAATATAGGAATGAGTATCAATCATTGCATGTATAAGTGAGAGCATTCATCTATCTCTTGCATACAGGGGTAAGTGTCACATAAAATATAGATAAAGTATGAATGGTGACAAAGATAATTAATCTGATCAGCTAGCCACATATAATAATGATAAGCACCTCAACAGATATTCTAGCAAGTCATTAGCATGGTATTAGGACGAACTACAAGGATATTTCCTAAGTTATTCTTAACTATAAAGTCTAGCATATCATAGTTAGTGCAAGTACACTTGGCAATCATTGCGAGAAAGGACTACACCCATGCATAGTGATATTATCAAGGAAGATGAGAAACATAGCAATCACTCCCCCGTAATAATGTTGCTCTGCCTGCCTTACACACGGGAGGGGGACTATATAAGAACCAACGAAGCTGTCACCATCGCGGACCACCCCACGATCCGGCATATAAGGTGCAATCGCAGATAAATATGGTCTAAGCACCACGCCTACACAATATTTATCATTTACCCATGGATCCGATGGATAAACGCTATACGATCCTAAACATGTATATAATTCCAATCTAACTAAGCCAAGCGTATAACTACGATAAACTAAGAACAATATAATCGCAAACATAAACAAGTAGAGCATAGTCATAATCAATATATTGAAATAGAACAAAGTTGTATTCATAATATTGAAGAACAAAGATGAACAATGAAGAACAGTAAAGGAATTACCAAGAATCCTCTTGACAGATCCGGAAACCAATCGAAGATTGACTCCTTCTAGTTCTAATCCTATGTAGCTAGCTATACTAGAGATCTAGTTGATGTGGTGGCTCTAGGGCTTGATCAGAGACTCTCCTCCTGAGATTAGGGTTTGAGGAAATGAGAATGAGGGAGTGCCTCCTCCAGGGGCCAGGGGTCCTGCTTATATAGCCCCCTCAAGTGAACGTGGGCCGTCGGATCAAACCGACATTAATCGCACGATTTTCCTTGATCCCTTAGGTCGGTGGAGCATAATCTGCGAGACAGAGCCTGATTGGCTCTCAGGCCAGGGCGGGCGCCCTGCCTCCGGGCCCGTTCGGCCTCCCGTTCGATCTCGTGGCTTCTGGAGTATTCTAGATGATAGAAAATCGGTGAACACGTTATTATCTCTATGTAAACCCGACGTGTGGGCCTTTCCTCCGTATTTTCTGATAACCCCCTGCAGAAACAGACAAACACCAAAACTCGTGGAATTCTGTCAGATAAAACCCTAAGTCTAGGTGTTGGTTGCATTTGGATCCTTTTCTTTATTTATTTGATAACTATATTTGGTACTTAAGGACCGTCAACAACCATACACTTGTTGGCCCGGGTTCGTCATCCCCCTCAATCTCCCCCCGGCGTCACCTTTCAATAGCATACCATGTTCCTATCATTGATAATCCCTAGACACCCGGGGAGTCATATGGGTGTCTTCATGGAGCCTATGATAGATGAGTTGATCGAACTATGAAGACAAGCTTCAAAATACATGTCTGGTACCACTACTCCCTGCACAACTTCCTGGTGTACGGGTTAATGTGCGCATGGTGTGTTCAGGGGAAGTTCCCATGCCCACTATGCAAGGAAGCTATGAGGTTTGAAAGCATCTTGGCCCCAAGGTTTGGTTTCGGCAATTGATGACAACGCTTTATTACCATGACTAACGTGTGTTTTGCAGAAACTTTGGTAAGTTAGGTCATGGAGGTTATAACTGCTTTGGGCACCATGGTATTCGTGTCCCTTGATGGAAATCGTTTCGGTTTTCAAAAGAGTGACGTCAAGATTAAGGACGGTTAGTTCCGGATGTCGAGGTGTTGAGATACGTTCGGAATAGTCGTTAGGATCTTCGTTTTTCTCTTTTGGCCGTACTGTAAAGGGGGGCATGAACGGGTAGCTTGACCTAGGTGAGTCCTATGTTTAGGTGTGGTGCACACTTGTTAAACTTGGCGCTAGGCAACCCTAGAATAGCTCAAAGTTCAGTTGGAAGCAACTTGGTTCAAGTTGCGACGTGTTTCGGAAAGTTTCGGGCTGTTTTCCCCTGACCGGACGCGGTCTTCGGCATGACCGGACGCGTCCGGTCAGTACGTAACCGCGACTAGGGTTTCGGCCCTGACAACCGGACGCGGTCCTCGCGAGGACCGGACGCGGTGGTCAGTGGCCGACACGTGTCACTTGAGGGAAACACCCGTCGGACGCGACCTGGGTGTGATCGGCGCGTCCGGTCACAGTCCAGTAAGGTCCAGAGATGACCGGACGCGTCCGGTCATCACCGATCGGACGCGGCCTCGCGTCTGGTGCGAGTACAGTATGCTCCCTGCATGATCGGACATGTCCGGTCACCCCTGACCGACGCGTCCGGTCACTCAGTTGAAAAATCGGGATTCGACCGTTACAGGCGACCGGCGCGTCCGGTCAGTTCGACCGGCGTGTCCGGTCAGCCCGTGTCAGAACATAATGGTTTGTTTTGTTTGAGGGGTGTATAAATACATCCCCTCCACCTCTTTTAGAGGTCTCTTGCTCATTTGAATATCTGAGAAAACCCTTTAGAGTGCAAGGGAGTGCAAGAGCTCTAGTGAGGATAGAGATTTGAGAATCAAAGCTTGAGAGTTCCTCACTAGTGATTAGAGAGTAGCAAGTGTGCATCCACCTTCTCATTTGGGCTCGTTGTGGTCAAGTGAGAGTTCTAGCTTGTTACTCTTGGTGATCGCCATCACCTAGACGGCTTGGTGGTGATTGGGAGTTTGGTGATCATCCGGCAGAGCTTGTGGATGACCCAACTCATGTTGTGAGCGGTTTTGGGTGATTCACCGCGACGGAGTGTCGAAGAATCAACCCGTAGAGAGCACTTGATCCTTGCGCGGATCAAGGGGGAGCTACACCCTTGTGCGGGTGCTCCAACGAGGACTAGTGGGGAGTGGCGACTCTCCGATACCTCGGAAAAACATCGCCGTGTTCCTTGCCCTTTACATTCAAGCATTTACATTCTCGTATTTACTTTCTTTTCTTGATTTACATTCCTAGAATTGCCATGCTAGACTAGGATTGGAAACTAGGGTGCAAAACTTTTATCGGTAGACTCTCTAGGAACACAAGTAGGCACTAGGGGTGAATTCCGGCTTATAGGATTTAATTCTTGCAATTATTTTTTAGAAAAGCCCAATTCACCCCCCCTCTTGGGCATCTTGATCCTTTCAATTGGTATCGGAGCCGTGTTGCTCCTAATTTAGGCTTTACCGACTAGAGCAAGATGTCTAACGGGGAAGGACCACCTCCCACCTTTGAGGGGGATGATTTTCCATATTAGAAAATCCGCATGGAGGCGTATCTCGAAGCCATAGATGTCGGGTGCCTTAGAGCCGCAACCCAAGGGCTTCCCGCTATCAAGGATCCCACAAACCCCATTGGTGACGAGGAGAAGTACGACCGGTGGAATGCAAAGGCCAAAAATGCACTCTACCGGGGCTTAGGCAAAGATATCTTCAATCGTGTGCGTAATGCAAAGAACGCTCATGATTTGTGGGAAAATCTTTGTGCTCTCCATGAGGGAACCAAGAGTGAGCGTGAGGAACGCTATCACATTGCTTTAAAGAAAATTAATTCTTTTGAGATGCTTCCCAAAGAAAGTGCTAATGACATGTACACTCGCTTGAATGTTCTTGTAGAGGACCTCAATGCTCTTGGCCTCACTCAAATGAGCCAATCGGATGTTGTAAGGAGGATCTTGAGTGTTCTTCCCGTTGAGAAGTATGGTCACATTGTCACCGTGCTTCACCAAAGTGATCTTTCCACCGCAACACCGACACAAGTATTGGGGAAGATCAATGCTCATGAGATGTACATGCACATCACTCCGGAAGAGGGATCATCATCTTCCAAGAAGAAAGACTTGGCCTTCAAAGCTAGCCATGACAAGAAGAAGAAGAAGGGCCAAGCCATGATGGTGCAAGAAAGTTCAAGTGAAAGTGATGTCGATGATGAATCACTTGCACTCATGGTGAGAAAGACCACCAAGATGCTAAAGAAGCTCAACAAGAGTGGCATCAAGTTCGATGGCAAGAAAAAGAAATTCTTCACAAGTAGCAAGAGAAAGCCCATCTCAGAGATGGATTGCTACAATTGTGGTGAACTTGGCCACCTAGCTCATCAATGCCCTAGACCACCAAAAGACAAGTTCAAGAACAAGAACAAGGGCAAGAAAAATGATTCAAGTGATGAAGAAGATGAGAAGAAGAAGAACGAGCCATACAAGAAGAAGGATGGCAAGAAGAAGGAGTTCTACAAGAAGAAGAAGGGAGGAAAGGCATACATTGTTGGTGATTGGCTCACCGACATTGAATCATCTTGTGAGTCCTCCGAAGATGAGAGCAATGATGAGAAGGAGAAGGTTGCCGCCTTTGTGATGGGGCCATCATCTTCACCGACATCTTCACCACCACCTTCACCGCCTCCTTCACCATCATCGTCCACTACTCACCTATGCCTTATGGCCAAGGGTGAATGAAAGGTACAAAACCATGATAGTGATGATGATGATGATAGTGATAGTGATGATGAATATGACGCACCTTCTTATGATGAACTTGTAAAATTGCTAAATAAATACACTAAGATCATAAGAAGGACAAGAAATGAAAGTGATGAACTTCAAAATGAAAATGAATCACTCTCATCAAAGCTTGAAAATGCTCAAAAGACTAGTGGTGAGCTTAGAGATCAAAATGAAATTATGTCTTCCACTCTCAAGGAGCTCAAAACCTCCAATAAAGAGCTTAAAGATCAACATGATAAACTTGAGAAGAAGCATGATGAGCTCATCACTAGACATAACTCTTTGAAAGACAAATACACCACATTAAAAATTGACTATGATAGTCTTGTGGTTGCTAATGAACTTGCTCTTGAGACACATGATGCTACTAACAATGTTGTTAAGTGTGATATAGCTACTTCATGTGATGACTTGATCATTGAAAGCATTGAGCAAGGTTCTAGTAGCAAAGGCAAGAGTGTGGTTGAGTCAAGCAACTATGATGACTATGCCAAGATCAAGTGTGAGAATGAGAAGCTTGGAAATGAGAACAAGAAGCTTAAAGGTTTGATGGCTCTTGAGAAGCAAACAACAAATGAGTCACTCATTGAAGAGAACAAAAAGCTCAAGCAAGAGAAAGAGCATCTCAAGACTGGTCTAAGCAAGTTCACAAGAGGCCAATATTTGCAAAGTGAGCTCCTCATGAACACCGTAATGAAGATGGATAGAAGTGGTATTGGGTACTTGGCAAATCAAGAGAAGAAGGCAAAAGCTCAACAACAACAAAGCAAGTCAAAGCCCAAGCCAAAGAGATGTGTTGAGTGTGGTCAAGAAGGTCACTTTGCTCATGAATGCAAAACTCCACCACCACAACCCTTGCCCAAGCATGCTAGACCCTTTGCCTTCAATGCTCATTACATGCTAAGAAAAGATTCAAATGGAAAGATGAAAGTCATGTTTTTGGGTCCCCCAAACAAGAATAGGCCAAAGAAAATATGGGTTGCCAAGTCACTAGTTGAGAAGGTCAAGGGCCCCTCTCAAGTTTGGGTCCCTAAACAAAAAGCTTGATCTCTTGTGTGTAGGTGAACTACAAGACCGGTGGATCTCATTGGGTTATTGATAGTGGTTGCACTCAACATATGACCGGTGATCCTCGTATGTTCACCTCCATTGAAGAGAATGGGATACGTCAAGAGAAGATCACATTTGGGGATAATTCAAAGAGCAAAGTCAAGGGTATAGGCAAGATTGCAATATCAAATGATCACTCACTCTCAAATGTGCTCTATGTTGCTTCATTGAGTTTCAACTTATTATCCGTCGGGCAACTTTGTGACCTTGGCTTCCAATGCTTGTTCACACCAAATGAAGTGGAAGTTTCAAAGATAGATGACAAGCAAGTGATATTCAAAGGCTTTAGATACAACAATCTTTATCTTGTTGACTTCACCTCTGAAGATACAAATTTGATGACATGTTTGTTCACCAAGACCTCACTTGGTTGGCTTTGGCATAGGAGGCTTGCACATGTTGGAATGAGCAATCTCAACAAGCTATTGAAGAAAGAACTAGTGAGAGGATTGAAGGATGTGAAGTTTGAAAAGGACAAACCTTGTAGTGCATGTCAAGCGGGCAAACAAGTTGCAAACACTCATCCAACCAAAGCTTTCATGTCAACTTCAAGAGTGCTAGAACTTCTACACATGGATTTGTTTGGGCCTACAACATATAAGAGCTTGGGTGGTAATCTCTATTATCTTGTGATAGTGGATGACTACTCAAGGTACACATGGACTTTCTTCCTTCATGACAAATCCGAAGTGGCAAGTTGCTGCAAGAAATTTGCAAAGAGAGCTCAAAATGAATTTGAAGTCAAGATAAAGAAAATTAGAAGTGACAATGGCAAAGAGTTTGACAACACCAACATTGAAGCTTATTGTGATAAAATTGGAATCAAGCATGAGGTTTCTTCAACCTACACTCCTCAACAAAATGGTGTAGTTGAGAGAAAGAACCGGACTTTGATCACCCTTGCAAGAACAATGCTAGATGAGTACAACACTCCGGAAAAGTTTTGGGCCGAGGCAATCAACACCGCATGCTATGCTTCAAATCGCCTCTTCCTCCAAAAGTTTCTTGGCAAGACCCCCTATGAGTTGCTTAATGGGAAGAAGCCGGACGTCTCATTCTTCCGGGTGTTTGGTTGCAAATGCTACATCTACAAGAAGCGTCAACACCTAGGGAAGTTTCAAAGACGTTGTGATATTGGTTTTCTTGTTGGTTACTCATCAAAGTCCAAAGCATATAGAGTATTTAACCATACCACCGGTTTGGTTGAAGAAACATATGATGTGGAATTTGATGAATCTAACGGCTCCCAAGGAGCAATTGAGAATTGTGATGATGTAGGTGATGAACCCTTGAGGGAGGCCATGAAGAACATGCCCGTGGGAGACATCAAGCCAAAAGATGATGAAGACGATGTACAAATCATTGATCCACCATCTTCATCACGTGTGCCTCAAGATGATGACAAGAATGAGAGAGTTGAAAATGAAGACACTTATGTCTCTCATGAACAAGCCGAGGCACAAGCTCAAGATGTTGATGCTCCCCATCCACCTTCTCAAGTGGTTGATAGAAGAAATTCACCTCTACTTCAAGCACATCCACAAGCACTCATCATAGGGAGTCCCACTAAGGGAGTGATGACTCGATCTCAAAAGCTTGCTTCTTTTGTTGAACATCACTCTTTTGTCTCTTGTGTTGAACCTAAGAATGTAGAAGAAGCTCTTCAAGATCCGGATTGGGTGAATGCCATGCATGAAGAATTGAACAACTTCACCTGCAATCAAGAATGGACACTTGAAGAGCATCCTAAAGGTGCAAGAGTCATTGGAACCAAGTGGGTGTTCCGAAACAAGCAAGATGACCAAGGCATAGTAGTGAGGAACAAGGCAAGACTAGTTGCAAAGGGGTTCTCTCAAGTTGAAGGCCTTGATTTTGGAGAGACCTTTGCACCCGTTGCAAGACTTGAAGCCATTCGTATCCTCCTTGCATATGCATCACATCATGATATGAAACTATATCAAATGGATGTGAAAAGTGCATTCTTAAATGGCTTTATAAATGAACTATTCTATGTTAATCAACCTCCCGGGTTTGAAGACCCTATATATCCTAATCATGTTTATAGGTTGTCCAAGGCGCTATATGGGCTCAAGCAAGCCCCTAGAGCGTGGTATGAGCGCCTCCGTGACTTCCTCATTGAGAAGGGCTTCACCATTGGGAAGGTCGACACCACACTATTCACCAAGAAGCTTAATAGGGAGATCTTCATTTGTCAAGTGTATGTTGATGATATCATCTTTGGGTCAACAAATGAAGATTATTGCAAGGAATTTGGTGAATTGATGTCGAAGGAGTTCGAGATGTCAATGATTGGTGAGCTCACATTCTTCCTTGGTTTTCAAGTCAAGAAAATGAGAGAAGGGATTTTCATCTCTCAAGAAAAGTATACCAAGGATCTTCTCAAAAGATTCAAGATGGAAGAATGCAAACCAATCAAGACCCCAATGCCATCAAATGGACATCTCGACCTAGATGAGGGAGGTAAACCGGTTGATCAAACTCTATACCGTTCTATGATTGGTAGCTTGTTGTACCTTACCGCATCTAGGCCCGATATCATGTTTAGTGTGTGCATGTGTGCTCGCTTCCAAGCGTGCCCTAAAGAACCTCACTTAAGTGCCGTAAAAAGAATCCTAAGATATCTTAAGCACACCCCAAGCATTGGTCTTTGGTATCCCAAAGGAGCTAGATTCCAACTAGTTGGCTCTTCCGATTCGGATTATGCCGGTTGCAAAATTGATAGAAAAAGCACATCCGGAGGGTGCCATTTGCTTGGGAGATCTTTAGTATCTTGGTCATCTAAAAAGCAAAATAGTGTGGCTTTGTCCACCGCCAAGGCGGAATACATTACCGCGGGGGCTTGTTGTGCACAAATCTTATATATGAAACAAACCCTCCTAGACTATGGAATTGTTCTCGAAAAGGTGCCACTTTTATGTGACAATGAAAGTGCCGTTAAAATTGCTAACAATCCGGTACAACACTCTCACACCAAGCACATTGATATCCGCCATCACTTTCTAAGAGATCACGTTGCTAAAAATGACATATCACTAGAAGGTGTAAGAAGTGAAAATCAATTAGCGGATATCTTCACTAAACCTTTGGATGAGGCTACCTTTTGTAGGCTAAGAAGTGAACTTAATGTGCTTGATTCAAGCAACTTTAAAAAATGAGCGTGTGTTGTCCCTTGCATTGCATTGTATTATATGCCATGTTTATTTTATCGCAATGCATTTAGGGCTTGGCTAACACGGTTACGATAACCCTCCTTTGGAGGAGTGAAGAAGCCTAACCGTGGATCAAACTTGACAAGCAACCTAGCTTTACTTTCTTGTATTGCATTGCATATGCATGGTTGTTTGTTTGTCGTTTCTTTTCGGTTTAGCCTTGAGCAACCTCTGTGTTCGTCCATGGATAGAGAGAGCATTTTGACGCTCCTAAAGGTCCAAAAACTCTATTGCATGGCCATACGTTGCTCCTCGGGTGTTTATTGCCTATTTTCTTAAAAATAATACTAGCCTAAGGCAAAATATTTTGGAAAATTTGAGGGTTTGAGTGAAGTCACTCACATCAAGTTCCAATTGGTGTTTATTTGTGTCTCTTTGAATTGGAACTTGATTGGGAGAAGTCACGTCGGAGTTTGGAACAAAGAAGGGCGAAGAACAGCGACCGGACGCTGGACCGGACGCTGCACCGGACGCAGTGATGCTTCACCACCGCGTCCGGTCCCGGCGTCCACCAGCGCGTCCGGTCATCCAGAAGACCAACTCCAGACCTAGTGACCGGACGCTGCACCGGACGCGCCTGTATTGACCACCGCGTCCGGTCATCCGCGATGAATTCCCGAGCTCCCATCGACCGGACTCTGACCGCGTCCGGTCAGTCCTCACCGGACGCGTCCGGTCACTCCAGGAGCTTACTGGAGTGTGACCGGACGCTGCACCACCGCGTCCGGTCATAACGACCACCACGTCCGGTCATCGCGCGTCGAGCGGATCTAAGTCCTTCATAAAACCGTTCGCGCTCGGCTCTGTTTTCACCCGTACGCCTTCCGCCGCCGCCGCTCACCCTAAGTCGCCGATTCGCCGTCCTCCGCCGCGCCCTCACCGTCTTCTCTGCCGCCGGCGAACCCTTGCCGTGCTCCACCGCACGCCTACTCGCCCAGCTTGCCCGCGCGCGCCTGCTCCTCCTCGCGCCCGAGCCGCTCCCGTGCTGCCAGCCAACCCTAGCCGCGCGCCACCGCCGCTCCTCCTCGCCACCGGCAAGCCACCTCCGCCACAGTGAGCCCCACCAGCAGCAGCCGCAGCTCCCCCCGTGCTAGCTCGAGCCCCTCATCCACCTTCGGCTGAGCCTTCACCTAGGGTTTAGCCCAAACCCTAGCCTAGGGTTTGCCCTAACCCTCGCTCGAGGTATCGACTCGTTCATCTTTTCGTTCAAGTCAATTCTATTTCGTCGTTAGGGCTAACCTTGACCGTATTATTACGTTGATTATCTCGACTCGGTCCTTTCAGAGCTCGTTCGTCGAATTCGGGGATTCTCGCGACCTAGGTCATCTCACCTTGTCACCGTCGTCTCGTCGATCTGAGGTAGCTTTGCGTCACGATTCACTTCGTATCTAACATGCTTGCTATCTCTAGGGTTTCGTACCTTGTAGTTATATGTGTGCTTATAGTAGATCTTTCTATTTTGTCGTTGCAGCGAGTCAGTCTGTGTGTCAGGGTCAGATCTATTTGCTGAATCTGAGGCCAAGCCTGCGGATACGGATTGAGGCCAAGCCTCTCGAGTGTCAGTTCACCATCTTACAGAGGCTCTCAGTCAGTTGGTCAGCATGGTGCGTTGCAAGAATGCCGGTGGTGCTCCTGGTGACGGGGACGACAGTCCTCCTTGTCGTGCTAAGATTGCGCGTGGAAAGCGCCTCAAGATGATGGCCAGAAAGAAGAAGAAGACGCTTACAGAGGCAGAGGTTGCTTAGGCCGTGGCAGATGCTGCAGAGCAGGCAGATAGAGGTGGCAGGCGCAGTGGCATACACATAGGCGAGCGTCGCTTTCACCTTGAAGGTCAACAGCTCGGCACTGAGGCCACTGAGGGTACCGAGGATACTGGAGCTACAGAGCAGATGTCAGTTGATCCACCTGCAGAGCCGGCAGAGGCTACAGAGGCTCTAGAGGCTCCATAGGCTACAGAGGATACAGAGGAGTAGCCAGCTCAGTCTCCACCACGTCGCCGCTCCACACGTGCTCGTACTCAGGTGACTCCTAGGCTAGAGGGCCAGCGTCGTGGAGCACGTCCTCCTCCCAGAGCTAGAGGTTCACCCCCAGTCGAGCACTTTGACCTAAGGGGTGCTACAGCACGTCAAGTGCAGGGATTGAGGTTCATGGAGGTCAGCCGTTGGTTTCCACCTGTCAGGGATCACAGAGCTTCAGAGGGTTTCTATACCCCACTTCAGGAGGACTTCTACAGGGCTTTAGTTGACAGTGGTATTGCTTTCAGACCACAGAGGGTATGTCGGCTTGAGGCACTGGTTGATGTTGTGGGAGAGCAGCTTCGTCCGCACCTGTCCTATATGCCTGGTTTGTCGGATCTTCTTAGACGGACAGGTGCATACTGTGGCACATGGGTCAGAGAGTTTTATGCTTCACTTTGGATTGATCCTGCCCATGAGTTCATTCACTTTGCTTTCAGAGGCCGCGATCACAGGCTTTACAGCTCCAGAGCACGAGAGATCCTCAGACTTCCAGCTTCTGACACGAGGATCCATCAGTTGTGTTATGGTCAGACTCCTCCACCCAGACGCCCTCACGGCGGAGCAGTGCCACCTATAGACCTAGTTCGACCCTGCTTTCATGAGCCTTTTGGCGAAGGGTCTCGTCGTACACCTGCCAGCCTGACACCACTTGCCAGGGTTTTGGATGCTATTATCAGACGCACTCTTCTTCCTAGACTTGGCTACAGAGAGGGACTGACACGGATGCAGCTTTGGGTTGTTCACCACCTCCTCTCACAGACACAGTTTGACATCTGGGATCTTATACTTAGTGAGATGGAGGACACCATTGCTGAGGGCTTCAAGGGTAATCGTCAGCTGCCCTATGCACACTGGATCTGCTTTATTATTAGATCTTCTATTCAGATGCCACCAGAGATCAGGGCGGAGATATCCGACACTACCACTGCTTTCCCTGAGTACGATATCCGCAAGCTTTGGGCCTCAGTTACTAGAGATTAGGCCCCAGTGCCAGGACAGCGTGAGCGCCCAGAGGTTCCTGAGACAGCAGCTGAGCAGGATGCCAGAGTTGACGAGCTTGCCGAGGCAGAGCTTGCGGACCATGACGCTCAGACTGCTGATATACCTGAGGATGCTACTTCTGACAGCACCGATGAGGACTACCAGTCCATCCCCAGGTACCGGTCTCCTCGGTCTCACGACCACGAGGCCGGTGGCTCTGGCTCAGCCTCCCGCTCAGAGACGGCCATGGTGGCTATACTTGAGAGGCTGACCCAGGCTCAGGAGCAGCAGCAACAGCAGATTCAGCGACAGGCACAGGACATAGCTGCAGCACTTGCACAGATGCTGGCATGCCAGGATGAGTTTTAGCGTCAGCAGCTTGAGATCCAGAGGCAGCAGGTTGAGATGCAGCGACAGCAATATGAGATTCAGCGTCAGAGCGCAGCTAGTCAGCAGCAGTACTTGGATCTCCTGCGTCACCTTGTCACAGTCGGGGTTCCTCCGCCTGCTTCTGTCATGACTCAGGCCTTACAGTCTAGTGGTCCATCGAGTCAGGGACAGCCGAGCTTCCAGTTTACATCTCCACAGCAGCAGGTTCCCCAGTCCTTTCAGTCCCCGAGCTTCACTCCTATTCATACGGGGTTTACACCGTCAGACCAGCCTCGCCCTCACCTCTTGACATGCACACCTATTGGTGATTTCAGTGCTACTTACAGTGAGTTGACTGGTCAGCCGACACCCTCGCACACTACTACATTTCATACTTCGTCAGGGTTGTCAGCTCTCGAGGCAGCTATTCCTCCAGTGACAGGGACAGGGACTACAGAGACTATCCCTTCTTCATTGCCTCGACAGATCCCCCTGCTATTGGCTCACTACAGGCTCAGGTCACTCAGACAGATCCTCTTGTTGCTACTCAGTCAGTACTTGTTCCTGCTCAGACCCAGACCGCTTCACAGCCACGTGCTTCTTCAGAGGGTCAGCCAGATAGCTCAGACTCCGAGGGTGATTCGCTACACTTCGTGATTACTCCGCGCACCTCGGCACCCGACACGACTCCGTCTGTCCCCCCGTCAGTTCCTTAGAGTAGTTTTTGGCGCTTGATGCCAAAGGGGGAGAGAGAGTAGTTTCAGGGGGAGTTTTGATAGAGGGTTTTCGTTCTTTGTGTGCTACATTCATGCATCATGTTTACTTTTCAGCATTGCATTCGTGTGACATGTCGTCGTGTGGTAAACTTTGAGTCTTAATGTGTTATCTCGTCACAGTGTTAATATATGTCACCGTTTTAGTTATAGCTCTAAGGTTGTGCTTCCGTGCCTTACTCCGATTTCTTATGAGCTATATCTTTATGTGTACTAACGCTTTTTGTCTTATCTTATGAAGTACACTCTTTTGGCTTGGGGCACATAAGCAATTCCTAACCCTTTTGTGCTTATTGTCTTTTGCTTATGTGAACCAAGCATGCTCGAAAACCTCCACTCAAATCTTTTGAACCTTAGTGTTGTCATCAATCACCAAAAAGGGGGAGATTGAAAGCATCTAGGCCCCAAGGTTTGGTTTCGGCAATTGATGACAACGCTTTATTACCATGACTAACGTGTGTTTTGCAGAAACTTTGGTATGTTAGGTCATGGAGGTTATAACTGCTTTGGGCACCATGGTATTCGTGTCCCTTGATGGAAATCGTTTCGGTTTTCAAAAGAGTGACGTCAAGATTAAGGACGGTTAGTTCCGGATGTCGAGGTGTTGAGATACATTCGGAATAGTCGTTAGGATCTTCGTTTTTCTCTTTTGGCCGTACTATAAAGGGGGGCATGAACGGGTAGCTTGACCTAGGCGAGTCCTATGTTTAGGTGTGGTGCACACTTGTTAAACTTGGCGCTAGGCAAGCCTAGAATAGCTCAAAGTTCAGTTGGAAGCAACTTGGTTCAAGTTGCGACGTGTTTCGGAAAGTTTCGGGCTGTTTTCCCCTGACCGGACACGGTCTTCGGCATGACCGGATGCGTCCGGTCAGTACATAACCGTGACTAGGGTTTCGGCCCTGACGACCGGACGCGGTCCTCGTGAGGACTGGACGCGGTGGTCAGTGGCCGACACGTGTCACTTGAGGGAAACACCCGTCGGACGCGACCTGGGTGTGATCGGCGCATCCGGTCATAGTCCAGTAAGGTCCAGAGTCATCACCGATCGGACGCGGCCTCGCGTCCGGTGCGAGTACAGTATGCTCCCTGCATGATCGGACGTGTCTGGTCACCCCTGACCGGCGCGTCCGGTCACTCAGTTGAAAAATCGGGATTCGACCGTTACAGGCGACCGGCGCGTCCGGTCAGTTCGACCGGCGCGTCCGGTCAGCCCGTGTCAGAACATAACGGTTCGTTTTGTTTGAGGGGTGTATAAATACATCCCCTCCACCTCTTTTAGAGGTCTCTTGCTCATTTGAACATCTGAGAAAACCCTTTAGAGTGCAAGGGAGTGCAAGAGCTCTAGTGAGGATAGAGATTTGAGAATCAAAGCTTGAGAGTTCCTCACTAGTGATTAGAGAGTAGCAAGTGTGCATCCACCTTCTCATTTGGGCTCGTTGTGGTCAAGTGAGAGTTCTAGCTTGTTACTCTTGGTGATCGCCATCACCTAGACGGCTTGGTGGTGATTGGGAGTTTGGTGATCATCCGGCGGAGCTTGTGGATGACCCAACTCATGTTGTGAGCGGTTTTGGGTGATTCACCGCGACGGAGTGTCGAAGAATCAACCTGTAGAGAGCACTTGATCCTTGCGTGGATCAAGGGGGAGCTACACCCTTGCGCGGGTGCTCCAACGAGGACTAGTGGGGAGTGGCGACTCTCCGATACCTCGGAAAAACATCACCGTGTTCCTTGCCCTTTACATTCAAGCATTTACATTCTCATATTTACTTTCTTTGCTTGATTTACATTCCTAGAATTGCCATGCTAGACTAGGATTGAAAACTAGGGTGCAAAACTTTTATCGGTAGACTCTCTAGGAACACAAGTAGGCACTAGGGGTGAATTCCGGCTTATAGGATTTAATTCTTGCAATTATTTTTTAGAAAAGCCCAATTCACCCCCCCTCTTGGGCATCTTGATCCTTTCAAGGTTCACATGGATGAAGAAGGGTGGCAAGTATTCGTCATTCGACAAACATTGTCAGTTCCTCCCTCTTGACCATCCATTCAGAGAAGACGTCAAGAGCTTTATGAAAGGTGTCAAAGTGACGGACCCAAGACCGCGCTTGAGGACTGGGGCCGAGGTTCATGCTCAGATAGACGCTCTCGTGCCCAACGAAGATGGTGGTTTCGTGGGATATGGTGAGCAACATATGTGGACTCATAAGTCTGGCTTGACGAGGCTCCCCTATTTTCATGACCTCCTACGGCCCCATGTCATTGATGTCATGCACACTAAAAAGAATATTACCGAGGCACTTTGGGTGATGCTCATGGACACTGACAAGTCTAAGGACAACCCTAAGGCTAGAGTGGACCTAGCGACGTTGTGCGATAGGCCAAACTTAGAGATGCGGCATCGTGGAACAGTAAAGCAGTGGAGAAGTCCTAAGGCCCCTATGTCTTGAAAATCGATCAAAGGAGGGAAGTGCTTCGATGGATCAAGGATTTAATGTACCCTGATGGGTATGCAGCGAATCTGAGCTGGGGTGTGAACTTAGAGACTCTGCGAGTCACGGGATGAAGAGTCATGACTACCACATATGGATTGAGCGGATACTTCCGGCAATGGATCGAGGCTATGTCCTTGAGCATGTCAGCTAGTGCTGGCAAAGTTAAGCTACTTCTTCCGCCGGCTTTGTGCCAAGGAGTTGTCTAAGTACATCATTGAAGAGCTAGAAAAAATGGCACCTGAGTTGAACTGTGAGCTTGAGAAGATCTTTCCACCCGGCTTCTTCTTGTCGATGCAGCATCTGATTGTGCACCTCCCGAACGAGGCAAAGTTGGGGGGCCCGTACAGGCCCGTTGGTGCTGTCCAATCAAGAGATGTCTAAAGACTCTTCGCAAGAAATATACAAATAAAGCCAAAATTGAGGATTCCATTGCAGAGGCAAGCATTCGGGAGGAGGTTTCAAACTTCATGACATCCTACTACAAGCCGAGCCTTCCTAGCAAGCATAATCCACCCCCTCGTTGCAATGCTGGCGAAGTTGAATCGACCCTTAGCCTTTTCAAAGGCCAACTAGGCAGCGCAAGTGGATCGACCCCCAAGAGATTGGATCCAAAAGAGTGGCGTAGAATCACGCTATATGTATTCACCAACCTTGTCGAGGTTCAGCCATTCATTAAGTAAGTTCTCATCGAACTTGTTTCAATACGACGTCACTATTCTGTATCGAACCCCATTGATTCTCTCTGGTACAGGGAATTTGTTCGTTAAGAGTGGCATCAACCAAGGGATCCTACCCCGCACAAACATGATACCCTTCTTTCAGAGGGCGCGGGAGCTGGGAGGCTTGATTTCATTGATTAGTTCAAACAAAAGGTACTTTCCAACTTAGCTCGTACATTCGTCGATATTCCTTAGTACCTCGTACGTTCCAATATTATAACGATGTATCATGCTTGAGCTTGCAGGCGCAGACCAATGCGTCCATGAGTGATGAGTTGAGACAGGTTGCAAACGGCTTCAAGTTAAGGGTGAAGTCATATACCGGTTATGACGTGAATGGATATCGCTTCCACACGTCAAGACACGAGCAACTCCGGCCTAGTCGGAAAATCACCAACAACCAAGTTTTTACACAGGGCACTAATGGCGTCGAATACTATGAAATAATTGAGGAGATCAATGAACTTGAATATGAGGGTCGAGTACCTCTTACTCCTATCATATTCAAGTGCCACTGGTTTGATCCTAGACAAACGAGATGGACCCCTCATCTTGGGCTAGTTGAGATTAGACATGATTCCGTTAATGAAGGAAAAGATGTTTATATTGTGGCTTAACAGGCCTTGCAGGTGTATCATGCGCCATACGCGTGCCAAGACAAAGACCATCTTGAGGGTTGGTCTATTATGCACCAGGTATCTTTGCACGGTAAACTAGATGTTCCAAACGATGAAGATTACACCTTCCTCAACACAGACACATATGATGGAGAGTTCTATCAAGCGGATGGGCTACAAGGGAGCTTTGAGATAGTCTTACCCGGTGTGAGCACCGCCATGGAAGTAGACAATGAAACGATTGATGAAGAGGACCTTCGAGATGTAGTGCTGAATCCGAAGGACATTCAAATGCTTAAGCGATTCCATTTAGGCAGAGAGGATGAAGAAGACACAAAACCTTCAGATAGTGTTGCCCATTTGGACAATTTTGACAGTGATGATGAGACCTATGACCCCAATTATGAAGATTATTCCTAAAGCATGTAATACTATGATTTTTATTGAATTTTGTTATGTTTATTCATTTTGAACTATTTGTAACGTATGTACTAACGCTTGTTGTTCACTCTTTATACATTGCAGGTGATAGAACAAAGATGGCGATGGATCGTACACCGAGGCAGGTGCTCTCAGCGTACCAGAGGCTGCGCCCAGCGGCGCGAGGTGAGGGGACGTCTTCGGCCCCAGCGGCAGGAGCAGGCATGGGGAGGGGGAGGGGGAGGGGGAGGGGCTATGGTCGGACCAGGAGTGACCCGCATCCTCCCCCTACTCTCGACCAGCAGGATGACCCGTCTCCTACACCGGAGGACCACGCGACGGCCACGGGCACGAGCACAGACTCTCCATCGACTCAGCAGACGGAGGATAACAGTTCTGCTCAGTCGACTCCCTACCTACAAGGTCCCACAAGCCTTCCTTTGGTTCCGCTTCCTGACCGACGCCCAGTGGTTCATCCTGTGGGAAGAAGGTAAGTAACTATAGATGTTATCACTAGTACTTCATATGATACGTTGAGAATCAATAGAGAAACTGATAATTTTTCTTAATCACTTATGCAGGGGCTGGATACTTCTGTCGGGTGCTCTTGACCCCCCACGCACCCCCGCGACCATCCTAGGATGTCTGTGCAGAAAACACTTCCCCGGCCTTGTGAAGCTAAAAGACGGGACGTGGTCACCGGCCTGGTCGTGGGACAGGTACAAGCTCGGCTCGGATGACGTGCAGGACAACAACAAGGAGGAGCAGGTTTTGGTGGAGTTTTGGGCAAGTGTCTCACAATGAAGGTCAATACATCTCCTCCATTGGTTAAGTCTTTTATTGAAATAATGAACGAATACATCGTGTTTGTATGCAGAGGTACTTCAAGCTAGAAGACGGTCAAGAGGAGATGGCGGATCAGACGGCACACAGAGCCTGTTAGAAGCACGTCAGCGACAAGATTCACGAGGCGTGACTTCAGGCCCACGTCGACTACTACAGGTCCATCAAGAAAGAGCCCCTCAAGAAAGATGGTGCAAGAAAGGTGGCGCTGACCAAGGAGCAGTACCTTCATGTACGTGGATAATATTGATTCGTTTTGAGATTTAGTAGGTCCTAAATTGGTCTTCTTATGTGTCAAATACTTGATGATGTGTAGGTGCCTGCCTCGTGGTGCATGTCGCATAAAGCGGCATGGTCAAGGATCATGGGCAGGTACCTTGACCTGGCGTACATCGCAAAGCACGAGCAAGGCAAGCGGAAGCGGGCACTGAAGATCGGTCCAACTCACCACCAAGGTAGCTGCAACCTCCTCGCATTCAAGCGGGCACTCGTACAAGATGTCATTTATCTATTCTAACGCTCAATTTTGCCTAATTTCTAATCATCTTGCTCGTCTTTCTCGCAGGAGGTAGCACACCCGGACCAACCGGTGTCGGAGTTCACGGCATGGGCTGTGTCCCACATGGGCCGGGTGAAATCCGGTGTCGTCTTCAACCCAGATGCCCCTGCCGAGGCTTACTCTGACCCCACCGTCCACGCTAAGGTCTGAGACTACGCGGATGCGGTTCGGGCACTCCGTGGCTCAGAGCACAATCTGAGCACTGAGTCCCTTGAGACAGAGGTGATTGTGAGGCTGGGGCAAGGCAGGAAGCACGGGGCAGTTGTGGATTGCAGACGGCGTCGACTCCTCGAGCTCTGCACCCTCTCTCTCTCCGACGTGAGGGCACAGAGCACGTCCAGAAGCCTTCCCATACATGCATGGCCTACTCCAACAGTGTCGTGGGTCGACGAAGTTCAGGTAATTCCAGTTTCACTCGTCGTACATTGAACTTTACACACATTGATCAGATTTGCAATACTAAAACATGTCATTGAAACACTGCAGGCCGAGCTAGCAGAGACAAAGGATGCGCAAAGCTCCTGACCGCTCAGCTGGAGGCCACGCAGAAGCAGATGGCGGAGATGTTCCAGATCATGCAAACCATGAGACAAGCATTGAGATTTTTTCTCATCTTGCCAAAAACTAAGGATGGGAAAGAGAAATAGGGTACTCTTGGAGATGCTCTTAGGTAGTAAAAGCTCCCATTATCTATTATAATTAGTCAAGGTTGATCAACTGATTACATATAGAAGTCTGAGCAGAGCAACCTATTTGCGGTAGTGCGAGCATTGGTCCCCTGTCCTGGATGATTTTTCATCGTAGCAGCATTAGCCGGTGTGGCTACATGCACCCTGTTGTACATATGGTTTAGGCGACGCTCCACTAGTATTTCTACATAGTCCTAATGACCAATATCGACTAAATATAATAGATAATCAGAGTTTGTATACTAACAAATAAGCACCGAAATGAGTCCATAAAGATATAAACAATTTCAAATCAGGCACCATAGAACGTGCAGGATTTTAGTAAACATTTGAAACTAGTTTCATACTTTTTCAAGCCAAAATAAATGTTTCTATGCATTTACTAAGATTAAACTAGATTTTAGGATTTTTAATTACATTATTTTTCCATGTAAACTATTTAGGTAAATTTTTAAAAGAATTCTTATTATGATTATTTGGATACATTTTTTAAAATATTTCAAAACTGATTACCTATTTGATCTTTCACGTTAGTTCAATATATTCTCTCTAACATGACACCATATTAGCCAAACCACTCAAGGTTAAAAAAAACGGTTTTAAAAGTTGGGGAGTAAAAAAACTAGTTCGGGAGGAGAACCGGATGACCGCGATAGCTAAGTGAAGTAAATTAGACTTTTTCCATACCAATATGGACAAATGGGCTAGGCCTTGTGGTTGACACGAGCACTGCTGAAACACAACGTGACACTAATTTGTTTCATTGCACTTGTCAAGAGTAAGCTTTGCAGGAAATTGTGAAGATGGACTTCAGGACCTCACCACCTCTCGACCATAGCCTTAGCATGACAAAGAAGGTTAGTAGGTGAGGAAACCAAGTTGTCGCAGTCATCGTCCTCAATAGGGCATATATATGCTACCGTCGTTGAACAACTACAACAATACCTCTGACAAATTTAGAGCATAGCACGAGCACAGGTGTGGAGCTCACTATATATGTTCTTCACTGACAGTGGCGAATCTAGGATTTTAGATTAGGGTATGCCGTCCAAAAATTTTTATATACAATTCGGTAAATCCAATTTAACAATTCAGTAACAATTGTAAATTTTGCAATGTGATTCGGTAAATTCAAGGATTAGGTTGAGACCATCCACTAAATACAATATAAATAGTTCAAATATAGGCATAAAAAGAATATCAGAGACTTCCAATGCTATTTTTCTCACAACTTTATTCGACGTTTTCGAAGGGACATGAATGCCTTGACTATATCATCTTCATCAACTTTAAAGAAAATACTCGCTCAATGAAAGTGACTAGACAATCATTCAAAAAACTAAACAAAAATTTTCTATAAAAAGACGAAGGCCAAAGATTAATTTTTTTACCAAAGTAAAATAGGGAATCAAGATGGTAAGCCCTAATTAGCGTGACCGTAAATACTGCAGACGAGACTGTGAGAAATAGACAATGATCCTCCAATTCAGAGCAGGGCAGAGGGCGGCAGCCGACAGCCGGTAGGCACCAGGGGCCACAGCGGCAGGGCGTCACCAACTCGACTCAGTGGTTAGGGCGTCAGGCGCAGGCAGCGTGTTCCTCCGTGGCTCCGTACTTAGATTACACTACTAACTTCTGACCTTTATGCCACACTTTTTTATCGCAACAGCAAGATTTGGTTGCAATAAGCGGTGTTATCGCAACCATTTGCACATTCGGTTGCGATAGGTGGAATTTTTGCCACGCAAATTATTTTGTGGCCCTAAGTGCTAAGATCGTTGCAATAAGTAAGTGCTATCGCAACCAATTGTAAATCGGTTGTAATAAGTCATCACTATTGCCACGATTTGATTTACGTTGCGATCATTTTTATTGGCGTTGCAATACTGATGTGCTATTGCAACTCTTTAGTTGTTGGTTGCAAAAATGCATCTATGTTGCAACGAATATGATTCATTGCATGTAATAGTCACTTGCATTGCAAAAGAGCTATACCTATAGCAACGAAAAAATAGATCGTTGCAATCGCTATGGTCTGGAAGCACGACATTTTTAGGAAAAAAACTCTTTAAAAAAGATGTCTAACTAGGTTTTGAACCTGAGACCTTTGACTCCAAAGGAAAGCTACTACCAACTACACTTTAATTGTGTTTTATGCTTAGTAGCCATAGAAGCTTACTATAAATTAAGAACATGTCTATATTGCAACGATTATGTTATGTTGTATGTAGTAGTCTTTTGGGTTGCAAAAAGATTATACCTATAGCAATGGAAGACTAAATCATTGCAATACCTAATGTTCTTAGGCAATGGTTAATTAAGTAAAAAAATATTAAAAAATAACCACCCGGAGTTGAACGTGGGACCTCATTTTTTAGGAGATATGTGTTTACCACTACACCATATATGTGTTTGTGTCTTTAGTAGTCACAGCATTGGGAAGGAGCCATAGCTCGGACGGTACTTGCTCTAGGGGAGGAGCAGCCGGTCGTGAGTTCGAGCCTTGCTTGACTCACGTTTCCTACTAGGGTTTTCCCCCAAGTTTTTCAGGATGTCTGGTGGCTCACACGGACGGGCCACAATTGTCGTATCTCTCAGCCATGTTCTTGAAGACCTAGATATAGGTTGTAGGTCTAGTGTGTGTGCGTGTGGTGTGTGTTAGGGTGTGAGTTCATATACTGCATCTTGTAATCGAAGGTTGAGGCAATTAAAAAAGTAGTCACAACATTGATCATATACAACTAACATAGAACCTTGTTATGTATTGAAATAGGATCGGATCTGGTATATTGTTGTAGGTACATGTCCTCGCGAGTGTTGACGGTCCTTAAGTACCAAATATAGTTATCAAATAAATAAAGAAAAGGATCCAAATGCAACCAACACCTAGACTTAGGGTTTTATCTGACAAAATTCCACGAGTTTTGGTGTTTGTCTGTTTCTGCAGGGGGTTATCAGAAAATACGGAGGAAAGGCCCACACGTCGGATTTACATAGAGATAATAACGTGTTCACCGATTTTCTATCATCTAGAAGACTCTAGAAGCCACGAGATCGAACGGGAGGCCGAACGGGCCCGGAGGCAGGGCGCCCGCCCTGGCCTGAGAGCCAATCAGGCTCCGTCTCGCGGATTATGCTCCACCGACCTAAGGGATCAAGGAAAACCGTGCGATTAATGTCGGTTTGATCCGACGGCCCACGTTCACTTGAGGGGGCTATATAAGCAGGACCCCTGGCCCCTGGAGGAGGCACTCCCTCATTCTCAATTCCTCAAACCCTAATCTCAGGAGGAGAGTCTCTGATCAAGCCCTAGAGCCACCACATCAACTAGATCTCTAGTATAGCATAGCTACATAGGATTAGAACTAGAAGGAGTCAATCTTCGATTGGTTTCCGGATCTGTCAAGAGGATTCTTGGTAATTCCTTTACTGTTCTTCATTGTTCATCTTTGTTCTTCAATATTATGAATACAACTTTGTTCTGTTTCAATATATTGATTATGACTATGCTCTACTTGTTTACGTTTACGATTATATTGTTCTTAGTTTATCGTAGTTATACGCTTGGCTTAGTTAGATTGGAATTATATACATGTTTAGGATCGTATAGCGTTTATCCATCGGATCCATGGGTAAATGATAAATATTGTGTAGGCGTGCTGCTTAGACCATATTTATCTGCGATTGCACCTTATATGCCGGATCGTGGGGTGGTCCGCGATGGTGACAGCTTCGTTGGTTCTTATATAGTCCCCCTCCCGTGTGTAAGGCAGGCAGAGCAACATTATTACGGGGGAGTGATTGCTATGTTTCTCATCTTCCTTGATAATATCACTATGCATGGGTGTAGTCCTTTCTCGCAATGATTGCCAAGTGTACTTGCACTAACTATGATATGCTAGACTTTATAGTTAAGAATAACTTAGGAAATATCCTTGTAGTTCATCCTAATACCATGCTAATGACTTGCTAGAATATCTGTTGAGGTGCTTATCATTATTATATGTGGCTAGCTGATCAGATTAATTATCTTTGTCACCATTCATATTTTATCTATATTTTATGTGACACTTACCCCTGTATACAAGAGATAGATGAATGCTCTCACTTATACATGCAATGATTGATACTCATTCCTATATTCCATTCCATAATCAACATTGATGTTAGTAATCCCTTCCCAGTGGTAAAAATATAAATAATGATACCTGGAATACTTCCCGGTTAAAATGCTACATCGGTATTAATCTGTGCGCTTGCAGATCTTATTTATTAATTATTTAGAAGAGTAGTTGCATATTTCAATACCGCGTCTCTCATGTCATGCTGGGGATGACAACTTGGCTTAAGTGGCATGAGGGATGGGTTCGGCATTTTTGGCGCCGTTATCAGAATTAGAAAACTAAGTCTACTTTTGGTAATGACGTTAAGAATGCCCAACAAGCATTTTTGGCGCCGTTGCCGGGGAAGGTTGATTTACTAACACGGAATGAATACGGAATTTGAGTCATCATTCGCATCATTAAGTGATTGAGATCATCAATTCTCCCATACAGATTTACCCCTGTATTTTTTCCATTCTTATTGTTTTGCAGGGTGATGTATGAATAGAGGACATCTTCCAGAAAATTTTGTTGACAACCCCGAAGCATTAATCAGAAGGGCAAGAGCCAACCTCAAGAAGTCAACACTTCGACGTAACACTTCATCCAATCCAAAAGACCGCCGAAGTTTCATCCGGAATTTGTCAACAGAGTTCGCAGCCATGGCGAGCAAGACGATCCGCGAGTTCTCAGCTCCCACTACGGACAACATCCGCACTGGACCTGCCGCGGCCATCGACAAGAACTTTGAGCTCAAGCTAGGGCTCATCAACATGGTACAAGCCAACTAGTTTTGTGGGAAGCCGCACGAAGATGCAAGTGCTCATCTCCAACACTTCCTGGAGATTTGCAGCACATTCACTTTATTAGATGTTCCCAGAGACGCCATACTACTTCGCCTTTTCCCATTCTCACTATTGGGGAGAGCGAAGCAGTGGTTCTACGCGACAAAGGATAAGAACACTACGTGGGCACTCTGCTCTATGAACTTTCTGGCTAAGTTCTTTCCCATGGGCAAGACCAATGCTATCCGTGGGAAGATTACAAGTTTTCAGCAACAACATGATGAATCCGTTCTAGAAGCATGGGAGCGCTTTCAGATTACATCCTAGAATGTCCCCATCATGGAATGGAGAGCTGGCTACTTATGCAGACTTTCTATCATGGGCTCATCACTAGTGCTCGTGAGACCATGGATGCTGCAGCTGGAGGCGCATTTCTATCACTCACCATACCACAAGCTATAGCCCTTGTGGAGAAGATGGCGTCCAACCAAGGTTGGAACGAAGAGAGGACTCAAACACACAAGAAGGGTGGAGGTATGCACCAGCTCAAGGAGGTAGACATGCTGTCTGCAAAGTTAGACCTACTCATGAAAAAGCTCGATGACAAAGCTAGAGAAAAAAAAGAAGTCATGAACGTCTACGACTCTCACATGACTTGTGAGGAATGTGGAGACACTAGACACTCAGGCAATCACTGCCCTGAGATGCTTGAGGATGCAAGGTACATCAACAACAACAACAACTACAACCGTCCTCAACAAAATCAAGGTTGGAATCAACAGAGGCCTAACTACTCAGGTAACTACTCAGGTAATTATCAAGGTAATAACTCTTACAACAACAATAATAATTTTCCACCCCTGAGAGAGTTAGTGTCTAATCAAGGAAAGCTAATGGATAACTTGTCTAAGAAATTGGCATCCAATGATAAAATACTAGAAAACATAAATAATAGAATGGATAATTTCTCTACTGCCATCAAAAACCAAATTAGCTTTAATAAAATGATTGAATCTCAGTTAAATCAAATAGCTGCTGCTGTTCCTGCTACTAACCCCGGTATACCATCACAACCGGAAGGATTAGAATCTGCAAATCTTGTAGACATGTTTGATGCAGGTAACTATTGGAGTAATCCCGCT
This sequence comes from Saccharum spontaneum, assembly GCA_022457205.1. Taxonomy (NCBI): domain Eukaryota; kingdom Viridiplantae; phylum Streptophyta; class Magnoliopsida; order Poales; family Poaceae; genus Saccharum; species Saccharum spontaneum. The sequence continues at coordinate 51,245,403 of CM039579.1, read as the reverse complement.
GTCGAAGTACATAATGACCTTCTGCCAGTCAAGAGAGGCGATCCAGGACGCCCCATCATCCCAATCTCCATCGGCATGGTGGACTTCCCAGAAGCACTCTGCGACTTTGGCTCCAGCGTCAACATTATGCCCAGGGTACTCTATGAAAAATTCTTTACATATCCTTTATCAGAAACAACTATGTGTTTGCAGCTTGCAGATCGGACACTAGCTTTCCTAAAGGAATATTAAAGAACATGTGTGTCCGAGTTGGTACCTCGTATGCTCCAGCTGACTTCGTGGTGATAGAGACCGGGTCCGATGAGAGGTCACCAGTTATTCTGGGAAGGCCATTCCTGAACACCTCGGGAGCTGTCATCTACGCCAGCGCTATGAAGATCAACTTCAACATCAAGGGGAGGAAGGAGACGTTTTCCTTCAAGAACAAGATTACACAAATCCCAGAGCAACCCCAACATGAACCAAGGAAGAGGACCAACAGGAGGATCAAGCAGAACAAGAACAACCAAGGATGGACCGAATCAGCTAAGATGGTCAGTGTAGTTCAAGGAGGTCAAGATGGTCGACTCAAGTCGCCCTTCCTGAACAAGAAGGACGACCCAGGTATGCCAAGCATTGAGTGCTCAATCAATGGATACTCCTTTTAGAAGGCGCTCTGCGACACTGGATCAGGCGTCAACATAATGGCCACAGTCACCTATCAGCTCTTGTACGGGACCATGCCCTTAAAACCAACATACACTCAGCTCCAGATGGCAGATCAGACATCCCGAAAGGTCGAAGGTATAGTAACCGATGTCCCTGTTAAAATTAACGATCATTTTGTCCATACAAACTTTTAGGTCATTGACATGGGAGACGACGAGTACGATCCACCCATCATCCTAGGAAGACCGTTCCTAGGCACCGTCAAAGCAATCATCTATATTGGAACCGGAGAAGTCCATATGCATTTCCCCTCTGAGAAGGTACGCCGCTACTTTAATGACCCTAACTATATAGTTGAAGATTCTAAGCAGGTCAGGACAAGAAGAAGGCGACGTAACCGTAACCAAAGGAGGCAAACCATCAAGGACGTATGGGCAGACTATGAAGGAGAGGTCATAAGGCCCGAGGATACACAACAGGAGACCGAAGCACCAAGTCGGGTATAGAAAGCGAAGACAGTTACACAAGAAGAGGAGGCGCTGCCGGAACCACCGTCTACGCCACCCAAATCCCAGGACAACTAAGAAGAAAAGAAGTCCTGTTCGGAGGACTTAAAAACACCGAACGCCGTGCCAAGAGGTAAACTTGGTAGTTATCATTTTCCCTTTAATTATTGCTCAGTTAATCATGTTCATTCTGTCTAAAAAAATGTTGAAAACAGTAAGCCCCATGTGAGTATGCGAGTGGCATAAAACCCATAAGTACATTCACTGTGGTGGCATAAAAAAATAATAATAATATATATTTTTTCTGTTCTATAAAAATGAAAATAAAAATAGAGAGTGACATTTATCAAGGAAGCTCAAACATGATAAAGGCTAGATATTTATGCTAACGCTTAATCAAGTTCCACGAAGCTTTGTTGTCTATTTGAGCTCCACAGAATTCAGGAAGACTAGCAGACGGAGGATATCCTAATCGCTGTCAGGGTGCTGCCGACATTCAAATACACCTCTGCACCTGCTAGCTACATCAGAAGAAATTACGTCAAGATCCAGCTTGGGGGAGAGCACCCCCATTTATCCCGATAAGTATTTTTATCTACATTTATACCTATGCTTTATTAAAATAAAAAGATGCATAATCATGAAAACCCAAATAAATATTTTGTGTTTATATTTGCTTAGTTTAATAAATAAATAAAGTAGCTATGCTAAACTGAATCTTGAAAATAAAACTCTAGCATGGATATGATGAATAGTTGCTCTGCCTAATTTTCAAATTTGTTCTCTCTCTAGTTTAGACATAACTGTTATAATTTAAAACTGGCTCTAAACCTAAACTAGTGGGAAGAGAACTTGATCTGATGTCTAAGTTGTTAACGGATATGATATGGGAAGGTTGAGCTGCTGTTTATCTGTTCCTAGAGATGCTAGAATTCTGGAGAATTTTATCTTTAAAAATCTTTAAAATGTTGCATGATGAGTTCCTGTATGATGAGAGTTTAAATTCCTACCACAGCCATATATACATGCTTGTTAGATTAAGAGCCGCACTTTTACTACTTACTGCTTATGGGCATTGAGTGTGGTCAAGCTGTGTAGACCCTTAGGAACTTGTTATGTGGTTAAAATCAAGATTCACTTGCACGTTCACTCATATATGCTGCTTCTACTCCGGAAGTACGCATCCACATATATCCACTCATTTCCATCTCCAGATTCACCCAAAATTATTCTACTCCTGACCCGGGAGAGAATAGCCAAAAACATTATCCCATTCCTGTTATTCCCTGTGAAGTTAATGCTCAAGTCATTTCTACTACCACTTGCTATATTTTCAAAAGAGGGAGATTGCTCTAAAAAAATATATATAAATACGAGAAAATAAAAAGGAGCGAGTGCTCGGAACCTCGAAGAAAGAAAAAGTGAGACGAGAGGTAAAAATGGACAAGTGTCTGACAGTAGAATTAGGGGTACAAGATACCCACCTGAGAGAAAAAAGAAAAAAATATAGAGCATCTCATTCCCCTCAAAAGTTTTAAAAGCAAGAAAGGTATGTATTCCCTCAAAAAGAGCATTAGACTTTTGTTATCACCATACACCACTCATTCACCACACATGCACATCTTGATTTGACTTATTGACTTGTTTCTCTAGATCCATGGTTTGACTATGCAATAAATGTTCTATGAGTATGTATACTGTATCTCCCACCTATGAGCTCCAGATATCAAAGCCTTATTAGAGTAGGGTGAGAGAGAAGGCAATGTCACTATGCCTTATACCATAAATACCACATACTTTGAGAGAGAAGGCATATACCATTACTGCCTTGGTAAGGATCCAGAAATACCACAAAAGAGAGACCCGAGAAAGTCATACAAGGAATCTCTGAGTTTTATTTGAAAAATTTGCAAAAACTCCAGAGCTATAGCTGATCAAGAATAAGAGACATGGCGTTTGACAAGACCGTTCTATCTTTTAACCACTCAAGATGCAGGTGACGGTTGCAAGCCCCATGGTGAAAGGTAAAATGAGTAAGTTTTAAGTCTTGACAGTTTACTCTAACTCAGGGATGAGACCTTATTTGAAAGCATATGTACCGTCAACGTTCAAAGGCATTGCAGCAACTTCTGATCCATAATAAGTCTATCATTGCTCAGGGACGAGCAAGAGGTAAGCTTGGGGGAGTTTGTTGACGGTCCTTAAGTACCAAACATAGTTATCAAATAAATAAAGAAAAGGATCCAAATGCAACCAACACCTAGACTTAGGGTTTTATCTGACAGAATTCCATGAGTTTTGGTGTTTGTCTGTTTCTGCAGGGGGTTATCAGAAAATACGGAGCAAAGGCCCACACGTCGGGTTTACATAGAGATAATAACGTGTTCACCGATTTTCTATCATCTAGAAGACTCCAGAAGCCACGAGATCGAACGGGAGGCCGAACGGGCCCGGAGGCAGGGCGCCCGCCCTGCTCCCTAGGGCGCCCGCCCTGGCCTGAGAGCCAATCAGGCTCCGTCTCGCGGATTATGCTCCACCGACCTAAGGGATCAAGGAAAACCGTGTGATTAATGTCGGTTTGATCCGACGGCCCACGTTCACTTGAGGGGGCTATATAAGCAGGACCCCTGGCCCCTGGAGGAGGCACTCCCTCATTCTCAATTCCTCAAACCCTAATCTCAGGAGGAGAGTCTCTGATCAAGCCCTAGAGCCACCACATCAACTAGATCTCTAGTATAGCATAGCTACATAGGATTAGAACTAGAAGGAGTCAATCTTCGATTGATTTCCGGATCTGTCAAGAGGATTCTTGGTAATTCCTTTACTGTTCTTCATTGTTCATCTTTGTTCTTCAATATTATGAATACAACTTTGTTCTATTTCAATATATTGATTATGACTATGCTCTACTTGTTTACGTTTGCGATTATATTGTTCTTAGTTTATCGTAGTTATACGCTTGGCTTAGTTAGATTGGAATTATATACATTTTTAGGATCGTATAGCGTTTATCCATCGGATCCATGGGTAAATGATAAATATTGTGTAGGCGTGGTGCTTAGACCATATTTATCTGCGATTGCACCTTATATGCCGGATCGTGGGGTGGTCCGCGATGGTGACAGCTTCGTTGGTTCTTATATAGTCCCCCTCCCGTGTGTAAGGCAGGCAGAGCAACATTATTACGGGGGAGTGATTGCTATGTTTCTCATCTTCCTTGATAATATCACTATGCATGGGCGTAGTCCTTTCTCGCAATGATTGCCAAGTGTACTTGCACTAACTATGATATGCTAGACTTTATAGTTAAGAATAACTTAGGAAATATCCTTGTAGTTCGTCCTAATACCATGCTAATGACTTGCTAGAATATCTGTTGAGGTGCTTATCATTATTATATGTGGCTAGCTGATCAGATTAATTATCTTTGTCACCATTCATATTTTATCTATATTTTATGTGACACTTACCCCTGTATGCAAGAGATAGATGAATGCTCTCACTTATATATGCAATGATTGATACTCATTCCTATATTCCATTCCATAATCAACATTGATGTTAGTAATCCCTTCCCAGTGGTAAAAATATAAATAACGATATCTGGAATACTTCCCAGTTAAAATGCTACATCGGTATTAATCTGTGCGCTTGCAGATCTTATTTATTATTTATTTAGAAGAGCAGTTGCATATTTCAATACCGCGTCTCTCATGTCATGCTGGGGATGACAACTTGGCTTAAGTGGCATGAGGGATAGGTTCGGCATTTTTGGCGCCGTTATCAGAATTAGAAAACTAAGTCTACTTTTGGTAATGACGTTAAGAATGCCCAACAGCGAGCAGGGTCGCCACTCCACCGACAGCCAACTCGCCCCATCCTCAGCCCTATGGCCTCCACCATTGGCCGACGCTCGGAGGCCATAGCCAGCCACCGCCCCTGCCGTAGGTCGCCCGCCGCCAGAGGTACCACCCTCGCCGGAGAGCCCCCCTCCAAATGGACCGGTCGAACCCAGCTGGAGCGCTCATCCAAAGCTCCTGCTCTGCTTCATATGTTCGCTAGCGGAAGTCTGGAGTCAAGAAGAAGACCATGCTGCCTGCATAAGGCTAGTCTCAATGGCCAGTGTCCTTGCACAGTTTCCAAAATTAACTCCTCATCGAGAGTGAAATGAAATCATGAATGAAACAACCTCTACAATGCGGCGTTTCGCTTTACTATTTCCAAGGCTAAGCAAAGCATTTAATTACTGCAGGTTGTTGGGATCATATGCACTCTATGAATCGTGTAGCCATTTCTATTTATTTTCAAACCATGTACTACATATCGAAATATTCACAATCAGTAGGTGCAGATAGGCACACTGAAATTCACAAAGTTATTTTCACACATTCTTTCACATCTCAGGCGAAAGGATAGGTACATATTCAGGCAAACATATAGATAACATTTAGACATATGTTCATTCAGATAAACTGCAGATAGATTTTCACTTCAGAGGGAAAAAGTTCAGATAGCCTCTCTCTCTTTTAGTTCACTTCTAAACATTCAGGCTAGCTACAGCAACCATCACTGAAATAGAAGTTAACCATATGAGCTTCATAGCTAAGCTTCGAGCAACCATCACTTCAACTGGTTGTTTTCACAAGATAGATCTGCACCCACTAGGATTGATTGTTGCTTTCACCCTGTAGAAACAAAACTAGTTGCGCATGAGCTCTCAGCCTCTTACTGAAGGTACATATAACTTTACTCTGAACTTTGAAGTTTCCTTCTATAAATATTCAGTGCACTATGCTCAGCTTATAAATATTCAGTGAACTCTGATCGGTTTTCTTTTTTTGCATTTTGCAGCACTAGCATTTGGATCAATAAAATTGCAGGATTCATATTCAGATCAATGTAGCAGTTTTATATTCAAAGTCGGACCAACAAACTGTAGCGTTCACATCCAAGATTAAGATAGATAATGCATTCATAGCTAAGACAGTGCATCCACAGCAAAAGAAGACAAGTAGCTAAGATATCACTGGTCGAAGACAGATAACTAAGAAATGATTCTCACTGGAACTAAGATACATAGCTAAGATAAACATGTAACCAAGATAGATAACTGGAAGAGATAAATATAACAATATGCCAACAATTATATACTGCAGGTACTTCCTATCACCCAACAAAAAAGATTGTGCCATGCTACAGATCAACATTGAAAAGTGTACATGTATACCCAGATTTGAATTAGTTTCTTCAACAACTCAGCGGATAGTTTGTTTTCTCAATAAAATTCAGAAAACCACTTGGTGGATAAACCCTGACATTTTCACTTAATTAAGAAAAAAACTTATTCCAAGTGTAAAGATGCATGAAGCTGTAGAAATACATCTGCTAACAATTATTGCAGCTAAATTGCAGCAAATCGAAATTCAGAGAGTTAAATCAATTGTCTACTTTCATCAGTTCAGCTACCAGTAAAATCATCTACTTGTATTCAGTTCAAGCACACAGATATATTGTGAGGAAAAGAGAATATTCAGAGTATCACAGGAGTTCTAATACTGGACTGATTATTTGTGGACATAAACAGACATGAATATAACAATATGCCAACAATTATATACTTGCACAGATCGAAATCAATATAGACCGAAATGAACACCTACCATGGATTTGGGGCTTGCTGGTTTCATATTTTCCGCATTTCTTCCTTGAGCAAATTTTTACACAAAAAAATCATCGTCAGAATCTTCTCCTGGAGTACTGAATGGAGGGACAACTCCATCAGCAGTGTAAGTGTCATCTGGGTCTTCGTCTTCATCAAACATGTCATCGTCAGGTTCAGCCATTGGTGTTGCAAGAGCCTGCTCAATAACAGAAGCATCAACACTAACCCCGCCAAGGCCAGACCTACTCCAAGTTGTCACATCTTCATTTTGTTGTTCAAGATTCGTATCTTCCACTCCTACAACAACTGAGTCCAGATCGAGCTCGCCCACCTTATCAGTTTCTTCTCCTTCAGGCATGGCAAACAGGTTTCTCGGCTGCACTCTAAGGACACCACACCAATTTGGTTTCTTTGGGTTTCTCGCATAAAACACTTGCTCCGCTTGTGTGTTCAGAATGTAAGGTTCATCTGAATACCTAAACCGAATGATATCAATATAGATGACCCCAAATTTATCCTTACTGTACCCTCTAGATTTGCTCGTACTTGCTGCAGGTTCATCAAACCAGACACATTAGAACAATATTACTTCCTTCTCACCAGGAAAATCGAGGCAGATGATTTTCTTAAGCACGCCATACCAGCCCATGTTTCCTGTACTTGCATCGCCTTTCACAAATACACCACTGTTTTGAGTAGTTAAGAAGTTCTCTATGGAAGAGACCCGGAAAATGATGAGATACAGGCCCGATCTTCCGAGAGGTAACCGGTAAGTTCGACTTGTGGAGATCTCGACGTTGGCGATCCGGCTTCAAATCAGACACGATTCGAACCCTGCAACCGTTACACCACTGCTCCGTTGGTTATCAACAAGCACAACTTGATTGACCTCGCCAAGAAGGCTTTTCCTGCAAGCGAATCGAAGAACACAAGCAAGAAGGTAAAACACGCAATCTGAAATTGCAAATATGAATGATGCGAATATCAATAGAGGGTTCAAGAACTCGGTTCCAAAGGACTAATCGACACAGTGGCGGAGATCAATAACAGGGGCCCTGGATCACTGTAAAAGGATTTGTCACCACAGTTACAATGAACGATTCAGTTTCTCGATGGAAAACTAAACTCTAAACAAAACCCCAATTGTCTAGCAGCGGCGGCGGCTGTGTTTATAGTCTAAGACTCGACCTAGGGTTGAGGACGGCCAGGGGTTGGGCGCCCACAACTTAGGCTTAAGGCCCGACACGATACATGGCCAAGTTGGCCCAAATAGGTGACGCAGCACCTTGCCGTGGTCACACAGAATGATCCACGGACCTTCTGGAGCTGGGACCAGATCCAAAATGACGGCGTCGTCGTCCCCTTTCCAACGCATCCAAGAACGCCCCGTTTCGATGTCGTATGAGAGAGTTATGACCGAAACAATGACGACGTGTCTGCTGAATCCGAGGGTGATGTGGCAGCTGAGTTGGAGACGAATTGCAACTTGGGGAAGACCATAGCGTCGGTGTGTCCAGCGTGACGATGTCCTCATCATCCTCCCCTTCTTGAATTGGAGTCGTCCTCGACTCCATCTTGGCGATGTCCTCATCATCCCCTCCTTCTAGAATTGGAGTCGTCCTCGACTTCATCCCATCATCAGCGAACTCCTGCAAAAGGTTAGTGACAGCAGGCAATGCACCAGACATAATAGGTTGACAAAACATAGTATAACATGGGGCATCAGGATTATCACATAACTCAGCAGTAGCAGAAGTTGTAGCAAGAAAAGTACCTCATTTTAACTTAATCCCATTATTTTTAGCAATGTCAGTTGGAGGTTTATTTTTAATCTCTTTAGCATGTTTAATAATTTCTGTAGGAGACAAAGGCAGCAATGTAATTTTCTTGTCCTTATGTATGATAGTGTATGTATTAGTTCTACCATGGTGTAAAGCATCATTATCAAATTCCCATGGATGACCTAACAAAATGGAACAAGCTTGCATAGGAACAACATCAAAATCAGCAGTATCATGATAAGAACCTGTGAAAAAACTAATGTGTGCTAATTTAGTTACCTTAGTCTTACCACTATTATTGAACCATTGAAGTTTATATGGATACGAATGTTGTCGTGTGGTCAAACCAAGCTTCTCAACCAAATCTGAACTCACCAAGTTATTGCAACTCCCGCTATCAATGATAGTGAGAACACGACAACCCTGCACAATGAAATACATGTGGAACAAATTGTTTTGTTGGATCATCATCTCTTCTTCTTGTCCCACACGTGTACTCAACACACGCTGCACAAGAAGGCTAGGGTAGTCCGCGGCAGCAGCCACAGAGTCAATGATGATGGCCTCCTTGTCTTGATCACCCTCGGTGGAATCTGCATCAATGTTAGCAGCAAGGGCTAAATCATCTTCAACATCACTAGTACTTACATATCCATCCTCGGTAGCAATGAAAGCACGACGACTGGGGCAATCCTTCATGACATTTCCCATGCCTTTGCATCGGTGGCAAATGATTTTAGCGCTGGACGAAGAGGAGCTAGTAGAAGCACCCAGAGTGGCACCTTTCTTCTGCACATTAGACAATTGACTTACCCCATGTGGTGCAACAGGAAGCTTGGGCGTCTGCGGCTCAGCACGCTGCTGAAAATTCCTCCCATTGTTAGACCTGAAAGGCTGGTGTTGTTTGCGGCCCTGTACTTCACGTTCTGCCTTAATAGCAAGATGATACAATTGGGAAAAATTGCGCCATTCTTTGTAATCAAGTATGTTCTGAATATCATGGTTTAGACCACCAAAAAATCTAGCACTAGCATCATTATCATCTTCATTTATACCACAACGGGCTAAACCAATAAGCAATTCTTGATAGTAAGCTTCTATTCCTTTATCACCTTGTTTTAAAGTTTGTAGTTTCAAACGTAAATCACGTTGGTAATAAGGAGGAACAAAACAAGATTTCATACGTTGCTTTAAAGCATTTCAAGTTTGAGGCACAACAACATTATTAGCATTGCAAAGATCACTCCACCAGAACAAAGAAAAATTAGTAAACTCACTAGTAGCAAGTCTAACTCTATGCTCAGCAGGAACATTATAAGAATCAAATTTTTGTTGAACAGCAAGCTCCTAATATAAATAAGCCTCTGGATCAATATTACCAGCAAAAGGAGGAAGGTTAAATTTAATTTTAGCAAAAGGATCATTATTACCATGATTATTACCTCCCATACCGCGACGGTTGAAGTTGAGGCGGCGACGGGCATAACCGTCAGCATTCACATCCGCATCGTCATCACCAAAATCATCCGCATCGTCATCAACAGCACGATGAGGTGGAGGACGTTGCTCGAGTTGTTCAATGCGGGTGACCAGATTGTTGACATTGCGCGTCAGCTCGGTCACAAGATTGCGTTGTTCAGTCATGAACGTTGTAAGCTCGCCCTTGGACACGCAATCATTGAAGTCCGTCGGAGATCCTGCCATGGTTAGAAGATAGAAAAAGACAACACCAAAGTATTATCCCTATCAACTAAAGGAACCAAGTGGTGGTGGTGAAAGTGGAATGCAAAATCACAAGCGGCTTACCACCGTCTTGCCTGTATTCTTACCAACGCCAAACAAGAACAAAACCAACGTGGCGAAGCAATCTGTTGTTGAGCGTGGGTAACAGTTGCAAGATGAACCTGTGCTGACAGAAGAATATGTGGAGCTATGGGTAGGCACACAATATGACAGCAAGGATTAGCAATTAACAAATACAGATTAGCGATTGTTCAATCCGAATCCAAAGTACAAATCACAGCTGCTGGCTAAGACGTGTCGAGATGTAGCGCAACAAGGTGAAAACAAAGGATAATGGAAAGAACGCACAGAACAAGCAAATAACCGGATTTTTCCTTTTTCCTGAATTTTTCCCTGATTTTCCCAAAAGGCACTAGTAGGAATCAAACTTTTTTATTTTTTCACTATTTTTTATATTTTTCTCTGAACAAGGATCACAAAAGATGCAACCACAAAAATTGGCACCTACAACTGAGGTGGGATGTGGTCTACAGAAAAACAGCACGTTCTCTGAAAAGCATGCAAAAGCTTTAACAATTTTTTTCTTTATTTTCCTGATTTTTTTTGGCAATTTTGACGAAACCAAACAGGGCAAAGCCCAGTTTGGGTCGGCTCCAATCGGTGTCAAGAAGCTGCTATAAAAATTTCAGATTTTTCTGATAAACGAGCGAAAAGTTATGCCTGTTTTACCGAAGGTATCTCAAGTTATGTTTTGACTGGAGGCACAACACGAAAGCGGCAGTTAGGGCAAAGCGTCCCTAAACTCCAACACCGATCACAAGATCGTCCCTGTGACTCCAACAGCGACAGTAGGTATGCGCCTGATGATGTAAGGAGGGCTGCGATGCAGGCAAAATAAGAGCGGCTTGCAACCTATCTAGGGTTTGCGCGGCGGCGAGAAGTTACACAAGGTGGCTAGTGGGGGCAAGTTGAGTAATGTGGTGGCTTCGACTTGTTGTTTGGGAACAGTGGATGGGATAGCGGCGGAAAACAAAAATCACAGCAACGGGCAATTGAACTACGACCACGAACACAATCCTAAACCAGCAACAAGACTCGACCACGGACACAAACTCAACAACGCGAACTGAAACGAAATTGCAAAGGCACAAAAGGTGATAGGACAGCGGAAATTAAAATATTTTTGGGCTTTTTGTGGACTCTAGGTAATGAACAAATATGAATCTAAGGCAAACGAGAATATACCTCGCGGTAAACCTAAAATCTCCGATACCAATTGATGAGATACAGGCCCGATCTTCCGAGAGGTAACCGGTAAGTTCGACTTGTGGAGATCTCGACGTTGGCGATCCGGCTTCAAATCAGACACGATTCGAACCCTGCAACCGTTACACCACTGCTCCGTTGGTTATCAACAAGCACAACTTGATTGACCTCGCCAAGAAGGCTTTTCCTGCAAGCGAATCGAAGAACACAAGCAAGAAGGTAAAACACGCAATCTGAAATTGCAAATATGAATGATGCGAATATTAATAGAGGGTTCAAGAACTCGGTTCCAAAGGACTAATCGACACAGTGGCGGAGATCAAGAACAGGGGCCCTGGATCACTGTAAAAGGATTTGTCACCACAGTTACAATGAACGATTCAGTTTCTCAATGGAAAACTAAACTCTAAACAAAACCCCAATTGTCTAGCGGCGGTAGTGGCTGTGTTTATAGTCTAAGACTCAACCTAGGGTTAAGGACGGCCAGGGGTTGGGCCCACAACTTGGGCTTAAGGCCCGACACGATACATGGTCAAGTTGGCCCAAATAGGTGATGCAGCACCTTGCCGTGGTCACACAGAATGATCCACGGACCTTCTGGAGCTGGGACCAGATCCAAAACGACGGCGTCGTCGTCCCCTTTCCAACGCATCCAAGAATGCCCCGTTTCGATGTCGTATGAGAGAGTTATGACCGAAACAATGACGACGTGTCTGCTGAATCCGAGGGTGACGTGGCAGCTGAGTTGAAGACGATTTGCAACTTGGGGAAGACCATAGCGTCGGTGTGTCCAGCGTGGCGATGTCCTCATCAGAAAAGGAAGCAATTTATGAAACACCTATTGAACACACGAGCTAGACGGTTTGGACCACGAGATAGATAATAAATCATGTCATCCATGCATTTGTCGATGAGGTCGTACTGTCTACAAGGAAATGGGCCCCACTAATTGGAGTAAGCAGTTGGAAGGATGTAAATGAAGATGTCAAAGAAGAAATTGCAGAAGAGATATTGGTACGTTGCGTAGTATTTTTTTGCTACTAGTGTGATGTGTAAAATTAATTATGATAAATGATTTGATTGTTTTTTAATTGGAAATAGCTTACGTGGAACTTCATCAACATTGCCACTGAGGATGAAAAAAAGAGAAAATATGGCACATTGCCCAGGAACGGTACAAAGGATGGCGAGCAGCTCTGAGTGCCACATACAAGCTTTATAAAAGTTATGGTGAGAGAATACGGAATAAACCTGAAGAAGTAGACCTTCTCGAGTGGCACTACTTGCTGTTGTATTTTGGATCTGATAAATTCAAGGTCAGTTCTAGTAAAATCTACTTTGTGAAACAAACTTTATCAACCAAAGTTGCATTGTTACATACCACTTGTTTTCATTCTGCAGAAGGTTAGCACCCAGAACTCTTCCAACCGTCAGAAGCAAAAAACCAAGCATCTGATGGGTTCAAAAAACTTCTCACAGTGTAGCTTCGAGCTAGTAATCATTACATACACCAAACTGGTCCTTCCATTTTATGATGCAATACTTGTGTGTTGAATTATATTTTGGCATCCTAGAGAGACAAAGAAACCGGTGAAGAGCCAAGTGATCACATTCTTTGGAAGGCCACTCACACAAAACAGGGAAAATGGTCAAATTCTGTGTCATTTGCAGTATATGTGAGTAAACTTTTGTCAAGCCTTTTTTTATAGCTGCTGGTTGTCTCAAGCAACTCTAACGAATTCTGTTATTTCATTTAGGAAAACACAGCCTTGAAAATGTGTGAGATTGAGTCAGAACCTGATAGACAGACACTTTCAGCCACTGAGGAGAACATGATTTTTCAGTCATGCTACAAAGAAACCACACAGATCAAATCATCCAGAGTACATGGGCATGGATACTTGGCTAAGTATCGAACTCGCAGAGATCTTATGAAAGAGAACCTTGAAGTACATGCATGTGCTGAAGCTGCAGCCAAGGAGAAGAGAATTGCTTATGAAGTAGAGCTTGAGAAGCTGAAAGAACAGCTTGCGCATGAAGCTGCAAAAAGAGAAAGGGAGAAAGAAGAAAATAGGAGAAAGATGCAAGAGGATCTGGAAAATGCTAAGATAGAAATGAAGCAAGAATTTCTTAATATGCTAGCGCAACACAAAGAAGGAACTATGAATCATGTAATATTTCATAATACTTTTTTATCTTTCGCCCTTTTAATAAACTTATGATTTTGATGCCTAATCTTTTGCCTCAATATTTGTATGTGTAGAGTACACTGTAAAACAGTGGCAACATACAAATTGCACCAACCACCAAGAGGACGATGAGACTGGTGAACATGCAAATGATGACAATGAAGATGTGTTACGGTAGGTAATGACATTATTGCACTATGTTCCAAGTAATATTGAGCTATGTACCTTAAACTCTAGCTTCAATAGATTGAACAATTTAATGTTTATAGACTCAACCAGGAAGTGTTGTCACCGTACAAAGAGATGTGGCACCACCTACTCACACCACTAGAACTGCTACTAATGTTAGCAAAAATCTTTTCAAAGATAACACTGCAAATGTGGCAGCACTAAAGACATATACCACTCAATAGCAGCCGGTGACTAGAACAAGAAATTCTAAAAAGAAGAAGGTAACAGCTACAATATGTTATGAGCTAATTGGAAATTCAATTGTTCTCATTTTATCATGACTCTTTTCAGGACAGACCTGCACTAACACTACCATGACATGAGAAATAGATATGATTTGGGTGTAATTCTTGTTTTGTCGTGTTCTTTAATACACAGTGCACCAATCTACAATTTATTTTAACATTGGTGTGCATTTATCTTTATTGCCCCTGCATATGCTTATTAGACACGTCTAATGCAAGAAAGGCTGCATCTACACAAAATATATAAATAATTAGTTAAGGATTTAATTCTATTTCACCATTCCCAGTTAGTAACTCTGTTAGATGTCACGCACTCTTGCATCAATTGCTGAAAGTATAACAAATATGACCTTCCTTGTAGAACTAGGAAGTGTAGGAAATATATTTATCATACGTGCTGGAAACTGCAGCTTGTGCAGTTTTGATTGGGTGAATTATTCTGTGTAGTAAATTCCATTTTCTGTAATACTTGATAATACCAAAGTTGTAGAGGGTTGAGAGATTTTTATCGTCGTGAAAGTTCATGATTTTAGCCCCGGAGAATGTGGAGTTATGAATTTTACATGTAGGCTGTCAGGTTTTGACCTTGCTCGGCACAACAGTGGGCCTTTTTGGATTTTCGACATTGATAACTGCAGAATCTGATTTTACAAATAACTAGAAAGTTATAGAGAATTTCATGGCCTTTCTGTATTGTTAAAGATTATAATTTTTTGTTGTCTACAAATCTAGTTATTGCTTCTCTAAGCAACTTTACTACTGCTGCCTTAAAAATTAAGACACTTTGATAGCAAAATGGTTGTATGTATATCATTTTTCTTAACTTTTAGTTCTATTTTTTCTTAATTAAACTGACAGCACTCCCTCCATAGTTTTGCTAATTCTCCTTTTGCTTATTAATTACAACCATGCTCTATCTAAGTCTCTTTACATTTTGTGCATGACGTAGTAAACCCAATATTTGTCTAATATCCCAATCTTATTCTTTCGATCAATAGGTGGACAAGGACAGCTGAGGTTATGACATGTTGCTGCTAGGGAATCCTCGAGGTGCTGCATAGATGCTAGGAAGTCTTGTACTGCTGCAAGTTTTAAAAAGTTGTGAATTGATGAGTGAATTGTACACTTGTTTATGATTTTAGCTACTATTTTAGTGCTTTGTTAACTTATTGAATGATTGGTTATAATTAATATATGTGAGTGCAATTGCTTTTTGATATGGTTTTATTGTTTTTGCAACGATGATTATTAAACCACAATTCAAATGCTACTAGTGTTGCAATACAAACTATGCCAACGAGCTGCAATGCGTGGCAATATGATTATATGCAACGAACTCATTTGCGTGGCAAATGGTACTATTGCCACAACATGTATGCTGTGGCAATAATTTATGATATCTTGCAATGGATAAAATTACGTGGCAAATGCTACTATTGCCATGGTACAAGGACGGTGGCAATAACATATGATCTCTCGCAACAAACAAAATTGCGTGGCAAAAGATACTATGGCCACGCACAACGATTGTGGCAATAACATATGATCTCTCGCAATGAATAAAATTGTGTGGCAAATGGTCTACTTGCCACGGCAGAACAGTTGTGGCAATACCACCTTAGGCAACAAAATTCTAGTGTGGCAACACAGACTATTGCAACGACGTTGTTCGTGGCAAATTGCTTCTATTGCTGCGCTATCGATCGTTGCATGTACCACCTCTTGCTACGAAGACGAGCATGGCAAGTGCTTTTATTTCCACGACCATGAACGTTGCATCAACGTCCTATTGCCATACTTGGCAACAGACACCTATGGTTGCAAGAAACCCCTACACTTGCAACGCCAATCTAGCAACGGTTGCAATAACTTATTGCAACGTGACTTTTTGCAACCCTTGGCAACAAATGCGATTTGGTTGCAACATCTACCTTTTGCAACTAAATTGGGCTTGTTGCAACGTTTTTTTTGTCGTTGCGCAAAGGTTATAAGTTAGTAGTGTTAGGAAATTGAAATGTCGTGTACATAGTCGGAGACTCACACACATACCGTATGGGTTCACTTGCCGAGTGGGCCGCGTTACATGGGCCTCCCGTCATCACGTGATGGTGTCTAGGTATGTTTTTTCATTTTTCTTTTTTACATACAAATACAGCGTATACACTATATTATATAGTATATATATACTACTTGCCGCCGGTTCTGCAGGGTATGCTGGTGCATACCCGGCATACCCTGTGGCTCCGCCACTGTTCACTGATCTTCTCAATTGATGAGACAAACATATAGAGGTCATCCTCCTGTAACACCCTAAATTTTTGAATATTTTTAAATAGGGAATTTGATTTAGTTAAGTATTTATGTGTGCATGAAAACTTAGTGAAAAAATATTTTTTAAAAAATAAAATCAAATATAAGGTTAAAATATGTGTTTGTGCATACATGCCGTTGCATATTTTTAATTGTTTTGATTTGGTTTATTTCTGGAGGAAAATTATTTCAAGAATTATTTGAAAATGTATTTGAAGTGTTAGAAAAGAAAAAGGAAAAAAGAAATAATTTCTTTCTCAGTTCGGGCCGAAAGCCTAGTCCCCCCGCGCTCTTCTCCTTGGCCCAGCCGCGCCATCTCTTCTTGGTCGGGCCGAAGCCAGCGAGCGCTCTTCTCTCTTGGCCGTGGGTTGCGCAGTGGGCCGACCCAGTTGCTGTCGGACGCAGGCCGCCGCGCCTCCCTCTCCTTTCCTCTGGCTGACACGTCGGGCCCGCGCCACAGCGGCGTCTTCTACCTCGTGTCCGAGACGGACTCGAGCAAGGAGACCGACGCCGCCCCGATTCCTCTTTCCTGCCTTGTCCCGCACGTCGGCTTGCTCTCATAAATAGCAGCCGCGTATCCACCGCCTCCATCCCAACCTTAGCCGCAAGCCGCTGCCCTCTAATCATGCGCTAGCCGCTACAACCCTAAGCCGCCGCTGTTCGAGGCTCGGGTGGACGAAATCATCCGCTCCACCGCGTCTTTGTCATCGTAAGTTGGTAGATGGGGTTTGTAGCTCGTTTGCGGAGCTTCTGAGGCCTTTCTTAATTCTTTTTCCGTCTTGGTTAGCTCACTGTGAGTCGCCGATGTTCACAGGACCACCGGTTTCTCCTCTCCGTGCCGCACGTCGTTCCCGATCCGTTCGCGGCCGCGTTTTCGCCTCCGGTGAGTTCGGCGTGAGCTCCTCTCTCTTCCCGTGCTTTTCCCGAGCCGAATCATGGCCTCTAGGGCCCTAACCGTGTGCGCCGGTGAGAAACCTCGCCGCCGGCCATGTCTTCCGTCGCCCCTGGCACTGTAGCCAGCCGGAGCTTCCCTTCTTCTCTCCCTCAATCTAATCTTAGCCGTCCGTTTCAGATCTAACGAACGAGATCGGCCGATACCTCTTCGGCCTGTCGGTTTTCTAAAAGAGCCCCTTTGTTTCTCCAAATTTGAACCCGCGGTCCATAGCGTAAAGCCCGAATACGCTTTGTCCTTTTGAAAGCGTAAACTCAGCCGGTTTTGGTGAAAATATGTTTTCTAGTATTTACAGTTTTGCCACTAGATTTATTTAGGTCATAAATCTCCGTTTTAACTCCGATTTGACCCATTCAAGTTGCGTTAGGTTCATAATTTCATACTCTACCTGTTAGTACTACTGTTTAGTAGGTTTTCCACTTTTAGATTTTGAGGTTAGATTTAATCTACTACTTTAATAAAGTAAATCTCGTTTAAATCATAACTTTTCCGTTTTAGCTCCGATTTACGTGAAATTCGCGTCTATGTGATCCTAGTGCGATGTAGATTCGTTTTAAAAACTTTTCATCTTATTTTTCTACTGTTGGCGTACTGTTCTAATTGTAGCTTTATTTGCTTTGCATGATTGCTCTTGGATGATTGTTGTTGATGTGCAAATCGAGAATAGACGGTGATCAGTTCGTTGGTGATCAAGAATACTATTACGAGTCGGATCAACAGGATCAGCTAGATCAAGGCAAGTATAGCATGGGATTATCCTTGTTACCTACTCACTTTAATTCGCTTAATTCATGCTGCATGAGTCTCCTTGTTAAGGATGCCTTAGTATTGATCTTGTTCCTTATATCCTAATGTTATGGCATTGGGTAGTGGCTAGTGCTCACACAAACGATGATCTTGTAAATTGATTAATGATTTATGCAATAACTCTAAAAGATGATTTTTAGCAACAGGGAACAAGAGGGCTAGAGTTTTCTCTAGATTCCTCCCCGTAAGGACTTATCTGTAAGCGAACATCCGGGACTTACAGTACAGCTGTGAGGGCTACATGGCTCTGGCTTTAGTCATATAAGAGGACCTTTTCTAGCTTGTTAGTGGTTATCTTCAAGGCGCAAGAGGGGTTGTGTTCTGGGTTGGGTGTAGTGCGGCTCCTTTCCCTATGAGTATAGGCTGCGTGTCATTGTGCCATACGGAAGGGGGGCTCTACATTTGCAGTCTACAGAAACCTAGCGGCCCTAACTTGTTAGACGAACCTTGGAAAGACTTCATAGTGAAACTTAACTGTCCAATGGGGAGTCATGACCTCGGACTTTTGGGGATCGCAACTCACAGTGAAAGTGTACAACCTCTGCAGAGTGTAAAACTGGTATATCAGCCGTGCTCACGGACACGAGCGGCCTTGGACCCTTACGGAATAGAGATCACTTTTAATTTACTTGTTCTTGCTATTCATTATTCTCTTTACATGATCATGTGTTTATTATGGTAATATCACCTATTTGATGCTACTCAATTGCTTAAAATATGATCAACTAAAAGCTACATGCAGTTGAACCAGTGTCTATCCTACTTGAGCTTCATGAACCCCATGTTACACTTGTTGAGTACTTTTGAGCTCACCCTTGCATTCCCCCACACCACTGGATGGACTCCCGAAAGTGCAAATAGTGATTACTACTACTATTTTCCTGAAGATTACTAGACTTGTGGTCAATCAGTTGACGTGCCTGTGCTATGGAGCTAGCTACCACAAGAATTATTCTATGATTTCGCTTAATTACCTGAAGACTCTGTGATATTATTCGTTATGTAATAAACATTTGTGATGATACTATTTATATTTGTCATCTTATGTGTGATTGATCTCTGGGCGCACATAAGATTATACATTCCATTTGTTCCTTAAAAATGGGTGTGACAGATTGGTATCAGAGCTATGTTGACTGTAGGACGCAAGCCTAGTTAGTAATGGTCGTTTTAGTTCTCTTTTCTTCACTTGTTTCATGCTTATCACTTTACTCTTGATAATTGCTAAATTGTTATGCTTCTTTCACCTCATTCTATTGTGAAAATATTGTCTCTAATTCCAACTTACCCTTGGCCTAAAATCTGTAGATGCCTCGTGCCCGCAAGACAGCCCGTATCACCACTGGAGGCTGCTATCTACCCCGTTCCCTGTACGAACCAGAAGAGCCTCAGGAGGAACTAGAAGAGCCTTAGGAGGAACCAGAAGAGCCTTAGGAGGAACCAGAAGAGCTTCAGGAGGAACTAGAAGACACTACACCAACCCCGCCATCAACACTAGATCAGGCGCCAGAACCAGTTTTGCCCCAAGAAGAACTTGAACCTAAAGAGGAGGTTATCTACTTGAGTGATGTTGAAGATGTCGAGCTTGCCCAAGATGGAGAACAGCCCCCTTCGCCTCCACAAGATGGTTCTGCTGAAGTTGGTGTGCCATCCCTTCCTATGGGTTGGATTACAAAGATCCATCACAAGTCAAGCCATGACACTCCTTCACACCACTGACTGGTTGGCATGCTTAGTGCCTACTTCACAGATTGGGATCCTGCAATTGAGTATGTCTGCTGGGAGCATAAGCATACTTTGGAAGCTACTTATTGGAAGTGCAATGTGCGTATCTTCGTTAAGAATGAAGAGATGGGTACTTATTTGCTAGATCGGTGTTTTTCCCATAGTGGTCGTCGTGCCACTATAAAAGATGGCATAGAAGATGCAGCCTTTGAAGCATGCTTGGGACTTCGTCACCTTCGCTATGAGGTTATGCAAGATGATCAACATCGCTATTTTCCCCGTGGAGACCCAGAGCAAGGATGGGTAATGATGAACCCTGGGAATTTGGAATTAGTTCCTCGAGTCATGGTGGATTTTGGTCATGACATGATGGTGACGAATCGTCAGTTGGTAGCCCTAGTTAAAGCTTTGGGGAAGGACGTCAAGAGGTACCAAGAAGTGATAGATGGCCTAAGGATTGATCAAGGCATGGAGGCGATCTATGATTATTATGAACATCAAGCCCGTCCCTAGGAGTTGGAATACCATTTATGTAATAATACGATAGTACGAGTAGTGTCGAGTTAAGTTGAGTTTTGTGGTGTCGTGTGAACTTTGTGTGGTTAGTTGAGTTATTATTGTGCCTATGTGTGAGTTGGTTTTTCCATGTAATGAGTGCTGGTGCTTTGTGGGCTTGTCTACAAAAGTTCCTAATTAAAGAATACTAAGTTTTAGTGTGATAAATAAATAGTTTAGTTGGGTTAACTTTTCTCTCTGTTCTGTCCTTTCTGGAGCGGTCTGTCTTTCTTTTATGCTTGAAATTAACTGTTCAGCAAAAACTTCTGAAATTTTTATGAGAGAATCTAGACCCACGTACCTTTCCAATGCCTCTGGAATCACCTTTTTATCTGTTCTGGATCATGAGATGTAATCGTTACAAGATGAAGTTACTGCGCAGTCTGGAAGTCAGAAATAGTTTCTGTTGTGTCCTGTTTTTGGGTAACTTCGTGACAGAATCTGGAATTATGAGTTAAATAAAAGTTGTAGATAATTTCATAAGCTTTCCAACCGTATAAAGTACACCTCTACTGGATATCTGTAACTCGAGATAGGTCTGTTTTACCGAACTGCTGAAATTGGGACATGTCCAGAAGATTATCAAATTTTATTCTCTATCTCTAAAATTGTCTATAATGTGGTAATCTCTAAGATTTGATATTGTATTAGATAACAGATGTCTGGAAGGGGACGAGGTCGAGGCCGTGGTCATGGAGTTGGTCCACCACCTACTATTCATGAGCTTTTGGCCATATAGACACAATTGATGGAGGCTCTAGTGAACAATCAGCAAAATCAGCCAGTTGGAGGAGCACCTGCGTGAGATAAGCATGGTGAATTTTTGAAGGGTCATCCCCCGGTGTTTACTCATGCCACTAATCCACTGGAAGCCGATGATTGGCTTCGTGCAGTAGAGAAGCAGCTCAACATTGCTCAGTGTAATGATCAACAGAAGGTGTTGTTTGCTTCGGGACAACTTCAAGGAGTAGCTCAAGACTGGTGGGATTCATATCAGTATGGCCGTCCTGCCAATGCTCCCGCCATTACTTGGTAGGAGTTTACAGAGAGTTTTAGGTCCTACCATATACCAGAGGGGGTGATAGCACTGAAGGCAGAAGAATTCCACAATTTGACACAGGGATCTATGCCTGTCGCGGAGTATAGGGACAAACTTGCTTAGTTGTCACGTTATGCGCCGAATGAGGTGGCTAATGATGCCGATAAGCAGCGACTTTTCTTGAAGGGTCTACATGATGGTCTTCAATTGTAGCTAATGTCCAATGCTTACCCAGATTATCAAACATTAGTAAATCGCGCTATTGTGGTGGATAATAAGCGTAAGGAGATGGATGCCAAAAGGAAGAGACTTCAGGGACATGTATCTGGAAACAACACTCGCCAACGCACTGATTATCAACAAGGTTATCAGCAGAGGTATCCGCCCAACCAATGGAATCGTGGTCAACTTCCTCCACGTAATCAGTTTCTGCAACGTCCTCCTTATCAGTCGCAGAATGGCAATCAACGCTCTCAGCAGCAGAATGGGAACCAGAATCAACGACAGAGTACCCCCAACAACACCCCAATGAAGACTAGTACTCCTAATACTCCAACCAAGTGTTTCCATTGTGGAAAGGAAGGTCACCTGTCTTATAACTGTCCTGAGAAGGCCAATCAGCAAACCCCTCAGAAGCAGAACAGTAACCAGAAGCCACCATATTACAGGAAGGTGACTCACGTGTCGGAGGAGACTGCAATGGCGGAACCTGAAGTTATGCTTGGTACGTTCGATGTCCACTCCATCCCTGCCACTGTTCTTTTTGATTCTGGAGCTTCACATTCATTCATATCTCAAATATTTGTTAAGACACATAATATCCCTTTATGTGCCATGAAAAACCCTATACTAGTCAATTCGCTTGGGGGAAGTATGCAAGTTTCCTATCGATGCCTCCCTATTAGTTTAATTTTAAGGGGGGTAGAGTTCAAAGTGAGTCCTATAGTGTTGAGAACAGCTGGGATTGATCTTATTCTGGGACTAGATTGGATGAAGCAAAATCAGGCAGTGATTCAGTGTAAGGAAAAGGCAGTAGCCCTGACAACACCGAAGGGAGATCGAATTAGTGTGGAGATTGTAGTGCTGAAGCCGCAGACAGCTACAGTAAATCGACTTGATGATAGTGTTAATCAAGAGGATCCAGTTGTGGATGAATTTCCGGATGTGTTCCCCGACGACTTGCCAGGTATGCCACCCGACCGCGACATTGAGTTTATTATTGAATTATTGCCTAGAACTGCACCTATAGCTAAGCGTCCATATAGAATGGGGGTTAATGAATTAGAGGAACTTAAGAAACAAATAAAATAGTTGCAAGAGAAAGGTTTCATTCGTCCTAGCTCTTCACCATGGGGAGCTCCAGTGATCTTTGTTGACAAGAAGGATGGTTCTCAACAGATGTGTGTTGATTATTGGTCACTTAACGAGGTGACTATCAAGAATAAGTATCTGCTGCCAAGGATTGATGACTTGTTTGATCAGTTAAGAGGTGCTTGTGTGTTTTCTAAGATTGATCTTCGCTCTAGCTATCATCAGTTGAAGATTCGTGCTACCGATATACCAAAGACAGCATTCACAACCCGGTATGGTTTGTATGAGTATACAGTAATGTCTTTTGGCTTGACTAATGCTCCTGCATACTTTATGTACCTGATAAATAAGGTATTCATGGAGTATCTTGATAAGTTTGTAGTAGTGTTCATCGATGATATCCTGGTATACTCTAAGACTAAGGAAGAACATGTGGAACATTTGAGGTTGGTCCTGCAGAAGCTCAGAGAGCATAAGCTCTATGCTAAGCGTAGTAAATGTGACTTCTGGTCGAAAGAAGTTGCTTTTCTGGGTCATGTGGTCTCTAATGGTGGAATTTCAGTGGATCCTAGCAAGGTAAAGGATGTGTTGAATTGGAAGCCACCAACTGATGTGGGAGAGATTCGTAGTTTCTTAGGATTAGCTGGATACTATAGAAGATTTATTGAAGGGTTTTCTAAGCTTGCCAAGCCAATGACAGCATTGTTAGAAAAGAATGCCAAATTTGTGTGGTCTGATAAGTGTCAGGTTAATTTTGAGGAGCTGAAGAAAAGATTGACAACAGCCCCGGTGTTAGTTTTGCCAGATTTGAATAAGAGTTTCTCTATCTATTGTGATGCATCCCGTTTGGGTCTTGGTTGTGTGCTTATGCAAGAGGGCAAAGTAGTGGCATATGCATCTCGACAGTTGAGGAAGCATGAGTTAAATTACCCTACTCATGACTTGAAGTTAGCAGCAGTGGTGCATGCTTTGAAAATATGGAGGCATTATTTGATTGGACATAAAAGTGATGTCTACACTGATCATAAGAGTTTGAAGTACATTTTCACTCAATCAGATCTGAACTTGAGACAACGTCACTGGTTAGAGTTGATTAAGGATTATGATTTGGAGGTACATTATCATCCGGGTAAGGCTAATGTTGTTGCAGATGCTCTTAGCAGAAAAAGCTATGCTAATGAGGTGCAGGTAATGCCTATGTCAAATGAGTTATGTGCTGAGTTTGAGCATTTAAATTTGGGTATTGCTATTAATGCAGTGGAATTAGTAATAGAGCCTATGTTAGAGCAACGGATACGCAAGGGTCAGTTGATAGATGACAAAATAAAGGAGATAGTAAAGAATATACCAGAAGGTAAGGCACCTGGATTCTGGTTGGATGATAAAGGAACTTTATGGTTTGGGAAACGATTATGTGTGCCTGAGGACAAAGCTATAAGAGAAGCAATTCTACGTGAAGCTCATGAGTCCGCTTATTCTATTCATCCCGGAAGTACTAAGATGTATATGGATTTGAGAGAGAGGTATTGGTGGCATGGCTTGAAAAGAGATGTTGCAGAGTATGTTGCACTATGTAATACGTGTCAGAGGGTTAAAGCTGAACATCAGAGACCTGCAGGATTGTTGCAACCGATGCAAATACCTAAGTGGAAGTGGGAAGAAGTTGGTATGGACTTCATAGTGGGTTTACCACACACTCAGAGAGGTTTTGATTCAATATGGGTTATAGTGGATCGTTTGACTAAAGTTGCTCATTTTATACCGGTTAGAACGATGTATTCCAGTGCAAAGTTGGCTGAACTGTATTTGGAAAGAATAGTAAGTCTGCACGGAGTTCTAAAGAAGATCGTGTCAGATCAAGGTACTCAATTTACATCATATTACTGGCAGAAAGTACAAGAGTCATTAGGGACTAAGCTGAATTTTAGTACAGCATATCATCCTCAGACGGATGGGCAAACCGAAAGGATTAATCAGATATTGGAAGATATGTTGAGAGCTTGTGCTTTGCAGTATGGTACAAGTTGGGATAAGAGTTTGCCATATGCAGAGTTTTCCTACAATAACAGTTATCAGAAAAGTTTACAGATGGCACCCTTTGAAGCTTTGTATGGTAGGAAGTGTAGAACTCTATTGTTTTGGAATCAGACAGGAGAAAGTCAAGTATTCGGTCCCGATGTGCTTAGGAATGCTGAGAAACAAGTAAGAATGATCCGAAATAATTTGAAAGCACCTCAGTCACGACAGAAAAGTTATGCCGATACTCGACGGAGAGAGTTGACTTTTGAAGTGGGAGATTATGTCTATCTGAAGGTGTCACCTATGAGAGGTGTGAAAAGGTTTAATCGGAAAGGAAAGTTAGCACCGAGGTATGTCAGTCCTTTTAAGATCGTAGAGAGATGTGGTGAAGTGGCATATCAGTTGGAATTGCCTGAGAGTTTAGCAGGTGTGCATGATGTGTTCCATGTGTCTCAGTTAAAGAAATGTCTGCGTGTACCGGAAGAACAAATACCGTTGGAAGAACTCACTGTTAAGGAAAATCTTACTTATGAGGAGTATCCCATAAAAATCTTGGAGATAGTGGAAAGAGTTACTAGGAGCCGAGTTATAAAGATGTGTAAAGTTCAGTGGAGCCGATATTCGGAAGCAGAGGCTACGTGGGAAAGAGAGGAAGATTTAAGAAAAGCATACCCACAGTTGTTTAAGTAAGCATCGTCCGAATCTCGGGACAAGATTCATTTTAAGGGGGGTAGAATTGTAACACCCTAATTTTTTGAATATTTTTAAATAGGGAATTTGATTTAGTTAAGTATTTATGTGTGCATGAAAACTTAGTGAAAAAATATTTTTTTTAAAATAAAATCAAATATAAGGTTAAAATATGTGTTTGTGCATACATGCCGTTGCATATTTTTAATTGTTTTGATTTGGTTTATTTCCGGAGGAAAATTATTTCAAGAATTATTTGAAAATGTATTTGAAGTGTTAGAAAAGAAAAAGGAAAAAAGAAATAATTTCTTTCTCAGTTCGGGCCGAAAGCCCAGTTCCCCTCGCGCTCTTCTCCTTGGCCCAGCCGCGCCATCTATTCTTGGTTGGGCCAAAGCCAGCGAGCGCTCTTCTCTCTTGGCCGTGGGCTGCGCAGTGGGCCGGCCCAGTTGCTGTCGGACGCAGGCCGCCGCGCCTCC